>JAVFHQ010000007.1:0-721561 GCA_035135055.1 Oleoguttula mirabilis | reverse complement strand
TTGAGAGATTGATGGAGGTCCGATATATTGACTTATTGAGGGCCTGTCCACCCAATTGCTGAAGTGACTGTTGAGAGATTGATGGAGGTCCGATATATTGACTTATTGAGGGCCTGTCCACCCAATTGCTGAAGTGAATGCAAATCGCGAGTAAAGGAGCCACTCCGCCATGCGTCATGCGGCTCTGCGAAGCTCCCGAACCGCGCAACCTCCAAACTTGACGAAACAGCACTGAGAGCAACGACACCTAGCAGAGTAATAGCATACGATAGCATGTCCAACGACCTCTCCCCCGCCCACTGCATCCTCCTCACCGTCCACTACGCCTCCTCCGCCAACATCACAGCGCTGCACTCCTTCACCCCTACACGCCCAGATGCCCTCGACCCGGAGCTCGTCCTGCGCATCCTCCTCACCTACCTCCCCGAAAGCACCGACCCGCGCGAGTACATCAAGTACGTCGAAGAAGTAGGCAGCCGACTCTACCTCGACTACGACCGGCAAGACGTAGAAGTGGACACCAGCCCCATCCAACACCTCTCCTCCGAGCAAGCGCAGAAGAAGGTCAAGAAGCTGCACCTTCCAGAACTCACGGCGCCCAGCTTCCCCAAAGATGCGCCCAAGGATCTCCTCACGCGCTTCCTCTGCCACCGTGCCTACCGCATCGATCACGAAACTGGCCTGCTGAACCTCATCCCCCACCTCATCGAGCCCTTCCTCGCCCGGAATGAGTACATACGGACATGGTACATCAGCGTCGTCTTGCCGGTCTTGAGACTGCAGCTGGAGTACTACCCGCAAGACGGCACCATCCCGGAGATCTCATTGAGCGACTTCGAGAAGCTGGACGGGCGACAAGGTCTGGACTTCCTCCTCGTCAAGGGCGAGCAGGAAGCCGGTAAACTCTCCGATGCCGATTCGCCGACAGACGGCAAACGCAACACCATCGCGCGGGACGTCAAGGGGTTAGTCGGGCCGTGGATGTACGGGCACACGGAGCGCAAACGGCGGAAACTGAGCCGGACGCCCAAACACCCCAGCTCTGCCCAAGGTGAAGCAAGCCACGACCACGACAACGAGAAGAACGACGACACCGACCAAGCCGAAACGAACATCAAGAAAATCGCCCTCGACGGCATCACCGCCGCCGACAAAACCGGCCACGACTGGGAGTACATGTACCAATGGCTCGTCGCCCACGCCGTCGACCACTTCCCCCGCATCACCGCCTGCATCGAAGCCTGGGACGGGCCCGGCGACATCGACCTCGGCGGCCTCGACGACCGCAGCGGCGCCGTGCGGCCCTATCTGGACGAGGACGTGCAGCGCAAACTCGAGCTGCAGTACGCCCAAGCGGCCTTCGCGGCCTGCTACGCCGTGCAGGCCGATACGGCGGAGGTGGTGCGGGGCGCGCATGGGGTGTTGGCTCGGCTGGCGGAGCTGCTGGATTTCATTCCGCCGCCGGACCTCGCGACCTCGGTTGATTCGCTGCCGAAGATTGAGCGGCATGCTACGGTGCTGGACGCGTCGCAGACGGTCGCGGACTTGGCGCCGGAGGAGCTGCTGGCGCCGGAGCATCCGCTGACGACGCCGAGGTTGGAGACGTACATGCTGCTGCAGATGATGGTGTACAGTGCGTACCAGTTCGCCGGGCTCGGGCACCCCTTGTCGCTCGTGAGCGTCGCGAAGCTGCATTTCTACGCCGAGGGGGACGAGCAGCTGGCGGTGTTGCGCAAGATCTTGGCTGGGCTGGCGCAGGGCGGTGGGCGCAGGGATGAGGCGGAGTGGACCGCCGACCGCGCCAAGCTGCTGTGGCTGTGGAACTGGGGGATTGCGGCGGAGGATGCCGGGACGGATCAGCAGGGCGCCGGCGTGCTGGGGAAGATCGACAGGCGGGAGTTTGAGGAGGAGATGCTGAAGGGGTTTGTGGAGACGAGCTGTAAGTTCTCTGACTGAGCCCCTCGTTGCATGTGTCTCCCTACCACTACCCACTCCAGAACTGCTCGGCAGCCTCGCTACGACGACCCTCTCTTTTCTTTTGCCCCTTTGACGCCAAGCTTCGCGTACATCTCTCGGCGCCGCTTCCTTCGTTGTTCCCTACACTCTTCCGTCCTGCTTCCTCAGGCAAGCACGAGCAAGCACATCTCGCTTACACCTCTCTTTCGTCATCGCAGTGGAAGACGTAGACCCCGTGCGCAATACAGACACGCTCGGCGTTGCAGCGCGCGAGTAGTGAAGCCCGAGATCAGTGCCCCGCGCGTCCGTCACAACGCAGGATGTTCTTACATGTGCGGTCGAGAGACATGGCTAACCGTGGGGTGATGCTCTTTTGCAGGTTATGAGCTGGCCACGCGACTGTTCATTACGGCGCAACCGGGTGAATCATCGTCACGACGGAGAGGACTACCGCTTGAGAGGGTGGAGCAGGTTGTTTTGGCCAAGGCGATGGAGGCGTATGATGGCGCTAGTAATGGGAATAAGATGCGAGGGGGTGTGAGGAAGGCTAGTGAGATGTGAGTCGCTCCTCTAGAGTGCATTTGTGGCGCCCGGTGGTCAAGCCTGCTGTAGTCGGGACAGAAGTTGGATTTGGCCAGCTTACTGCTGCCTGCTGCGTGAATCCACAGGCTTGCCCAACGAAGCTAACTTGACCACAGCATCGCGGCTTTCCGCCCCCACTTCCGCAACAGCGCGCCCTTCCGCCAAGCCAGCTCCCTCATCTCCGCGACCCACGCCCTGTCCTTCTACGCGCTGACGCTGCAGCACGGCGTCCCGTTCAAGCCGGTCAGCATCCGCGTCGCCTCGGACCCCATCGCCCTCGTCGACAAGGTGCTCGAGCAGAACCCGCACAGCTACACCCAACTCGACGATCTGATCGCCATCGCGCAGAACTTGGTCTCGGCCGGTCTGCCGCCGACGGAGGATGCGGACGGTGTGAAGCTGGTTGTGAGCGGCGAGGAGCTGGGTAGGAGGTTGAAGGTTGCGGAGAGGCGCGTGACGTTTATGGCTGTTGAGGCTGCGTTGCGGGAGGATGACTTTGAGACGGCGTACTCGTACATTGTCAATCGATTGACGCCGTCGGGAGCCGATATCGCTGCACCTCAGGATGGGAAGACAGCGAAGAACCATGGCCGCAACGCAAACACCCGCCCCAAACACCAGCCGAACGATAGCGAGAACGCCGACGACATCTCCTGGCGCGCCGCCTTCCTCGCCGGCCGCTACCGCTCCCCCACCACCTCCACCCCACCGCCCCTCCGCCGCCTCGAGCAGCGCACCGAGCTCCTCTCCCTCGCCTTACTGCTCGCGCCGACCGCCGCTCTGACCGAAATCCTGGCCGTCTGGCGCCGCTGCGAAGAAGAGACCACCAGTCTCCAGCTCTCGCAGCAACAGGCGGAACGGGAGTTTGATGACCGGGCGGATAAGCGCATCGCCTCCACTGGCAGCAGTAGTGCGTTGCCGGGGCATTTTTTGGTTGGGGGCGAGCAGCCGGAGATGGTGCTTAACCAGAAGCGCCGGGAGATGGGGCGGATGGGCGCAGCAGGCAACTCTACCGCTGCGGGAGGGCCGGGGGGGAAGGTGGGAGATGGGGCAGGGGCGCCGATGAGTATGTTCGACCTGACGCGTAGTGCGGCGCGGGCGTTTAGTCGGAATGCGTTTCCTTTGCACAACACCACCGCAACCAATACCACCCTCGACACGGCGACCTCTAGGTCGGCGAAGGAAGGGGAGGAGCATGGGGATATGACGGCTAGTACCGACAGCCTTGGGAGCGAAGCAGGTGGAGTCGGGGAGCTGAATAGGTTGCGGAAGAGGGATATGGTGGCCAATGCTGTGAGTGGGGGGTTGGCGAGTGGGTTGGGGTGGGTGTTGGGGGCGCAGCCGGTGGGGGAGAGGGAGGGGTAGGGGGTTGGGGGCAGGCAGATTAGAAGGCGTGCACCGCATAGCAATGCTTGTCAATGGTGTCGTGGTTTGGTTTTACGGCCAAGACGGGCGCCGAGCTACCGCGCACCTTCATGGTCCTGGGCTTCGTATGCTGGGGGACTGTCATGGAGCTGGGCAAATGAAACGGAATAGCAGTACAACAGTGTGTGAAGTTCTTGACTCCGCGGTCTCCTTGAAGGGCACCAACCCGTTCGGGGAAGTCACCGATGGATGGCTACGAGTCTCTGCTCCCATCGTCGCTTGCCACTCTCCAACATGCGTCGATGGCATCTATTCGTCCCAATTGAGGGTTTGCGAGCCTTTCCGCGCAAAAATGGAAGCGACATTCTCCCTAGACGAGTTGGTGAATGCAGACGAGCTCGTCTACGTTCTCGCCATTCATAGAGAATCTGGACTTCTTCTACGACCATCGTCCCAAGGCGTCAATCATTTCCGGCGTGTTGGGATACTTCAGTTCTGGTGCCACGCCGAGCAATTTGCATGCTTCGAGCGCAAGGAAGTGATACTCGTCTAAGGATGGAGTCAAGTAAGATAGCATTTGGAAGATCGTAAATACGTCACGGAAGCGTCCCTCCTCGCCAAGACTTCAGGTGAGAATTGCACAACTCGGAATAGAGCTATGCCTTCGACAAAGCCATATCGACCAACTACACCAAACTCCACACCCCACCCTTCTCCTCAATCCCCACACTCCTCCCCTCATCCAGACTCCGCCTCCCCGCCTCCAAAATCGCGCCCGTGGCAATAGTATTCCCCAGCGTCGGCAACCCCCTCTGATCCAGCTCCTCCAGCGTCGCCCTTCCGTCCTTCAACGCCTGGCACCCGCTGACGAACTTCTCGAAGCTGACGTAGCCGTACCCGCCTTGGCCGGCGAAATTGCCTTCTTCGTCTGGTGCGTAGGCTGGAGAAAAGTGCGAAGTCAGCAATGTGGCCAGCAAATACAGTGTTTGGCGTAGCGTAGGGGGAGATGTTTGTAGAGAAGGGGTTGGGGCAGTGTAGACTTACCCATGTAGAAGGGGTTGTAATGAGTCAACCCCGCCTCATCCTCCGTAACCTCGTACCCCCTCTTCGCCTGGTTAACCCGCACCTCGCCCTTGGACCCCAAGAAATGAAAGTACTGATTCGAGTGCACGCCCGCCTTCTGCGGCGCCGTCCAACTCGCGGTGTAGACACCTGTCGCTCGCCGCCCGGACCCGTCTTTCTTCTCCCAGTCCACCAGCAGCGTGATCGTGTCCTCCGTCTCCGCCACACAGCCCAAGTCCGTCGCGATGCCCTTGGACGCCGAGCCCGTGACCTTCGTCGGCCGGTAATCCGGCACCATACTCTCGTTAACATCGATGTGATGGCTGTTGAGGTAGTACGAGATATCACTCTCCTTCCCCGCCCACGCCTTGAACGTCTCGAGCTGCGACTTGGGCTGCGACATGTAGCTATAGAAATAGTTGAACTCGCCCAGACTCCCCTTCAGCGCGCGGTTGCGGGCATCGGCATACGTCGGGTCAAAGCGCTTGTGGTGCTCGATATACACAAAAACATTGTGCTTCCGGCTCTCCTCCAGCAAATGCTGATGCTCAGACAGCAGCTTGACAGCGGGCTTGGTGATCATGACATGGATCCCCTTCTGGATGGCGTAGAGGGCGATGGGGTAGTGCGTGCTATCCGGGGTGAAGATCGTAATCGCATCGCCAGGCGCCAAGGCATCGATAGCCTTCTTGTACGCCTCTGGGTCTCGCTCCTCGTTGCCTGGGAAGGAGTCGAAGGAGGTGTCGAGGCCGTTGTAAACTTGGGTGATGTTCTTCGTGAGGTGCTCGCGGATGGCTGGGAACTTGTTGCCTGATGTGCCGACCATAGACAGTTTGCCGACCTTGCCGCGGCGGCGGAGGTCGAAGAGCGTCAGCCCCACGACGCCGACCTTCTTGTCGCTGCCGGACTGGCCGCCGCCGACGAAGCCTGTGGTGTACTCGCCCGTGCCCACCATGCAGACATTGAGGGGTGCCATGGCTGCTGTTACTAGCTCTTTTGTTCTGTTTCTGCTGGGAGGGAGGACGCTTCGTGTGATGGTGTATTGGAGGAGAGGACGAGACGAAACGGGGAAGGAAAAGCAAGACCTACCTGGAAGGCGTACTTTCCGACGACAACCTACAGTAGCAGTACGTCTCAAAGGCCGAAAACACGAGCAACCGATGGTGGAGGAACAATAATGTCCCGCATGCTGTCACGAGCATTGGTGGGGCACATGGCGGGGACTCACGTGTAGTTGCTCATTCGTGGAAAGTGAAGTTCTTCCACCAGTCGGAGAGCTCGCTGGCCGAGGGCAACCTTTCGTACCTGAACTCTGCGCGGGCAAACACCGAAACTGCGAGCTCGTCAGTCGTCACGGTGGAAAAATGGCTGGTGTGCTCGAGCTATCCCGACATGAAGGCCGGAAGTTGCCCACGTCCCGGTGTAATGAGTAGGTACATGCAGATTAGCCGCCGTAAAAGGCGAAAGAAAAGGCAGGCGAGAGTGAACTTCTCTTCCTCCCCAACACCCTCTCCCCCAACTCACCACCTCCACTTCCACCAAGCCTTCGCGACAGCAGAGAAGCCACCTCCCACTATCCCAGTAACCACCACACCCTCAGCTCACTTCACCCAGCATGGCGTCCACCACCAGCATCGATGCCTCCTCCAACACCCGCTCCCTCCGCCACGGCATCTACGCCCCCACCATGACCTTCTTCGACAAGCAAACCGAGGACCTCGACATCCCGACCATCAAGAAACACGCCGTCCGCCTCGCCAAAGCCGGCCTCGTCGGCCTCGTGACCATGGGCTCCAACGGCGAAGCCGTCCACCTGACCCGCGAAGAGAAGAATGCCGTCACCAAAGCGACCCGCGAAGCCCTAGACGAAGCCGGCTACAAAGACGTCTCCGTCCTGGCCGGCACATCGGAGAACAGCATCCGCCTCACAATCGAAGCATGCAAAGACGCCCAAGCCGCAGGTGCCGAGGCCGCGCTCATCCTGCCACCCTCCTACTACCGCGCCCAGAGCTCTGAGACGCTGATCTTCGAGTACTACACCGCCGTCGCCGAGGGCAGTCCCATCCCGATCATCCTCTACAACTACCCCGGAGCCGTCAGCGGCGTCGACATGGACAGCGACTTCATGATCAAGCTGGCCGAAGCGACCAAAGGCAAAATCTGCGGCGCCAAATTCACCGATGCCAACACCGGCAAGCTCACCCGCGTCGCCAGCAAGTTGGATGCCGTCTCCGTGAAGAGCCAAGGCTCGGGCTGGATGGCGTTCGGCGGCATCGCCGACTTCACCGCGCAGACGGCGGCCTCAGGCGGCTCCGGCATAATCGCCGGTGGCGCGAACGTGATGCCGAAGCTGTGCGTCAAAGTGTGGAACCTCTGGGTGAATGGGGAGTACGAAGAGGCAATCAAGCTGCAAAAGGTGCTGTCGACGGGCGACTGGGTGTTGACGAAATCCGCCATTGCGGGCACGAAAGCGGCGATTGAGTTGGAGTTTGGGTATGGCGGATACCCGCGTCGGCCGCTGCAGCGCGTGAGCGAGGAGCAGAGCCAACAGATTAAGGATGGCATAAGTGAGGCCATGAAGCTCGAGCACAGTCTGTAGAGCAGTGAATAGATAAACTTCGGCATGCATACAGCTTGTCGCGATCCTAGTGCTCCTTCTCCCGCTCGTCGCCATTGCCATTGTTGTTGGCAGGCCGCTGCGACCTCTTCCCATTCAACAACTTCCCCAGGAAGACATCCCTCAGCGTGAAGGCCCAGTTGAGGAAGTAGTCGATGAGCAGACATATCAAGAAGATAGTCGACAACACCCTAAAAGTCGGCGAGTCCATATCCGTGGCGAAAGCAATAAACGCCGTATTCACCGTCGCCATGGGGAAAATCGTGCTCCACCACATCAGCGAGTACTGGTGCTGCCGCTTCACCGCCGCCTCAACAATGATATAGATTGAGAAAGCGGCGAACAGCAGACCCAACCCCACAAACATCAACCCTAACAGCACGCCCACCACCCTCAGCGTCGAGCCAGCCGACGCCTGCAGGAACGTCCCCTTCGCGTATTGGCCGAAATATGTCGATGCGGCGGTTCCCAGCAGCTGCGCGGCGGCGGCGGACTGTCCGCATGGTCCGACCAGGAGCACGAGCCCGGGGGTTTGAGGTGGAGGCGGCAGGCCGTGGTTGATGAGGCGGATGAAGTAGGCGGCGTAGATGATGCCGGCGGCGAAGAAGCCGATGCCTGCGAGGATGTAGGAGACGATGATGACGGGGATGGCGAGGCGAGCGGTGACGCCGTGGGAGTAGTTGATGAGGATGGCGCCCACGACTGCATCGGTGGCTGTTCCGACCTGGGGCGGAGAAGCAGGTTAGCATCACTGGCATTCGTTCGGGAGGGGGTTGGCAGAGGTTGCAGAGAAGTGTAACTCCTTACAAAGGGGATGACCATCGACGGGTTGAGCGACTCGACGTTGACGATATCGGTCTTGGCGATCACGACGATGACCGTGATGGCGACGATGCACATGACGAAGGTGCCAACCCACCACATCACGTAAGCGACGAGGAACCATGCGTGGCCGCCCCAGGTCGCGGTACTGGCTGTGAGACCGACCTACATACATAACGTCAGAATCTCCGGCTCCGTACGAGACCTCGCGGCTTGGACTCGTGGGGTGAGGCAAAAAGGATAGGCTCACCTGTGCAACGATAGTGAACCAAGCGATTGGCACTGCCCCCATCATAACGAGTTCCGTAAGGTTGGTCGAGCACGCCTTGACGATTGCTCTGGGGTAGAGGATGCAGCGCAGCATGAGGACGGTGAACATGGCCGCGAACAGCACAATGTTGAAGACGAACATGATCGTGGACAGGATGCCCAGGCCATTGAACTACCGAGCATGTTAGCATTGCCTATCCACAGGACAAGCTTGGCGAGCTGCGTGTAAGTGAAGTACCTGATACGGCAGCTCGTGCATGATGATGGACAGAATCCCCGTGTTCATCGAGAGCGTGAACCTGCCATGTGGTCAACATCTCAAGGACATTGCACCTCAATGACATAGTAGGTGCCGTACCAGAGGAAGGTAAAGTCCTCAATAATGACCGAGACGCGTGACCGGTGGCCTTCCGACTTGCTATGGTTCCCATCTTGGTGGCCGTTGCGCTGGCCATCTTCAAGGTTGCGCTGTCCTTCGCGGCCGTCCTGCATTGGAGCGTTGGCCGATGCTGAGTTCTACAATCCTGCTATGGGTATTGAGAATACGAGCAGGCTAGTGCTATGGTCAATTGCTGTCCCGATGGGCTTGGCCGTCGCTGTCGTGGCGAACTTCCCACTAGTCTGCCTTCGGCAGCGTATGCACACCTGTCTGATTACAGTACACCGGCAGCAAGCAGACGCGTCAAGCTCCAGGCTGGCTTCGATAGCAGAATGCGTGAAGAGGGTGGGTGATGCTGTGCAGCAGTGGGAAGAAGAAGGGACAGCCGCGCGTAGGGATAGGGCGGACGAAGCGGTAAGAACGGGCGTTCAGACTTGGAATGACTGTGAATTGGACAGCGAGCAGAGTACTTCCAGGCACATGTGGTTCATCGTGTTGCCGTGGCACAAACTTCAAAAACCACTCCATCTGGCCGGGCACGATCATCATTGACCGCGGGACATAATGATGTCAGCGCATGTCGCTTTAAACTCCAAGCCAGCCATGTGCCCGCAACCTTCCCAGCCGCGCGTGAGACAGGACACGCGTTTTATGGTGATAGACAGGACGAGCAGTATGCCACAATGCCAAGTCTCCAGACTGAGGTGAAGATGAAGAAGATCTGGGAAGGAACGCAGAGGGATCGCAGTGATAGGACTGCAGCGACACCGCCACGGATAACTTGTGGGACCCGCATACATAGCGATCACTTCTGTCATCAAACTCTGAGGGGACTCTCTGAATCTCCGGCTCCCGGTCTCTCCACATTCAACCGTGCCGTGCGCTCCGGTGGCATATGACCGGGCCAGCGTACAAATACGCCCTCCCACGCTCGCATGCAGTCAGCAATGTTCTGAAGCTACAGAGTGCCGAAGGTGGCTACGCTTCTTGCAGTTGAAATTTGCCACAGGGGCTGCGGAGTACATTCACTACGGTGGCAGTCCTTTACGGCGGCCCCGTGCGGTAGCGTCGCAGAAGGAGTGCCTGTTGACATGTGCCACACTCCTCACTGACATCCGCGACTCCCCCCTCAACAATGGCAGACGCGGACGGCGTCAAAGCGGAAGCGGAAGCCTTCGCCAAAGTCTACGCTGCTCTCTTCTCCTCCCCAGCTTGCTCTTCAGCTGAGCACGTCGCCGAAGTAGCGAGTAGCATAGGGAAGCACTACCGACCAGGCATAACCTTTTTCACAAACGGAGGGATCTCGCGGTTTGACGTCCGCTTCCACCGTCTCACCGCTATCGTCACGGCTGACACGGGCTTGCAGAGTCGACAGGAAGCGGCGGACTTGATCGAGAAGGAAATGCGCAAGGCCATATCGTACGGCATCGGGGTGCATCTCGACCTACTGGAGATCTGCAAAGTGGAAGTCTACAGTCAAACATCAGCTCTTTGCTGGCTTCACTGGGCTTTTCGCCCGAAGCCCGGCAGCGAATACGAGGGCAAGGACTGTACATTCACCAACATCTACGGCTATCGAGCAGCGACCGCTGGCGTCGAGGCTGGGTGGGAGTTCGTAGTACGGGATGAAGAGGTGAACGCCATGTTTAAATCCATCGGGAAAAGCTTCGATGATTGATGGGTGTTTTGCTGGACGGCGAGGTGCAGGCTGCCCTGAAGGATCTCGCCACAGCCCAATCGGACAACGCACGCAATTCAACAACAGTCACGCGGAGCTGATGTGACACCGCAGTTTGCACGCGCGCAAACAACCTTGGAAAGGCTGGATGCGTGCTAAACGAACAACATATTGTATTTCACGGCCCGCGGAATCTCCCGACTCGATCAGAATGTGCCAGGCTAATACCAGTTAAATGTATGTGTCTAATTACGCTTTATCGGCATGCAGGGTGCGGCCGCTACTCGGGCTGTCCAGGAGTTGGCCAAATCTGGCCGTTCTATTGGCTGGGTAGCTTCCGGCGCTATATCTGCGCGCATACCGGCGAGCATGCCGACCAACAAGCGTGAGATGTCGCGGGTCGTGCCCGCAGATTGGCAATCATCCTGTGGGGGCCATCATGCCATGGCCATGCCACGTCGGCATACTGCACAGACGGACAAGCGCACATGGACAGGAACCCAAGTTTGTGCTTACGAACCGGAAGGCTACCCGCATCTTCGAGCGCACAGAGTCCATGTGCCAGCATTCGTAGGTATTGCCGAGCCAGCACGCTGTCAGTACCGTACTTGCATACAGATCGATACAGGACTTTGGGCTGGCGCATAGGCCTAATAGAGTGGCTTGCAACATGATCAATCATCATGCTCATACCAAAGTACTTGGGCGCTAGTGACAGCCTCACGACCCCATAAGCACTCGAGGCTGAAACTCGAGCATGGGGCGAGCGGCTCGATGCAGGTATGCGGCACATCAAGGCGCCTACTACAGTACTACTATCGGGTCACCGGTCGCTGGCTCGAGCCTCGCTGCCCCAACGATCCGAAAGAAGGCTGTGACCTTGCTCTTGTCGCTATCCGAGGCTGCTGGTTTCGCCTTGTGCTGCAGCGACTTCTCTCAGTTTGTCTGCTGAGCATCATACTGTGTCTATTTCGACTCACAAATAATGTTGGTCAACCTTCTCCTGCTGTCTTGCTTCGCTCTTTTAGCCTGCACCTCCACTTGCTATTATCCTAATCAGGATCCTGCACCAGGCGATGTGCCATGCAATACTACCGCTGCCGCCTCGACGTGCTGTGGAGCCAGCTACGCCTGCCTATCCAACAACATCTGCATGTCGACGGATCTCACGACACAGGATTCGTCTTCCACTACATATGTGAGAGGCAGTTGCACCGACGAGAGCTGGCAGAGCGCTTCCTGTCCGTTGTTCTGTATCAACCCCCAGTACGATGACACTGCGGGTGGGGAAGGAATCGCCAAATGCCCAAATACCGACCTAGACGAGTACTATTGCATTGACAACGCCGTGAGCAACTGCACCGTGCACGAGAATGTGCTGTCCTTTGCGGGTAAGAACATAGAGCTCAGAGAATGAGATTGCAGTCTCTGATAAGCAATGGGGTGACAGGAACCCCAACGTTCGTCTACAATCCAGCGGCGCCCTCCACAACGTCCTTGACGTCGAGCTCAACGTCAAGCTCTCCCACCACAAGCTCTTCCACGTCAAGCTCGATCGCATCGGATCCTAGCACGTCGTCAAGCACGCCACCTCTCTCAACGTCTGGTTCAAGCTCCACCGTACTCTCAACAAGCACAACAAGTGCTCCACCAGCGACGTCGTCGGCCGCCCATCTCAAAAGCTCTAGCAGCACGACCATTGCTATCGGAGCTGGCGTGGGCGTACCTCTGGGCGTCATAGCCCTCGCATTCCTTGTTTACCTTCCGCTTCGCTACAAGCAGAAGAAGAACAAGAAGAGAGTGGCAGAAGCGTCGATGGAAGACCACAAGGACCAAGGCTGGGACGCACCACCACCCCACCTTGACCAGGATCAGCCTTACAAATACCGGCCTATCCTTGACCCTGCTGGGTCAGGGTATCAACCGCAAGAGATGGAGGGCGAGCGGCCCAAGTATGAGCTCGGTGCGGAGCCGCAGGTGCAAGAGCTGGCTACTTCGCCATGATTGCAAAGCCCTCTTTTGCACGGAGTCAGCTGCTGTGCGACCCGGTGGGACTCTTTGTGTTATGTATCTGATAACCAGCGGCAGTATTACCATTTGAACCATGGCGCAATAGCAGGATATCAAGGCCGTCACGTATACAACGCCGACTTCTGTTCTGATGCTGCCGCGATGAAGAGCAACAAACCCGAGTCTGCTGTCACGTACCAGTTAAATACACCAAGTGCAAACACGCCTAACTGATGTGTGCCAACTGGCACTACTCATGCATCAAACACCTTCTCGTCTAGGCCACAGTGTCATGACTCCCATATCCTTGTTGCGTCAACCCCAGAATCTGGCATTTGGCCGCTTCAGAGGGTGCGCTTCTGTATTGAAGACATAGTCGTCTAGGCTGATGAGACCAGGATCGCTGAAGATGAGATAGAAGTACTTGAGAGTCTCTGCGGTCCAGAAACTTTCCATGCTGTCCGATTTGGGAGCAGACGGATCGGTCATGTCGCTAATAGCCGCGTTGGCAATGCCAGTCTCGGTGTGCTTGTTGATGTTCGAGAACATTGTCCATGCTTTCTCTCGAAGCTCCTCGTCGCCGGTGATTCGGTAGAGGACGAATACGCTTTCGATCGCTTCGGGACGCAGGATGTAGCGTCGATCATCTATCGAAGAGAATCCGGGTCGCAGTCGCTTGGTTTCGATAATGCTGGAAGCGCCATGTTCCGCGTCATCTCCGGCGTATCTGACAACGTCGGCATGCCACTTTGCCTCATCCCACGTACATGGTTGTCCTTCGCAGGGTAGAGCAAAGAAGGTCTCCGGCATGATACCCAGCTCGCTTGCCTCATATGTCCAGATACAGCCATCAGTCAGTTTGCGGCCAGTCTGAACATGCATCTCATCTTCAAGGAGGCGGCCACCTAACGCAAGCATGCCTCCGGCGAAGCACACCAAATGCTGTCCTTGCGGCTCCAGCCGGCTCTTCCCAGGATCATCAGCATGCACTGGGCCCGCTACCAGGACATCAGCGTTGTCCGGAAGCATAGGTCTGAAAAGCGAGTGCTTGATCGCCGCAGACATCGAGCCCTTGTAGAGCCTAGCATAGCGGTCTGAGCCTCCTAGTAGAGCGTACATTTTCGGCAGGTACTCGTAGACGGAGTCGGACATAGCCCCGAGGGTGAAAACGGTGCCAGTGTTGAACTCCTGCGCGCGGGCGTTGACGACCAAAGGCCACATACCCGGGAGGTTAGTACTGTCCTGCTGCTGATCGAAAACAGCCATGATGCGGGCTACGGCATCGTACCACTTGTTGTCATTGGTGATCTGCGAGAGGCGAGTAAATTCCAGGGTGAGCGATCCAATCTCAGCGACGAGTACGCCGTCATCAGCCGTTTGTCGCTCTCCAGATGCGGCTTTGTGGAAGTCCCATCGTGTGATTGGCATGCGGTTTGGGGTGTCGAACGCAGCGTAGAGCATGTGGGCAAGCTCGAGGCTTTTGTCTAGCAGGCGCTGATCTCCGCTAAGGTCGTAGGCAGCTAGGAATCCGCCCAGGTAGCGGATAGTGGTCTCAAATACATTGATAGTTGAAGACGTGGTATTTGAGAAGTCGATACCGACAGCGGCGTCTGCAGCTTCGCGGAATTCATCCTTCATGTCCATAATCCAGAGTACATCCAGCGTGTCGACAAGCGTAGCGGCCCAGCCACCAAACGTGTTTCGTCCAGTTCCAGAGATGGGAGCGAGCTCATCTTCAAGCCATGCTCTCTCCCGGTATGCCTTCCAGCAGCGCTGAAGGGTCTTCTTCACCTCAGCCTGGCGGTGTTTGCGCTCCGCAGCCACTGATGCGACCTCCTTTGGAAAGTCGTACTGTACCCGGGGCAGTCGAGTATTGCCGGGTCTCGGCAAAGGCTCAAACGATGTTACCGGGTAATGCGTCTTCAAGGCCGCCCAGTTGAAGTGGCCGTCGTCCTCTTTCGGTGGGAGACGATACACTTGTGGCTCAGTGAACTTCGAGGAGACACTTCGTGGCAGTCGTAGAATTTCCAATTGGATCAGAACTACTAGAAAAAGAGCAGAGAACCCGATACTGAGCGCCAGGCGCCTCATCGAGAACATGGCGCGCAAACCCAGAGCAGTAGTGAAGGGTAGAAAGTGAGCAGATCAAGAGTAGACTTTCACGCGCCGGCTGGAAACCCGTTCGACGATTCGCGGCGCGGTGACTACCTTACAAGACCTGAGATGTTGTTGAAGGAAGACAGGCCAACTCGGCCGCAAATTGGTGCAAGGTCGATCAGGCTGTGCTGCCGAGTTCAAGGTTGTCTGGACGGTACGGTACCTGCAAGTTGGGCGTTTATAAATATCCTGTCAACGAAATTCCAGAATGGCCTCAACACTATTTGTTATTCGGGGCGTAAAGAGCTGGGCGTAAAGGAAGTTATTTCGCACGGAACCTGACATTTACTTTACCGACGACGGAACCTCCGTAACATCTCCTCACATCCCTGCAAACTTCCCATAGCGTCATTGGCCTGCAGCCTGCTACCAACCACTCGCTGACAAACGCCCAGGCAAGGGATGATAGCCTTTCGTGTGCCTTCACTGCAGCCATGGCGCATACTCCTGTTGGTCCAGATTGTCATGAACCTGTGGTCTGCGACTAGTGACGGAGAGGGTAGTTTTACACTCTGCTGGCATTCGAGCTGCAAACACAACACGAACTACAGAGTATACAACACACCCCTCCCGTGACGCTTGCTTCAGCTTCATAACAAGCACGACAAAGACAGCTGACTCCCGCCACCTGGATACCGGCTTTAGCAAACAACAGGCTGTAATTTATCGACTACGTCTCTGGCGCCTGCCGACTTGGTTCGGATGTGCCAGGCAAGCTACCTAGAGGTACCGTGTATCATCACATGTTGTCCCTACAGGCTGGCGAATGTCCTGCGGCAGTGCCTGGGCTTTGTTGGCGGAGGGCAGACTCACCAGGTCGGGTATGCTACACAGAGTGACAAGCCTGCATGCGTATGAAGTCAATGGTTATCTCCACCTCTGTAGGCAGTGTACAGCCGTGGCCAGGGACAGCGCAAGGCTCCCCGCATCTTACAGCGTACAGAGGGTGTTATATGGAACGGCATCTTGTCAGCTTCGACACCTCTACCGCACGCAGCTGGCATCTTGAGCATGTTCACTTCGAGGCGTGACGAACTGAGACGTTGAACATGGTAACCAAGGTCTTCCTTGCTCCACCTTTGTCTCGTTCAAGCGTGCCTTGCAACCGCTCTTAAAGGACCACCCCGCTTTCCACCGACCTCGCACCTTCCGCCCCGAGCTTAGTATACCGCATTGCAACTACAGGTATCTACCTTGATCACGAACAGTAGTCGACCATGAATCAGCTTTCGAAGTTTCTGGATTTAGCCAGAAAGGCGATTGAACCGCCCACGCTTCCCCTCAGGTTTACATGACTACATCGTCCATCATCGCACAATGCGGAGCAAGTGAGGGGAAAAGGCACAGTACAATAAGAATGTTTCCGCCAAAGGTACGAGGTCACTTCACACACGGTAGGTCGCTCGACAGTCTATGATCCCATCGAATCAATTCCTCGGCGCCATGGCTTCTTCGAAACTACGCAGCGCCGTGCTGGGAGGGAAGACTGCCTCCATACTGCTGACCATCCTAACCTTCCTTGGTGCTGTCTCTGCAGCCCCGTCCACAAACACGTTGGGGGACATCACCATCTTGGCGACCGATACCTTGAGACGTGCGTCAAGCCCTATCTTCCCTCATAGCAGCGCTAACAGCGAGCAGCCAGCGATATAAACAGCACCAGCGCAGCCCTTCTGCTAAGCACGCCACGTACCTACGAAGATGCAGAGGCCGCGTGTGCATCCCTGGGCGAGCGCCTGTGGTCCGCGTCGACACAACAGTTCTCCGCTGGCCTCAACAGTTCGTTGTCGTACGAGGTCTACAGGGGTCACATCGCAAGCAACCAGCTCCTCTGGATGGCAGGAGAAACCCACCACTCTTTAAAACGCGGCCGACCTTCATGGAGTCATGGTCCGCCGCAGCAGTGTGAAGCCATATTACCCAACGGCAACTTTCAGCGAGCCAGCTGTAACCAGAAGTTGCCAGCCTTGTGCACGCAGAGCGCACCCGCCTCAAGCCCATCCTTTGCCAACACTTCCGCGGCCTATCAGGTCGAGCAAAGTACCGGCTCACAGTCTTTGATCGGATACCGTGACTTTCTCACGTTCCAGTTCCGCGGCGTGCGTTTCGCTGAAGAGCCGGAGCGGTAAGATTGACCCGTCGAAGGCCATTACCTGTGCTCGTGTTGACAGTCGCTAACATCACGTCCAGCTTCACCTACTCGGCAGTGTACAACAATGCATCCGGCACCAACTACGCTCTGACGAATGCGCCAGAATGCCTGCAGCCGTCTGGCGGTAGTACAGACTGTCTCTTCCTGAACATATGGACCACCTCTCTGCCAGGTTCGCCAGCGCCGGCGACGTCCTCCCTCAAACCAGTCATGGTCTATGTAAGTTTTAGGGAGAACATGTCCTCTACGGTCGCAGCTACGGGCTAAGTCAAGCTCGCGAACTTGCTTTTAAGGCAAATTCGTAGAGAGGAGTATAGTCTTGGACTGCATAAGACAGGCCTGCTCGATCTATAGCGGCTACGACCACCCTAGCAAGAACGATATGCTGACCCTAATCTTTGGATAGATCTACGGCGGCGGCTTCACCACCGGATCTGCCAGCAGTTCTACGACGGACGGCGGCAATCTCGCTGCACGCGGAGACGTCGTAGTTATCAATATCGCTTACCGCCTCGGCGCGCTCGGTGTCCTGACGTTCAATGACGGTGAGAACTCATTTGTGAAATGGCTTGGCACCACATATGCTGATCCTTCCACCCATCGCTTTCTAGGCATCCACAAAGGCAACTACTGGATCTCGGACCAGGTTGCAGGTCTGCAATGGGTACAAGAGCACGTCGCTGATTTCGGAGGCGACCCTTCACAGGTCACCATCTTCGGAGAATCAGCTGGAGCCCAGAGCGTGCAGGCGCTCGTTGCATCGCCCAAGGCACGAGGTCTCTTCCGTGCCGCGATCATCCAAAGCACATATGTTGACACCTACCTCCCCATCCCACAATTTGTGACTCAGTTCACGAACCCCATTATCGACGAGGCTGGGTGCGCGAACTCTTCCGACCAGGTCGGTTGCATGCAAGCTTACAATGCGACGGCACTCACCCTCCTGCCAAATGCCGCGAGCAATACCAGCCAGACCATAACAATCGACGGCACCTACCTCACCACATCGTTTATCGATCTCAACGTTACGGCAATCGGCAAGACGACCAGTTCTGTACCGATCATGATTGGAGTCAACCGAGACGAAGCTGGCGTGTTCGACCCACCGCCTGTCTTTACAAATGTGTCTGACAGCTTCTACAACCTCAATCCCGGCGAAGGTATCCAGAGTCCTCCTAGCGAAGTCATCGCAGCTGCTTTAGCCTCGGGAGCCTTCCCGCTGGGGACAGGTCCGACAAACAACAATACCCTGCAGAACCAGGTCTTTAACGCGACCACGCGTTTCTTCACCGATTACCAGCTCAAGTGTCTAAGCGAGTACGTGGCATACACTGGTGTGGCGACTGGAGCGTTGCCGCACGTCTGGTTTTATGAGTTCAATCGCACGTAAGTACTTACACCCCGGCTTACTGCTTATCCTACGCAATCCGACGTACTGACAAGCTGCTTTCTAGCTACCAAGATCCCGGCTACAACTATAACGGCGTCTGCCAAGCTCCTGTAACGCCAACCCACCCTTACGGCGATCCGAGCCTGGAGTACTTCAAGTGTCACGCCGGCGACCTCGAGATGAACTTTGGCAACTTCGCTCGCGACGGACTGCCCGAGCGTGACGAGTTCGATATACCTTACGCGCAGCGTCTAACGGACTACTGGACTTCTTTCGCTCGGAATTTGAACCCGAATCCATCGCCAGAGTATCTGGCAGCGCGGGGCTATTGGAATACGTTGAGTCAGAATGAGTTCGCTGGTACTTGGGAGCCGGTCAATACCAGTGCGCCGAGCATGATGTTGTTACAGTGGAACAGTGTTATGGTGCCGTTTGGGGATGTTGAGCAATGTGCTGTGATTGGTGAGTCACTGGATTCGCTCTTGGGGTAGTGCTGCCGCCGGACTCTGCTCCGTGGGTGGGTGTAGGTACGAGCCGCCTTACTCGCGAGCCTTGCACCAACGCCTTGCACCAACGCCTAGCTGCCAAAGTTGAGAGGCTAGTCAACGTGGACGGGAGCATTTCGGGGATGGTCGCTTGATAGCACGGCTTGACGACGGATGGACACTTGTCCGCGCTCATGACGCAGATGCGCCAGGCACTTGTCCTGTACCTGTCAAGCAGACCGATAGTTCTAAGCCTAAGACCCTCGAGCGACGACTCTTACTCCTTGTTAGCAGCGGCCCAAGTACCCCTCCATATTCCATATCACACCACGCCACACCCCACTGATTTTCAGGGCGACCATTCGGCGGAAATCACGCCACTCGAGCCACTCTGCCCGCCAATCCTGCTCGCGGTGAAGTGTGTGAAGCGAGCGTCGGCGGCTAAGAATAAGTGGCGCCAATCGTCTACTTCGCGCTCTCGAGAATTGAAGAGGGAGAGCATGATGGCGTCCATGGAGCTAATGACAGGATGTGTCAGTTGATGAGGTGGCGCCGACAGTCTTCCCTCTCTCATGCGATGTTCATGGAGTGCGAGGAGGGTGTAGCGTGAGCCACCTCTAGGGTGACTTACCGCATCTGCATCTCCTGCAGCAACGCCATCGTGCCGGGCTCCGGTAGGAGATGGTCTCGGATAACCACTTTGGCCCCGGCTTTCAAGCTAGGTATCAAGTTCCGCAGGATTTCGATGCAGTACTTGTCCTGCCAGTCGTGCAGGACGTAGCGGAGGAGATATACTGCCGCGCCTTGCACTGGTTGCGCGGTGAACATGTCGTGGGCTATGAAGTCCACTCGGCCTTTGTCAACGGTTTCGGGCAGCTTGTCCTTTGCACCTTCGATCACCTCGGGGAGGTCTTGCACGATGAAGCTGAGCTGCGGGAACTTCTGCGCCAGATGCTGGGAGACGTGGCCCCGCGAGCCGCCTACGTCGACGACCGTGCTGTTGGCGGGCAGTTGGGCCCATTCGAAGTGCGTACTGAGCGCGTCGAGGCTGGCGGGAGAGGTTGTCGCCATGGCGGCCGCGAAGCGCTGGGCACGGGCTGGGTGCTGCGATAGGAACTGGAACGTGTTGAGCGAGGTGGCGTTCGCTAAGGCATAGCCGGATATGTTCGCTTCGTCGCTTCGTCGGCCGATGGCGTCGACGGCCTAAGCGCGGTAGGTGCCCGTCAGTACAGTCAATGACGGCACTGGGGTTGAGACCTCTACTCGGTGTGGCAGGCCTTGCTCTCATACACACGCCGGGTTATGTGGAGGAGCCAGGATCGGACTCACCCTGTTGTGAGCTGGCCAGCATTCTTCGAACGTAAGACCCATCAGGTGGGACGCAATTGGATTCTCTGCTAGCAACCTGGACGCCGCCGTATGGGCTACGTACCCTTTGGTCGGCTCGCAGAACACACGGTGATGGATGGCAGTGTATCGAATGATCCGCCGCAGGTCATGTTCCAGCAAACCGCCCTTGGCCGCGAGATCGGCAAAGGAAATAGGAGCTTCTGTTGGGACGAGCGAAGCGAGCTTGAATCGGTAGACAGCTATTAGGGGGGCGAAGTTGGACTGCAGGTGCACCATTATCAGCATTCGTTTGCCACGTTGTTGTCCTCATGGCAGAGCCGAGTCCTCATATCATCTTGAGTGGGCTTCGCACCAAGCTGTTGCAGTGGCTCTATCTGCCGAGGATAGTGCCGATGAATAGCAGTTAAGGCCACAAGACGAAACACATGCCTCGGGAAGGAGAAGCTTCATGGGTCCTTCGAGAAGCTGTCGAAGCTCGATCGCCGCCTCGATCACATCGTTCTTGGCTTTCTGGACGTCCAGTGGCGCTTGCTGGATAGGCTCGCTCGGACCCTCTGGCTTGAACGATGGCTCTGGAACTCCGTGGCTCTGTAGATGTTCGTCGAGAATGTTGGTTTGGGAACTGATGATCTGCGCCAGCTGAGCGATTCTGGAAGTAGACATGGTGATTTCACTGCACTGGGCTGTTTATAATGGCTGAGAAGGAAGCCTTCAGAGATCGTGATGTATAGATGTGCGGGGCTGATACTGCTCACCTGCCGTGGTATGTCTCCGTATTGAACTCTGGCGATAAGGCAGCGTACTCGCCGGTAGTGGCCGAAGCCCGCTATAGGGAGCTGCGATTTGGCCGGACGGTCCGGTGATAGACCTAAGAGCGAGCTTGGTGGCACCGTATTCGGCCGTGGCTAATCACGCTATATCTTATGCCTAATCGGATCGCTGTTGTTTCACACAGTCCACTGCCTGGGCACTTGAAAGAGACTGCACTTGAATATCCAAGACAGATGCGACAACCAATGAACGAGTACTTCATGATTGAGCTCGCCACGCTATAGAGTAGGTACAGCGTCCGACAGTGCGACTACGGTAGCCACTTCGACTCAACGCCCAGGAGCAACCTCGAAAGCAGCACCCGGGTCGAGTGCATACTTCGAATTAGGTCCGTACTGCCTTTCCGACTCATATAGAGGCTTCGTGTCGCGACAGACTCGAGTCTCCACGCTACCGTCAATGACCTCGACCGAATTGCCTTCAATCGGGCCAGGCTGTCTTGTGACGCTTTCAAGTGTGCCGTCGGCGGAACAGAGTATGGACTATTGAGTAGTCAGTTACAAGGAAGCAGTGCAACCGTTGTAGGGACCGCAAGCTTACCGAACGCAGATAATCCATGCATTGCGGCAACACAAGCCGCAAGCGCACGTCAGGCGCCGACACAAACACCGATTGTTGTTCGCCAGCATTCGAGTGGAGGAGCAGATCCGCACGAGTGGCTAGGCACGGAGGTGCCTGCAGCATTCAATTCCGCGCTAGCAAGATTGCATGTAAAGACGGACTACCTTACCGATTCGGATCTAGTACCGAGCTGACGAACATTCACAGCCATCGACTCGAGCAACCTATCAAACTCCAATGTATTCCACGCGAATGCTCTGGCCCCTCCGTGCAATAGTAGCCGCTAGGCCTGGATGCTGGACTCAGGTTTGTCTTCCGCAAGTGCGAGTGTGATAGACCCTTTGAGCTGCCACAATTAAGAAACCGAGGTTCCCCGGGTGAGCTTTCAGAGTGAGCTTCCTAATAGTAAGGTTCCTAAGGTGAGCAATTGAAGTCAAGCTTTCTTACTTAAGGTAAGCCGAACGTAAGATTCTTAAAGTGAGGTTAGCTTTCGGAAGGGGAGGTTCATTGCAAGACGCTTACAGAATTCGATGCGCATGGCTCGTACCTGATGGCTGCTGGGACGAACATAGCTCTCGGTTGCATCCTTCGCAGAAGAGCACGGCGTTGCATAGCACGGCGTTAAAAAGCACGGCGTTTGGAGAGCACGGCGTTGGAGAGCAAAGTGTCGCGCCACGCAGCAGATGTAATCGCTTGGCCGATGTACGACGACCCGTTTCGTGGTGCAAGCTATGCATACCACCTGCAGGCGATCGTGCAGTCCCAGTACCGGCGCTGAGCGCGTGCGGGTATATCTGCACGGCGACAAATCGATAGTGCGGCGTTGACAAGTTGTGGGCAGTTCCAGTAGCTTGTCGTCAGCATCTGGCTCATCCGACCAGCTATAAGGCGTCGAAGCGGAGTCAATCGGTAGTTGCGAGGGTTGCTGAGCCTCTGTCTTTCCGTCACGATCTCGACTTGACGTGGGAACCCTTGCAGGCTTGCCTCCAGCTCCTGCCGTGATTTGCGGCGCCTTGTGGCCGTTCTGCTCATGTCCTATTAGTAGTGGGCCCAGTTGTGTCCTGGTACCGCGAGGCCGCATCGACATCTACGCCTTGCACGTCTGGCGATTGTGCCCTGCCTCGCCACAGTTGCCGCAGCCCTGAAACGCCGGCTTCCGCTGCCTGATGGGACCCTTCACCTTCGAGCACTGCGCCAAAGAAATCCTGGTTCCGAAACGCAGAAACACGGCTTCCTGGATGTCTTTCGTAGAGGTCTCGCGAGTAAGGTCCATCAGCTTCGGAACTTCCTCACGTAAGAAGCGCAAGCGGCTTGTGTGGTGTCGTTTGGGTGGCGCGTGGATGCTGCCAGAACAGGTGTGGCCGAGCTTGGAGGTGGCGATCCTGACGCCTTCAACGCATTTCTCTGCCCGTACATGGTAAGGGCATGTCTTGGCAGAGCGACAGCCCATGCAGATACGGTGACGGTCACGCTTCTTGGTGTGAGCTGTCCAACCCTGAGCAAGGGCGTGGGCCTCCACTGCTGCTTGAACCTCGCTGAACTGCCCATACCGGAGGGTATAAGTCAGCTTATGTCTCAGAGATGGGTTATACCCTTCGCACTTACGGATGGGTAGACGTGTTTGACTTCCAGTGTTGGCAAGGTCATGCCCTCTGGCATCGCATAGTAGATCGGCTCTGCTTCCTCGGGGTTGACATCGTCCCTGCCCAGCTGCTGCTCTAGTGTACCATCATCGTCTCCGCCGTCGGCATGACCTTGGGTCGATGTTACGGGTGAGATGCGCTCGTAAGTCGAACTCTGGCCAGCATCCTCGTTCAGTACTCCACTGAGGGTTGGCACCGGGCGATCTTGCTCGCTTGAACGTCGGGCTTGGGCACTGCCAGCTTGCTCAATCTCTAACCCTGCTAAGGTGATGTCCCTTGGAACGTGATGGCGATGAAACTGCTGCGCCGCAGTGTATTGATCTTCTGCTCGCTGTAGTTGCGCGGCGAGCGAATTGACGAGAAACTGAGCGGCCGCAAGTTGCTGACGGAGGGAGTTGATGTCGTCCATGTCTTTGCTGTGCCACCGATGTCAGGTGGTGGCATTGAAAACTGTAGCCACAGTTTCCCGGAGACCACCGTTCACCGTCACGGTTGAAACTTGACGGGCAGTCTCGGCTACGGGCCGTCTGCACTCCCTGACAGCACTGAGTCTAGATAGCATCCACTTCGCGGGTTATCGGTTTTCTTGCTAGTAGTTGTTAGTTGCTACGCGCGTCGACGGTCGCTACCACTGACGTACGGATTTGTAGCCGTTGGGCACACAACTTGTGGCACAAGACCGTGGTGCACGTTGCCGTCATAAAGTGAGTCCGTTGACGTCCAGTCCCTTTTCTGCGGCCCCAGCTTTGACGCGCACACAAGCATTCAGTAGCCGCCACTAACGCACCTAGCCGCGACTACTTGACTTCGACTTCTCCTGGTTCGCTCACGACACAGCGCGCAATCACGCCCCGGCTTGCGGATATTGATAAAGAGCGTTCAAGCCTTCAAGGGTGCAAGTGTCGTGCGGTGTGCGACTATTGATGCGCTCGTGTAGCCGAAAAGCGACAGCCGAGTCACGAGTCACGCCGATCTCTAGAACTGTCTTCTGTAATAGGAGACCCCTGCAAGTTCAAGCGACCTCGATCATCAATGCTCCAAGTCTCCACCCGACGCGTTCGGCGTCCTGGCCATAGGAGCCTAGGACTCAGGAGGTAGCGACAAGACTAACGGAAACGCAATCTCCCCCGGGCCTCAACTCCTAAGGCTCACGGTTTACCGTTGTGGCTGCTAAAGGGAGTACCCGCAGCATACGCAATATAAGCGCTCTGCTGCCGTTTCAAGGTCCTGTGTTTCTCTACCCACGCGCTCACAGTACAGCATTCTAATAATTGACTCCGGTCGTCCTCTCTTTGAACAACTCACAAGTCAACCACCAACACTCATCCAAACCCTCGTTTTCAGCTCTCGCAACCGACCCTCTTCAAACCAACAAACCAACAACTCTCAACAACAACCAAAACACTCAAGATGCTTTACTCCGTCGTCGCCGCCACCCTCTTCGCAGGTGTTGCGTTCGCCCTGCCAGCTCCCCAGGAGACCGAGACCGTCTACGACACCGAGGTGTTCACCATCACCAGCTGCGGCGCAGAAGTGACCAACTGCCCGGCCCGCATGACCACCTCCACCTCCGCCGTGGCCACCACTACTGGGGCAGCCGTTGTCGCGACGACCTCCGCTAGCGTTGTGGCCAGCCCAGTTGTGACCTCTGCTCCGGCTTCATCCATCGCGGCTGCTTCCACTTCCACCTCCATATCCACCAACAGCGCTTCTTCCGCCGTCGTTGCTCCAGTCTCCAGCAGTGTCACGTCCGTCTGGGCTGCCGCCCTCAGCACGGGCGTCAGCAGCGCCGCTGTGTCATCGGCCTACTCGAGCGCAGCTGCGCCTTACCCGATTGTGGGCGCGTCCTCGGTGGCCGTGGGTGCCCTCGGCACTGCCAGTGGCGTTGCCTACCCATCGGGTACTGGTGCTGTTTCGGCAAGCGGCTATGCCTCAAACACTGCGTATGCCTCAAGCACGAGGTAAGATCGTTTTATCCCGATCCTCCAAAAGCTCACTCTAACGTGTATCCAGCGTTTCATCCGCCGCAACCTCCGCCGCCTCGCCTATTCAGAGCAACTCTGCAGTCAGCGTCAACGCTGCTGGCGCCCTCATCGGCGCTGGTGCATTCGCCGCGCTCTTCTTGTAGAATGGCAGAGTAGTTCTCAGTGTTTGGAGTCATCATCACGGACAATCAAGAGGCCCATCCTAGTGCAGGGGGGTTCTCGTGGCTTTTGCATTTCGCGGGCGTTGACATCAGGAGAACCGCAGTCATCGTAGCCGTGTAAGGATGCTTTGTACTTCCGGAGAAAGATGGATGCGAGCTCGTGGTGGCGATAGAGTAATATAACAGCTGCCGACTGGTACGGCGAGGAAGTGCGAAAGGTAGCTACCGTACAATGAAAGCATGCCATCACCCAAATTCTTTGACATTGTTGTCAGTGGGTTGATCTCCCTGGCGTTGCGCTGATCGAGGGCAGGTGTAACGTAGTCCACAGTGGATGGCGCCTGTTCGTGTAGGTAGGCTAGGGGAGGATCGGGTATCAGCACTACCTCGTACAGGAAGCTCACCGTGGACCTTGCAACCGACGTCGACTTCTAGGCCTCTAAACTCACCTTGAAGCGCACCTCCTAATGTCACATCGCCTGATTGCGCACCCGTGACGTGACCAGGACGTCTACCCCCTCAGGTCGGTCCTACGTTCGACGCCAACAGCTCGCGTTCAACCTGGCGTCCCCCTTAAATCGCACAGTCATCTTTGCGGCCTTCCCATGTTTGCCAACCTCCGCTATCGCGTACTGCAAGGGTTGGAAACGAACGTGCTGGCCGGTCTCGAGGATTAGAAGGCGAATACAATGCTCAGACGTAACTAGTTTTGCGGAAAAGGTCATTGACCCTTCGGGAGAGAGCTCATACCTTCTGAGTTCCCCTCGGGAGTCAGGGTAAGCATGACCTGCTAGCGACAATACAATACGGCAGCTAGTTTCATCCGCGTTTGCTGGAGATGCGTACAGTGGCCACGAATGCTGAAACCGCCCTGACGAATAGATCTCGGGGTAACAGAGGGTCGATATAGTATCTCGAGGACTACCCGATTTCTGCCGAAGGCGGCTAATAGCATTCTCTGGGAAGCTAGACCTTGTGCTACTAAGTGTTGGTCTAGTGGTTATACTGCCCTGCGATGTATTAGGGAGGCTTCCACTATATGTCGGCCACGAGTTCTGATCCTGACCATTGCATCATTTGGCCTCGCAACCTCGGAGAAGATGTTCGCAGCGATCGAGGAATGCCTGGCGAGGCTAAGACTTGACAGCAATACCCTTGAACATCTTCGTGATCCCAGTGATGGCTTCCTCGACCGGCAACCGCTCCATACTAGACGCCCCAAAAAACCCATGAACACCACTACACCGCTCGAGCACAAACTTGGCATCCTCCGGCTTGGCTATCGGCCCGCCATGACACAGCACGATGATCTCGCTGTTGACCTTCGAAGCAGCATCACGAATGGCCTGGACCGCTTTCACGCAGTCTTCGAGACTCTTGCCGGACTTGGCGCCGATAGAACCGCTGGACGTCAGACCCATGTGAGCGACCACGACGTCGGCGCCCGCTTCGGCCATCTTTGTGGCTTCGGATGGGTTGAACACGTATGGCGTCGTCAGCATGTCCATCTCATGGGCGGTGCGCACCATGTCGACCTCAAACTGGTAGCCCATGCCTCTGTTACCTGATCAGCGCCGCACAGTCAATGCACAGTAAGAGCGCTCACGTTTCTTCCAAGTTATCTCGAAACGTGCCATCAATCAACCCAACCGTCGGGAAGTTCTGCACGCCAGCAAATCCAATCTCCTTCAGCTGCTTCAAGAACCGCGCCATATCTCTGAACGGGTCAGAAGCGCACACTCCCGCAATAACCGGGGTATGCATGACGACTGGTAGTACTTCTTTTGCCATGTCGACGACGACATCATTGGCGTTGCCGTACGGCATCAACCCGGCCAAGGAGCCTCGACCGGCCATCCGGAAGCGTCCGGAGTTGTAGATGATGATCAGGTCGCCGCCACCAGCTTCGACGAACTTTGCTGAGAGGCCGATGCCTGCGGTCTCCGGTGCTCAGTGCTTATCTGACAACGGATGGGATAGTCCATACCTGCGCCTGCACCTACGATCGCCTTGCCAGCCTTGATCTGTTCGCGAAAGCCTTCGAGGATCTGCTTGCGGTCGGTCGGCGGACTCATATTGACTGACAGTGGACCCGGTCGCCGAAAGGTGTGATGCGTAGAGTCTTCTCGGCCTTGCTTGCGATATGCGCGGATCCAGACAAACACGGCGTCGTGTGCTTACGATGACTACTCCTGCTTCTTGAGTCGATCTACACAAGCATTTCGTTCCTGGACCTCAATGTTGTCGCAATGCCTGGAGTTTCGCCTGCAGCGGCCCGATGTCGTCCCTTCTTCGCATCTCACCAAGCTCGAGCTGTCCGGTGTCCACATTGTCATGACTAGAACTGTGGACCGTGAGAGTTGGCAAAGCAGTCCATCTCATCGTACACAAAATCGAGACCGCGGACGTAAAGAAGCTGAAAGGCGGCTACCGAAGGATTACTCAAGATGCCACACATTGTCCTCCTTGGCACCTGCGACACCAAGCTGCACGAGCTTCTATACCTACGCTCCCAGATCCTCGACTGTGGCGGTAATGACTGCAAAGTTACGATGGTCGATGTGGGCAGAGGCCTCGTCAAGCACGAGTACATTACTATCACGCAGGATACACTCACCAATAAATACGCGCCGAAAGAGCATCCAGAGAACGTCAGCACCCTGTCGAGAGGTGATGTCATCAAGTACATGATCATATGTACCAGCAACTGGCTCAGACAAGCATATCAAGACGGTACTAACGACCGTAGCAAAGCGATCCACGGCATCATCAACGCTGGCGGTACTGGAGGGACCAGCCTGTCTGCTGGAGTTATGAGAGCGGTACTGCCAATCGGCTTCCCAAAGCTCATCGTCTCGACCAATGCTTCTGGGGATGTTGGCCCAGTTGTGGGTGAGGCGGACATCACGATGATGTACTCAGTCTGCGACATTGCTGGCCTGAATTACCTGCTCCGGCGTATTCTGTCGAACGCGGCTGGAGCGGTTGTGGGGATGGCGCAGGTATATGAACGCTCGCTGAAAATCACCAACAAACAGAGGGGAGGCGAGCAGCAGAAAAAGCGAGTGGGGTTGACGATGTTTGGTGTAACGACGCCCTGCGTGGACAAGATCCGGCAGTACCTCGAAGAGAAATATCCCATAGAGTGCTTCGTCTTCCATTGTACCGGAGCGGGCGGCAGGGCCATGGAGCGTCTGGTCACCGAAGGCGTGTTGGATGCTGTTCTGGACGTGACGACAACAGAGATATGTGACCAGCTGTGCGGTGGTGTCATGGATGCTGGGCCGCATCGACTAGAGGCGCCGCTGAAGGCTGGCATACCGTATGTCATCTCTGTTGGCGCGACTGATATGGTAAACTTCGGTCCCAGGCCGACGGTGCCCGAACGGTACAATGACAGGACCCTCTTCGAGCACAATCCGACCGTGACCTTGATGAGAACGTCCCCGGGGGAGTGTGCAGCTATTGGGGAGTACATTGTCAAGAAGGTGAAGACATTCGCTGCCAATCAAGGCAGCGTGCAAGTCGTCCTTCCAAAAGGCGGCGTGTCCATGATTGCTACGCCTGGTGGTCCTTTCCACGATGCCGAAGCCGATGAGGCTCTGTTCTCGGCCATCCTAACAGGGCTGGGGGACACCGGAGTGCGCGTTCTTGTTGACGAGCGGGCCGTCAACGATGAAGGCTTTGCCGTGGATATCGCGGAGCGGCTTGTTCAGATTATGGATCTGAGCAAGGAAGGCCGAACGTGATATCTTCATGCCTCGTTCGGTGCTGTAAAGTTCGAAGGTAAAGCCAAAGGGAAAGTCGAGATGGAGCAAATGGCCGAGGTCCATCCGACAGCGTGACGTCATTGCCAATGCCAAATCTGCGGTCGTCTAGCAAACGCGACCTGGCCAGCAACAACCACACTCTTGGTCAGCGACAGCACAACTCCCGCTCAACAAACATGGCGTACGGACGGGGCGGCGCCGGCAACATCCAAGCCATCGAGCAAGACAGTGCCCGCGTGGCAGCAGACCTCGAAGCGAACCAGCAGGACGGCAGCACAGGCGTCCCAGCCGCCGCCAATGTCGAGCGACAGGAGCAGCAGTACGCGCACAAGGGTCGCGGTGGTGTCGGGAATTGGTACAGCCCCAAAGAGCTGAAAGAGAAAGGGCACTTCAACGATGCGCATCGGAGCCACATTTTGGGTGACGGCACGCAGCCGCCGGCGAACTCGGCGGATGTAGGCACAGGTAATGCGCCCCCATCGTACAATGCTGCTCAACCAAGTACCGAGACGATCAAAACGTACGGACGCGGTGGGGCCGGCAATTACAGCTTTGGGGTCAGCGAGAGCGAGGAGAGAGCGGCGCGGAAGAGGATGCAGCAGGAGGAGACGAAGGAGAAGCTCAAGGCTGAGATTGAGAAGAATGTGCAACAGTCTTTGGCTATGCCCGCGAAGGCCAAGCTGCCAAGTGGCGAATTTGAGGAGCCACTCTGAGGACACCCGTCTCGCTAAGCGCTGGCCGTACTCTTGATCAACCTCTCGACATTGGTCGACCGTCTTTTGGCACTGCAATATCGTTCAGCCTCCCAGAACACCTTCTTGCACACCCGCAGCTCGCGGCGCATACGCAGGCAAATCTTCCGAACTGCCCAGTGGCGGTACCGGGTTACTGCCAATCTTCCGATGGATCGCAGTCGCGGTGATATCGAGCAATCCTTGCAGCACCATCGACCAGGGCGCGTCCGTGCCTAAAACATGATATCAGCATCGGCCCTCCAACGTGAATACGGCACCTCCCTGTCGGTTGGCTTACTCCATGCCTGGCCCCGTATCAGAGGCGTGATTTCGCCGCTCGCGCTCTTCCGGACAAGCATGGCATATTGCCACGGTGGCTCCTCTCTCCGACCTATGTCCTTTACGTCGACCTGTCTTGGACGGCTGCCGTACACGATCTCGTACGTGCCATCGCTGGATGTCGAAGACGGGAAGAGCACCATGGCATTGGCTATCAGATCAAGCGCGGTCAGCGTAGAACCGAGGAGATGGAACGCTTGTTATGTCTGTCTGCCTACCGAGAACCCGTCGTCTGAGCTCATCGTCACTCAAATGCGTCGCCATTGCGGGCGCCGATACCACCCTTGGCTTGTAGGACATTGGGACGCCCCATCTGCAAGCCTGCGGCATACTGTTCTCCCTGGGTGAAGACGAAATTCGGTAGATAAAGTCCGCGCGTAAGCTCTTGTCCCTCGGTTGATACGATCTGATCCGACAATGCCAAGGCCGTTGCAGTAGGGTATTTATTCCTCTTCGATATGTGGCCAAAAAGGGCGTACCGATGGTGGAACGTCAATGCTATTGTACTTCAACTTGACCGCCGAGTGCGTGCGGCGTATATGCCCATGAAAGGCTATATAGATTCCTCGCGTGTGGCCATCTGCGGCTGGTGTAGACTTATGTATGCCAGCTTCCCCTTGGTTTTCGGAAAACGTGAGAAGCTGAGATCAGTAAGCCACAGCCTCGTCTGGTACCACATGTGTCCGAGGCACACGGCAGCTTCGCTTTGGCTACGCTTGTCATCAGATTAACGCGTAGCTGATGCTGTGTGCTTTCGTTGGAAGGACTGTTCATTCCAGTACCATGTGCGGCTTCCATCGCAACCTATCCCTATCCCGATGGGTATGCTACATATGCGGGCAGACGCAAGCCACCCACTCCAGTGTCTCTGCATTTGGTCAGGAGAGCGTCTGGTTCGGCGTGAGCGAAACACAAGCACCCGGGATGTATCTCAATGGCACCACTTTGAAAAACGGCCAGGGAGGGCCCTTCCATCACCCGACTTCGCCCTGTCTGGTCGTCCAGCCTATGCACGCGCGCCACTGCGCGTTCAGCTAACCGCAGATTCCATTATATGCAGCCAAGCATGGGAACACGGTGTTGCCGCGCATGCGTGATGCTGTGAAAACCAACCGTCACCAACGAGCCAAAGTAGTGGCAAATTGGAGCAACCCTACCTCCTAGGAGGTACCTACCTAGATTCTCCGATTGCTGATACGAATCACGTGCACAACGGGCGTTACTTTTGACTTCAGCCATTCATCATGTGGCGTTTGCTCTGCGCGTCACCTTTTTACGCGCTGTAGATCCTCGAAAACATGACAGGTAAATAAACATCTCAGCCTTGGATTGCTCTCTGTTATCAATCACAGCATGCTCACCTACAACAAACTTGCTCATAACAAGATAACCTGCAACTAACTCAGTACCCAACATGGTACAGGGAGTACATTTTGACAGAACAAGGCCCGACAACGGTCATTTCTCCACCAAGGAAGTGAGAGCTCCGGAGGAACCATGTCTATCGACCAGTCGACTCATCGCCTTCCCAAAGAATTATTACAAACAGCCGCCGAACCTCGCAGCCGGCTTCAGTAGCCTGGATGTCAGCTGTGAGGGCCCGGTAAGGGCCAATCTAGTCGCAGACAGCATCACTACCAGCTCGTTCAGGATCGCGGTGGAGACATGGGGGAATTCCACACTGTTCGAAGCCAGCGCCACTTGGGTGGAGCACAAGGCGACTGCGAAGGAGACCATCTTCCAGCAGTTCGACACGGACTCCCACGAATCATCAACCATAGCCTCCACAGCACCTAGAGCACGAATCACCAAAAGGCACATGGTGTATACGGAGCCCGTGCCGCAAAAGTATGGCAAGCCGTTCTTCTTCCCGAGACCCTTTAGCGAACCGCCTGATATTGTATGCTGGCTCAACCGTCTCGACCTATCGAGCGGTCCCAATCACAACTACAAGGTCCGCGCCTTCGCTGATGGCGTCAATTCCGAAGGCTTCTCGGCGCACCTCAACACCTGGGGGGATGACGGTGAGCTTCATGGCGCAGCTATGTGCTGGATCGCATTTCCAAAGCGTAAGAAGAACGTCGATAGCGGCCGCTTCAGCACCAACGACGTGCGGAAGCGGACGAACCCAAGGCCGAAGACGACTTCGAAAGTCAAGTTCAAGCAGCGTTTCACCAAGGTCCCTACCGTCTTGGCCGCGCTGAACATGATCGATGCGGCTGGTAACGCGGATCTTCGTGTGAAGCTCAGCATTACCGAAGTGGACCTTGAGGGCTTCAGGTGGACTCTTGAGACTTGGGATGACTCTACATTGTACGGTGCTGGCGCGAGTTGGATCGCCTTGGGCTTCTCCTGAGCGAACCGGGAAGATGCTGTTGAGTAATCGGTCAGTGCAGCGTCAGTCCGGCGATCGCAGTCAGCCGCCCATCACCATACCTGACGACGGCTGGACATGATGATTTCACAGTCGAGTACTGCTCGGTACATACCTGGACGATCATACCCACGGTGAACATGCCACAGGGGATGACGATAGCCAGCCGCCTTCCCACTGCATCGGCAAGACACCCGTTGATCGGAGTAAGGATGCCAACCGAGGCGCCGAGTTTCAGAAATGACCTGAGGTGACCTCGAGACCCGTAGTTGCAACATCGAGTATTAAACCAACGAGCTAGGCATTAAGGCGATGACCGACGTCTTGCCTCCATAATGACTGCCTCAAGCCCGTTGGATCAGCAACCTGTGCCCTCCCCGGCCGAATGGCCCTGTCTGACACTAGCAGGACCCATTACATATAGACAACAGTTGGGGCACAGTGGAAAGCGAACATCAAGCGACACTTGCGGGGCCGCACGTATGAGCAGCAAATCCCTCAAATCACGAAGCTGCCAAGCCGTTAGTCGGATACGATCCGACGCGACGGTCTCCCTCAGATGGACTTGGGCGAAATGGGCGAGTGGCTAAAGGTCCCCTTTAGTTTAGTTCGCGTAGTTCATGGGATTATACGGGGTGAGCGTGGGAGAGTAGATCGGGAGTTGGGAGTATCGCTTCAGAGTTAGGCGGTCTTTCATGACCGCTTTATGGACGATGATGTACATTTCTCGCGCGGCCGGGATACCCTGATGCTTTGATCCATTCCATCCAGCTGCATTCCAGGATCCAAGTGAGTTATCAACTCCAAGCCTGTCGGCCGAGTAACCATATCCCCAAGCCTGTCCGACTTGAAGAGCACAGGAAAATGGCTTCACCGCGGTCCCTTGGTGTCCTAGCATCTCCTTTGCGTAACTTGCCGTTCAGTAGTTCAGCACGCCCTTTGTGTGCTTGCGCATGGTTGACGGACGCTTGAGATGGCTTGAGCACCTAAGACTCCCTGCCAGTCACGGAGTCTTTCGCCGAGAAAGCCACATGCTTCCGGACTGTCGCCAGACGCAGCGGCTGGTACTGCGTGCCTGTACACGCGACTTGTGTGTCGTCGCCGTGAGCGGTTACGGTCGCTGTGAGCGGTGCAGCAGTATGAATCTTGGAAGACGCCTTTGCTTTCGCCGTGTCACCCTCGGCTTTCCCTGTCGGCTCATACAGCGCGCTCGCACCATCCAGCGCAGCAACCATGCGGTTGCGCGCGCGAACGAAGGCCTCTGTAGGTGTCTTCGCCCTGGTCGGCTTGCGCGTGGGCGGGTGTAGCATTTCCAGGTCCTGCAGCAGCGCGTGGTACAGATCCGCCTTGCTGTCTCGTGTCCTCTCGTCGCCACCGTAGCACTGCTCAGGCAGCACATCGCCCAACCGCAGCATATGATTCTGTCGGATTTTGAGGGCGAGTGGCAACTCGTCATAGTCATACCCATCGCGCAGCATTTCGTCCGCGATCTTCTGCAGGTCGTCTACGAAGGAGGATCGTTGGCCTGTAGTCGTATTGACGAGCCGACCCTCGAACGCGCGCCCCACTTCCTGGTTGTTCTTGAGTGGCGGCATGAACGGAACGAACGATCGCCTGTTCATCTCCACGGCTTGCGCCTCCAGGTACTCACTCACCATTTCACCCTCTGGTATGACTTTGATGCGCTCGATGCGGATCTGTAGGCACGTCTCGTAGTCCACGTCACCCTTGCCGACCGACGTAGGCTTCAAAGCGTAGCGCGCGAAGCCATAGTGCTCCCGGATCTTCTTGCAACGGCCGTGGCTGGTGCGGAAGTGTTTGTTCCAGGCACTTTTGGCGCGGTTGAGGGCGTTCTCGCTGTCAATGTGAATGCTATCGATTGTCCAGCCGACACCACGGTGCTCGTCTTCCTGGTTGATCTTGCTGCTGAGAAGTTTCTGGGCGTTGGACGAGCGGCCCGACATGCTGCTCCGCGGGCGACCATGCAACAGGGACTGGCGGCGTGAAGGTCCGTCTCCCGTCAGAGACTTTCCCGGCTTGTGGACCGCCACCACCCACACGTGGCCGGCGATGTCCAGCTGCGTCTCAGCGAAGAAGAGGCCAATATCTTCCTTATCCCAAGCACCAGGCGAACTGCAACCCGTATCCTGCTTGGCCACCTTGCCCACCATCTCGACCTTCCTCACGTACGCCACGAAGCGCACCTGTGCTCCATATCGCCCCAACGTCATTCCCATGCAGCCTGTTTTATGGTCTCGATGTACAAGCTTCGTCTCCACAGCGTGTGCGTTGATGTTACAGCGGCCGAGCACGTCCACACGGGCGTTGGCCTGCTCCAGAGAGGTGTAGCATTTGTCGAGCCCGAGCATGTAGATGTCCTGATCGCCTCGCAGCTCGGCCGTCGAGGTGAGGTACAGAGTCGTGGTCTCCACGACCGTGTCAGGTAGGGGCAGCGACTTGCGTTGCAGCATGTTCATGCTGGCGATGGCGATTTAGGAGTGTCGGCCTCGCCGTGGGGTTGCGAGGTCTTCGGTCTCAAAGGTGGCAGGTTGCAAGGGCTGCAGAGCTGTTCTCGCTAGCGGGGTGGCAAATTGACTGAAAGGAGGGGCGCCCTGGACCCGACCTGAACATCACTACACAGGAGAGGTGAAAGCAGGAGCTGGCGGGACTGAGGTTTTTGAGCACAGCGTCATCCGGACCATTCAAGTACGCGCCTTCCACGTTCACTCGCGCAGCCTGTTCGAGGGTCAAGATCTGGCTGCAATGACATCTGCCCGGGTAACCAACAGCGACTCAGATCACCCTCGTCTCCACCGACCCGACAGGCCGCGCAGCAAACCCGACGCACCCGGCCACCACACCCTCTCTTGCAGGCGGCGAGCTAACCTTCGCGCCCGCCAAGTAACCCAACCAAATCAACCTCGCAATCCGCTCATCAGACACCGACCCCAACAACTCCATCTCCTTTTGTTTCCCGCTCTCGCTCGGCTTGGGCTGGAACAGCACATCCAGCACACCCACGTTGTCCCTGGCCAGTATCAGGATAGACTGCTTGGGGGCCTTGCCGCCAGTGAAGATGGCCTTGAGACTCTGCATAGCCTGGCCGAAGTCTTCCGAGTCGTACTCTGTCTCGCCCCCACTCGTCAGGGTCCGCGCTTCGGCTTTGCGAGCATTGATGCCGTTCACGAAGCCATCCCGCAGATGGCCGAAGTCAGTGTTGCGGGTCGGTGACATACGCCAGGCGGTCTTGATGCCTGGCACTTTGAGGATATCGCTCCAGATCTCTCGGCTTTGCTCAGGGTCCAGGAGTCTCTTTCGCAGCTCTTCCTTTTCGGCGGGTATAAGCGTGGAGGCTGATTGGTTGACGGAGTGGATGAGCTTCGCTTGCAGCGTGGTGATATCGACGGTGCGGACGTACATGCCTACCACGTAGACTTCGATCCACATGACTGTCCGTATGCCGAGACCGACCAGCGTGTACTCCTCTTGGTTCGCTGCGTTGCCCGGGTTCTGCGGCGTGTTGGGTGGGGCTATCCCTATGAGACCGGTCGCTGAAGCTGCCGTTGACGAGTCGGGCGAAGATGGTAGGAATATGGTGCGTGGGAAGTGAGGCACGCTGCTCGTCCCCGTCTCCACCAGCTCAATGTTCTCGCCATTGCCTTGCGCCACGATCCGCTTGTCCTCTCCCGCACCAATGACATGCACCTCTTTGCCCTGGAATCTGGCATTCGCCTCACTGGAGGCATCGAGCTGCTGCCCGCGCCTCTTCTTCTCCGCTTGGTCGATGCCGTCCAAGTCGAGGTTGAAGAGAATCATTACCATCCCACCCATGCTGAGTAGCAAGCCCATTCCCGCGAAGCGCATGCGGCGCGTGTGATACTGCCGCTTCTCTTCATGCTCGAGACGGTTCGCTCGTATGTCCATGGGGTTGTGTACGGGTTGTGACTCCGCTGATGCACTCCCAATGAAGGACGATATCCCGGTTGGAGCGGTCGAGACGGTGCGCTTGGTCGGGTTGCTGTATCGGCCGGATACGCAACGGATCTGGCGTGTGCATGCTGAGGTCTGCTGATGCTTCAGGCACTGAAGCCGGGGCGAAAGGAGGCGCATTGCTTGTTTCGTCGGGGCTGCCATGGTGTACGACTCGGAAATGGATCACGGTGACCCTCTCTTTCACGCAATCTGGAGCCGCAGAAGTGAATGGGACTCCGATCAATCATCAAAGTGAAGGCATCATGTATGTCCGTGCTCAGGAGCTACTTCTTCTTTCGGGAGGAGGGCGGGGAAGTCTAGCTCTTCCATCGACCATCGCAGCATCGCTACGTAGATATGCGACTACACGCCGAATCCCGGGCCTCCTGAGCGTCTCTTTGACTTCAACTGCGGTCGCTAGTGGGTAAGCAATACTTCGACTGGACGTGGACTCGAATGTCTCAGCTCAATTGACAGAGCCTGCCGTGTGGCGGACCTCATCATGCCTGGTGCTCGGCCTGCATCTCGCATTGGAATCGCTTGCATGCTGGACGGCCGTGCACAGCTGTGCCTGTCGTTGACCTAGTCGCCTGTGCAAAGTGCCCATAGCGATACCCTCCCAGACCACGAGGATTTCTTGCTCGCGAACACTTACTCCGTACTCTTTGTGGATCCTGCGCGCTTCGCAGACTCACTCTGGAGCACTTGCGTTGCTGTGCTTGCAAGTCCAAGTTCACTCCTGATCTTGTTTCCTTACCCACGCGTTCATGTATCATTACAGCACATTTCTACAGAAGAAGCCAGCAAAGCGATGGCCGTGGAGGAGCTAATCAAGGCACACGGGGACCCCCCAAGCAAGACGGCTGACGACCGATACCTGGCCTTGCGCAAGGCAACACTGGCTTCGTTGTATTCATGCCGATGATCCTGCACCCGGACTCCACCGTCATCACGCAAAGCTGGACCGGACGGTGCCTCACTACCATCAACGTCCTGCTCGCAGTGATCCCGACTTGTATTAGTCAATTCACTGTTCGCCATATGCTGCGGGCAACGGCGTACAGCACTGCACTGCACTGCTCGTGGCCTTCAATTCATTATGGTTTCCAATCGCGGCCCCCAGTCGCATGGGCTTCCAATCCGGGAGCATCACAACGACCTTCTGCAATGGGATCAACACAGCCGTTGATGCCGAGGGCAATACCAACCGTATAGGCGGGCCAGCAAAATATCAATTCCTGCTTCCATGGTTATTGGCGGTATCTGTGCCATTGCCCTTAGGGGCTGGTTGTTCCGATTTGATTTGGAGTTGGTGGCCGCTGTTGGTTCTCAAGGCCAAAGCGCACGATATCGGAAGCTGGAGTGCTCGCGGCATGGATCGAGGGGGACAATGGTAGTTAAGTGAAGCCCAGCTGCACGGTAATGAAATCCCGAGCCTTCGTACAGCGACTCATGGAAATCTTAGGCTTGTAGCTGCAGAGTCGGAAGATCCTTTGCTTCCAAGATTAGAAGCGTCCTAGTCTGGTGGCACGGTGCGGACCTGCCTACTGCTACAATTCCTAACTCGGAGCGCTTTAACACGGAGCGAGACATTCTGAGTCACTGACGCATACTAAGTGGCGGCACAGCGCTGACTGATGAAGTGGGTTCCACCGTACCGCCTGCCGAGATGCCGACAGCCGGGCCGTCGGCGGGGTCCACATCCTGACTAAGCTGCTTCGCCCTCAGCCCTACCACCCTAGCATTTCCACAGCTTCATGTTCCTCCTATACCAGCAATGCCACTTATCAGCGACGTCCATGGACATGCCGCCCAGGTGAGGTTTCGATGGGTTACAGTGGACCACCAAGTAAAGCTTGTCTTGCTTGCAGGCAAAGAAGGATCAAGGTCAGTAGTTTGCCTACCGCGCGATCGACGTCCTCACGCCCTTCCAGCAATCTAATCAGCAGAAGTGCGATCTAGCGACGCCAGCATGCGGCCAATGTCTGAGGGTAGGGAAGGTGTGCGAGGGGTACCGGATTGAGGTCGACTTCTTATTCCGTGACGAAAGCAAAACCGTTGCTGAAAAGGTACTGGGCCGTAAACCCAAATCGACATCAGGCAGCCCAATTCCAAAATCACATACACGGGCTGTTCGTGCACCGGTCCTGAGGAAGCAGACGTGTACAGTGTTTGACTTGGCAAAGCCTCTTACGCGGTGGCCGAAATCTCCACAGTTCTTGTCTCTGCCAGGACCGGTAGAGGACCAAGCTGTCTGCTTTTTCTTCAGCACATACGCAACCCTGCAATCCACAGAGCACCGCCAATGTCTCTATGCATACCTTCTGAGTATGTACAACGTCGAAGCGGACAACCAGCTCCTCAAATGCATCATCCCAGCCATTGGACTGGGAGGGCTCTCGCATCAAAGAAACGACCCGGAGTTGCTTCTCGATGCGGACGCAGCTTACAATCGGGCCCTGCGCCGGACTAACTGTGCTCTCCGAGATCCGAAGACGGCACTGTCTGATCAGACGCTGATTAGTGTCATATTGCTTGGCTTGTACGAGGCACGCTCCCCATCCTGTCGTCATGAAATTTGGCCAAGCTGACACTCAAGCCAGACCGACATCTGTTGTCGCTCCCAATCATCATTCTACTGGCTGAAGCATGTCCAAGGAGCGAGCACTCTGTTAGACCTCCGTGGCAAGCAACAACTGCGCACCGAGCTTGGCCGGCAACTTTTCGAGTACCTACGGACCCAGATCTTGTCGAGAAGCTCTTTGACGAGGTCGCCGACCCCCCGAATGGTCATTGAGCTGTCCGAAGAATGCCAAAAGTATCGATTGAATCATGCGGATGGCCTTGTCATCATAAATAACGAACTCGGTCAGCTAAGGTCCGAGAGGCCATTCCACCCACGTGCCTCGGATTCCGAGTGTCTAGACCGACACATTGTATGCCGCTGTGCGTCACTGGCGACCCAGTTGCAAGTCTGGAAGTCGCGACTGCCTTATGCATTCTCTCCCTCGAGCATCGCTACTCGGACGCCTAGGCCGGAGGTGCTTGGAGATTGTTACGATGTCTACTGTGATATTGGGACTGCCGGGCTCTACATACAGCACCACCGACTGGCCATACTTGTAAACGAACTAGCGGTCACTCGTCTCCTCAACCTACAGAGAAAAGGTCTCCTCACCGAAGACGAGGACTCAAATCTTCAGGATCTACGCCTCGGTCTCATGGAGCATGTCCACGCAATCTGTGCGAGCGTACCGCATCTTCTCGAATCTGGCCGCATGGAAGCGGCGAAAAGCCTCCTGTGGCCGCTCCACATTTCTGCGCAGCTCAATCCTAGGACAGTCACGATGAGCAGTGTCACTCGCGCATGGATCATCACCCAGCTAAAAACGATTGGATATGAGAGAGGGGTACGACAGGCCATTTTCCTGGTCGACGTGCTGCTGAAACAGCAAGAGGTCAGCGATTTGGTGGGCGGCGATCAAGCTGTCATTGGGCCAGAATGTGAAGTGAGAGGCGCTACACCTGCATTGGAGTAATGCATAGCGTCGTTGATACAGGCGCGGGTGGAGGTCGCGGGTCAGGCAAAGACGCACGACATCGCCGAGAGCGCAGGAAGTGAACGAATCTGATGAAAAGCCCGTTGAGGGTGGGCTGTGCATTGATTCACCGAGTTACCAACACAGAGAGGAGCACCGTTGACCTGGTACAGTGGTGATTGGACATCACAAGTAGTGTCTCTCGGAATAGGCGCAGGCGCCGCTTTGGCCGAGTTATCCGTACAGCATACCAATCGTGCTGGGACATCCAAAAAGAGGAATGGATTAATTGTGGAGCCCGCGACGGCCTTCCACTCTTCGGTGATGAACTTGGACTGTTTACGATCAAGTACTGTGAAGTACGGACAGCAGGCCGCACGATGTTGTGGAATTTGTGGGGACCAAACGATGACTAAAAGAACGCTACGCCCAGTCATGCCTAGCACCACGATTTCAGTTCCCTTTCCGGGCAGCAGCACTTAGTCACAGCAGCCTTCGGAACCCGGCTCGGTGTCAGCCTTGCGGGCTGCGGTGCACGCTACAGAACACCCAATGCAACCTGGCAGACCTGCTGCTAGATGTGGAAGTCGTTTCGTCTCGAGCTGCGGCCCACCGACGCAGAGCACGCTGAAGCCGACGAGCAGTATGAACCTATATAGTCACGCCACGAGCACCTCAGTATGTCCCTGATCCCTATCTCATAGCTTCTCGCACTTCAGTCTTCCATCATCTGCTCTCGCTTTGGCAATCGAACTCCCTATTACAACCAAGCGCTATCACTTCCCCCCAATCCTCCCCTTGGCAAACCGAATCGCGCTCACAACCAGCAACCCTCCCTCATCATGAAGCTCAACGGAGAGGGCGGCGTCTCTATCGTGGAGCTTGCCGTGTACTTCCCAGCGCTGGTCCTCGCCACCATCGTCTGCATCCGCCACGGCTTCGGTCGATCCTCGGGATGGATATACACCATGATCTTGTGCGTGGTGCGCCTCGTTGGTGCCTGCTGCCAACTCGGGACCTACCAAAGTCAGTCCATTGGCTTGCTGGAAGCGACCATCATCCTCGAATCCATCGGCATTTCTCCGCTACTGCTGGCGACGCTCGGTCTGCTCTCTCGATGGTGAGTCAGGCTGCCTTCTCCATCAATAATGCGAAATACATTATTCTAACTTCATACTTCTAGCGCGGATTCAATCAATGAGAGCTCCAGGACTGTCTTCAGCGTAATGTACTTCCGCGTAATACAACTCGGCATCACGCTCGGCCTCATCCTCAGCATCGTCGGCGGCACGAGCAGCATCTCCTCCACGGGCGTCTACAAAACCCAGGGCACCTCAGAGGCTGGCATCTGCCTCTACATCGCCTGCTACATCGCGCTCGGCTTCATGACCCTCGTCACCCTCAAAAACAGCTCCTACCTCGCCTCGGAAGACACACGGATCATGTGGGCCGTCATCGTCGCCCTGCCGCTCATCCTCGTCCGCCTGATCTACTCCCTCCTCGTGGTCTTCCACCACAACCACACCTTCAGTCTCGTCTCCGGCTCCGCCGTCGTGCACGCGCTCATGGCGGTGCTGGAGGAGATGCTCGTCGTCCTCATCTACCTCGCCGTGGGCTGGACGTTGGCGTCGGGCGCTGCGGCCAAGGCGGTCCAGAGACCCATTGCCACTCGGCCGTGGAAGGGCAATGCGCCGGCCGATGCTGAGCCGACCGGGAGCGGCGGGCGGAGGGGCAACGGTGGGCGGAGAGGGAATGGCGGGCGCAGACAAGGGCCCATCCACAGCTTGGTCGGCATGGCGGTGTCGGCCGCACAGAACCGCAACAACAACAACGACAACAGGGATGTCGCCGAGACAGTCTAAGGTGGTCATGGTGCTGATGGGCGGACGCTTGCCCAATGGTGTCGCTGCGGACTCGAGAGATGTAGATATGTCGGTTTAGCGGAACGGCGTTTGAGGCGTATCATATGGGGAATGCATCATGGTTCCGGTGCGAGCTGGCCCTTTCGACCTTGCTGTCCCTAGCGAAGAGGATAATGAGAGTCGATTTAGTGTTGTTAGACCAACGCTATACAGCAACATCTATCTCACAACCCGCTCGTACCATGCAAACAGAACGGGTGCTCCACCAGCGACTTCATCAGCTGTACTCCGAGCCATTAGCCTTGCAGTCAAGTAGCACCTAGCGAGCAGATTGCCACAATCAAACAAACTAGCAAGCAAGCAAGCGAACCGGGAACATGAAAGTTGGGGGTTCAGCAAGTTCGGCAATCGGCATCTAGCCAGCTGCATCTCAGCGATGTAGAGGCCGATGTCCTCAGTTGATGATAGTGTTACATGTCATTATCTACTCAACCACATTCCCCTTGCCTCCATGCCCAGTGCCTACTGGAGGAGGTCGCTACCATCATCCACCGCAGTCTTGATCACGACCTTCCCGGTGCCAACGTCAGGGCGCGGCATGTCCCCGTGAGCCTCCTTTCACTCGTCCCAGTCCGCATCCGTAAAGAGCTTCGGCTCATCCATGAAGTGATACCACCACTTGTATCGCCTTGTGAAACCCCCTGGAGATATTTCGGTGGTGCATAAGGAGTGCGAGAGCATTTAAGCTTACCTTTCATCTTAGCAGCTTGGCACCACTCGCACCACATCCACTCCTGCTTCTTACGTATCTCGTAAAGACCGCCCTCGCCTTGCCTACGGATATTTCCCTTGTTCGGGCCCCCAGCAACGATCGGAACCTCGAACTGTGCAGCTGGACCGAGAGCCATAACCTTATCCAGCTCTGCCTGTGTTAGAATCCTCTCCTCCAGCCGAGCTTGTCCATTTCCATAGGGAAGAGGTTCCTGATTCTTGTAATACGACCAAATTGTGGAGCTATATGGGAACATCTACGGAGGGATTGGCCCTTAATTCAAACGCTTCCTCGTCATCTTTCGCAACCTTCTTCGTCTTCTTGGCAGGCGTCTTCTTTCTCTTCTGCCCGCTCCCAGCTGTCAACTTTTTCAGTAACGTCAGGTCCTTCTCCCTCGCATCGGCCGCTTCCGCTTGGGTTGGCACTGGCATTGCGACCATAGGTGCGAATGATTGTGGGGCGACTGCTGGCGGGAGTGCTTGTAGGGCGCAGATTCCTAATTCCGTGGATGGCCAGGATAGTCTTCGTGTTCCATGAGTGCGAAGTAATATTCTGGACGGGATGTAAGCGAATGCAGCCAGGTAATAGCAATCTACATACTAGCTGCAGCCGTCAGCGCCGCTCCGCTGAGCTTCCCATGCTTCGTCGTGGGACGGTGGGCCTTCGGGGCATCGTGCATGTTCTGGCAATGGTCGAGTAGAGTCCAGGTGCCGAAGAACTTGTCGCCACAGATGTGTCTCTCGAGGCCGGGCATGCGGCAGCGCAGCTCCCCAGGTCCCATGATGGGATATCCGTGCTCGTTCATTTCGAAACGTGGCGCATTCTTCGGGAGCCTGTCGAGGTGGACGTATGCTTTGTAGGCGGGCTGGGAAAGGTTAGCAATGCCAGAGCAAGTCAGTAAGGTGGTGGATACACACCGAACTCTTATACAATTGTTTTATATGACCTCATTTGGGCTCCTTCAGTACCTTAAGATCTGCTTGCTGCCGCAGAGAGGTCATCTTGCCGGCGTAACTCCATCCTCAAATGTTGTGCCCGCTGCTCCAGAAGTTCGGACAGGATCTGAGCGTGGGACTTGGATCGATATTTCAGCTCGGGCGCCTCTGGGCTCCTCCAGCACCTCAAGATCTGCTTGCTGCCGGAGAGATGTCATCTTGCTAGCGTACTCTATCCTTAAAATGCTGTGCCCGCTGTTCTAGAAGGTCGGCAGCATCTGAGCGTGGGACTTGGATCGAGTTCAGCTCGGGCTTCTTCCGCAGGCGACGCTCTAGTCGTCGATGAAGAGCTGCTCAAGGGTATCGGCAACCTTCTGGAGGGTCGTCTAACTCGCCCATCGCTGGATGTGCTCGGGATGTGGTAGGAAAACCATAGTACGCTGGCAACGTGTTACCTTAGCAAGGGCTAGAATCCGATATATTATATGCCAGTGGATCGGCCTCCAGTACCCCAAGATCTGCTCGATATTAGTTTTCCGGTAGCTTTTCTCAAGGAAGAGGGAGGCTGGGGCGCCGCGCCCGTCGTCGCCATTTGTGGCGGCCTAATACAACATGGAAAAGTTTGGTGGCGAAACAGATCGACTACATCTACCCAAAAGTGGTCCGTGCGCAGATATGCTGAATTCGCTCGGAGATCAACTTTATGTCTGCTCAAAGCGCAAAGCATGCAGGCGTGCACGGGTCGACACAGCAGCAAGGTAGGTAGCCAGCTCCGACTGATATACATTCACCACATACCAGCCATGCCTGCGTTGCCTTTTGACGGCACGTCTACCCCTACCCTACGTCCCGTCCGCACCCCACCAGACTGCCCTCCGGCCGTCCCTCTCGGTGCGAGCTAGCATCTTGTACGCCCATCCCTCGGCGCACAGCCTCTCCGCCGGAGCGCACGGCGGCCGCACAAGCGCTCATTCCTGCAAGCAAGGACCCGTGATCTCCTCCTCCAACCCAGGCACCCCCACCCCCATCACAAGAACACCTCGACATTCAACTCCAGCGTGCTCGCCGGGAACGGCAGCTCGAACCGCTTCAGCACCGTCGGGTGCAAGATCCCAAACGTCCCAATGCGCTGCGCCTCCTTCCTCCCCCCGAGCTGCAAGTAAATCGCCGCCGCGTGGCCCGACAAGTACGTCGGGTCCTCGCACCCCTCAATCCAATACCGCGCCCCAGCCACCCCCGCAGCCCCCTCGAGCCCATCCTCCCGCGTAACAAACGCCGCCTTCAGCATCAGCATGACGCGATCGAGCAAGCCATGCACCTGCTCGAACCCGGCGCTCTTCCCATACCAGCACGCGGCGAAATGCCGCTCGTTCCGACTCCGCCGCTCCAATGCGGGATCCTTGAACGCCACATCCGAGACCTCGAAGATGCGCATGGGCACCGCGTGCCGCCGGTTCTCCCGGATCGTCTTCAGCAGGCCGGGCAGTAGCGATGTCCGCACGATCTGGTACTCGGCCGTCTTGGGGTTCGCCAGACGCACCGCTTTGTTGTCGTCGGGTTTGTTGAGCCAGGCGTAATTCTCGTCGTGCGAGCAGAGTGTCAGGGGCATCACCTCCGCCCACCCGGCCATGGCACTCTCCAGGCGGACGATATCGGCCAGCTTGTTGATCGGCAGCGCGGCGGCGGTTGCGGCGCGCGTGGTCGGGAAATTGCGAGGCAGGTTGTTGAAGCCGTAGGCAATGGCGCAGTCCTCCATGATATCGGCTTGGTGCAGCACGTCGGCGCGGGTGACGGGCACATCGACCTCCAGGATATCGTCGTCGGTGGTGGAGGGCTTGGCATGGTAGCACATCCGCTTCAGCAAATCGCACAGCGACTCGCGGGACTCGGCGAGGCCGCAGACGGAGTTGATGTAAGCGGCCGACGCCTGCGTGGCGCGGGGAGTGAGATCAGGCGTCTCCCTCGTCTCACCGTTATGGTCCGAGACGATCTTGACGGGCTCGACGGTGAAGGGCTCTTCACAGTACTGCGAGAACATGGTCACGATGATATGGTTGACAATCTCCAGCTTCGTCTTGTCGGTGGCCGTGATGTCGATGAAGACGTTCTTCGTGTCGAGCGTGATCTTGGAGTGGTTGCTGTTGATGATGGGGGGCATGGAGAGGACGGTGCGGTTGGCGTCGTAGATGATGGGGTAGACGGGCGAGTCGCGGATGATGGGGAGGAAGCGGGAGAGGTGCTTGTCCTTGTCGTAGAAGGCCATCATCTCGCTGCCCGTCATCTCCTTGGTCTGGTTGAGCGGGGCGAACTTGATCTGGTCGGGCGGGAGGGCCTCGTATGTGAAGGGGCCCTGGATCGTGTCGAGGTCGTGCGTGCCAATGGCCACAAGCGTCCGCTGCCTCGCCAAGTTCTGGTGCAGCTTGTCCTGCAGCGCGATGAAGGACTCGTAGCGCGCCTTGGTGAAGGTGATGTTCCGCAGCACGGCGCAGGAGAAGTACTGCCGGATGCCCGCCGTGTCCTTACTCACCGTCACCGTCTCAAGCTGCCCGCTGGGTGGCGACTTGAGCGTGTAGTTGGGCATGGATTGCCGGCCGAGGAAGACGTTCAGGTTCATGGCGATGCCTTCGAAGCACAGCATGTCGTATCGGTTGGCGGGGATTTCAATCTTGAGCTGCGCCGGCTCCTCCACGCCGGTCGTGTCCTCGTCCAGCTCGATGCCGAACTCGAAGCAGAGCTCGTCGAACTCATCGCGGGTGTACTCTTTGCCTAGTTCTTTGTAGAGGTCCGCCTTGTTCACGCCGATGGTGGGCATCTTGACTGTTTGGCCCGACCAATGCGCTCACGCTCACGCTCACCCACACGCCGCTTCCAATGCTGCCCTGCACTCTTTCGCTCCTTCCCGATTCTGTCCTATGCTGCTGTTGGCTGTTTCCACTGCGATTCGCTGCTCCACTTCGTCCTGGTTTCCTATGGGTTCTGTATGTTGATCGGCTTCAGTGATGAGAGGCCGTCTCTCGTGTGTAGCTTTCCGGACTGTTTGGGCTCACAGTCATATTCCGTCCCCCCAAAATTGTGAAGCTCTCCACAGATTGAATCGCTGGTTGTGGCTGCATGTGCTGTGGCTTGCGCATCATCCCGCCCCACCGGCTTCAAATCTCTGGGCCATCTCCAGCAACGCCGCCGCAGTAAACACAAGGGACGCCGCATTGAACAACTCGTCGCACCCACTCCTCCCAGACATCACAGTCCGTACACTGGGCGTGATTATACGAGCAGAAGCCGGTGAGTTGGCACCCTTCCCGCGCGTGCTCGGAGCCTTCACCGCAAGCACATGCGCCTGTCTCGTTCCTGCATTGCGGTCGGTCAAAGGCGCTGTACCTCGAACCCTCTCCGCACATTTCGACGTCGTTTAACCACATCAACAACCACCCAAGCGCATTCTACACAGTCATCGCGCTGACACGGCCTCGGAAGAGCACGCATTAGCCCTCACCAGCCTGCCTCCGAGCCACCTCATCCACCTCACCACCACTCCACTCCCGGCTGTGACAAGGCAGGACAAGCCCCCGAGTCCTGTCCCACGACCATACGCTCCTTACCCAATCGCACGGCATAGAGAGGATACACCATGGATGATCCGAATCAGGGCGATGAGCTGTACCCCATCGCAGTCCTCATCGACGAGCTGAAGGTGCGCGCCCAGCCTTACACATGCCGAAATCACGTGGGAGCCTGGTGACTGACGGACGTCTAGCACGACGATGTCCTCCTCAGGCTTAATGCCATCCGCAGACTGTCGACCATCGCGCTAGCATTGGGTCCCGAGCGGACAAGAGACGAGCTGATACCTTTCCTGGATGGTACGTCATACCCACAGTCATGCTCGAAGGTACAGATAGCAGCTCTAACACGCGTACAGAGTCGGTGGAAGACGAGGATGAAGTGCTCACAGCCCTCAGCGACGAGCTGGGAGGCTTCGTCGAGTACGTTGGCGGCCCTGACTATGGGCACGTGCTCCTCTCACCACTGGAGAACTTGGCGACCATCGAGGAGCCACTCGTCCGTGACAAAGTCGCTATCTCTTCATCCTCGCTGCACTGACCACACTAACTCCATATCCAGGCCGTCGAGTCCCTCAACAAGATCTGCGACCAGCTCTCGCAGCAGCAGATCGAGCAGTACTTCATCCCCCTCACCGTCCGCCTCTCCAAAGCCGACTGGTTCACCTCCAAAATCTCCGCCGCCGGCCTCTACAACGAGCCCTACAAACACGCCACCGCCCAGTCACAGGAAGGTCTGCGCCAGCAGTTCTCCCAGCTCGTCCACGATGACACACCCATGGTCCGGAGACAGGCCGCGACACACCTGGCCAAGTTCGTCAAGAGCATGCCGGCAGCCATTGTCATTGATGAGATGATACCGCTGTTCCAGCATCTGGCCGCCGACGACCAGGACAGCGTGCGCTTGTTGACGGTGGATGTGCTGATTGCCATTGCGGAGGCGGTGCCGAAGGAGCAGCAGAGCAGTCATGGTGTACTTCTCACCGCGCTGAGGAGTCTGTTTGAGGACAAGAGCTGGAGGGTGCGGTATATGGTTGCGGACCGATTCGAGAAGATCGCAAAGGCAGTGGATGAGGAGGTGGTGGGCCGAGATCTCGTGCCAGCGTTTGTCAAGCTGCTCAAGGACACCGAGGCCGAGGTCAGGAGTGCCATCGCCGGACAGATACCAGGTGTGTCGCATTGCGATTGACGAGCATGAGATTTGCGAAACTAACGAAGAATACCAGGCTTCTGCCACCTCGTCGACCGCCCCGCCCTGCTCCAACAAATCCTGCCCGCCGTCGAAGACCTCGTGACCGACACCTCCCAGCACGTCCGCGCCGCCTTCGCCAACCAAATCAGCGGCCTGGCCCCGATCCTCGGCAAGCAGGAAACCACCGAGCACCTGCTCCCCATGTTCCTCCAAATGCTCAAGGACGACTTCCCCGACGTCCGCCTGAACATCATCTCCAAGCTCGAAGCCGTCAACACCGTCATCGGCATCGAGCTCCTCTCCCAACACCTCCTCCCGGCCATCCAGCAGCTGGCCGAGGACAAGCAATGGCGCGTCCGCCTCGCCATCATCCAGTACGTGCCGCTGCTGGCGAGCCAGCTGGGCGTGGCGTTCTTCGACGACAAGCTGGCGGGCTTGTGCATGAGCTGGCTGGGCGACACCGTGTTTAGTATCCGCGAGGCCAGCACGCAGAACCTGCGCAAGCTGACGGAGGTGTTTGGCGTGGCGTGGGCGTCGGAGGCGATTGTGCCGAAAGTGGCGGCCATGGCCGAGCACCCGAATTACTTGTATCGCATGACGACCTGTTTTGCTGTGTCGGTGAGTCTTATCCTCTCCTGAGCTAACCTGGACAATCTAGCTACCTACTACGCCAAGCTCTACATGCCGGGCTACTGACACCGTTTCCTGATTGCTGATTGCTGATGTGTGTGTGTATGCAGACTCTCTCCCCCGCCCTCTCCCTCCCCGTCCTCGCGCGCTCCGTGCTCCCCATCCTGCACCAGCTGGTCGACGACCCGATCCCCAACATCCGCTTCAACGTGGCCAAGTCGTACGCCGTGCTCATCGACATCTTCAAGCGCGTGCCGGACGACACGACGACGCTGTGCGAGCTGGAAAAGGCCGGCGGCAAAGCCGCCAGCTCGTCCGGGACGGCCAGGGGCGAGGAGCTGATCCGCGGCGAGGTCATGCCGCCGCTGGAGAAGCTGGCGCAGGACGATGATGTGGATGTGCGGTTCTTCGCCACGACGGCCGCGAAGAGTTGGACGGATCGGGCGGGTGGTGGGGGTGGGGGTGGGGGGATGGAGAGCTAGGGTGGGGAAGGGGTGGTGTTCTGCTCTGTTGAGGTGGGGCAGTGGAGGGGTGGGGATGGTGTGGGGATTAGGCATCCATCAGAGTGATGAAGGCGGGGGCCTGCATGCAGTTGTTTCCATGCGCTGGCTGGCCGTCTCGGTGTAGCCGTGCGTTGGCTGGCTGGCTGGCAGGCGGGAGGAAAGGGCAGGGCTACTGCTAATACCGCTACCACTGGCCGACCACCGACTACTGCAATTGGGCATGGCAGGGTAGGTTACAGGGCAATACAATGAAATGAGATGTCCCTTCTATGCTTTCCGGCCACGCCGCTTTCCTGGATTCTGCCAACTCTGCAACGAAACGTTTGGGGTTCAAGCAAGAGGATAAAGCCTTTTGCTTTGGGCACGAGTAATGCTATAAAATGCCTCAAAGCGGATGCTAGTAGGATTAGACTGCAGTGGCTTTTCCATCCTCATCAAGATCGCAGTGACTTTGTAGATTTCGTCGTTAGAATGCATGCATGCTATTGGCCAATGTGGCGTAGCTAGATAAAACAACCCGCCGAGGCAAGAGCCGGCGCCAGAGCCAGAGTCAGAGCCAGTCTACAGGTAGCAATAGCAATCCGTGCCTATTCGAAGGTGAAGGGAAGCCTCGCGGCTCATGCCGCCGCGGGATCCACAGCCATCATGGCCATGCTCTCGGGCTCCGTTGGCATAGCTTGAGCTTCCGCCGCGACGCCATTCAGGCCAGAGGACTCTTCGGGCTCGCGTGCTGTCGGCACACCGGTATCATGCCCACCACCAGCCACCCCCTGTGGCACCTCAGCGGACTCATCCGCCTCCACCTCCATCCCCTCACCGTCGCGCTCACGCCCACCCACCTCCCCATTCGTCATACCCATCAACCCAAGCCCATGCACCTCCACCGACCCACCCCCATAGACCCCCTCACCACCACCAGCCCCAACGGACTTCCCGCGCAGCGCCGCCCGCTCCTTCACCCCCCTCTCCTCCCTATCCAGCGCACGCATGTTGTCCGAGTTATCGCTCATCTCGAACCGCACATCGTCGACCGCCAGCTTGCCCCACTCGAGATGCCGCGCGCACTTCTTGCGGTCGCAGATCGCGATCTGCGCGTACACAGCCTCATGCTCATCGGCATCACCGCCATCTACCGTCATACCGATGTCCGTGTCCTCCTTGTCCTTCCCGTGATTGTGCTCAGTAGCAAGCGTCTCGAGCTCGAAAGCCTGCCTCCCAGCCGCCGAGTCCCGCCACTCAGCGAACTGCTCCTCCGTCCACTCCAACCTCGGATCATACCCGCAGTACTCCTTCGGCTTCAGCTCCTTCTCCGTCGCCGTGCGGCTAGCCGCCTGTTTAATCATCGTGACGAACTTCATACGATCCTTGAGCACCTGATGCCGGCGCCTCGCGTCGTTCTTCCGCTTGTGGATGTGCTCGAGAGCGTGCGCCTCGGCCTCGGTGTACTCGCTCCCCCTCGCCGAAGACGCATCCTTGCCGTCCGGTGTAGGCGGCGGACTGAGCACACCCTCACCCAGCCTCTTAAAGTCCTCCGCGGTCTTGGAACCCTCGATCAAACTCTTGACCTCGCCCGCCGCCAGCGCACCGCCTTTGGCGCCCAGATCGTCATCCATGGCCATGCGCTCGGTGCTGCCCTTCCGCCTACTACTCCGACTCTTCAACGTATCCTCCCTGTTGCGCGTCCTACTCACCATCTCCCTAAAGTACAGCACGCCGCAATCTTCTGAGCAGTACTTACTCCCTTCCTTCCCGCCCTTGCTCTTGCCCACCCTCGCAGGCTGCCTACACCCACCGCGCCTGCACATCCTCTTCCACGACGTCCGGCCAATACCGGCATTGGCACAGCGCGGGCACATGTACTTGTCGATGAGGTTCTTATCCCGCTCTTCAATGCCCACGCATTTGCCATGGTACCAGTCGTCACACGTGCCGTCACAGCCGATCATGAAGGTGCCGTTGTCGGGTTTGCGGCAGATGCAGTACACATCTCCATCTCCGTCGCCGTCTCCATCCTCCACATCCTCATCCTCGTCGTACTCGTCGTTCGGCTCGGCTGAGCGGGATCGGTTCGAAGGCGCTGGGGAGGAGTTCGCAGGCGTGCCTTTGCTGCTGCTGCTTGCCTTCAGTGCCGCTGGCTTGGATGCGCGTGAAGATGGCGTCTCGGAGCGCACGACCTCGAGCTTACGCTTCTTACTCGGCGGTGCCTTCCTCGCAGTCGCGGTGCCCTTCTTGGCAGGTCGCTTCTTCGACGCAGCAGCTTGCTCGGGAGCCGACATTTCGGTGGATGGCACGGGCACGGAAGATTCGCGGAGGGGTGATTGTGTACGCAGTCCATGCTCGTTCTTCAGTGAAGCCACTTTCTTCGACGTATGGGTCTCAACTTCTAGCTGCGGCGAGGACGCCCGTGGTGTCGGCATGCCTTCTTGTTTGATATCGGCGGGTGATGAGGTGACACCGTCCATTTGTGCCGCCATGAGCGGAGTAGAGGTGGTGATGGGTGCCGGAAGCGATGGCTGGCTCATTGGCGGAGCGGCAGGCTCGGTAGGAACTGCAGCCAGATCACTGTTCTTAGCGGCTGGAAGTGAACTCGGAGACTCGGCTATCGACTGCTGAACGTGTGAGTCCGCCGTCTGTGGTGCACCGTAGCCTTGCATGGGACTGTGCGCGAGTGATGCGCGTCGTGTCTGTTCTTGCTGCGTGGAATTGAAGCTGAAGCCTTGGATGGGCGGAAGAGTGAAGCCGGGCTGCACTGGAGCGATCATCGATGATCTCCGCTGCTCCGGTGATCGCGATGTGACCTGATATGCCTCGAGCGTTGGCGAGTGTGAACTCATCTTACGTCCATCGGCCGACGGTGGAGGCAGCTCGATTGACGCGCCGTGACTGCTGCTTGAGCGATGTTCGAAGGACGTCCGCCGATCGTCGGGAGGATAGTCGGGAGCGCTGAAACCGTAGTACTGAGTCGGCGGTGGCGCACAGCTCGCTGAGAGGGATGCCAATGCCTGTGCGGCTTCTTGCGCGGTCGCTGGTGGGTAGCTGAAGTGGTGTTCTGATGGCGCTGATGCGACTCGCGGCGAAGAAGCCGGGTGGTACGCGTCTGGAGACTGCACGTGTTGAATTGGCGGCAGCGAGTCTTTGCGCACTGACTCGGTGAAGTGAGGTTCCGCCGGCTCAGGATTGAGCAGCGAGGAGAGACTGAACGACATCCTGGCTGCTATTGTCGCATGTCGAGGCCTCTTGAGCTTGTGTGATGTCGCGTGACAGAGGCTGAGGGGTTGTAGGGAGCAGTAGGTGCTTGGGGGTCAAAGAAGATCGAGTAGTGAAGTGTTTATGAATTGTGAGCGACTTTCACGAAAGGGCGCGGATCAGCGATCGACGTCGCAGCGCGGCAGGAAGTGGGGTAGAGCTAAAGCACGTCGGTTGAACCTTCTTCGATTTGTGAGCTCACGCTGACGCGATCTGCAGCCCAGAGACTCTTCGGGATTCTTGATCGAGAGCGTGCGGCTTCGCTGCGACGACAGACGGCATCATCGAGATACTGATAGGAACGAAGGAAGCTTGAGGCGTTGGTCACCAGAGTTCTAGTGCACAGTGCGACCCATCGACTGCTTGCTTTCACAAGCGGAGTAGCTGTGGTTGGAAACGCAGCGGTAGAGAGCGGGCGGGCGACAGCATCAGCTCTGCATAATTCAATCACGCGGTGACCTCGCGTACGATAGTAGCCGGCACATACGGCTGCACAGGCTACAGCAGAAGCACGGCATACAGCGCACCAGACTCGCCATGGACCTCGTCTCAGTCCTGCGCCTGGCCTACCTCGGCGCAACATCTGTGGTATGCATGCACAAGACTCGACACCGCAGAGTTGCAGCCGCAGGCTGATGGAGAACGGTAGGTACTGCTGGTCTATCTCATACCTCTTCTTCGCGAACGACTGCTAGCCTACGGACCGCGAGCAGCGCCGTCCACGACGTTGTCCGCCGAGCGCGAAAAGGCGGCTAGAGAGCAGCCGGACACGGAGCCCTTCACCATACTACTGGACCGCCTTGCAGAGATCAAGGTGCCCCATAGCTGGTTCACGTCCTTCTACGCCGTCTCCGTGGGATGTTCCTTGTTCTGGGCGTCTCAGGTGGTGACAGGAGGGCCTGCTTATAGGGCAGTGGTGCAATTAACCGCCGATCGCAGCGTCTCGATGACATTCCGGCAAGTCATCGTCGCATGGGCGATGATGATGATACAAGCGAGTCGCCGACTGTACGAGTGCTTGGCCATCTCCAACCCCTCGAGCTCGCAGATGTGGTTCGGCCACTGGCTGATCGGCATCTTCTTCTACACCGGCATGAGCATTGCGGTCTGGGTGGAGGGCATACGTGAGTGCATTACCGTCACGCCGACTACTATCCAGACTCACTTATGTACAGCCGCTCTGCAAGAGCACAGCTTCTCCTTGAACGACCTCACCATCGCAGCGCCTACCCTGCGAACCTTCGTCTCGACACTCCTTTTCATTCTAGCCTCGGGCTTTCAGTACGACTGTCACGCTTACCTAGCCTCGCTCAAGTCGACCACAAGCAGCAGCAAGAGCGACGAGCCTAGGAAGAGCGACTACAAGCTACCAGAGCACCCGGCCTTCTCCAGCCTCATCGCTCCCCATTATACCGCAGAATGCCTGATCTACGTCTCGTTGGCGTTGCTCGCCGCGCCTCGAGGTGTATGGATGAACTGGACATTGGTGTGCGCCCTCATATTCGTCGTGGTGAATCTGGGTGTCACCGCAGACGGCACTAAGAGCTGGTACGAGACTAGGTTTGGCAAGAAGGCGGTTGAGGGCAAGGCTAGGATGATACCGCTTGTCTGGTAGAGGAACACGAAAACGTCGGATTACTTTGGGCATGGTACTCCAGCATGCCTGCGATCTCGATTGGGCCTCGAATGTTCGGCACTCGATTACGGCTCCGAAGATGACACCGAAGGATGCTGAACGATACACAACTGGGTTGTGACAGCCTGACGTGAAGTCAACCCAATCTTGCAACGGTTAATGGGAGCCTAGCAGGTACGATATATACTCTCGCAAGTGCCTTCCAGCGCCTACAAGCTTTGTCTCCCGGAAGCGAAGAGGGCGAAGGCGAACACGAGTATCTCCATGATCCCGATGCGTCGAGTGGAAGATTGTACCGGCTTTCTGACTGCTGAGCACTAGTGCACCAGGTACTGTGTGGCAAGAAGCTCTTTTTCATGTCGACTGTACTCGGTACACAGTCGGTTTCCTGGAGCATCAAGCCGGCGGGTCCGGGGAGGTGGCAAACCTGCAGCATCTGCAGACAGCTCGGTTTGGCGTTCGACATGGCAGTTGAACAGCTTACACCCTTTCGGACGTACTCTGACCACGGGTGGCAATGCAGTGTAAGGGCGCAGTCCGGAGTTTCGCTGCAAGCATTCCCGCTTCTACTTCAGTCTTTCTTTTCGGATACCGTCACTTTGGCGCCCTCCACGGATGCACTTTGACATCACGCAGCTACTGTTCGCTCACACTGCCGCTCCCGTCGTTATGGTTCTTGCCGTGGTTGTGCGTAGGGCGCTCAATCACCGTCAATTACAACGCAATCGTGCCAGCCGCCCATGTTGTCGTATGCAGTACACCAGTCAACCCGAATGGCAGAACAATAAGAAACACAGCTGCACCGCCAGGTCAGGTTGTATGTTGGGCCGACTGAGCGGCTAAAGCATGTGAATGCGATTTTTCCTGCTTACGTCGGCAAGGATTCGCCCGGGCTGCAAGGGGCATGGGGCTGATTCAGCAGAAGGAAGGCACTCAGCCGTACGGCCGCCCGCCATTCAACACTTAAAGGTGCTGGTGAGCCGTGCTGGAACAACTGTGCTGTCCTCAACAGGTGGGCTGGTTTGACGACTGGCGAAAGGCGAAAGGCTAAGGCACTCGGTTACACACGCGATATCGTGGGCGACCACTGCAAGCACTTATCCGGTCAATCTCATGACCATGGCGAGCACCAGTATCAAGAAAGTCGCGGTCGCAGGTGTAAGCATGCTGCCAGTGATACCGCTATCTTACCGTGGCGGTCTTTCCATACTGACACGCGACCAAGCCAAACGGCAACCTCGGCCCCTCAGTGATCAGCCATCTCGTCAAAGCCGGCTTCGATGTTACACTCCTGACCCGCGACCCTGCCCAAGCCGCACAGACCTACCCGCCACCCATCCACACCGTCCAGACAGACTACAGCTCCGTCTCCGCCCTCACCACAGTCCTGCGCAACGGCGCCTTCGACGCCCTGGTCATCCTCATCAACCGCGAGCAGCCGGACCCGCAGATCCGTCTCCTCGACGCCGCGGCCGCCGTGGGCGGTCTGCACGTCATACCGTCTGCGTTTGGTACCCAGACCGAGCATCCCATGGCTAGACAGGTGTCGGCCATGCTGAGCAAACTGCCGGTCGAGGAGCACTGGCTTGCTTTGGCGAAGGACGGGGCGCTGACGTACACGGCGATCAACACGGGCCTGTTCTTCGACTGGGCGCTGGGGAAGGCCGGATTGCCGATTAATCTGCGCGGCGGGCCGACGATGTTGTTCGATGAGGGCAAGGTGAAGTTGTCGGTTAGCACCCTCGACCGGATTGGTGAAACGGTCGCGCAGGCTCTGCTCCGGCGAGATGAGTTGGGGTTGGTTAACCGCACCGTCTATGTGCAGTCGGCGGCGGTGTCGCAGAGCCAGTTGTTGGGCTACGCCAAGGAGATTGCGCCGGAGCGGGCTTGGCCGACTGTAGCCCTGGACACGGCGTCGATGGAGCGCACGGCGCTTGAGAAGCTGGAGGAGCACGGCGAGACGGGGCCGGAGGTGTACAGGCCTTTGGTGGTGCGCGCGAGTTTCGGGCTGGGCTTGGGCTTGTTCGAGAGGCCGGACAATGCGCTGTTCGGGCTCGCGGAGATGACGGAGGCGGAGATCAAGGCGTTGCTTGCCAAGTACCTTGTCAACTAGCGGGTCCGTGTCCGATCGATGCGGATGGAGGATGCACGATGCAGTTGTTCCCTGTGATGGTCGTTTTGGTTTGATCTGATTCGAAAGAGGATGCGTTGTTTGTTCTGTCGCTCTTTCGCACCCGGTGGTGCAAGTGCCAGGCTCCAGGGCCTTGCTTGTTTCGCCACGCGACTCACTGCCGCACACCGCCTTGCACCTCACGAAGCCGACGGATCATGTCAAGCAGCCATCACACAATGCTTGGGATAGCCCGAGGAGCAAGGCAGTACAAGGCGATGTCCGCCGCTTGAGCACAGCGTCCAGAATGCGCGCGGCGGAAGAGCAAGAGCTTCGCTACGGGCACGCAGAGTTAACTGAGCACACCTTCAAGACTCGCAAGCGCTCACTCCTCATCCTCCTCAGTATCGCCTCCCACCTCCTCCTCATCCTCCTCTTCTGGTGCGCCCCTCCGCTTCCGCCCCTTCTTCTTCTTCTTCTCCTGCCTCGGCGCAACCTTCTCCCCCATCCCCAAACTCCTCGCAATCCGCCTCTCCAAATCTTCATCCTTCGCCTCGTCAAGCTCTCCGTAGACAGTCCTCGTCAACCCTCGCACCCCATCCTCACCCACCTCGACCTTCCCGCGCGGTCCAACCGTCCAGGAGACGTCCTCTTCGCCCGTACCGGTGCTTTCTTTGATCTTCACGATGTACCCATCCTTCTCCATCCGTTTGAGGAGGAGCTCGGTCTTGGCGTGGGTGGCTATGGGCGTGTTGTCCTCCATTTGCACGCGGCGCAGGTAGCGGTCCATCTTTGCGTCGGGGAGACTGCCGCCGGAGAGGGAGATGAGGGCGATGAGGAGGGTGTAGACGGAGGCGTATTTGCTCTCTTCTTCTGCGGTAGGTGCGGCAGGCGGTTGCAGGATCTCCGGGTCGCGGAACTGCGTTGGCAGGACGGAGATGAGGACCCAGGAAGCAGCGGTTTTGGACTTGTCGGCCGTTTTTGCTGCGGCTGTTGCGTGTCAGCTCTTGAGCATTGGATACCCATCCGTACTAGACTGGACTCACCTCGCCTCTGCGCCAGCGTCACCTTTTCCCGCGCTGGCAGCTCGACCATCTCCATGCCAAACACGGTGCGCAACGACACCTGCGCCTGTGCGAACACGTGCTTGAACTGCCTGCCCGCCGTGCCCAGCACTTTCTCGCTAATATCGCCCCTCCTTATCGGTCTGCGCTGGTACTCGCAGGCCAGGGCGAGGCGCACGAGCTTCTTGACCATCTGGTCCAGGCTGCTGTCGCCATGCGCGTGGATGCCGTCGTCGCCGCCGAACGCCGTGTCGTCAACGTCATTCCGGTTCGCATTGGGACGCCGGCGTTGCGTGGCGGGTTCTGGGGAGGAGGCGCCGTCTTCGTCTTCGTCGGGCTCAGGCTCCTACGTGAGGGTTAGTATGAGGACGCATGGTGGGGGTTGGTGGGCGTACGGCGCGTCGCTTGCGGTTCTGGAGGAGCGGCATTGTGTGGCGATGCAGAACGGGGACACGCTGCTGTATGGGACGGGCTTGGGAGGGGTGGGGTGTGGCGGCGACAAGGCCAATGGCTGTGTTGATTGATCGATCGAGCGAGCGACGTGAACGCGACCCTAGCGTGTCGCGGGGATAACATGCAAGTCCGAACACTTTCCGAGCTCCGAAAGAGGCTTTCGCGCGCCAGGCCGCCAGCATCGCAGCGACAGCATCACCACTCACCACCGCCCCAAGGAACCCGCTACTACCCTACCCACCATGGTACGCTCCCTACTTCCCTCCCCTCCAACCAAACAACCAACTAATCCATTCCATTCTAGGCCGACAAACTCCGCACGCAACAACAGCTCGAGTCGCTCCAGAACAAGTACATCGGCACCGGCCACGCCGACACCACCAAGCACGAGTGGACCTCCAACATCGCCCGCGACTCCTACGCCTCCTACCAGGGCCACCCGCCGCTGCTGCACTACATGAGCATCGGCATGGGCGTGCCGACGGAGCGGGTGCGGATGATGTGCATGGAGAAGATGGTCTTGCCGGTGGGGCCGGCGCCGGTGGTGGAGGATTGATATTGATGTGCGTGGGAGGAGGGATAATGGCGGGTGATCATACTGAGCTGAGTTGAGAGTGGGGTGGGTGGATGCACTGGAGGAGAGGGGTCGACAATACCCGTCGCTGGGTGCGCGCATGAGGCGGAGAGTACCACAGGCGGAGCATTGCCGCTGCACGGTACGAGACGCATTCTCAGGACTCCTACCCGTGGAGTCATACGATGTGCGTGGGCATCGAGAGGAGATTGGTGGAAGGTGCCCATGGAAGCAATGCAGAGCGGAAAGGCCAGGCTGAGCGCATTGCCGAAAGACAATGATTCACATCACACCATACATACGTGAGCATGGCACGCCACCCAGAAGGATGGCATAGCACAGCTGCCATTCTCAATTACCTGAGCGCAAGACGTACACCGGATCATCACTCGGCTTCTCCAGTCGGCCGCAGTGCAAGAGAGAACATCCACCCGAACATGAGCACATGTCCACCGACACTTCTCGTCTATTCCGAGACAAGGATTCAAATCCCTCGCGCGCTTTCCAGACATCCAGTCTAACTGGACTCAGCGCGCCATTGCTGACACACGCGCTCGGAAATCGCCGAAAACAACGCCAAGCCCGGAACCTTGCGGAAAAGCACGTGATATCATGAACGAATGTCAGGCCACATGGTCGGTGGCCGGGTCGATATGTTCCGTTGGCTTCCAAAAGATATGCGGCCTGTCCACGTGGACATGTTGGCCGTAGGTCATGCAGGCCATGGATGGATTGTGTAACGAGAGTCGGCGATGTGCGAATCTGATAATGGCTGCTTGGATTTGGGTATAAAGGACGCAGCGGTTGGTTTTACAGTATGAGTCTATCCATCCAAGCATTCACATCAATATCAGTATACCGACTATAAACCAATAGCCCGATACTAGTGACTAGACCTGCTCATCAAAGTCACCCCAATCAGCGAAACCCAAGCCTACAAATGTCCCTCACCAAAACCGTCCTTGCTCTCGGCGCCCTGGGAGGCTTCTCCGCACTGCTTGTAACGGGCGTTACGGCCGATCACAAAACGTAAGGCATCCCCATCCCTAACATCGCCACCCACACCCAACCTATCCGCCTTCTCCACCACACCCTCCCGGCCTTCCACCCCCAACTGACCGCTAACACACCCGCGTAGACTAGGAGTCGGCACACCCTCCTCCTCTGCCATCGCCAACCGCTTCGCCGCCTTCGACGCCGCCGCCTTTGACACCCGCGGCGCCGTCAACCATAAACCGCTCAAGGTGGAGAAGCGAGCGGCGTACGACGAGCACAGCATTGGTGGGTTGAGGAAGAAGATGCGGCAGGAGAGTCCGATGGGGCAGGCGGGAGCGGAGTGGGAGTGACAGTGTTAAGGTGCTTAGGGGGCAATGTTTGGTTGCTGCTCCTGTGTGCGGCACTTTTTGATTGATTCAGGCGAGGGCGTTGGGTTCAGGCGCGGGGTGTGGTTGTTGGGTGGCGTTGGAGGCGTACTGAGGGTCGCCATGGGTGTCTTGGCAAGGCATGAGATTTCGGAGTCGGTGGCAACCTCGGTGGCAAACGGACATTGCTTGAATCCCTCGCCCGCTTGACGACGAGGGCCCTTCGGTACATGAAGGCAAACAGATACTACATAGTTCTTTCGATGCAACTTTTTGACTCATCACCCACCCGCTCACCCACGCGTTTACCCACCATTGCACCCGGCGGTAAAGGCTCTCGTCTGCCTCCATATGTGACTGCCTTGACCGGGCGTCATCTGTCGTGACCTGCTGGACTATCAGTTCGGCCATATGTGTCAGGCATCGCTCCATACATGGTCGTCGATCATCCGCAGCTCTTGTCAGGCCGCTCCAGTGAGCCACTCTTGTCTCGATTTCACCTCGGATGAGATAATCAGCAAGGCGTCGTGAAGTACCCAGGCTCGAACAAAGCTCTGAGGGCCGCCAATCCGTCGCCTGATGTCCAGTTCATAGGAAACCGGCGCTGGACGCCGAACGGCTAGCGGAAGCGTTGTCAGACAAAGAATGCTCCAGTGAGTCGCAGTTCAGTCGGCGCACACAGACATACTATCGATCCTGACTTGCCTATATCGTCCCGACGCGCACGAGTTTTAAACCAGGCGTACGGGGATGCTCGCCGTTGCCCATAGCTGCCGCACTCTATCCTGGAAAACTTGTGCAACGTCGCGCGAAAGGTGACAGAAGCCGCAGCCTCTTACGCGATATGGAGCGACCTGCGCATTTCGCTTGCGGCAACGTGTGGCGCCAAATATCGGGTACCTGGTGGTCCATCGGTTCTTCCGGTTCATACCCACGGTCCATTGGTTCGCCGGGTCCATATCTGCTGGCGGCACCGCTCCCAGAAGAAGTATGCTCCCCCCACCGCCTATACGCTCATCGAAGTACACATCGGTGAAAAGTGCGCAGGTAGAGCAGGAACATTCTTCGCGCGGCCACCGCGAGCCGTGGCTAAAATGACGCAGCACTATCGCCGAGAGAGCCAAAGTGCCGTCTACTTCGGCATGGAAAGCTTGTAGGATCGTGCGGACGCACCAGGACCAGTCCTGATCGTCGGAACGCTTCGGCCCTCTGTGCCAGAAAACCTCTAGCTTACCGGTAGACTCGTCATTGAGCCGGTCGCGACCAGACTTGGAACGACGAGTCCAATCTGGCACCCACGATGGCATATTAGGTATTCGCGGGCTTCCAATATGGCTTCCTTCTCGATTGCCAGCTGCGCTACACAAGAGCTTGTATAGCCAGACGGGATTCTGACGAGCGAGCTCTAAGTAGTGAATGGCGATCAAGAGGTAAAGCTCCCGGATCGGTTGACGGTAATCGACCTTTACAAACCAGTGGTCTGAAGCGATATGCATTAACGCATAAACGATGTCGTGTCCATCGGTGCACTCCGCATAACAATAGGTCCGAAGCTCGTCGAGAAGGTGCCGCTGTCTTGGATTCCCACCGCGAAGCGGCCCAGCCTCCCAGTGTTTCCACTTGCCCAATAAGGTGGTAACAGCCGAGTCTTTCATGAGCGTATCGCCAATGAGAAATTGTCGACGCTCAGGCGGCGTCAGTCTGTACTCCTGGATCACCCAACGCCTCCTGAATCACGGTCGTTGTAGCAGTGGGCGTAATATCCAGTCGTATCTTTCCATTTAATCCGTACTCATGGTGTACGACACCCTTTTGCGCCGTTCGCTTACATCTCCAGCAGCCGAGTATCTTTCAACCCGTTCCAGACATCCAAGGTACTGGTGGAGATCTTCATACATCAGTAACTCGGCTGGCAATGCTCCCAACCAAATAATGAGCAGTGAAGAAGATGCGTAGATCTTTCCCATGAGCTGGACTTGCATGGCCCGTTCGTCGACGTCTAGCTGGTTGATGCAGATTGCATCGACCCAGATTCTGGGGCGTTCAAGGTGTTCTCTACATTCGGGACAGCACTCATCGTCAGGGTTAAGTACGCTGGCCAGAGCACAGGCATCGAGCTTGTGCCGAATTTCCGTCAGCGCCTCCAGAACAGTGGCAGTGATCCTCAGGGCCTTGCCATCGCACAGTATATAATCAGTCAGATGTGATCCGTCGAGGTATGTCAGACCCCATGCGTAAGATAGGGTGATATAACGATCGCTGCTCTGCAACCCTAGCAGCGTAACATTCCGGAAATGACCAGTAATAACAGGAATGTCAGGACTAGAAGCTGAGAATACTGGGTCGATGTCGAATACCCGGATCTGGTCCTCTTGAAGCGGAATGTATACGTGAGGGGCAGCAGCTTTCTCTGCCCTTGGCCGCTTTCTTGATGCGGAACCAACCGTGAGTGCCGTGACATCCAGAGAGTCGAGCGTATCAGCCGGTGACCTTGACCGTTTCCCAGCACCTATACTCTCGGTTTCGTTGCCGTCGTGGGCAAATTTCCGACTTCCTACGGGCTTGCTAGGCCTCATCCCGCTCGAGGCGCCTGCTTGAAGGAGGAGTTGAGTGGTCATATTACCGGCGCCACAGCTGTGCTTAGCTTCACCGTTATCACTGGGCAGGAACGGAGTATACGAGATCACAGGGAGACTGGCATGACAGCCATAGAGGATGTTCGTTACCTTCCAGCTGCTGAAAGCTCAGTAGTGACGACTTTGATGATGGTGAGGCTGTGCTGCTTGGCTCGCATCCATGGATGCCTAGGCACCTGGCGGCGTTGCAGCCTGGGTTGGCCTTACGCTGATCCATTGACTTCAGAGCTCTTGAGCATATTCGTGTGGTACCATCTCAACTGAGAGCAATAGTGGCATTCTGTACACGCCCATAAGCAGCTTGTCGGGCATTCGCTCCTAACAAGCGATAGAGCATGGCGTCGTTGACTGCGACGTTGAGGTCGCTGAGGCAATTGCCTGGCCGCAGCAGAGCCGCGTCTGGCGGTCATGCCCATGCATGCTCCTGCGCGACAACGCGACTGCTCGTCTTCGAAACTTGAGATCGTGTCTACCTCAGCGCAATCAGTGGAGGTCTTCAGACTTCAGCGGCACAATGCCACAAGCTCACAACTTCAAGGTTCGTTGTGGATCTAGGAGCTCCCAAGGGGTCTCGAGTTGCACCGCCGGGATGCCGAAATCTTAATTCAGCCTCACCGGTCGGCTGTGCCCACTGGAGAACCTGCCGACCAAATCTCCTTCACGACGCCACCAACAATCTACAGCTAGAGGCCTGGTATGCGTGTTTCATCAGGCGGGGGTCGTTTGCGCAGATCTATAGGCTAGCGTCTATCGCAACTCATAGTTCCACAAGTCTCAAGAGTCAAGCTATTCGGGATGCCAATGTGGCCCGAAATGGATGTCTCTCAGACGTCCCCAACACGAAGCCGAACACGAACACCACCCTAGCGACTTTCCGCTGACAAAGGTGATCATCAGCATACAGAGACGCTAGCGAAGCATAGTAAGGAGGCACCTATCAATACGCGCCCAAATGATACATTGTTGCAGACTGCAGACTGCAGTGTCGCGTTGCAGGGTTCGTGCAGCGAACTTCATTTAAATCATCGTTTGGGGCTGCGAGTCACTCTGGGCTTTTGAGGGCGAAGCCATCGCCGTTCGCAGTTCAACAGATATTAGAGTCATGGAGGTCCTTTACGACATTAGGATTCCTCGAGCATCGCTGGATACTTGCTATGGCTCAATCTCATTCTGATGTTTCCCCTCTGTCCTCACCAGCCCAACCCTCTCAGCCATTCCCAGCAGCTACAACACCTACGTCTGCCTTACTTCCGACAGTCTCCCTCGACAGCACGCCAGGACACACGACAGTAGCCGCCCCTGGACCCATAGATCAATCGCATGCCGACCCAGACTCTGTCGACCCTCTCGATGCTGGAATACAAACACCACCGCCGCAGGCTCAAGACCCGGTGGTGTCGCTGCAGCCTGGCCATCATGTCACCGTCCTACCAGCGAACAAGCAAAGCGTGAACTCGGCAATCGTCGTAACAGCAGCGTCTATCAACAGCGCCGCCGATGCCTCCCAGCAGCAACAGACACCACCATCCACGGCATTGCCGCAGCAGCCACATAAGCGTAGCTTCTACCGAGTGCTCCGAGCCTGGATATGGGAACTCTTCGCCTGCGTCTTTGCCATACTCATGGTTGGAGTAGAGGTTTTTCTCCTCGCCATCTTCGATGGCCGCAACGTCGAGACTTGGCACCACTCGTGGCAGATCAACTCGGTATTCGCTTTTGTTACAGCACTTCTGGAGGCTGCTGTAGCTTTTGCAGTAACTGCCTGCTTAGGTCAGCTGCGTTGGCTTTGGTTCCAAAAGGGCAACCAGGAGTTGAGATGGATGGACAAGCTTACCAATGCGCGTGCTGCGCCTGGTGCGTTGACATTCGTGTTCAGTCAAGGCGCCTGGAGGCACTGGGCAACGCTTGGAGCAGCTCTCATCGTCGCACTGCTAGGTACCAGTGTTTTCACGCAGGAGATCATCGTTCAAAAGACCGGCACTTATAATGTCGACCCAACGACAGACGACTGCTCCGTGCCAATCTCCAACAACTACTACAATAATTGGCAGTATGGCGATCAATCTGGCGACGAGCAGCCATACATTCAGATGATTTCAGCCATCAATTCTGGATTCATGCAGCCGGCTTCGAATGGTAATGCGGACAACGTTGTCAATCTTGTCGACTGCGACACGGGAAATTGCACATTCGCCGAGTACACATCTCTCGCGATTTGCTCGAAGTGTGCAGACATCTCGGATACTGTTGTCATCCCGTGCAATACAACTGAATGCTCGTCCAGCCAGAGGATACACCTGCCGGATGATAGCCTCAGCCTCGATACCATGAACGGATATGTAAACATCACGTCGGATACTGTGTACCCCGACGCCAGCGTGCTCTCTGATATCGGGCCATTGATCGCGCGTTACAGAGGTCTAGGCTCTGTAAGCTTCCCGCAAACACAACCCAATGCGACAGAGTGCGCTATGTAAGTCACCGCCCTATCACTCAACCATTGAATACCAGCTGATATGAAGGCTCTCAGATACTGGTGCGTGCAGACGTACAACGCTGAAGTGCTGGCCAGCTCGTTCATAGAGAATATATCGGCAACCTGGACAAATCTGACGAGCTCGGCACGGACAAGTTATGGAGACGGCAATGACATCGTACTCACGCCAGATCACTGCTATGTCAATGGCACCCTGTATACGGTTCAAAACAACACGGGAGACTGTGTCTTCGGCGTCGACGCCCTCTCACAGCGCGCTCTGCAGAACTACCTCGTCGGTGATACAAACTCTACGGGCTTTCTCACCGGTGGCGTTGAGTCAGTTGACGCTACAGCCACAGATGCATCAACACGATGGTTGTCGTCCACACTCGCCGCCAACACCCTTATCGCTCCCTGCAGCGGTTACGAGAATGACTGCACGTCCGACTTCTACGGCCCGTTCAACAGTACGATTGCCAACATGACCTATTACATGACCAACAACCTGCGTAAGACGACGGACACGGGGCCAGGCTACTCGTATGGCACGATGTCGGACTCGGAGACGCATTTCCACGCCCGGTGGGGTTGGTTGGCCTACCCGATTGCCATTGTACTGATCTCGCTCCTCTTCGTCATTGTCACCATCATCAAGAGCAAAAACCATGACCCCTGGAAGTCTTCGGTCGTTGCGCTGATGTTCCATGGCTTTCAAGATGCGGACCGAGGTACTTACACCAAGCTTGATGACCCGGCGGAGATGGTGAAGGCGACGAGGAGCTGGAGTGTGAGCTTGCTGGATATGAATGGAACGAGGACGTTTGTGCGTAGTGGCTCGGCGGAGGATGAGAAGTTGGGCCCGGTGAGAGAGGTGCTTGGTAGGGGTGTTTCGCACGGTGGCCTTGCGACCATCCAAGCCTTTGGGGGCTCTGGGGCAAGCTAGCTTTGCCAACCTCTTTGGGTTCTACACCTACTTCCTTTTACACTTCTGAGTATTGGTCAGCGCTGGGCTACGCATGCAGGACATCACAACACTTCGTACGAAATGCTTCCTCCTGCGCTCATACGCTTTTTGTCAAGCCTACCGGTCAGGCCACGGCCTAAAACCAAATGCACCTCGAGGCACGGATTTGTTCCCGTCAGGCCATCGCGAAAGAGCCACATACTCGGCACTTGTGTTCAATAGGCTGAAGTCGAAGTACAGTATGGAGATGTAGCTGCCATTACCAGGAACGCCCGAGTCTCCGGTCTCCAACAGCGCTGAGCAAACGTGTAGTTACTCGGCACCAATAGCGTCATTAGCAACATCTCTGCTCCTGCACCCGTGGCTTCAGCGATTTGTACCGGTCCAGGTTCTGCCAATGATTATGAGACACACGGCCTAGACTCAGGAGTATACTGCTAATGCCATCCCAACGTTAGACCGGGTAACACCACGATGTGGCCCATGACGACGCTCACGGTCCGATGTCACGACTGCCAAGTGATTCCTTGTGATAGTCATGAGCAACACTGTGCCCGCAAACCTAATGAAGCTACTGTTTGGACGAAAACGGCCTATAGCCTTTGGTTGCCCCTTAGTACATGTCAAGTGTCCATGGCTACTGCCAACAATCCGCTGCTACTGGGCGAGGTGGACTGCAGATGTCAGCTATGGTAAACGATTCGTAAGAATACGACCCAGTCTTTACCGGTGTGTCTACGCCTTGTATATGCACACGGAGAATAAGACTGACCCAGCGGTCCTGGCAAGGATGCATTTCATGACTCCGTCAGTCAAGCTTCCACCGGATGTGCAGTCCAGGGGAGGCTTCATGCCTAGCGAGACAGAAGCCTGGTCAGCTCAACTGGTGCGATCCTCGCAGCGGCATCAAGCTCCATCTCCTCACTCATAGCAGCTGCTGTGCCGAGCGCTGCCGCTGCCGCCGCCGCCTCACCATCTGACAATCGCACTTCCTCTTCCTCGACCGCCTCCTGCCGGCCGCGCTCATCATCTTTGCTCTGCTCCACCGCCGCCTTGGTCGGCGGCGACTGACCGCGCGTCGCTCACTCACTGTTGACTCACAGACTGGTGGAAGAGATGGCCAAAGCGCTAGAATATCCGGGATGAGGGCACTCATGCAGCCCAGAGACCGTCGAGCTCTTTGAGCTTCCCCATGTGTGCGTACGAAACTGCGACGGTCTGATGCTCAAGCAGGAATTTATCTTAGACCGCCGACCGGGAAGCACTGCTCAAGGTAAGGTCTGGCGTTGCAGTACCCAAGCGTACAGGGTGACTGGAGCCTCTCACGGAAGAGATCGTCAACACGTCTTCTACATGTATATGGCTCGGAGCGCCGGGACTCACTGCCAAACCATAACCTGCAGGAAACGCGGACACGCGAGCTCGGCCACAAGGAAGCGGCAAACACTGTCTGCTTCGGCCTTTTCATCATCTTTCCACAGTCGGGGCGCCGGCTGATAGCGGGCGTGGAAGAACTGGGTCTCGTTGTGCGAATAGTCCATCTTGAGACGGTCGATGATGGAGTGGCGTGGGATGAGCGAGTCAAGATGTCCTGACGAGTATGTTTCCTCCTTGTCTCGAGTGATCGGCCAATGGTTGCCTAGAGTCAAAATTCACGCAACGCGACGCGACGCGACTCGGCACGTTATGCAGGCACATGCGAATTTTCCGAGTGCGTCCCTGGGACACCATACCCAGCTGGATAGTCTCGTTCATCTTCAAGTATTTCTATGGGCTTCGGCGACAGCCCCAGCATAGCAGACGACGTGATGATGGCGCTACACTGTCAATTGATTCCCCCCAAGCGCATGCCGCAGCGCCGACCAGCGATAATCTGACGGACGATGGCAGCGTTCTCCACCCAGTCGCTCTCACCTCGTACGCTGTGGCCGACATCCGGAGACGTCATAGCCTCCAACTCGCGCCGTTTGTCGATATCTGGGCTTCGACCGACGGCATCAACTAAGGGAACGCTTTCTCCGCCCCGCAGCCAACATCCAGGCTCCATGGACGCAGTCAGACCGTTCAGAGCTCCAGACCAGTGTAGGAATGCTGGGGAGCACGAGCTGCCAGGCGAAGGGCACGTAGCTGAGATGGACGGCCCGCGAAGGATTCAGCTGTACGAGCTGGACGGCAAGCCTGATCTGCGGCGGAGAATGAAAACGCGTCGGAAGCTGTGAAAGGACGCACCCTCCTCTCAGGCACCTGCGTCTTCTTTCTTGCGTTGTAGAGTACTACATTTGCTTCTGTCATGAGGTCCACATGCCCGGAGACTCACTTTCAGCATACTTGTGAATGCGGAAGGCGACTCACCGCGCGCTAATACAGCGTTCTCCAGGATAGAACATCATGGAAGACGAGATGGAAACTCCATCGCTATGTGGTTCACTGAAAAGGTCTCCCAAGGCTAGAACCTTCGATATTTGCCACATCACCAATCTGGCATGTGACGGTGTGAACTCCGTAAGGATACATGTATACAGCGCAGCAGCGGTGAGGCGCTCTTCCACGGTACTTCGTGATCATTGTGGTATTGTGTGAAAGTGTAAGAGACTTATAGATAAGGTAGTGGATGAATGTTCAGGAACGACTTGAAGTGTGCCTCAGGTCAGGAATCTTGCCCTGCCGTGTGACGGCTCTGGCCGCCCACTGCGAATTCGAGCGGAGCCGCTGACTCACTCCACCATCAGTGACGCACTGATGAATTCCTTTCACAGTGGTGGGGTTTGTCACTGATACGGCTAGTGCCAAGTGGGCAAATTTTAGTTTATAGTCTCCTCCTCCCTCGCCCTCCTCATACATGAACCGTCTGCACACCTTGAAGCGAGCCTTCACATCTGCGTACGTATAGCTTGCCTCAATCCATCGACAACATCAGCGATACTGACCGTCAACAGAACGTCAAACTCGAAGTAGCACCATCACTTCAAAAACCACTCCAACCTTAACACCAAACAAACCGCAACCATGGGTACGAACAGCGCCTCCATCACTTCCCTCGCAGCCAACTGACACCGCGCAGGTAAGGAGAAGACTCACATCAACGTCGTCGTCATCGGCCACGTCGACTCCGGCAAGTCGACCACAACAGGCCGTAAGCATCCTCCTTCCTCCGATCGCGCCTTCACAGCCCTGCTCACACATCTACAGACTTGATCTACAAGTGCGGCGGTATCGACAAGCGCACCATCGAGAAGTTCGAGAAGGTTGGTCACACCCACATACACACACTCGCTGTTCGCGGCAGAGTTTTCTTATCACTCTGGCCATTTCGCTGTGGTGGGGCAATCTTGGCGGGGTGGTGCGCGGATTTTCGCACTCGGCCGCTTAGGCTGTGGAACCGCAAACACCACCACCACAAGATTACGCGCCCACGGCGACAGCAACTTCGCCATGTCGCTCCACAATGAACACACGCTGACAGGATGACTCACAGGAAGCCTCCGAGCTTGGCAAGGGCTCCTTCAAGTACGCCTGGGTGTTGGACAAGCTGAAGGCCGAGCGCGAGCGTGGTATCACGATCGACATCGCCCTGTGGAAGTTCGAGACTCCCAAGTACTATGTCACCGTCATCGACGCCCCGGGTCACCGTGATTTCATCAAGAACATGATCACGGGTACTTCCCAGGCTGACTGCGCCATCCTCATCATCGCCGCCGGCACTGGTGAGTTCGAGGCTGGTATCTCCAAGGATGGCCAGACTCGTGAGCACGCCCTGCTCGCTTACACCCTCGGTGTCAAGCAGCTCATCGTCGCCATCAATAAGATGGACACCGCCAAGTGGTCCGAGTCCCGCTTCCAGGAGATCATCAAGGAGACGTCCAACTTCATCAAGAAGGTCGGTTACAACCCGAAGACCGTTCCCTTCGTCCCGATCTCCGGCTTCAACGGCGACAACATGATCGACGTCTCCCCCAACTGCCCCTGGTACAAGGGTTGGGAGAAGGAGACCAAGGTCAAGACCTCCGGCAAGACCCTCCTCGAGGCCATTGATGCCATCGACCAGCCGCAGCGTCCGTCCGACAAGCCTCTCCGTCTGCCGCTCCAGGATGTGTACAAGATCGGCGGTATTGGCACTGTTCCAGTCGGTCGTGTCGAGACCGGCTTCATCAAGGCCGGCATGGTTGTCACCTTCGCCCCGGCCGGTGTCACCACCGAAGTCAAGTCCGTCGAGATGCACCACGAGCAGCTCGTCGAGGGTCTCCCGGGTGACAACGTTGGCTTCAACGTCAAGAACGTCTCCGTCAAGGAGATCCGTCGTGGCAACGTCGCCGGTGACACCAAGAACGACCCGCCGAAGGGCGCCGAGTCCTTCAACGCCCAGGTCATCGTCCTCAACCACCCGGGTCAGGTTGGTGCCGGCTACGCGCCAGTGCTCGACTGCCACACCGCCCACATCGCCTGCAAGTTCGCCGAGCTGCTCGAGAAGATCGACCGTCGTTCCGGCAAGTCCATCGAGTCCGCGCCCAAGTTCATCAAGTCTGGTGACGCTGCCATCGTCAAGATGATTCCGTCCAAGCCGATGTGTGTCGAGGCCTTCACCGACTACCCGCCGCTTGGCCGCTTCGCCGTCCGTGACATGAGGCAGACCGTCGCCGTAGGCGTCATCAAGTCAGTTATCAAGGCAGACAAGTCTGGCGCTGGAAAGGTCACCAAGGTATGTGATGTTCTTTATATCGCCCATACGTGAGACATGAGCTGACCCATTCCAGGCCGCCGTCAAGGCTTCCAAGAAGTAGAGAGGACAGAAGAGAGATAAGTCGGCCGAACCGCCTACTGATGCCTTTTCTGCACGCCTTTTCCGTTCGCCTCATTTGAGACGTTCGGAGGTTTACGACGACTACTACAACAACACGCATGCACTGGACTTTGGCCATTTGGGCGGTGTATGCTTCATGCAAAGAGAAGCAAATGACCAACCTTTTTCCTTTTGTTGCGCGGCACGAGATAACGAAGCGAATGACGATGGCGGTTTTGCGACGGGGTTGCTAGCAACGATGATGGCTGTCCCTGCGCGGATTGACCTACCTGTAGCTTAGATTTCCCGTGGCTCTCAGTAATGCAATGATTAGCTGGGAGTGCTCCCTGCCGTTTTATCTCAATGTGTTGACTCGTGATTCGGTATCGACAGTATGATTCCATCGTCGGATGGTCCTTCCCTTGCATGCACCGCAACATGATGGTGCCGCTGGGAAATCAATTTACATCTCGGATACAGTTGCTCCCATCCTCTCATCATGCCGCCACCACATCCAGATGCCGTAGCGGACTGCGTGCTCTCAGCCTTTCACGCTCTGCCTGCGAAATGCAAGCCGCGCAAGCTGGCCGATGGGCGGAAGGAGTGGGTGCCGTTGGCTGGGATTGTGCTGAGTAGAGGTATGTATCTCTTCCGCAAAGCGACTACTATGTATGCCTGCACGGTGCTGACTGCGGGCATGGCAGAAAAGAAGATGACGAGTCGCCTTCCTCCTCCTCATTGGTAGATAACAATGGTCACGATGCGCCCTCCGGTTCTGGCCCTCACACAGCTTGCCTTGGATCATCATCATCCCCCTCAGCGAAACACCATGAGGCACCGTCAGCGAGACATCCAACTCTGATCTGTGCCGCGCTTGCGACAGGCATGAAGTGTCTGCCTCAAGCAAAGCTGTCGGCCGCCAAGGGCAATGTGCTGCATGATTGGCATGCGGAGGTACTAGCTATACGGGCGTTCAATCGGTGGCTTGTGGACGAGTGCGCGGAGCTTGCTAGGCGAGGTATGCCGGGTACGCATGGAGAGGGTGGGAGTGAGGGAGCGTGGGTGAGATGGCGACGGAGAGGAGAAGTGGGGCGTGAGGTGAACGGGCATGGTGGAGAGCGAGCTTCTACGGTGCACGAGCGAGAGCCTGAGGCACCAGGACGAGGACCAGGTGGTGCTGATGGCCCACGATACCACGATCGAGAGCAAGAGCATGCTCACGACCAGCTATTTGCGATACAGGATAACGTGCGCATCCACATGTACTGCTCCGAAGCGCCCTGCGGCGATGCCAGCATGGAGCTCACCATGGCCGCGCAAGCCGACGCTACACCCTGGACCAGCCCACCGCCTACCGAAGACAGTGGCATGCTACTCGGCAGAGGCAACTTCGACCACCTGGGCGTTGTGCGCCGGAAACCCGCCCGTCCGGATGCGCCGCTGACGTTGAGTAAGAGCTGCTCGGATAAGTTGGCTCTGAAGCAGTGTACTAGTTTGCTTAGTGGAGTGACGAGTTTGCTGGTACATCCCGGGGAGGCTTATTTGGGGATGTTGGTCTTGCCGGAAAGGCGGTGTGTGCGGGAGGCGGTTCGGCGGGCGTTTGGGAGGGAGGGAAGGATGAGTGGGGTGGCGGCGGAGGGTGTGCAGAAGCGTTGGCGGGACGAGGCGTACATATTCAAGCCTTTTGAGGTTGTGACTACGGAGAAGGAGTTCGAGTACTCCAAGGAGCATGCTTCTTGCGGTGAGGAGACGGAGGCGGCTACGCTGGTGCCGAGCAATCTCGGGGCGCTGTACACCCCTCGGCGGCAGGAGGTTCTGATCAACGGCATGTTGCAGGGACGGAGGCAGGATGATCCCAGGGGCGCGAGCTGTGCTAGTCGGCGGCGGACGTGGGAGGCTGTGCGCGATGTTGCGGAGAGTGCTGGTCTACCCTTATTCCAGGACTTGACGGCGTGCGAGGGCTATGCTGGGCTGAAGGGCAGTGGGAGGTTGAAAGGACGGGAGAGGGTGAAGGAGGATGTGAGGGAGAGGGCGCTTAAGGGGTGGAAGAGGAATGTTGGGGATGAGGAGTGGGGTCTGGTGTAGCTACGACCGTGTGGAGCGCAGCATTGCTGCAGTCGCATGTGCTCATTACGCCCAAGGCACTCCCATTTACACTGTTGCCTCCTATGTGATGCGTCGGCACACGCGATACGGCTAGAACGAGAGACGGCTCGACAAGGCTTTGAGATATGTTGACTATCGTACATCACTGTATATAGCCTACATCTTCTCCGCCAGCACAAAGCCATAGTATAGCATAGCGCCCAGCCCAATGACATTCGACATCGACGAGGCGCCATGCAGCTTGGAGAAGGAGGAGTTGAGGCGCTGCATCTCGGCGGACTTTGGGCCTGCGTCGTAGTATTTCTTGCCGTCTCGTGTCTCTGTGACCGCTTGTGTCAGCTTCATGTACTCTTCGCCACCTGCCTGCGTCTATAGTGTGTAAGAGCTTCTGCTTACCCTGATGTTTGCGCTCCCGCATCACCTTCGTCGTCGCCGGGCCAAACAACACCAAGTTCAGCAAGCTCGTGCCGAACATCACCACGACCGGCACGAGCGCCGTCCACAAGTTCTCGCCCTCCATCAGCCCTCGGATGCCTGCATTCTGCCGCATCGCCGCGCCGCCGACGGAGGCGACCCTCTCACCCGGCCATGTCAAGGCCAGCACGATAGGGAGCGCGGTCTGAAGCGTGAAGAACGGCGGGAAGATGGCTTGCTGCAATGTCGAGAACTGTGGACGTGGCAAGGCGGTGAAGGCGAGGGGCCCGGCGAGGAAGGTTTGGAAGATGGTGCTGCCGAGGAGGGTGCCGTAGGTGAGGATGTGGTAGGCTTTGGGGTCGGAGAGGGAGGAGAGGGTGGGCATGGTGGGCGGTGGTTAATAGATGTTGTAGGGGATATGATAGGGGCCTACTTGTACCTCCGTAAGACGGCAATAGGGCAGTAGCCAACTGAACGGAACGTTTGCATGTGCATTATGAGCCGAGGCCGAGTCGCTATCGGTGATGACGCACTGGAGATGATGAAGCACGTGACGTGACGGCTGTAGAGGAGGAAACTCGAGCCGTAGTCGATCGCAAGCGCGTCTTCACGCGTCGTGCTGCCTGATTAACGGCTCGCAACATAAAAGATCTAATTAGCCACGAGAGTCAACGCAAACGCCTTGCAATCATAGGGTAGTGCTTCACCATGGCGGGCAAGGAAGCGACCGTCTACATCGTCGACTGCGGCTCGACGATGGGGGAGAAGAGTCACGGCCGCTCGCAAACGAACCTCGACTGGGCGCTGGAGTATGTGTGGGACAAGATCACCACCACCGTCGCAACGGGACGTAAGATGGCGTTTGCTGGAGTGGTCGGCTTACGAACAGACGGGACCGAGAACCTACTCGACAACGAAGACGACTACGCCCACATTACTGTCTTCCAGGAGCTCGGTCAGGTGCTGATGCCTCAACTTCGCAAGCTTAGGCAAGACCTTGTGGTCTCCGGGACGGATGGTGGCGATGCCATCTCTGCGCTTGTGATCGCCATTCAGATGATCGTCGCGACGTGCAAGAAGCTGCAGTTCCAGCGTCGAATCGTTCTAGTCACGGACGGGCGAAGCGCGATGCAGGCCGATGATCTCGGTGACATCACGAGCAAGCTCAAGGAAGACAGCATTGAACTGGTTGTGCTTGGCGTTGACTTTGATGATGCAGAGTATGGCTTCAAGGAGGAAGGCAAGGACGCTACCAAGGCCGAGAACGAAGCTATCTTGAGGCAGCTCTGCGATGACTGTAGTGGTGTATACGGTACGCTTGTTCAAGCCGTCGACGAGCTTGGGGTTCCCAGAGTCAAGCCGACCAAGCCTGTACCGTCGTATAGAGGCATGTTGACCCTCGGCAATCCCGAAGAGTACGACACGGCTCTAGCCATCGATGTGGAGCGCTACCCAAGGACCATGAAAGCGAACCCGGCGTCAGCGAGCAAGTTCGTTATACGCAGCGACATGGCGGCTGGAGAAGCCACGCAGTCTACCCACACGATAGACGGCGAGGAAGCAGCACCCAATGGCACGAACGACGGCCTCGCGGCAGTCAAGACCGCTCGAACGTATCAAGTTGATGACGAGAATGCGCCAGGTGGCAAACGCGATGTGGATCGCGATGAGCTGTCCAAGGGCTACGAGTACGGCCGCACAGCTGTGCACATCTCCGAGAGCGACCAAAACGTCACATTGTACGAGACCTCGCCCAGCTTCGACATCCTCGGCTTTGTGAACAAGAACCAGTATGAGCGATATCTGGATATGTCGCGCTCCAACGTCATCGTCGCGCAGCGCACCAACGACAAAGCCTCCATGGCCCTCTCCTCGCTCATCCACGCGCTTTACGAGCTGGAATCATACGCTGTTGCCCGCCTAGTCATGAAACAAAACAAAGAGCCTCGGATCGTGCTCCTCGCGCCCAACATTGAGCCGGACCTGGAGTGCCTCTACGACCTCGAACTGCCCTTCGCCGAAGACATGCGCAGCTACAGATTCCCACCCCTCGACCGCGTAGTGACCGTCAGCGGCAAAGTGCTCACAGTCCACCGCAACCTGCCCAACGACGATCTGCAGGACGCCATGAGTGAGTACGTGGATAGCATGGACCTCTCAACCTTCGGTCAAGACGACGCGGGCCAGCCGGCGGAATACGGCGCTATGGACGAGACGTACAGCATCATGCTCCACCGCATCAACCAAGTCGTTAAGCACCGCGCCGTCTACCCGGACACCGACCCGCCACCCCCCTACGAGGTGTTGACGCGGTACTCGCAGCAACCGAGCGAGCTGGCCAACACCGCGCACCCATCCCTCTCGCGCCTAATCCAAGCCGCCGACGTCAAGAAAGTCCCGCCCAAAGCCCGCGGGCGCCGCTACGGCCGCAAAGACGCGCCGAAACCGCTGTCCGAACTCGACGTGGGCGCGCTGCTAGCGCAAGATTCCAAGCGCAGCAGCAAACAGGCGTGCATCGACCCCAAAAACGCGATCCCAGAGTTCAAGCAACTGCTGCAGCATGCCGAAGAGCTGCCGCAGTTGCGCGCGGCTTGCGCGCAGCTGAAGGCGATCATCTTCGATTGGATCCGGCACTCGGTGGGGGATTCGGGGTACGGGCGCGCGGTCGAGGCGATCCGGGTCATGCGCGAGGAGATGGCCGAGGTGAGTGTGGCGGCGGCGCCGTATAATGAGTTTATGCGGGAGCTCAAAGGGACGATGTTGGATGGCGGGTTGGGTGGGGAGCGGAGGGAGATGTGGTATCGGGTGCGGGTGAATCGGTTGGGGTTGCTGCTGGCGGGGGAGTGTGATGGGGGTGTGAGTGAGGAGGAGGGGAGGGCGTTTTTGTCGGCGGCACCGGTGGCGGCGGCGGCGGCGGCGCAGTGAGAATGGTATTGACTGAATGTTTCTCTGCGACATGGTCAGCGAAGGCGTTGATGTAGTCGGTCGTGTAAGCGTGAATAGATACCCAGTTTGATGAAAGCTTTGCTGCCCTAGGGCGCTATGTATGCTCTGTCGTAATGGATGATGCAAGCTTTGATCTCCTCGCTGCGTGGCACGCAGCGGTGACAAGGCAAGGCCTCGGGAGGGCTATTGAAGTCCGATCAGTGCGTTCAGTCCGGTTGGGTTTAGATCACGTGACGGATCAAGCCAGACCACCTGCACCTGCACGTCCGTACTAAGCCGTTCCCACCCACCACACGCATTGTTAGCCATACATGCACAGGCGCAATGCATTGCCCAGCGATACGCAACGCTTAGCCATTCCGCTTCGCCCCGCCACTGCCCATGTCATTCGGGTCCGCATCCAGCTGATGCCCCTTCTTCCGCTTCGTCGGCTCGACGGGCGACTGCCCCAGACTCTCCTCCTTGTTCGTGCTGAGGAAAGCCCCGCCATTGTCCGCTTCCTGGCCCTTGATGTCTGGGAACGTGCCGGCTTCCATCTCGAACTCTGAAAGCGTGGTGTTCGGGCCGTGCACTAGGCTGGCCATGTCGCGATAGGGCTGCCCCGCGCTACCGCCGCTGCCGCCGCGTTTCCGCTTGCTGGCGCCGCCGTGGTTGGAGGGCGACGGGGGTGAGGGGGGGCTCTGCCGTGAGGAAGACATGTCGCGGGCGAAGCGGGCTAGGTCCGACATGCCTCCTCCCCCTTCTCCTTCTTGCTCCAACTGCTTTTGGGTGAGGTTGACGGCCGAGGTGGAGTCCCGGGCGGCGTCGGAGCGTGAGGACTCGCTTGCGGCTTTGGTGATGGCGCGTTCGGTGTGGCTGAGGCAGGCTTCGATCATGCCCCAGAGGTCTTTGGCTTCCAACCCGCGGGGGATGGTGATGCCTTCCGATCCTGGCGGCAGCAGTTTCACGAGCGTGCGCCCGCATTGGGACGTGCTCTCCGAATTGGCGGTGCCGTGCTCGCCGTCGGTGACGACTTGGACTTCGAAGCGTTCGCGGCGTTGGGCCTTTTGGCCGTCCGAGCTCCCGGCGCCGACGCCTTGCGCGTTGAAGTGGAACAGCTCCGGTCTGAACACCACCGCTACAGCCAGCGGGTCGTGCGTCGGCGGGCCTGCCGTCAAGCCAAATACATCGGAATACGTTCTGGCGAAGAAGGTGACGATCTCGAAGAAGAGGCGTCGGGTGATGGAGACGGACTCCATGGTAGGCATGCCACGCATCTTCCCCGCGAACCCAAGCAACCCGATCTGCACCTCGTTTGTCGCAAGAAATTGGTGCGTCAAGTCCAGAGGGATCAACGTCGTCTTCTTCGCCAGCCTCGGATTCGCGAACAGGGCTTCCGCGGCTTCCGGATCGCAGTAAATGTTGAACTCGGCATAGGGAGTATGATTGCCAAACCGCTCACCCTCGCCTTTCAACTTCCCCATTGGCGCGCTCGTGAATTTGTCGCCCACGGCTCCGCCCATGATGCTGAGACCAGCGATATGGTCTGCTAAGCCTGGAGACTGCATGAAGAGTTTCGCGATGTTCGTCAGCGCTCCGGTCGCCACCAGCCAGGCTTTACCCTCGGGCTGCGCGCTGAGAGCGCGGTACATTGCTTCAACGGCACACGCATCGTCCTTGGCTGGCACAGTGGGTTCTGGCAGGCATGCCGTGCCGTCTAGTCCGCTCTGGCCATGGATCCCGGGTGCATAACATGGTTCGCGGGAGAATGGTCGACTCGATCCTGCGTACACGGGGACATCTGTGCGTGCAATCGCTTCCAAAATGGCACGAGTATTGTATGTCGTGTGGTCCAACGACGCATTGCCATAGACAGTGCTGATACCTAGAAGCCTGACATCCGGATTGCGTGCAGCGAGTAGAATAGCAAAAGCGTCATCGTGGCCCGTATCGCAGTCAAGCCATATCGCTGTCGGACCCGGTGTTTCGGCGATAGCTGGAGGGCTCATTGTTGCAGGCGGGCTCATGCCGATCGAGACAAGGTAATTATTGATGTTATTTCGGATTTCATCTGCGTGCTGGCGTTGGCGCGCGGTGAAACTGTTGCTGTGCGGTGGTTTTGGCCTGCGATGATGGGGGTTTGCAGTGGTGTCGGTGGTAGTGTCCAGCATGGCCTCGAGACGGTGGAAGGCGGCGGACGTTGAAGTCTAGCCAGGGTGGAGCGAGGTCAGGCTTTGCTGATTCACGGACGCCGATTGGCTGCCGCAGCGGAGGGAGTCCTGAGCCTTGAGGAGCGTGGTCGAGGTGATGTCTCGAGAAATTATTTGTCAAGCTTATACCGCGATACCTTACGAAGGAGCGATCGCCAGGTCCCATGGCACTTCAGTCTTTATACCGACCCTCGGGCAGGGCAGGTACCGCGTACCGCTCTCAGCACATCCTGCAAGCGTGCGCTCGAGGTAAGGGCAGACTGGCGTTTTTTCGCGGAGACGGTACCGACGGCGACGGGGGCGGGCAGCGACGGGGGCGGACAAGGTCCTTGTTAGATGTAGCAGCTGCATGTGCGCGCGAAACCAAAAACCATAAGTCACACTGACGAGTTTCGGACGCAGCCTTGGCGGCGTTGCCTGCTTCCAACCGCGCAAAGGTACACCCGTCAATCACAGGAGCGTTGTACGGTTGTCGCCGTTGTATGCATTGCCACGTGCGTGCCTTCCGCCCGCGAAGACGGAAGGAGTATCGACAATTAGGCTATGCGTAGGCTGTTCTGCTATGGAGCTAGGGATCGGGATGCTCACCGCATCTCTACGTTCAAACTTCACGGCCTGTTCGTCCGACTCCCGCTCGCTCTGCGCTCTGCCGCTCCACGCTCGAGCTCGGACAACCATAAATAAGCCTATCACCAGCCAGTACCCAATTGGCATGTGCTGCCCACAATACTGACAGTCTGGCAGGCGCTGGACGAAGTCATGAGATGCTCAAAGGAACGCTTGCACACGACTGCGCGATGTACTACTCAGATCAGGTGGAAACAGCAGCTTTGATACTTGGTCGAGCCGAACCCTCGCAGGCGCTTCAAATCCACTAAAAGGTTGAAAGCACTGTTGGCGACCCACCCGGCTGCTTGCCCACTACTGCAGCCTCAAGGACTCCAGTGCCCGCTCCATCGCTCCACCCTCTGCCCAGCACCATACCATAACCGAATCTACTGAGTCGGGTAGTCGGCACCGCTCTGCGGGAACTCGAAGTTGACACCCTTGCCAGTCAGACGCTTGTAAACCTCGCTGTAGGTGTCGAGCCTGTAGTCCACACCACCCCTCTCCTTCTCATCGAGCACGATCTTGAGGATCTTGCTGCCGTCCTCACGCGTGCGCACGCGCTTGCCGACGATTTCAACCGGGTAGACAAGGTCGGCGAGGATGGCGTCGTGGACGGCCGTCAGCGTGCGGGAGCGCGGGCGCTTCTGGGTCTGCGAGGTGCGGCTGCGGTTGCTGCGCTTCGGGCGCGGCAGAATGCGGCGGGAGGCGATGATGAGGACGTGGCGGTCGGAGAACTTCTTCTCGAGCTCGCGGGTGAGGCTGGGTAGAGTGTTAGATTCGACATGGGCAATGTCAGTGGACGATGGGTGTTACCGTTGCTGAGAGCGGTGCCATCCACCAAGGAGCGGCACCGGGACGAAGATGACAATAGCCTTCCTGCCGTGACCGACCTCAATCTGTAAGAATCCTGGTGTCAGCGAGATGCTGCCCAGTGCCCACCGCCTCTTCGTGTGTGTTGTAGTGATTGAGGTCGAGCCTTCCCCGCTTGATGCCACTGGCACGTTGAACGTGTCCATCGCTCTTCTTGCCCAGTGTGGTCTCATCTTACCTCGCGCGCCGAGACGAACTGCAACGGCCTCAAGGCACCGCGCATGTCCGGGATGTTGGTCTCGAGCTCATACAGGGCGGTGGCGATGCTGGTCTCGATCTCGGAGGGCTTCTGCCGCGATGGGCTGTTGGGCGCGATCTTGTTGAGCGCTTGCTGAGACATGACGGCGGTGTCGTCTCTGTCGAGGGATGGTAGGAGAGGTGTTGGTGGTTGGCGTGTCCTGGCGGGAAATTGAGTGCGCACCGAAATTCGCTGCCCGCCAAGCTGCCCGAAAATGCACGGCCTAAGGCGTGTACGCTAAGGACCCGGGCCGTTAGCCCAAAACTCTCGCGGGAGAAGGCCCCATCGTGCTAACCCGCATCTTTGCTCTCTTCCAACCATGGGCGCATTCGAAACATCGACGCCGCCAGCACGTCACCTTTACGACAGAACGCAAACACACACAGCTGTGCAGTACAGCTACTTGACCCATCTGGAAGGAGCGCGGCGTGCCTCTGGGAACAAGTAATCACCTCTGCAGTCGGTGGGTGACAGCATTCGAAGCCTCGCCGGGAAAGGAAGCATGCGTTCGGCGCATCCTTGGGATTCGTCATGAATGGCAGCAGGTCTCCCGATGCATATCGCAAGGCCGCGGACAACGTGTCGCAACACGTAGATGCGCCTACTGGTAGCACTGGACACCGAAGCCCAGAGCCAGCCAAGCCACTCACTGAAGAGCAGACGGTCCAGGCGGCAGGAGAGCAGGATGCAGAGTGGGAGGATGACCCGGAACCGGTGGTGCGAAAGCAGCACGTGATAGCCAATGGCGGTGACGATGATGCGAACTCGGAGGCGGAGACGCTGATAGACAGTCCGGTAAAGAAGCGGGAAGCGGAGAAGAACGAAGCGCAGAAAGCAGTCACTGTGGTGAGGCCGGAAAAGGCGGCTAAGAGCCGCATTGGAAGTCTACCGGTGCCAGGTGATGATGACGATGACGAAGAATCGGTGGCGACTCCGTTGCAAAGCACCGAGATGAGCGAGACAAAAGCCGGGTCCAGCGCAGATGCGAGCCACGAAGAGGACGACGAGCTGGATGTTGGAAGCGACAAGGAGAACAGCAGCAGCGGATCGCTAAGCTCCGCGCACTCCTGCCTATCCAATGCAGCCTCGAGAGCATCTTCAATGACACGCGCGCTCTCTGAGCGCCCTGACCTTTCGCGCAGCGGTTCAGGGTCTCTGAATCCTCGAAAGCGGAAGCACCGCGCTTCTTCTGTCGGGTTCCCTAGGAAGCGACAGAGCATGGAGCCGCCCAAGGAAAAGATCCGCGGCATTCAATCTGAAGACAATGCCTTCCGGGACAGGTCGCCATCGCCAAAACTGCGCAGCCACAGACGGACGGCCTCTATGCAGTCCGCCTTCGTTGACGGGGCGGCTGCAGAAGGCGCTAGCAGGAAGCGAAGGGCGGCTACGCAATTTCCTGTCCGGGATCCGAAGACTGCAAGAAGCGGCTGGGAGGAATCAGATGCCTCGTCAGAGACCGCTTCACATGGCCATCCTGATATACGCCGCCCACAACGCGGGATTGGAAGGTCTACATCTACGCCCGGAAGGCCGGTTCCACGCGAGCACAAACGACATGTCAACAAATATGGCTTCACGCGCCTCGCTGAGGCTTGCGAGATCGCTGATCTTGATGCAGTCAGGGAATGGCGGGAGAAGGACCCGGATCAATTGGAGCTCGCCGAGTTTGCTGGTAACAAGCCCTTGCAGATCGCGGCTCTTAACGGCAATGACGAGGTTGTGTCTTATCTGATTGAACAGGGCTGTCAAATCGACTGTGCCAACGTAGACAAGGATACTCCTCTCATAGATGCTGCGGAGAATGGGCATCTTGAAGTGGTGAGAATCTTGCTGAGTGCCGGAGTTGACCCTATGCGGCAGAATCTGAAAGGACAGCAAGCGCTGGATGTTGTCACGAATGAAACGGACGACGCGGATGAGATTCGGTTGGCTTTACGACATGCGATCGAAAGCTGGACGAGCGACGACGCCAAACAACGACGGGAGGAAGAGGAAGAAAATCGTCACCGCGCCGGACCAACCAAAGAGCTGCACTTCATGGCGCGCTCGTACGAGAATCTGCTCCGACTCGTCACGAATAACGATCGTACCGGTGTTCGGGAGTTTCTAGACGCGCGTGTACCGGTCGACAACATCATCATTGCGGCAGCAGCCAAAACGGGAGATCAGTACCTCGTGAACATGCTGCTTGCCGAGATGACGGAGAAGAAGGCTCGTTCGAAGGCTCACAAGCCGATGCTTGCTGTGCTTGGCACGTCGCATTTCGACATGGTAAAGCTGCTCACCGAGCTAGATCAATTTGACCCGACATACACTAGTCGTCAGGGCAAGACATGGGCTGAGCAGGCAGAGGATAAGAACGGACCGAATTGGCGACAAGAGAGGGAGCTGTTTCAACGACTCTATGATGACCGTATCCGCGTCACTGTGCGAAGGAGTTCAAGCCCCGTCACTAAGCGTGAGGGCGGTAAACGCCGAGTTGCGCAAGATCACATGGATGATGACAGTGACAATACACAAGCGCCGAAACGCAAGAACATTCGGCGTCTGATGTCCAGACGAGACATGCGGGCTGCTAGTGGGAAGCCACTTTCTGATACCGATTCGGAGGAAGATGCGTCAACATCGGACACTAACGCTCCGGCTGTGGATCCGGAACCGGTACGCAGGGAAACAAGCATGAAGCCTCCCGCGAGCCCGGGACAGAGGCGAACCGTGGTACGGCAGCGCACCAACAGTTCATCTGCTCAGTCTGCTGAAATTCCTTCACCGAAGCAACGTCGGAGGTCTTCGAGTTTGAGAGGCTCGCAAGATATGGCGTTACCGACTGTTGAAGAGAAGGGTGAAGAGAACGGTGACCAGCAGCTTGATATGGAGAAGCAGAAGGCAGCGGAAGCCATGTTTGCGGTGCAAGAGGCCCAGAGACTTTGGGCGATCAGGAGAGAGGAGGAGGCTGCTGAGGCGGAGGTTAAGCGGGCAGAGCGGGCACAGCATGAAGCCAGCAAGGCGGAAGAGGCACGTGAAGCGGAGGAGGCTCGGAAGCGCGAGATTGCAGAGCAGGCGCGTCGAGCCGGAGAGGAAGCTAGGCGTGCCGAAGAAGCTAGGAAGGCTGAAGAAGTGCGCAAACAGCGGGAAGTCGAGATGGATGACGCTAGGCGCGCTCATCTGCAAGACATCCTTGCTGCGTTGCCGACCGCTCTCACCCACGTGCTGAATCCCGACTTGGTCTTCGAGTACGAGGGCGTTGGTGCGCTCAGCTACCTCCAGAGGCAGTTCCTGCCGCTCCTCGTACTCAGGGATGACGCCGAAGGACCGTGGGTGCTGAACGCGCAGGCTGCTCCGTTATTGGGCAAGAAAGGGCTCGAGCTTTTGCTACCTCGCACATACAGTCTGGATTTCGACTTGTCACTTACTCGGAACTGGATTACACACAGTGACTTCTCGCCACGCGAGCAAGGGAATGTGCAGTGCGTGATCTCCGCTCTTACCAAACATGAAGGCCGCCATGATCGCCTTGCGCCTGATAACGTTTCGTTTCGTGGTGATGTGGAGATGGAGGACGACTGGGCGGCCGAACTTGCACGCACGGCACAGCGCCTTAATGCCGTCAACGAGGCGAAGGCGAAGCTGGGAAAGGGGAGTGTGGTACCGCTCTACTGCGTCAAGCTCTCAGACGTGCTCGCCAACGTCGATCCGCTACTCCACGACTGTCCCATTGATGCGAGATTTCTGACGCCGACGGCGGGCTCCGTAGAGGTTGCGGCGAGCCTGGAGAGAAGGGGTATTGAAGGCTTTGTGCCACGGGCCGGTGCGTTCTTTGACGGCGCGAGGGTGCTGCGGACGTATAGGCCGGGGCGCGTGGGGCGGGAGGATTCGGTTGAGCCTGTGGTGGGGTGGACGGATGTTGTCGTTGTACACGAGAAGTAGAGGGGATGGGAGAAAGGCGTGCTGCGGTGGCGAGCCTGGCCCATCTATATGGGTGTGGGTGTGTTGGAGGAGCTTATGTATACACGAACAGCACGCGATACTTGCAAGGATCTGATGGACTGTGTCCAGTACGCCATGGCTTTCCGCTACGTCCAGTACACTGGTTCGTAGATGCGATACTCTATCTCGCCACTACACTGCAATGACGTTACAAGGATGGTGTGTGTGAGAAAGGATAGTCCGAACAGAAAGCCACACTGCCGTGGCTCCGTTCGGAGTCCGAGAAAGTGAACAGCCGTTAGCACCCGCGCCTTCCAGCGACAAGTCACAAGAGACTTGAGTATGTCTGCATAGGCTGCATGGCTGCGTGTTGTCCTGGATGGTGAGCCGTCTGGGGATCGTGCCTGATTCGCCTCTCGGTCGCCGAGATTTGGCACAGCCGCTGGCTTCCGCATCGTGTCGGCGAATCGGGCTGCTCGTAGTAGCGGGTATGACACCTCAGATTGCGGCGAGTGTTTCTATGCTTTCCCGAGCCCCGGGCGGCGAGCGCTGGACAACTCTGTGCTGTCGAGGTAATCATACGATACTATTACGCTCTAGCACTTCACCGCTCAGCCTCACATCCGGTGTGTTCCGCACCATCACAAATCGCACGACCTAGCAACCCCATCTCCGATCAATCGCGGTGCCGGATGGCGGCAGCACTGGCAGTCGGCGTCGGCGTAGCCGCAGCAGCTTTCTTCGTACGCATGCTCGTTGACCAGCTGAAGTCACCTGGTGAACGCCCACTAACAACTTCGCAGGGCCGAGCAGGATTGGTAGCACTTCGACGGTATCGCGGCGGCACGAATGCGCTCGGGAAAGCGTTCTACAAGGGCGGCTTCGAGAACAAAATGAACAGGAGGGAGGCGGCGTTGATCTTGGAGACATCGTAGGTCGTACCTGGGGCAGAGTCGCAGGTTAGGACGTGACAACGGTTGGCGGATGCTAACAGACTTTCCGTTGCAGAGAACGAGGTGTGACGAAAGAGATGATACGGAAGAAGCACCGGCAAATGATGCTGCTTAACCACCCGGATCGAGGAGGCAGTCCGTACCTCGCGACGAAGATCAACGAAGCGAAGGAGTTCTTGGAGAAGGGCGCATCATAACAGGGAATGAGTTCTTGTTGACGACTTTAGCGCGGCGTTGGCGGACATGTATATATGGCTATCTACTCCCATACCACCATCAATCACCACTCTAACACACACACATCCCACTAGAACAGCGTCTTCATCGGCCCAGCCTCCACCTCCCGCGTCACAACCGCCTCCAGATCCTCTTCTTGCAGACCGAGCACCTTCATATCCTCCAGTGCTTTGGCCTGGTAGTTCCCGCCTTTCCCTTCACCCATATACATCGCAAACGTCAAGCCCATGCCTGCTATCCTGTCTCCCTTCGCCATCGCCTCATGCGCGTGCGCAATCCACTGCTCAATCGTGGCGCTGCGCTCGACTTGCCAGTCCCTCTCTTGCGTGCCTGTAGCACGCCGCACGGCCTCGAAGACCTGCGATTGGGTGACGACGAAAGAGGAGATATAGACGAAGTTGTTCGCGTAGTGCTCCAGCGACCCTCGAGGATTGGCGTTATCCGTGAGCGGCAGGCTGAGCAAGCGGGATATGCCCAGTCCCACTTGCTCCAAGGTGGACGTGTTGAAGGCGCCGGCATCGGGGTATAGCTTCGCCGTCCTTTTCTCGAAATTGATGCCGAATAGACCCATCCGCAAGCTAAAGTCCATCCAAGGGTTTGTGGCGATGCCGATCCACTTCAGCCCCTTGTAGGTCGCGCTCAGCTCCTCGATCTGCTTCCGCGCTTGCACTTTGGGCTGGAAGATGGGAACTGCGGCCACCATGGCCTCGTTCATGCCATCTCCCGCGTACTCGGTCGGCAGGATCCATTTCACGCCGGCTTTCGCTGCGGCGTCGATGAGTTTGCTCTGCTCGCCCATGGCCATGAAGCCGAGGGCGAAGAGCACGGCATCTTGACCCGCAAAGGCGTCGGCAAGGTAGGTGCTGTCGTCATAGGAGCCTTTCCTGACGGTGAGGGAGGGTGAGGAGGGGAAGGAAGCGGTGGAGGAGGAGCGGGAGATGATGGTGATGTGGAAGCGGTTGGTGGGGAGGAGGTGCTTCAGGGCGGATGTGCCGACGTTGCCGCTGGCCTGGTACGAGGTTAGCTGTTGCAATACGTCCGCATTGACATAGGAGGTAGTGTTGGGATACTCACGCCAACAATGGCGACGTTCTTCAGATGATTGCTGTCGGACATTGTGAAAACTTGCCGCGGGGTGAAGATACGGCTGCAATCTCCAAGGAGCCGAGCGATACTCACGTAATGGAAGGACGATTTGGTGATTTGTAGAGTCGTACGGCCAGAGAGAGAGGGAACGGTGTGCAAACACAAACAGATGCAGGGCTTCCTGATCTTTATGTCTTACCTGCTTCCCGTAGGTGAAGTCCGTGACTTCACCTTAACGAACCTCCATGGTAGACCGACCGTGGTAGTATTGGTAAGCCATAGCAGCGCCGTTGCGAAGCATCACAGTATAAGGTAGCTGCTACACAATCACATTGGTGCTTGGGTTATGGTTACGCCGTAGGCTGAGGGGGTTGGGCCGTCCCGTTGGGTCACGACGAAAGCGGAGCAATTTCTGACCGAGGGCAAACTGCAGGACGGGAAGTGCTGCGAACGACGGCATGTTACCTGAGCCCGAATGAATGGTCGTACTATGGTAGTCGGACATGGCAAGCTGGTACAGATCGCAAGGCAAGAGAACACAGCAGGCACGTGTTGCTGCTGGAGTCCAGCTACCCGCGTAGGCGCTCCGCTCTCCTACCTCGTATGCACCACATGCACCACTCTGTTGGCCGAACTCGGGCATTGCCGGGCAAGCAGTAATGTGGCTGAACAGCTCCCACCTGTGATAACAAAGGCATAGCAGCCTCGAGTAGAAGTAAAGAGTTGCTCGAGAGTGGACACTATTCACCCTTGGGCACCATAGACAACGTGAGAATCGGAAGATGACTGTCGTCCCAACAGTCCCGACCATCGACGTCAGCCCTTACCTCCAGGGTGACATCTCACCGGATCGTAGAGCAGAGACGGTAGAGCGCGTCAAAGCCGTATGCTTCGAGTACGGCTTCCTGCAAGTGACGGGACATGGCATCCCCATCGCTACACAGCGCCAAATGCTCGCTTGCTGCAAGACGCTCTTCGATCTGCCGCAGCAGCGAAAGGACACGTTGTCCCTGAAGAATAACCCCGCGCGAAGAGGGTATGAGAGGATCGGCGAGCAGGTGCTGGATGCCAAGGCGTTGCCTGATCAGAAAGAGGTGAGCTTGTTTCCTTCAGTACTATTCGAAACCTACCTACCTAGCCTGACGAATGGGCCCCTAGGGCTTTTATATCGGCCGCGAAGTCCCGCCAACCGACACGGGCTTCCTACGAGGGCCGAACCAATGGCCCGACCTTCCGGAGCAAACATTCCACGGACCAGTCACAGACTACTACCAGCACATGCTCCGCCTGGGCAAAGCGCTGCTCGAAATGCTAGTCATCGGCCTCGGCCACGACATCTCCGTCCTCGAAACCCTCACAAAAGAGCCGGTGGTGAACCTCAAACTCCTCCACTACCCACCCCACCTATCCAAAGACGAGAGGCAGTTCGGCGCAGGTGCTCATACTGATTTTGGCAGCATCACCATGCTCCTGCAGCAGCCGGGCAAGCACGGTCTACAAGTCCACCATGAGCCGAGCGGCGGATGGCTGCCCGTTCCTGCTGCGGAGGATGTGCTGATCATCAACATTGGGGATTTGTTTCACAAGTGGTCGGATGGCAGGTACAACAGCACGCTGCATCGGGTTGTCAACATCAGCGGAGATGACCGGTATAGCGTGCCTTGCTTCTACCAAGGCGATCTGAGCGCTACCAACCCCTTCAAGCCCGGAGAATGTAGCGGCGAGACGGTTGAGCAGCACATTCGGCGGAAGTTTGACCAGAGTTATGGCTTGTCCGCAAAGTAGATACTACGGAACGTACGTCTTACTTGCTACTTCTTGCCGCTGTGACTCTCTCCCCCTCCGTCTCTCGTCACACTCTTGCAAGCGCATGTGGCCTCAGGCCAGTGGCGAGGCTTGCTAGAAGGTTGATAACATAGCTGCTGAGACCAAGCAACGAGCTGGAGGGTGTCTGTCAAATGACAAATACTTCTGGCATAAGGGCTTGCCTTTGCATTGCTTGAAGGCCGAAGAGGTAGCAGACGACAACACAATAAGGGCGAAAGTGACCGTGACAGCTTGCGCCAGCAATGCTCTGCAGTGCATTTTCCATGCCACAATGACTGCTATTTTGCGGGTGACCATATTGACGGCCTCTGCAGGGTTTGGGTGGATTTCAGCAACTGAGTGATGTAATGAGTGGTATGGTCGCTTACCACGGGCAGCGATGCAACAAGCTCGCGTCGAGGGATGCTCGACGAGTGGAGGGAACATTTGCACGACAGGGTTGATGGACATAGCTTGTAGAGACACACACAGGTACGATATCCAAGCGCCTTCGCAAGCGCCCTAGCATTGGCCTTGTGTGTATATGAGAGACAAGATCCTCCGGAGTACCACCTACACCAAGTGACAAAATCCATTCGCGCCATTACACCACTAACGCTGTTGACTCTACCCTCGTTATAGACTCGAGTAGACCCAGGTTCATCGCGTCGTCAATTCCCCTCCCCACACCTCAACCCCACACTCCCACTCGTCGTCCGGACATCCAACCTCGAACTCCCAAACCCCTTCCTCGCTACCAAGTGCTTACCCGCCGGGCCCACACTGCCGCGGACGTGCGTATACACATCCTTGCCCGTCACATCGAGACTGCCGCTAATCGTCCAGCCCTCGATCGTGCCCTCCCATTCCTGCGGGTAGACGAGATTCAGCGAGCCCGAGGCGGATTTGTGGGCGCTGCGGAGGCGGGTCAGTATGCCTGTGTAAGGCAAACCAGCGGGTTCGGCCGCGTCGCGGTCTTCCTCGTTGATGGGGGAGAGGAGGCGGAGGTTGGTTGTGCCGGAGTGGCTTTCGGTGTGGAGGGTTGAGGTCTCGTGCGAGGCAGGCGCAGCAGACTTCCCAGATGCAGCTGAGTGGGCGTGGGGCAGGATGTCTACGCTGATGGAGCCGGAGGTGGTGTAGACCGAGGTCGCGGAGCCGTGGATGTAGCTGCCGGAGATGGAGCTCGAGTGGCTCTCCACTCGCGTCCTGTAGTCGCGGTCCGGGATGTCGTACTCCGCCATCGGGAACCCGACGTCCACGCTGCCGGAATACGATATCGCCGTGAACTCGGCTGGTGTAGGCGCCGCCGGGTCTGCCTCTTCGGGCGAGACCTTGACGCCGATGGAACCCGAGTGGCTGCGGATGCTGAGCACATCCCGCAAAGCATACGTGCCGTGCACGGAGCCGGAAACGACGTCAATCTTCGTTTCGCGCGAAGACCAATACGCCATGTTCACATTGCCCTGGACCGCATTGATCGTCGTGGTGTTGGCAAGCCACAAGCCCGGAGTGGTGGCGCGCTGAGCCCTACTGCTAAACAACCCTTCGGCGACCTCGACGTTGAGGTTGGCGGTGGAGATGGACCAGTCGCCCAGCTCGATATCACTCCTAACGTATATCCCGACTGCGACATCCATGCAAGCTCTACCAGCGTATCCGCTATGCAGCTTCTCCACCTTGGGGAAGTGGAGGGACAGGATGTCGAGCGCATAACGGTAGGTCATGTCGGTCACGTGCCAGGGCTCGGGCGTAGCGAAACTGACCCACACGCGGATCCCCTGATCCTGGTCTGCCGGAGCTGGCAGGATGAAAATGTTGCCACTGATGCCACCAGGCATGTCTGTCGATGGCTCCATGAGCTCGGTAAAGGAGAAGTTCTCCGGGTCGTCATAGTCGAAGGAGATGGGCTTGCTGAGGGTGGTGAAGGCGCATTTGGCATTGCGCGGGTGTGTTGGGAGTGTGCCGTTGGCAGGATCTTGAATGCTCCCATCGTCGTCATCGCCTCCGCCGTCTCCTAGCGGTGGTGACTTGTCATCGCCGGCTGATGGTACGCCGGTCTTGCTCGTTTCTCGCGTGGCTCGCACTATGAGCACAACCAAACCCACGACTAAGAGAATAAGCAGATAGTTCAAGGCCGTGCTCGGCTTGCAGCAACGGCGAGAACATTTCCATGAGCACTTGGAGTGTTTACTGCGCTTCGGAGCGACTAGCGCGGTTTCCTCATCGGCGGGCCCGTGGTCAGCTGCAGCGTCTTGCATGCTCTGGCGCGGAGCCTGGTTAGCGAGCGGGTGGCCGTTCGGGCCAAAGGGGAAGTTTGGGCCAAAGGGACTGCCTCGTGGGCCGTACGGGAAGTCGGCACCGAACGGGTTGCCTCTATTGCCTAACGGCCATTGGGCTCCTGTCTGCTCGGCTGGCGGTGCTGGCGGTGACTCTTGCCGCGGCCGGGCTATACTGCCGTAGTCCGTGGGCGTAGCAGCCACATTCTGATCGGATGTCGCAGCAGGCTCGGGCGATTGAGCATTCCGAGTCCTGTCCGCGGTCGCTGCGGCGTAGTCGGGAGGTGCTGGTCCAGCGTCGAACAGGGCGGTAGACTCGACTACCCATATTGGCGACTGCGTTGAGGTAGTCGGCGAGGTCTGTGAAGGTGGCGTGGCTGGTGAACTGTTCGATCGACTCGCTGCCGCTTCCCGTGCTTTCGCTTCGGACTCTCCTTGAACGGACGACTGTTCTATGAACGTCTCTGGTGGATGATCTCGCTGGCTGAAGTAGCCGTCCGCAGGCGAATCTGCGTATGGCGACTCTGCGTATAAAGATTCGCTAGCGTCTGAAGCATCCTCGTAGTCCGAGTCGTAGATTCCGGAGTCCGACATTCTCGCTTGCTTCGGGATTTAGCAGTCTCAAGTAATGCTCGGGTGTCTTGTGCCTGATCGTGAAAATGACAAAGGAAGAGAAAGCACCTACCTCAGGTCGTCTGCGGCTGAGTTACGTTTGCTACGCGGCCCATCACTCCCGTGGTATGCCGCGCCCGTTATCTCGTCAAACCCTGATGTAGCCTGTAGGCAACCACAAAAGGCGAGCTCAGAGCTGTCGACGCCCTGCAGCGGCATGCGAGGAAACGGCGGGGTTGGCAGGGCTGCCCAATAGCCTTAGGCCTACCTATTCCCTCGCTCGCGGCTGCGATAGTAGTAACGCGCGTCATAAGGCATCGCTTGGAAGCTGCTTGACGAGCTGCTTGATCTCGAAGAGTCGCAGACTGCAGACTGCAGTGCGGTGGGTGGGGGGATCGTCGAGCCGCTGTGCGGTCTCTCTTGTGGGGCCATTGATGAGTAGGGTTCGTTCGAGTACTCCGGTAAGTTGGGCACGCATTCATTACCATGACCGCTGTGGAAGTGACCGAGCGAAGGGGCAGCTCGCACAGGGTGATATACGAGTGGCATGGAGGCAGCAGCCATCAGGCACATACGTAGACAGACCCTTGTCATGCGCGCGGCACAGGAGCTGTACGCGTCTCGCTTGGGGTGATGCAGAGTGTCGCAACGGTCTGCTATCACGATCACTCATATGGTAGGTGATATAGTCTCTGGGGGCACAAGGTGGCAACGACATGTTGCCCGGGTTGAGGAAACCATAGAAAGTGAATGTGTGCACGTGACGTGGCGAGTTGAACTAGTCAGCATCCACCGCTCGGGCCGCGCTGTGGCGAGAACCCTTTCGACCCTTCAGCGCTCCTTCTTTCGCAACACACACCAACATCTTCGGTCATCACTTTCGTTACCAAGATGTCGTGGAGAGCCACCGGCCAAACCGGCTCTAATACCATCCCTCTCGGCAAGCGCCGCTACGGAAACGATGAACCCATGCCCGAGTCCCAAGGCGCGCCCGTCGAATCCATCAAGCGCGGCCGCAGCCCCGAGCGCAAAGAGCCGGAACTGAACCCCGACGGCACCAAGAAGCGTCGCAAGAAGAACCGATGGGGTGATGTGTCGGAGAACAAGGCGGCGGGCCTCATGAACCTGCCGACCGCCATCACGGCGCCGATGACGGCGGAGCAGCTGGACGCCTACGTGACCCATCTGCGTGTCGAGGAGATTAGCCAGAAGCTTCGTATCAACGATGTCGTGCCTGCGGATGGCGATCGGTGAGTACCCTGCGTCACTCGTGTCCCGAGATTCAGTACTGATACGGGGTCCCAGCTCGCCATCTCCAGCGCCGCAGTACGACAACTTCGGGCGCCGTGTGAACACGCGCGAATACCGCTACCGCAAGAAGCTCGAGGATGAACGGCACAAGCTGATCGAGAAGGCGATGAAGATCATCCCGAGCTACCACCCGCCCTCGGACTACCGCCGCCCGACTAAGACGCAGGAGAAAGTCTATGTGCCGGTCAATGACTACCCAGAAATCAACTTCAGTATGCTTGCTAACCCACTGACTCTCCCTTCTTGCATGCATACTCTCCACACTCTGCTCCTGGCGATTAAAAGCCGGACTAACCCTGTCTTGCTAACACTACTCACGTCCTTCTCACGTTGAACACCGACTAACACTTAGCTTTTTCTACTAACAGTCGGCCTCCTCATTGGACCGCGTGGCAACACGCTCAAAAAGATGGAGAATGAGTCGGGCGCCAAGATCGCCATTCGCGGCAAGGGCTCGGTCAAGGAGGGCAAGGGCAAATCTGACGCGGCTCATGCCAGCAACCAGGACGAAGACCTGCACTGCCTGATCATGGCAGATACGGAAGAGAAGGTCAACAAGGCCAAGAAGCTCATCCACAATGTCGTCGAGACGGTACGTTCACCATCCGTTATGTCCGAATGCGCACGTACTAACACATGGCAGGCCGCCTCCATCCCCGAAGGCCAGAACGAGCTCAAGCGCAACCAGCTCCGCGAGCTCGCCGCCCTCAACGGCACTCTTCGTGACGACGAGAACCAAGCCTGTCAAAACTGCGGCGAAATCGGCCACCGCAAGTACGATTGCCCGCAAGCCCGCAACTTCACCGCCAACATCATCTGTCGCGTCTGCGGCAACGCCGGCCACATGGCTCGTGATTGTCCGGACCGCGCTCGTGGCAGCGACTGGCGTAACATGCCGGAGCGTCGCACGATTGGAGGCCCTGACAATGAATACGAGAAGTTGATGAACGAACTGGGAGGTGGTGCGGCGCCGGATCCGTCGAGGCAGATTGGATGGCAAGAGGGCGGTGCGGGTGCGGGTGCTGGTGCAGGCCCTGATGCTGGTGGACCGCCAGGTGGTGCGGACAACTCGAGGCCGTGGCTGCAGCGTCCGCAACCTACCGGTGCTCCGGCTCCATGGGCTGCGCGTCAACAGCCGGCTACGGGCGGTCCTGCACCGTGGGCCAGTCGTGGTGGGCAAGACAACTACGACGGCGGGTACAATGCCGGGACACCAGGCGGCGGTGCGCCACCGTGGCAGCAAAGTCGTGGCGGTGGTGGCGGCGGAGGCGGTGGAAACAGCTATGGTGCTCCGCAAGGTGCTCCATGGCAGACGAATGCGCCGCCGCCACCGCCTGGTGATGATGTGCCGCCTCCACCACCACCGGGCGATGTCCCACCGCCGCCGCCGCCGGCTTGAAGAAGGCGCTACGCGGAAGGGAAGGGTTGCGGTATGAGCTTGCGTACTAACCGAAAAATTGCGAATGTGTGCCTGGGCGTGTGTTTCTTCCTGTGTAGACGGTCCTCTCCGTCGCTAAGTGCAATATGTTCTTGTACTTGTTTCTACTACTTTGTATTTCCTATTCGTGTCACCGCCCCCTCCGTGTGTACCATATGCGTGGAACAGCTCAACAATGGTCAGCATCGAGTCCACCTCCTTAATCCGCACAATCTTCTAGTCTTGGCACGGTTCACACTGAAAGCGTCCTCATTCTAACGCGCGACAGAGCTCACAGGCAGCGAGCGGTGTAGCGTAGCGGCCGAAGGAAGCTGTCCGCTCGGCGACCAGACTCTGAGCCAGGTGAGACGATGAGAGGCTGCCGCTATCCAGTAAACCCGCCCTGCTGGCCTGGCGGGGAATTTGCTGAAGACGAATTTCCACACGAAATGGGCTCCTCGAGGCAGTATTCACTTGGCCTCGTCTAGATGTATCTTGCAGACTAGGAGCTTAGGAGGTGTGCAAGGATTACAGTCCATCTGCATCGGGTCGCAACCACCTTCCGTTCCCTGCGTGTGTCGGACGACGCCATGCACGCCCCTTTGTACGGCACCAATGGCTTGCAGGTGGGTGAGCAATGCAGCCCTTGCCAACCTTCCTGCCGGGTAAGGCATCAGCGCACGTCGGCTCTACCACTCGTATCTACATATCCGCCGACGACCGTTGCATTGCAGGCTTCCTTCGTCCTCGCCGCTGATGTGATGACGATGTCGGAGGCTGCAGTTTTTGGTGGGCTGCTTGTTCTGAACGGGCTGCTGCCGCACGGCCATGTCCTGACGACGTTGACATCGCGGAGAAAGAATTCGGAAGGGCCTGCGGGAATCGGGACGCTACACTGATCATGCGATGAGGGAAAAGCCTGCTTCTGGGGCTGTCACTGCCGATGCCAAAGTGGGACAAAAGCATCGACACATAGCCATCGACTGCGGTAACATGAGGCCGCTGACGTGTAAACACCAGGCGCCGAAGAAATCGCTGCTTTTCGGTCTCCCGCTCGAAGCCTCCTTGCTAAGTCCCTGATGATCTTATATTTAGACGTGTGCTTAGGTCCGCAGCGCTACGATAGCAGCACTCCATCAAGGACTGGTCTCGGAATTACATCCATGTTCCATTCCAATGGTCGAGGATACGACAGGCGTGGCGTCCACGATGTTCTTCGTGCTACACCGAAGCAGGCTGCTGACAACGTGCATTCCCACGGCTTCGGCCGTGAGGACTAGAAAGCCACCTCAGTGCTCCAAAGTCAAGCATGCGATTCCGAAATCGCCCGCTTCGGCTAGGCAAAGGCAACATCTTTGCTTCATTGTCTCCCCTGACAGGAGTCTGCAAGACCTCTTGTACTCGTGCCCCAAGTGGTCTGACAGAACAAGCGCACTTAGACTGGCACCGCGTGCCTCGGATATGATCCAAACGGGAATCATCTACCATCAAAGCACGCTGCTTGCATGGCCTTGCTCAGGCCTGTGCGTACGATGCTTTTGGCCAGGCTCCTCTAGCCATCCATAGCCAGGCCTCATGACCGGCCACGCCAGATTCACCACAACAACACGGTTGGCCCGTCCGTCCCCGGACTAAGCAAACTCACCAACAGCCGGCCGTCGCGCAGAAGGTGTAGCAAGCTGGCCCGCTTTGGCCGCCGGATTGCTCACAATGACAGGTTGCGTGTGGTGTGGGTACCATCTAGACCACAACCAGGAGACGAACGACGCGCCGCAAGCCCAGAGTCACTCTGGACCCGCCGATGCCCTGGCTCCCCTCATCTGAACACCGCGGCGAAGCACAAAGGGAGGCGGCATGCCATCTACGAACTCCCCGTTGCCAGAGACGCAAGCTCTGCGGTCAAAGCTGGGATTCGTGCTTGACAGAGATCGATGCTGGGATCCAAGATGCTCTTGGGCGCTTGCAAGGCCGTGATGCATCGGCCCCACAAGAGAAGCCATCGCCGTCAACATGTGCCAGACGGACGAGGAGCGGAGGCAAGCGAAGGCGGTGCCGGTGGTATACCTGTACCCCCTATCAAAGCAGTCACGGCTCTAGAGGCCAGATGTCTTGAAGGTCAACGGGTCGGCCTCACACAGCCGAAGCTGAGCGTCTTAGGCGTCTATATAGTAAGACGTGCATGGCAATGGCGACGTCGAGCCGGCGCGTCGTAAGGGACAGGGAGATCCGATGGGAACATGTACATAAGCAAATGAAACTCTCCGGCTCAGCACTCGGGCAGCAGAAGCCGGCGGGCACAACGAGGAGGAGCCGTCGCCCTTTGCAGCGCTGGACTGCGGCTCTGCATACCTAAGAACGAGGCAGCGGTCCATTGGTAACGGTCATAGCCCGGGAACCTCATATGAACCCTCTGGCTGCTTTCTTGAGTCGCGTGGCGACAAGACCGCGCGTGGGCCCCTACGTATAGCGAGCGGGGCATTGATGTGACAAGCCTTTCTTACATAGTCCTCCAACCCTCCCATCTAGATGATCTAGATGGCCGAGCACACCGAGTTTTCTCCTCTCCTCAATCAACACATCGACACACAGAAGGCCGGCTCCGCCTCAGCCCACTCATCACACCTCCCTCACCCGCATCGGCCGCCTCCCATCGCCCGCAGCGCTAGAGCCCCCAATCTCCGTCTCCAACATCTCAATCCCGCCCAAATCCGGATACCGCTTACTGAAGTCCCCCTCCACATCATCATCGTCCCCCGCCGCCGCATCACCGCCAGGCCGGAAACCATTGTTCAACGCCTCCTTCCGCGGCGCCGCACTCCCAGACGCTTGCCCAGACGACGCAGAGCCCCTTTGCTGCTGCGAAGCAGGGTACTCCGGCACCCCGACCATATCCCTCGCCAACAAGGCCGCCAAACCCCCACCCGTTGTCGCCGCCGTCTTGGCCGGCGGCAAGAAAGCAGCTTTGTCCGGCTCTGCTATGGGGGGCTGCTGCGCGGGAGGCCATACCGCGCTCCGCCCACTCCCACCCGTCCTCAGCGCCTGCGACTTCGGCGGGACACTGGGCCGGGAGAGTATCCTCGCCGGCAACGCTTGCGGCGTCGGCGGTGCGGAAGCCGATGGCGTCGGCACGCTCGGGGGCGGAGGCGCAGTGCTCGTCGTCGTTGTCGTGGGCGGTGCTCTGGTTTTCGGGTAGGGCAGGTTAGTCGACGACGTCTCAGCCGCCATCAGCATGGGCATAGTGGTCTTCCGTGCCGCCGGCGGGGCAGCCTGCTCGGCAAACCCCTCCTGAGCGGTGGCTGGAGCGGTGTACTTCCCATAGCCCTCGGCCGTCTTCCGCTTCACCGGACTCTGCCGGCCCTCGTCCAGCAGCGACTGCACTCGCTTCTGAATTGTGCTCGCCCGCGTAACCGGCAGAGCACCACCACCGCTGCCACTACTACCCGTGCCCTGGGCCGTGACACGCGCCCTATACTCCCTCGCCGCCTCCGCCACCCGCCTCTCCTCCACGCTCAGCCGCCGCCTCTCCAGCTCCCGTCGCATATCCGGCGGTAATTCCTCCTCCTCCTCCGTCTCCTCAACCGCCGAATCATCATCACCATGCCGCTCAGCAGATTGCCGGGGCCGATGGTTGGAAGGCGGCGGTGTAGCCCGATGCTCCGAGCCCAGAATAGGCGACAGCAACCTCGGCTCCTCCTCATCATCATCCACATCATCTCTCGGCTCAGGCGTAACTGGCGCAGCCCTCCCCGCCTCGTCCCCGTCATCGCCACCAGACGACTCCCGCTGCTCAAACCGCTTAAACGCATCCCCAAACCGCCCGGCAAACATACTCTTCGTCGCGCCCGAAATCGACGGCAAACTCGCCCGCTTCTTATGCCCCGCCGAGCCCTTCCGGCCCGCTGCTTTCCGCCGCGCAGTGTCCCCTTCTTCCGTATTCCGCAGGTAGTCCATGTCACTGTCAATCGGCGCCTCCTCCCCCGCAGCACTCTCCCGATCCCGCGATGCCTGCCGACTGGGCCGCCGCGCCTCCATCGACGGCCGCTTGCTGCGCGACAACGCCGACGATGCCGACGCGGCCTCCTGGTCGCGCAGGTAGTCGAGGTTGGAGCTGACATATACACTCGATGGTCTGGGCCGTGATTGCGCCGACTTAGCGCGGCTAAGTGCCGAGGAGTCGTCTAGCTCGAGATGTGAGGGCCTGTGTCCTTCCAGCGACGGCCGGGAGGAGGTGGGGGACTTCGCCGCCGCGGCCGTGAGGGTGCCGGTCTGGGAGTTGGAACGGTGGGCGTCCAGCAACGCCGGTCTTCGTGTCAATGGGGCGTTGGGCTGCAGGGACGGCGATGGGATTTGCGCTGCCGCCATTGAGGCTCGCGGCTGGCTGGCGGAGCGGTGATGGTCGGTCGGGACGCGCCAGATGGGTTTCTGCCTCAGAGCAGAAGAGGGCAGCTTAGCCTCAGCAGGCGGCGGAGACGAGCCGACGCCCGTAGACTTGTACGCGTTAACGCCAGGCCTGACTGGTGTCGGTTGGTGCATCAACGGCGACTGCTGCTGTACGTCCCGCAGTGGCACCTTCGAGGCCATCGGAACCTTCGTCGGCGAGGCTTTCGCCACCGCTGCTTCTGCAGGGTTCGCGGCCGGCTTGGTCTTGGATTGTTGCTGTCCAAACACCTCATCCGCGAGCGCATGTGTCACCCTCACGCTCAAGCCACTGCCACTCCCACTCCAACTCCCACTCCCTACATGGCCTCCACCTTGAGCCTCACCAACCAGCCCCTTCGCCGCCGCCGAGCCCCGCAAGCCGCCAAACGCAAACTCGCCCCCACCCCTCTCCTGCGCGATCGAGAACTCATCCAGGGAAGGGAACCGTTTGGACAGCTCCTCCACCGCCCCAGCCCGCACATCAGAGTTCTTGGAGTCCAGCGCCGCGAAAGGATCGCCGCGCGCAGGGGACGGGCTGGGCTTCGCAGCTGGTGCCTGCTGCGCAGTCGCAGTTGCTGTAGGTCGGCCGCGGCGCATGGGGGCTATATCCGGGATGCTCTGGACGTGCAATTGGGGCGTGGCATCCTTCTGCAAGCCGACGGCAGGGGAAGACACAGCTGGGTCAGACGAGGATGATGATGATGATGATGATGGAAGGGTTTCGTTCCGGCGTGCCTCCGACTGCGTGCGTCCAGCATAGATGTCCTTGATGGGCACCGCCACGCCGCGCATACTGCACACCTCGCGGATCACCTCGTAGATATTGGGCCGGCGCTTCGGGTCCTCCTTCAGCATCGCCCCGACCAACTTTTTCAGGCGGTCCGAGAAAGCTGGGTAAGCGGGGAATTTGTAGCTGGCGTTCAATATCGCCATCTGGCCCACGTCCTCAAAGGGTGTGGTGTAGTAGCATAGCTTGTATAACAGCACGCCGAGCGCCCAGATATCGGCTTTCTCGTCGATGGGCTGTTTGCGCCAGACGTCGATCATTTCCGGGCTGCGGTACTGCATCGTCGTGTGCTTCTGCACATCCTCCTCGATCAGTCGGCCCTCTTCTGTCGTCTTCGCCGCGGGGCGTGGGGCCGCGGTGCTCCCAAAGTCGCAGAGCTTGTAGGTTGGCGACCCGCCCGGTGATCCCTTGGCGGCGATGAGCACGTTCTCGACCTTCAAATCCCGATGCAGGAGCGGGGGCTTGAGGTAGTGCATGCACGCGACGCCCTCGGCCACATCGCCGAAGATCTTGAGGATCTCGGGCTCGGTCAGGCGGTGCTGGAGGCGGGTGTTCATGAAGTCGATCAGGCCGCCTCCCGCGCAGTACTCCATCAACAGGAAGACTTCGTAGCCGCCGGCCTTGAGTTGGCTAGCGTGGCTGTCCATGTAGGTGACGACCTTGGTGTGGCCCTTGAGCTTCTTCATCGTCTCCACCTCGGTGCGCATCGATGCCAAGTGGTCTTTGTCCGGGACGGCGACCCGTTTAAGCACGGCTGTCTCATGCTTACCGGCGTCGCGCGGTATGCGCACGACGTAGACGTGGGCGAAGCCGCCTTCGGACAGGTATTTCTCGATCGTCACCCGGTGGCTGCCCACTTGCACCTTGGTGCCGGGGAGGAAGGTACCGGTGGGCTGGGTGGGCGCCGAGAGGGCGGTGGTGCGGTGCATGGCGCCGTTGCGGTGGGGGCTGCTGGCGGAGGCGGAGGCGGCAGCGGAGGAGGAGTAGGCGGCGGCCATGTGGTGCGGATCGTCCCGGGGGTGGTGGGGGCGTTCACAGCATTGTATACCGGCAATGGAATGCTCTACGCCGCTACCTTCAGTTATCTCGTGAGAGGCGTCTAACAGAAGGGAGAGCAATGCGGGAGAGCAGCAACAGCACCATGGTCGTTGAGCCGAGACGGTGGCCTCGATCGCTAGCGTCATCCCTAAGCCATGCCTTGTCCCCGTCCTACAACACTGCTCCCGCACTCCATCTCTCCTACAGTCCCACTTCATACATGCATTCATCGAATCGCCACCCAATGACTCTCTCCGTTCATCGCCGAAACCACGCCTACTTCATACTCTACCTAGGTGTCCGGCCTGGTACCTTACACTTGCATTGACGTCATTCCACCGATTGGCATGAAGGGACCGTGAATAGCACTGCTGATCAGGACGAACACATGAGACATGGCCCACATGGCATATGCGCTTACACTCCAGGCAAGACCTTCATCTGTGCATGACCTTGCCATGACCAATTAGCTTGCCTCTCTTCTTACTACCCTCCCCCAACATCTCTCACCCCACTGCCACCCTCCCTCCCTCCCTGCCCCCACCTTCCCCTCACCCTCCCTTCACCTTACCCAGACCCCTCAACAATGGTATCATTATTCCCAAACCCCCCCACCGGCACCAGCTCCGCCTCCCCCGGAATCTCACTCCCATTCAAGATCGCCCCCGCGTGCGCCTGCGCCAGAATCCCATACACCGGATAGTACTGCGCCAGCCACGGCAGCACCGCACTACTACCCGGCGTATCGCGCCAGTCACGCATCAAGTCACACACAATGGAGAACAGACTCACGAGCTGCACGCCGGCGGCTTGCATGCGGCTGTTGGCCGTGTCGCGGATGAAGGGCGTGGTGGTGCCCGACGCCTCGACGTTGGCCCAGACGCTGTAGCCTTCGGCGCGGAGGGAGAGGGCGAGGAAGGTGGTGCCTGTTTTATCCATCAACCCAATGATCAGCCAATCATCCGAGACAGAGGGACCGATGTTTCAGCGGTAGACTCCATGGACCAAACCAGACCAGGCCACAGGACTTGGAGGGGCGCCGAAGGGACGAAAGGAAGGGACCGCTAACTCACAAACATCCGTAACAATCCCCGCCACGATTATCTGGCTCCGATTCGCTGCCCGCACTGCCGCCTGGAACTGCGGATTATCCCACGCATCCACCTCGCCCGGCCGCTCAATCAGCGGCGCGTCGGGGTACATCTCCAGGATCGCCTTGGGCAGCGGACCGTTCGGCCCCGTCTGCGCCGATGTCGTCAGGACGACGGGAAGGTCGAAGAGCTTGCCCAGGGCGGCGTGGGCGATCATGGCGTTGTGATAGACGGTCGGGTCGAAGTCGCGGGCGAGGCCGTAGAGGCCGTCTTGCAGGTCGAGGATGAGGAGGAGGGCGTCGTTTTTGTTGAGGCGTTCCCAGGGGACGGCTGGGAGGGGGGGAGACGGGGATTAGCTGGGGCGGGCGGGCGGTCGGTTGGGCTCGAGTTGGTGGATTCTTACCATCGGCGATGCAGAGGCTCAGGCTGCTGCTGAAGGCCAGCAGAGGCGCGAGGATGTTCTTCATTCTTGATCAGGTTTGGAGAAATGCCGGAAGGCGGGAGTCTGTTCCGCAAGGTGTGATTTGGTGGTGTACGAGGTAAGTCGGTATCCAACTCTCGCACGCATCTGGCCTTTTATGTAAAGCACGCAGCCCGCCTTCCACCTGCCCCTCGACTGACCCCCACCGCTGCAGCAATTGGTAACTGCTTACCACAGCTCTGCAATCAATACTGCAGTACCGTAGCACTTAACATGGCCTGCACTTGCCAGCGTCGGCACGGCATGCGTACCAGCATATACCTCGCAGCGTGGTGCGAGCGTGGTATCACCCTGTACGTATTCATTCCCTGCTGGGTCTGCAGCGTACATGACCGTCCCACGCATGCTGCTTGCATGGCCAAAGCTGCACAGGTACCTCGCCGGAACAGAAGAGCTTCTGCCAGCATTAGGCCAGCATTGGGAGATCATGTGCCAATGTTACTGCATCTTCGTCGGGAGGTCGAAGGCCGCTATGCCTCAGCCTTCGTACACCGTGCTTAGACCCGGCCTCGACCATGGGCCAGCTAGCAAATGCGGAGTAATCTTCGTCGTAACTCCTAGATGAAGCCCAATGCCAATGTCTTGGTATACCGCAATGGGCTCTTCTTAGCTAATCGCTTAGTATATCGACAGAGATTGTCAGCTTTGAGTAAGCCAGATGGGGCTTGGCAGGGCGTTGACAGGGATGATGGAGCTACAGCAGATGGGATTTGAGTGAGCTTACCAAGCGAAGAATAGCGAATGCCGGCAATATGCACCACAGAGGGGGCTGGCTGAGGCGCAGACAGCGTGGCAATGACGGGATGGAGATGCGTGACAGCGTCGGATGCGAAAGAGTGGTCGGTGCGAGCTTCTTGCTACTTGTGCCCAGAGCAATCACCATCACCGTGTGCGACTCGGTGCCGACTGCGCTGCGACTCTGGGCAGTGAAGAGTGCTAGCGACACTCCTGATTCCCCAGGAGCAAGCTTGCATAGTATGCTCATTCGTCTACAAAGCTCAGCTAGATCTGCACAACGCCCTGCAGGCTGCTGCTACTACTGCCCAGGCCTCCGGACTCGTCGGACACGCGACAATAAGCCCGTCAAGCCTGCTTCTCCGCTTGGCTCAACGATATGTCCGTACTCGGCCAGAAGTGGCTGAGATCCCCGACCGGGAAGTTGATGCCCAATCGCATCTCCGCCGCCATAATCACGAAACACATATACCACCCCAGCGCCGCCACAATAAACAGCAACGCGCCGCCCGTCTGCAGAGAAGAAGTGTCAGTGATTGCGATCGACAAAAACCAAGAGGCTCCTGCTGGTGTCTTTCGGCGCGCAGCTCAGCATACAGGCATATGTACATACCTTCTGCAACTGCTCCGCCAGCACATAGTTCCCGTTGCCGACCTGGAAGTACGCCCCGGCCAGCACCCACGCCGCGATCGTCACGAACAGGAAGATCCCCGCGAACACGGTATTCGTTTTGAGCGTGAAGATCCAGAAGGTGAAGAGGGCGAAGCCCCAGACGATGAGGTAGAGCGCGATGACGGAGTTGTACTCTTTGCTCGCGGCGCCCTCGGCTGCGTTGCCCGTGGCGGAGTAGGCGGCGGCGAGTTCGAGGGTCGGGAGTTGGAGGAGGCCGAAGGAGAGCCAGAAGACTGCGAAGAGGGACATGACCATCATCTGCGGCGCCCAATCAGTCAGTCGCTCACTCTTCCTCACCAAACCGTGCCGTTTGCTAGGACGGAAGCTGTGTCACGCACCGGGAAGAAGTTGCCCATGACCCACTCAAATATGGTCGCCAGCGTCAACAGCAGCGGCCCCACCTGTCCAAAGATTAGGGTTAGCATATCGTTCTTGCTATGGTGGTCGCAGCCGCTATAGATCGAGCAGGCCTGTCTCACGCAGTCTAAGACTGTGATCCTCTCTACGAATTTGCCTTATAGGCAAGTTCGCGAGCTTGACTTGGCCTGTAGCTGCGACCGGGGAGGGCATGTTCTCCCGAAAAACTTACGAAGAAGAAGATGCCCGCCACGCCTGACAGCCCGGCCGCGCCGCCCCAGCCCATGAGCACCATGGCGAAGGTGAAGGTGGAGATGACGAAGCCGACGAAGCCCATGGGCGTGGGGTTGGCGAAGCGCTTGTAGTTGTCGCCGACGTGTGGGACTTTGGGGGTGAGGTAGAGCTTCTCGAAGAGCTCCGGGGAGATGGTCATGCCGCCCGTCGTCTGGATGTGGGTGAGGTTGACGTCGAAGTCGTGCTTGGCGGCTTCGATGTCGTCGGCGGAGGACAGGCGGCGGGTGGGTGGGGGGGACATGGTCGCGCTTGGGGGGCCTATGTTGTCCGGGCTTGAGGTGGGAGTGTTTCGGGCGGTGTCCTGGTACCTATCTTCGCGTCGGGAGCTGGCGAGTGTGTCGTGCTGGCTGGGGAGGACTGCCACCTTATGAGGCTGTGGCACAGCATGAGCCGGCAGTGTGTTAGCCCGTGCTGCCGAGCTCATGCTGGCGCACGTGGGCTGACATGCAGCTCTCTACGCGATGCAAATTCTTGTTCTACGGCCAATGGTAGCCTGGCGGTACACCAGGCGTCTTGGTCGTGGATGGGTATACGCGGGGTAGAGCAAGCCATTGCATGGGTGGTACATTGGGAACTATCGCATTGGCCGCATTCAATAGTTAGCCGTAGGGTTGGCATCTGCATGGGCCGAACATCTATTTGAACAAGAGCTTGCCAGTCGTTATGTTCTGCAGTGCCTGTTTGGCTTCATAGGTAGCTACTCGCCTTCTCCACGTTCCATGAGCCACCTCTGGAAAGCCATACGACCTAACGAGCTAGAATCTAGAGAGTACAACCATGGCCATAACCATCCGAAACCTGACGGCCACAATGATGGTAGGAAAACGGTGCCGGCCATGCAGATCGTTGTCATGGGGTAGTCGCCTCAGTGCTGCCGATGTGCGCGGCGGCCAACTGCAGCGCCCGCTTCTGCGACATCTCGAGAAAGCGTAGAGAAGAAGATGAACCGTTCGGAAACATGGAGTTCGGTGAAATGGCCTCGTTGTTGACTGTGAAGTTGTGCAGCGCCACCAGGCAGGTTCCTTCCAACGCCATTCCTACGTTCCGCTTACCGTAAAGAGAGCGGAGAATCCCTTATGTATACATCTCGTGGACGCTGGCCACGTCCATAGCAGCGACTCGACGTGCACCTACGCGCATTCCATCAAGCGGTATGCACCTCCTCCCTCAGTCAAACCCCCGACCGATCACACTATTCCAGGCATCTCGCGTGATCAGGGTACAGCTTGATGACTGACGCCTCCTTCCCTCGGTCGCGCGGATCGTTCATTGAGTAGAGTCGAACCTCAGCCGTGCCCTCGGGATCCGGTCCATCCTGGCCTCGAGCTTGTTCCGCGGCACGCTGAGTGTCGGCGATGGCCTGAAGCAGTGAGCCCAATTCGGCTTCTAGAGCTTGCGTTCGCGGCGAACGCAGACGAATGTTTGCTCTCAGGTCTGTGTAGAACGAGGGACCTATGATGGCTGCCACCGGTGGAGATACAGTGTACTGTGAGTCGCGCAGCGGTACCCAGGTGCTAATATGCGTTGCGTAACCGACCCCGACACCGATTCCGAACACGATGAGGAACATTATGTTGCCCGCCACGAAGCAAGCGCACTCGTCGCACACCGGCTTACCACCGCGCCTCGGCACCGTGGTCTCTACCGCTGGAGCTTCGGTTTCGTGGGTGGAGTGATGATGTGATCAGGGCTTTGGCCATGCGGTCGGCGGCTATAGGGTGGTGTAGCCATGGTGAGCGGTACACAGCGACTCCGGAAGGCTTCGAAAAAATGTTCAGACGAAGCCGTCTCAGATACGCCATGTTCTGCCTGTTGATTTGGCGTTGCGTGTCAGGCTTTAGCAATCTAGTTTGATGGGCTATGTGCCGCACTGGTTAGGGTCCGGTTACTAGGTTTGCACGGGGACACCGGTTCCAACGGAGCCCGGCATGTATAGGTGGTGGAAAAGCGAAAGTGTGCAACTCCTTGCGTCACGCAAGGAGTCGCACGACTGATGGAACTGGAGATAATTTCCTTATTTGCATGCCTTCTGGGCGCAGCGCCGATGCAGCTACTTTTATTGAGACGAATTGACACCCACTCGGTCGTGGTTCGTGAAAGGGATCATTCCATGCTGCTATAGGGTCAGCAAACACTTGTTCGTGCACGACGCACTCAGCTTCGAGCTTCCGGAGGACGTATAACCCGCCCTTGGTGTTCTGCGATCACTGCCCGGTCTACCAACAAGACCGAGCCAAGACAGGCCGGCCTGACTTGCCAGACCATCAGGACAAAGGTAGCTCATGTTGACATGGCTCCGAAAAGACAAGGCAAGCCATTCATGGAGGGACCTTAGTGTATCCATTGGGGTTTTGTAGGAGGCAGTGACTTTTGCACCATACCCGAGCTCACGATCCGTCTGGGTGCGAAGGAGGAAAAGGCCACAGCACGCAACAGCGAAGTCTCCCTGCTGCCGCAGCCTGCGCATCTGATGATGAGCAACCGCATCATCGACTCGTGGGGCGATCTTCGGTGTCAAAACATGCAAACTGCCCTGCTTCGACTCGAGAGGCACATTCCCCGATGTTGGATGTGCGTTTGCATTGGGAGATGCTGGTCGAGCCCCAAAGGGCTATGGGAATCAAGCCAAGCGCTGTAAGTACTGGCGTATCAAGCAGTGATGGACCGACGGCGCGCTCATACCCGACGCTGCACTCGACTACCAAGCCTCAGCATAAGGCGGGTACCGGCTCCAGTCCAGGGACAAGGAGGACTTCCATCAGGTTCCCGGCCAGTGCTAAGCGCTGTCGCGCCGGGCGGTCACCGTAAGTCGTGTGTATCCGGCATCATACATAGGTACTGCGCAAGGCGAATTGCAGACGGCACGAGAGTAACCCAGAGAAAGCGGGCGTTGATAATAATATTCAGAAACCTTCTTCGCCATGTTGATCCCTCCATTCATACTGTAGGCGGCAGTCCAGACGCATGCATTCCAGGTGGCGGCTAACTCCCCCTGAAGACGAGGCCCGCTCCCCATGTGCTTGTTACCAGCTCTGTGATTGCAGCCATGCTTACCGATCTCCTAGCGGTCGACATACCCACTGCACTTGAGTCATTCTGCTCGAGTGTCACTCACAGACTCACAGTCGAACGCAAGGTGTGCCCAATGAGACCTCCACCCTTACCTCGAGTCACGCAATTCGCCGTGTGCATTCTCCTGCCCGAGGAGTCGGGATATGCAATAGGCTAGCTGAGTCGATACCTCCAAGCCTTCAAACGTCTGGTGTTTTCCTAAAGACAAACAACAGTCTTGCATATCGCTCACTTAGGAAGAGAAAACACAGCGTCCAATCAAACTCGCAGAGAAAGCGCGGGCGTGAAGTTCAAAATGCTGTCCTCTCGACCCTGGAGTCTTAAAGTATTGAGCTCGACGGAACCTCTACGTTAAGACTGACCGACTCCGCCGCGGAGCGGCGAACAGCTATCTAGTGGTAAGGAAGGTTGAGATATTGATCACAGCCCCGTTGGTCTATAACAGCGCGGCCGCTAAAGGAATGGCCGCATCGTCGCCCCTTCCCGAGATGGCATTCGGGGCGGGCCACTAGTACCACGGTCCAAACATATCCTGGCAGTCGGTCCCGAGCATGCACGAGTACTTCGTATGGGGAAGGCCGGAAGAAAACACTGGGAGAGTGCATACCTAGCCTCTGCAGAGCTGTTGCTTCTGTTACCCAGCACGCAAGGCCCCACCTGACATGCATAGGCAAGCACGGCAAAACGCCCGAACAACCCATCCCAAAAAACGAAGTTGCCCTTCCCACAGCATGCATACATCCATCCATACAATTCGTCTGGGGGGGGGGGGGGGGGGGGGCGGCGCAGCAAGCACCAAATCAACCCCCACCCGCCCCCCCCTCCCCGCCCCAATATCTACAAGGAAAATTTCCCACCCTGTACAAAACTCCACCAACTACAAGCCCTCGCCGCCACCATCCTGCCCAGTGTCCGGATCCACATCCATATCCCCAATCCCTTCAAGAATCCCCCCATCGCCTTCGGCGTCCACCCGCGGCGTCAAGCCCGTAGGCGGCAACCCCCCCGCGCCGCCCATGTCGCCGAAGCCCCCAAAGCTGGCCCAGTCGAAGGAGTTGCTGTTCGCGAACAGATTGTTGTCGTCGGCAATGCTCGGGGGCTCCATGTTGAAGGGCATGAACCACGCCGTGGAGGGGTCGCCCCAGAAGCCGGCCGCCGCGCCGTTGTTGCTGTTGCTGTTGCCGTTGCCGTTATGGCCATTGTGGTGACTCGTTGCTCCATGGGCCGCCTGGCCCGAAAACGCGTCGAGGTCGAAGGGGTCCATGTTCGACGCCGGATCGAGCATGTTATTGCTGTTATTGCTGTTGCTGTGGTTGTGGTTGTGATGGTTGTGATTGGCGTGATTGGTATAGTGATGCTGCTGGAACATCTGCGCGCGATGCCCGGCCGTAGGATCCAGCCCGGCGTAAGAGTTCAGCACCATCTGCCGGTCGAGCTGGGACAGCAGATGCTGCGGCGTATTGGCCAGCAGCAGCGGATTCGGCGGCGGCTGGAACCCGGGCGGAAACGCGACGGAGTGCTGGCGCAGCTCCGCCATGCTGTTGAAGCCCTGCGCGGCCAGCATATTCTGCATCTGCTGCTCCGGCAAGCTCTGCGTCTGCTGAAACGCCGCCTGCTGGCCCGCCTGCATTTCCTGCAGTTCCTGCTGCTGCTGCTGTTGTTGTTGTTGTTGTTGTTGTTGTTGCTGCTGCTGCATACCGTTCACCAACGACGACGCCGCAGCAGTGTTCTGCCGCTCCGCCTTCGACGCCCGCCGCTTCTTCGCCGTCTTCTTCTGCTGCTGCTGCTGCTGCTGCTGCAGGTGCGCGGCGCGGCTCGGCGGGCTCAGCTTCGCAAAGAACTCCTCCACTGTCTGCAAATCGCTCTTCTGCCCCAAGACGGCGTCGGACCCGGGCTCCTTCTTGACCTCCACCGAAGGCTCCTCGTAATCCGTGCCCGAAACGCCGTGCGGATACCGATCGAACCAGTCCCCGTACTGGAAAATCGCACTGTCCCCATCCTCGGAGGAGCCAACGCCCCTCGACCCAGCACCCAACCGCGCCACATCGGCATGCCGCCGATACAGTTCCCGGAGATTCTCGGTCACGAAGTGGAACATGCCCCAGTACTTCTTCATCTTGGTCAGGTACTTGACATTCCACGCCAGGTTCTGCTTGCTGCTGGCCTCGAGCTGCGCGTTCTTGGAGAAGGCGCCGTGGATGTGCACGGTGCTGCTGAAGAAGGCGCAGTAGCCGGCGAAGGGCGCCACGACCATGTGGTCCATCGCCTCGTGCACCAGCGCCGAAATCTGGTTGGCGGCCTCGAAGGCGGCGCGCGACGCGGTCTGGATGAAGGCGGTCGGCATGTCCTTGGGGAGGGCCGTGGCCATGCCGGGCGTGGGCAGGGCGAAGCGGTTCGAGAACAGGATGATTTGGTTGTGCACAATGTGCAGCAGCAGGAAGTGGTTCGCCAGCTTCTCGCTCGCGGCGCTCTGCAGATTCTCCGGCGTGTACTGCATTGAGGGTGGGAGCGACTCTCTCCACTTCTCGGTGTCGTGCTTGATGGTGTGGAAGACGGAGTCTTCCGCCCACATCGGCCGTTCGTCGCGGTCCTTGCCGCCGAGATTCAAGTAATGCACCAGCTTGCCCCAAATGGCGACGAGGCGAATAAGGTAGGCCGCCACGCCCATATTCGCCCTGGCGTCCGAGACCTGTCCAGTATCCGGTGACACAGGATTCGGCACATTCCCATCGAGATCCTCAGTCGGCCCGGTAATCTCCATCTGGTAGTAATTCTCCTTAATCGGCAGCTGGGCCCGGATATACTGCTCAGCCACAAAGATCGGCCTGTCGGTCCCCGAGGAGTTGAAGCGGTCCATGAGGAAGCAGCTCCACATCGTCCGCCGTCGGATCTCACGGTCGGTGAATGTGAGTTCGCCTTCCCCATTCCTCCCATCCGATCCTCGGCGCGCCTTCGGATCGTGGTCGAGATCCTTGTGGAGTTGTAACGCATAAGCCATGCGCTGCGCCATGCCACCAAACATCCACGAGCGCCCGCCCTGGCACGTGCCGAATTCATGCAGACCCAGGATCAGGTAGACTATCAGAATGGTGATGTTGGGTGTATCATACCGCCGAAGCGCAATCTCGCGCGCTGCGCTGGCCCAATTCTCTCCTCGGAGGAACGCGGGCTCCGTCCGCACCGCAGGGTGACTTGAGAACCGCGCGGAGATGCCGCAGACAGCAAGCATAAGTACGGGAGGTACGGTGCCCTGGGCCAGCTTGCGCAGAAAGCTCGGCTTGTGCAGCAGATGATAGCTCTGGCCGTACACGTAGTCGAAGAAGACCTCGGTGAGGTGCTCCTGGAGCGGCTTCGGCGGCAGCTTGTCCGCACCCTCCAGCAGCAGGTTCTGCTCTTCGACATCATGTATCTGCAGCTTATCCGGTTCTGCATCTCGCTGCATGGCTTCTTTCGTGTCGGCGTTGCCGGGTTTCCCATTCGCCCACTCATCCAGCTCATCACCAAACGCTTGCTTGGCACCGCGCTTCTTGGATGCGCTAGCCGGCTTCGGAGGCGGTGGAGGCAGCGGTGGCCTGACCATCGCCCTGCCAGTGTTTGCCACAATATTCTGCTCTTCCTTGGGCAGGATCTTGATGACGCGCTCCTCCATCCTCTTCAGTCGCTTGTCCAGCATCGCCATGTAATCCGTCCTCGGCGCCGCTTTCCGCGTCGTAACCTTGTAGACGCAGGGTATGCGCGACCGCAAGCAATGCTTGCATGCCGGCTTCTCTCCCGAACAGCGGATCTTCTTGCGCCGGCAAGCTATACAAGCCAAGGGCAGCCGCTTCCGCTCTTTGCCCGCCTTGGTCTTGAGCTCGGTCCACGCTGGAGGGAATGCATCTTGAGCGTCATCCGCTTTGCCACTGCCTCCCTCCAGTCCGCCTTGGCTTTGTGAGTTCAGCGTGTCGTTGCTGTTCTCGGCGAAAGCGTTGTCCCCAATACGACCGCGCGTGGATGCACCCGGGCTTGTGATGTCGGACCCAGGCATGCTATTCTGGCGCTCATTCGTCGCATACGGTCCATTGCTGCTGATGCTGAGCCGGTGATGGTGTCCGAGTGCGGGCGAGGAGCCGTCTTGCAAGCCCAGCAGGGATCCATGGTGTTGCGGCGGACCGTTGCCACCGAGCATAGACGGCGAGGGCATCATGCTCGCGTCAAATGGAGACCCGTAGGTGTGCGCACCGGCCGACAGGTCGCCCGGTGCGGTTCGGTAGCTTGGCACGTTGTTGGAGGAGTTTCCCGCAACTCCATTGCCACCGGCGTGCATCAAGGTATCGAGGCTGTTGCTTTGAGGTGTCCCGAACCCATACTCGCTGCCCGACTGGCTGCCCCCGAAGGCAGACGTCGGCGCCATGCCGCCCAGACGCAGCAAGTCCGACGTCGGCGAGCCTTGTTTGTAATCCGAAGCCATCTCTTCCTCTTCCTCGTCCTCTTTCAAGCTCGCGCCCCATCAACGTGCAGTGTGCGTCCCGACAGTCGCACCCGGATCATCGCAACCAAACGTGTTGTTCGCACATGAATTGGCTGCCACCAGGTCTTCCTCACGCGCCGTTGGAACGATGCCTAGATCGACACAGATAGCTCGTCTCATTCGCCGAGGCGGCGCCGTTGCGGAGTAAGTGGGACGGAGTCTGACAAGGCTCATGGCCTAGAGTTCTACAATCTACACTGCCTTCACGAACACTTCAACACAGACAGGACTCACAGGAGAGCGATACATGGAGACCTGCGTTTCGGCATACAGCCGTTGACGCAATACGTGGTAAGCACACACCCGGGGTACAATCGACCTTGCAATCGCTTGCGGCCTGATGCAGCCTTGCAGGACCAACAGCGGTACATACAATCTACAGGGACACCACCGGAGTCCACAGTTTCTTCGCCGGCGAGGCCTTTCCCCAGCCTTGGCACTCCGCCGCGTGTCTAGCGTCATGCAGGATGCCCCGCCGTTGCGAATGTGGAGCTGAGCCAAGCTGTCACCTAGTCACCTACTCATCATCGCGACGATTGATCAGAGTTACAGATACATTGAGGTGCAGTCAGCTTGCTCCAAGAGCTGTCTCTGCCGCTGTCCGCACGCGATGAGATCACGATGTGTAGGAGGCCACAGCCAGCAGGCAGAGTCGCCTGTTAGCCTGTCGCACGGCTGCGACTAACGACCGCCGGCCCGGCCCCCGTGGCGCGAGCTCCACAGCCCATTGTAATATTACAGGGTGTCAATAATATCCGGAAACAGGCTGATGACAGCGAGGTCGCACTAGATCGACGTCTCAGGCTTCCAGAAGAAGGATGTGCCCCGGGGGAAAGTTCCGATTCTTCCGACCGCGGGGCGCAGCTTCCGAGACTTCGGAAAGGCAGGCATCACCGCCATCTAGGAGGTACGGGACAATGCACGTGCGCTCAGCCTCCCAACCTGTTTGCTTCGCATCTGTTCCAGATCGCAATTTCCATGTGCGGCTGACACTGAAACCAAACTGTGAGTGTGCGCGTCGAGGCTGGAAATTCGGACAAGACCAAGACCAAGTCATCAGAGAAGTCGTAAAGATTGAGATGAACAACGGGGCCGTTAGCCCGTCACAACGCACACCTCATGGGAGCATCCACCAGGTCCTGAACATTAGCCTCCATCTATGGATTGTAGGGAAGAACCTTGTCGGATCCGAGACCCAGATTGTAGGGCTGAGGGGAGGACATCTTTGAAATTAGCTGCCAAACACTCGAACGGACGGTATGCTCATTTCACGATGCACTGGGCGTTGCTAACAGGAGAGGTGAGACGGTCGGGCGCGCGCGCTCAAGAGAGGAGGAGAAGCCTTCTGGCTCCCGATCGCGTACGGATCAAACACCGCGCATCAAACACGCCTCGCCGCCTCCATCGAGCCGTGCGCAAAGCTTCTTGCACCCGTCGACGGTCGACTGCCCACCACTCCGTTCCTTCTCTTCCACCCCTTCGCCCCCGCCCCCTCCTTGAAGACTCTCCAGCTCAACGCCCCAGCGGCCATATTCACCAATCCTTGATACGAATACAGCCAGCCCTCTTTCAGAACCGCCCCTTTCGTCGTACCCTTCAGCCTTCGCCCCTTCGCACGATGCTGCCTGCGGTTCTCACGTGTACTGGCAGATTTGCGCAGGCATGGGGCTGTAGCCGTACTTGGGATGGTGAGCCATCTTCGTATGTAGCGATTCTATCGATCGGAGTAAAGGCATGGAAGGAAGAGGGCGCAGGGTCTAGGGAAGCGTGCGAGGTCAGGACAGCAAGGCTTCTGAGGTGCAGGGACAGAAGAGAGAGAGATAGCCAGGTGGGAGATGAGCGATTTCACGCGGGCAGATGTAGATGCCTGCCCACATTTGCGCTCCCATACCGGTACTGTCAGTGTACGTGAGGCATGGTATCGTGAATATATAGGTCGTCTTGAAACCTCATCTGCTGAGAGCCCAAAGAAGCAGCACAGCAGGCCCGTCAAGTAGAGATTCCATGCCGAATGACCATGTTGCTCCTCTCATGTTGTACATCAAAATGACCCGCAGTAATATATGTTGTCTTGATCGAAAGCCGTCCGCTTGGACGGGAGTGGGCGGCGAGGTTGCCGTGGTGAAGGTCGAGGAGAGGGAGAGAGGGTTTGCCTTGCGAGCGTCCAAAAGTCTAAAGACCGCTTGAACTGCACCCTCACGCTTGCGCTCCACACCCTTAACTTCTTAAGGTTTAAGCTGTGACAACGCAGCGAATCAGAGCAGGCGCGTGCCTGAAACATCGAGGCGTCGCCTTCCTAGGAGTTCCAACATTCGCAGCAATGCACTTGCGCGGGTTGGGCGAGAGTGCAAGGCACCACTGTGCTCCACCGCCCATTGCAGACAGAGTGTACCACAGATATACAGCAGTAGACAATCCGGCCTCATCCCTTGCCGCAACCCCGGTCCCGCAACCCCTTGACCAGCCGTCTTCACCGCACGGCATTGCCTGACACAGCTGCAACCTTCGGCCGGCTGCTTCTTGACGTCTGGTCTTGCGTTTGTCCCGCCGTACTGTCAACACTCCTGCGTTTGCGTCGATGGCGAGCCCCTCATCGTCCCCAGCACTGAGCGCGACGCCAGACACGACGACGCGAACACGATACAGATACAGACGGACGAGCACGGTGTCGAGCGTGGCGCATAGCGTGCACACCGCCGCCACAGACCTCCTCCGCAAAGACCCGCCGCCCGGCTTCTTCGCTGCGACGGCCGAGGTGGCTGCGCAGGCGCCGACGATTGGGGAGATCAGGCGGGGCAGTTTTGGCGCGGAGGGTTGGCAGGCCGAGCCGCTGCAGGTGGTGCAGAAGAGGCGGACTTTTAGTCAGGGGAGTGGGAGTGGGGCGAGGAGGGCACATCGGTTGTCGACGGGTGAGAGGGAGAGGGTGAGGTCGGGGGTGGTGGAGCGGGAGGGGCAGGGGGGGTTGGGTGTGGATGTGTTTCCGGCTTTGACGGAGGAGTGTAGTCGGGTTACTCGGTATGACCAGGCAGGGCGGAGGGAAGAGCATGAGCATGAGCACGACAAGGTGCCGGCAGCCAAAGAGGCACAATGCCGGGAAATCGCCATCGACATGCCACATGACAGCCTCGACACCGCACCACACTCCACCGACAACGACAACAACAGACTCCACCCTCCCTTCCACACCGACCGCAAAGTCCACACCTCCGGCTACATCCCACCCCCCACCCTCCCCTGGCCAACCTCGACCGCCATCGCCCTCCGCGCCTTCAGCCGCTGGCTCCTCACCCCCTTCGGCTTCCTCCTGACCCTCTACGCCCTGAACGTCGTGGCCTGGGGCGGCATGCTCTTCCTCCTCCTCTGCAACGCCAGCCCAGCCATGTGCTGGGCCCCGATCCCCTCCGCCGCCACAGCCGGCCACCACTACTCCCTCGCCGCCGCCCTCGCCCTCAACACTGACACCAACGGCCAGCGAACCCCGCGCTACCACAACTGCAACGACATCAACAGCCCGCGCCGCATCTGGCTCGAGATCGACAGCCAGATTCTGAACGCCCTGTTTTGTGTCACGGGGTTCGGCCTGGTGCCGTGGCGCTTTCGCGACCTGTGGTACCTGCTGCGCTGGCGCTGCACGAGTGAGAGGAGGTGGGGGCGGGAGCGGAAGTTGTATGGTTTGCGCGTGTTGGCGGGCATTTACGCCGGGTGGTTTCGTTTGCCGGGCTCGCAGACGGTGGATCAGTTGAGCTGCGCCAAGTACAGGGAGCGTACATCTACAGAGGAGCATGACCCCCGCAATGCCATCCTGCCGACGATGACGGCCTCGAGACACGATGATGGACCGACCGACATCGAAGCCGGCCCCACCAATACCACCGACACCACAGACGACGACGACCCCCGCCTCCCCCACCCCGCCACCAAAACCCCGGGGGACCCACTGACCGGCGTCCGCGCCCCGCCAACCGCGCCCTGGAAGCTCGACTTCTTCGTGTGGAGCCAGGCAATTAACACTTTCTGCCAGGCCGGGCTGTGCGGCTTCATGTGGGGCATGACGCGCTACAACCGGCCCTCGTGGGCGACGGGGCTCTTTATCGGGTTGGGGTGTGTGATTGCGGGGGTCGGGGGGTTGGTGGGGTTTTTGGAGGGGAGGGGGGTTAGGAGGGTTGAGGGGGGGGTGGTTAAGGAGGTGGGTAATGGGAGGGGTGGTGAGGACTGGGAGGGAGACGGGGTTGAGGGGAGGGGTGTGGAGTTGGGAGAGGGTGAGGTGGGGATGGGGATGGGGTGTGAGAGTGTGCTGGTGCTCAATGTGGGGGTGGTGGAGAAGGGGACGAGGGCGGCATCACGATGATGTTTTAATTTGCTCTATGTTACGGCTGGCTTTATTCCTGGACGGCTGTCCGGTGGCACGATGGGGATATTGGTTGGGGTTTTTTGCTGCATTGATGCTACGGGGTTTGGTTCTTTTTGGTCGGGAGGCACTAGCAAGCGATGGCGCTTTCGGAGTGATGATTATGTACTGTTTCACGAGACAGCGACGGCCGCGTAGAGACGGACGGGGTTTACAGGGACAATTGGGTACTAGGACGACTAGGCAGCTGGAGCAGCTATATAGGTAGACGAGGGTCGGGCATGTGTTGTCCTTTCTTCGTTCCCACCTCGCCTGCCAAACGCTGTCCTGCAGCTCATGGGTTGTTCTTGAGCGCCGTGTCTTGGCACCGTCGATACTGAATGCTTCCCAGTCGTGTGACGAGACGTGCCTGCTGGACCTTGGTGTAGAATGGGGAGCTTTGAGTGAGGATGGGTTGCGCAAGGTGGCAAGACGGCAAGACGGCTGGGTGTCGACATCCCCGAATTCGACGTTTGGACTTCCCCATCACAATGCCACAACGAGCCGGTGCAGCTACCCTCACTCACAACACTCATAACAAGTCATACCAAAGGTAAGGGTGAAGCCGGCGCGAGTCGTCCCGCAATGCTGAGCGAAGGAGGCCTGCTGCGCTACCTCTACCTCTCCCCTTGAATTTCAATTCAAATTCATTGCCCAACATGAGCACCAACACCACGGCCGCAAAGGCCCCCCACCCCCCCGCCGCCGACCCAACCTTCTCCGCCCTCCAAGCCTTCATCGCCGAGCAGGAGCACCTCCACTCCCGCGAAACCGGCAAGGGCCCCCGCCCGCCCATCGAAATCACCCGCCTCGCCCTGCAGATCGCGCACAACCTCCGCTTCCAGCACAACTGGACCGACATGCGCGTGCACTACCGCACCTCCGCAAACACCGGCGCGGGTGGGCAGACGGTGCCGCGGCGGCGACCCATGATTTCGGGTCTGCCGCCGCAGCGGGTGTATGTGCATCCGGATGAGCAGATTGATGCGTTGGAGCAGCAGCGGAGGGAGCGGGGAGCGGGTGGGGGTGTAGGTGTGGGTGTGGGTGTGCCGGGGATGCCGGAGATGGGAAGGGAGCGGGAGTGGGTGTTGCCGACGCATTTGCGGGAGAATTGGACGTTGAGGCGGTTTGGGGAGGTGTTTGATACGTTGTCTGCGGTGCCGCCGGAAGGGGGTGGAGGGGCGTTGTTCAGGGAGGAGGTTGGGGGTCGCGGGCAGCGGGTTGATGGGGAGGAGGAGGAGGGTGCGGACGGGGACAGGGACGGGCAGAAGGAGGATGAGGAGGTAGATGGGGACTCGTCGGCGGTGGGGGAGAACCCGTGGCGGACGTCGCAGCCGAAGCGCTTGCTGCTGGCCACGTTGGATGATGACAGCACGATTGTGTACTACATCGTGCACGACGGGATTGTGAAGCCGCGGCAGAACTAGCTGGGGCACGAGCATGGAGACTGGGACGTGGGTGCATTGGGATCCGACGTGCGGAACACGGCGTCAAAGAGGCGTACAGGGTGTACAGGGCATGTGGCGTAGAGATACTGCGTCTGCCGGCGACGCATGGCTCTGCGGAGCTGTGGTACAGGCGGATGGGCTTTGGGCGCTGGCTAACATTGTGGGCGAGGCATGATGATGCTGTGCTAAGCCCGGCACTGGAATACATTTGCATGCACGTGGCCGACTTAGAACGGAGCGTAGCCGGCACGTCTTTGGCACGAGATACAAGATACACTCAAACCATCGGGTGGCAAAGGTCCTCCTCTCCAGCTGCTCAAGATATATATACATTAACCGATGCAGTCTGCTTTTGATCAATGCCAGGTTCGCAACATAGATCGGCCACGAAACAGCCACCGAGAAGCAGTGGCCACGCATCTCCCATTAGAAGCGGCGTCGCATCTGACAGCGTGCCATCAGGGCTCTCTTACTCTACTCTACCTACAGGCGAAAGAGGGAGCACGACTGTTACCGAAAGGTCAACAACCGGAGCGGATGTCTTCCTCCTCAGAACGGCTCCTTGGCTGCGGTGGCAGGGTCCTTTGGTTGCTGTGCCGCTCGATATAGTGGTCAAGCGCTAACATACCACATTCATCTGGAAGGGGTGTTCCTGTTCGGAGAAGCCTTTGCATGTCGCTCTTGCCAGCGGAGCAGCATTCCATTACAGCCGTTGCGACGGTGACTCTATACATCTCAGTGTACGGAAATAGACGATGGACTCATCGGCGAGTATTGTCCATTGTACCATCTCTACCCTACACTCAAGCATTATATACAAAATCGTTCGGGCCAGTCGGGAGGTTGAGACCGACCGTGGCGTTCGTGAGCGCCGGGTCAGCAAGGTTGACCGCTTTCCACAGCTCGCTACCAAACACTGACTTCCGGTCATCGCCCGTGAACACTTCAGCTGCACAGAGGTCATGCCATAAACTCCCAATCAGGGATTTAAGCGCGGCGATCGTCTGCTTGCCCTCGTCTACTTGTCGGAGGGCGTTTGCCAAGGCATCGTATCGAGGATCGCAGGAGATCCTAATCCCCGGCGGGCCAAGGCTCACAGTAGTTGGGGGTGACGATTGAAGCACCTGGCTTGGAGACGTGCCCAAGGTGTTGCGCGATGTAGTGTGGGAGGCAGAAGCGGAATGCTGGTTGAGTTGGTCTGCCTGGACGTTATCCCGCTCCACAAGCTCTTGAAGAGTGTTGGTCGCGGGAGTGCCCCGCTGGCAAGATGCTGCTGCCAGGGCCCGGGGCGAGGAAGCAGCGTGAGGGACTTGCTCCTGCGCCTGCGCCCCATCCGCAGGATGATCACCAGTGAGATCTCCAGCGATATCGTGGTCAAAGCTCGGAAAGACACTTGCTATGCCGTGGGAAAACGCTGTGGGTGAACGTTGCGCCGACGACAGCCGCGTGTCCACCGTTGACGATCGCCTTGGCCCTGACTGCTGCTGTTGTAGCCGTGACTGCCGTTGATCGGCCGCTTTGACGCTGATCCATTCTGGCACTGGACTCATTGGAAACTTCATGCGATGAAGCTTGATCCACTGCTCCCATGGCTCTGAACCGCACCTGCATTGGATTTGGCGTGACTGCGGCGGCAGGTCGTAGTTGACGCAACCCAGGTTCAGACACAGCTCCTGAAGAGATCCGCATCCACGGCGATGATCAATGAGATCCGACCAGGAGGAGAATGAGTCGTTGTAGCAGGTAGTGCACGGGTACCACTGATGAGCGACATTGTCGAAATGACGACTAGGCACTGTTAGCATGAGTCGGGACTCGCACAACCCGTCGTCAACTTACCGGAGGGCGTACATATCGCGCCATCTTGTGGTACATGCCCTGTTGTTCTGAGGATCTCCAATGTGGTACACACACGGAATATCGCCTTGCCGGTCGGTTGAACCTGGCTTCGCCATAGACTGCCCGCGGCGTTTGGCAGGTGGCCGTGAGCCTCGTTCGGAGCCTTCCTCGTCCCTGTTGCGCCGTCGCCCTGCTTGCATTCTAGTACTTCGGGCGCCCCTCGAGTCATGTACATTAGTCGCTCCGCTACCGGGACTAACGGAGGTACAGGCTCTTTGGCGCTTGCCGGACGCGCACCATTGCTCAGGGATGCCAGCAGGTGGAGTCAACGGCCTGATGAACGGGGACAATGCTGTTGTATCGGGGTGGGCTGGCTCCAGTTCCCTTAGCGGAGCGCCCAGCTCTGCGGACTGGGCGATCGAGCGAGCGGTGACTACCTGAGCAACCTCGAGGGACATCGTGCAAGCCGAGCGCTTCGACAGTGCCCCCCAATCATCGGAAGGATGCTTCATGCGGGCGTGCGCGATGAACTTGTCACGCCTTCCATAACATGCGGCCGTGTCGGCAGGACAGGCAGCGCACCGGTAGACCGTGTTGTCGCCATCCAAAGATCGTAAGAAGTGTACCGACTTCCGATGCCGCTCGAGATCGCTAGGTCTTGTAAACGTGGAGCCGCAGTCTGACCTTTCGCAGGCGAATAGCTTTCTGTGTCGAAAGGGGTGTTTCGTGGCATCGGAAGCGTTGGTCGGCTGTCGCCGACGAGTGTCGCACGGTAGAAGGCCATGGGTGGGCGGCGTGGGGGCCCGGACACCCATCCTCGCCGGGCACTCCAGGGATAATAATGTCGACGACGTGCCAATCGTGGATGGCTCGACATACGAGCAGTATGCTGAATCCAGCTCAGACTCCTGAGAAAGCAGCTTTGTCTCTGCCAGTGGGAAGGGCGCAACCCCCGGGATACCAATGAGTGTGCGCAGCGGCTCATCTCGCAAGTGAACAGAAAGTCCGTCGAGCGTGCGTGCCCGAAAGCCCTGGCCAGCTGAGTAGCCGTCCCAGGACCTATCATCCACGCCCAGAAAGATACCCCCGTCTTCATAGTATCCATGTTGATGAGGATCGAAGCGGCTTAGGCTTATTTTGGTCAAGGAGGCCAGGTTCTGTGGAGATAGCCAGCCTCCCATGAACTCCAACGGTGGTGACACTTCGAATGAAGCCATCTTCTTTTGCTCTTCCTGGAGGTCTTTCAGCGTGGATGGGACGCTTCTAGCCCTTGCTTTCGTGCTGTGTTCTTGCTGGACCTCGCTACCAGCGCGGTGGGCTATGGAGGGCGTAACCTGGGTATCGTCGCTTCACGGTTCCCATGGAGGATGGAGAGGTGAAAGAGGATCACGGAGAACATGGTGGAGTGGACGCGCGATGATTGCAGCCTTATAACAGCTGTGGTGGTTGTGGCAGCAGACAATGTCTGCTCAACATTTGATGTTGCCGCGGCATCAAGTCCGTATGTTTCTCACCACAGCCGGCGTTCAACCATCGTCCTTGCTCAACACACAGTGTTGGACAGCCACTGTAATCGTCTGAGTCGACGACAGACTTGTCGACATGCTGCGTCGTCACGCCGTCGTGGGTTGTTGCTGATGTTGCAGTCAACCGCTTTTAGCTTCGCCAGTCCCGATCTGGTTTGGATCTCGACTCGGTGGTTGAGAAAGTTGAGATCCTCGACTTGCCGCGACAATGTGGGTGCTTCAGGAGAGTCAAGCTATTGACTGACGCCAGCAGTCGGCGGGCCAATGTTTGTCGTCGACACGAATAGCAAGCTATGTCGATGCAGATGCCTGGGTCGCTTCGTTGCAGAGGTCCACCCACGCTGCACCGACAGAGGATTCCAAGATGCATCGACACAATCCGTCCCATACACCCTCATCGTTGTTCAACGGCTTGCGAACGAAGGACGGAAGTATATATGCTGGGTTGGTTCTGTCAACTCTCTTGCCATTTTGACCTTCTCCCATCATCCACATCAGACTCTATGGCTGCTCAAAGTGGTACATCTGACCTTGCACTCGACGTCACTCTTCATGTTGCGGGTCCCGCCAAACCCCCAAATGCACTGCATAACGAACGCGTCGGAGCTGCTGCTGATAGCGCGGACCGAAAGAAAGCTTGGTGGGGTTTCAAGGAAGCGAGCGAGCGAATCATCCTGGACCAGATCGACACAACGAACACACTGAATGCAGCAATGGAGATGGGGCTACTGAAGCACGTGTATGACAAAGAGCGCGGCGGAGTACGGGCGAGTCTAGCCAACTTCCTGCTATGCAAGACAGTTCGCGTGGGCCTGGCGACAGTGGACCAGGTATGTCAACCTTCATTAGCCTTCCGGCCATGCGGTGTAGTGTAATGCTGACGGGAACGGCACCCACAGATCGAGGGCATTGTGTTGGAGGCTCAAGGTCCTCAGGAGACTTCCAAGCTGGACTCTACCTTTAGTCCACTGCTCACGACGGGGTGGCAAACCCCTGCTTCCATGAGGACCATCGGCACGGTATTCTCCGGAGCCCAGGACGGCAGACAAATACTGGTTCCAGTCATCAGCCTCGAGACGAGCAAGTATAGGGCGGGACTGGCGCTTGCCCTGTCGCTCGTCGGCGTTCTGATAGTCCAAGTGGTGGTCACCGTCAAGACATACCGCATAGAGCCTGCGTCGTCCATCGCCAACAACTTGTTGTCGATCATCACCATCGTTGCGGCGTTCCTGTGGTGGCATGCGAGCTGATAGTGCTGCCGGCCGCGCCCAGAAGTTAGCTTAAGGTGATAGCTAGGTCGTACATACAAGTGCTCGAGAGGTGCTTATGCATATCGAGAGACTTTAATCAGGGATTTCGACCCATTCATGGATTCTTCGCGAGGCTCGTCGGCCACTCGGTGAGCTCCATAGATTGTAATCGTGCCGCTTCTGTGCATTGAGGTGTCCTGTGGTACTGGATTAGATCGCCAGTACACCAGAGCTCGTCAGGGTGGTTTCACGGAGGCCACATCGGCCGGGAGTAACAGAGTGTGCATCGTGGTATGTCGTGAAAGCACCTGCTCGTCGCCCACTGTGATGAAAGTGAACGCTGTAGGGGAGCATGGTCAATCGACACAGCGTAAAGTGTTTCTTCTCCCATTGCCATGAGGCCTTGTCCCCAATCTGGCCTTTAGTATGATTGACATGATCAGCACGTCGAAGTCCTGCTGCCAAAGCTTGGGTGTCCAACCAAAGACAAACGGTAGCTTGACAAACGAATCACAGTGTCCCAGCCCCTAAATTTGACGGTTGGCTAGAGGTAAGCAGGCGGGGTTTTTTCGGCAGTACATTACAGGGTACATATGTGTTGGCATTTCTTAGTGGTATCATCAAGCGAGCACATCAGCCCGTCTGATCAGTTAATCTGCGTTGGTGGTTTAGTGGTAAAATTAGCCGTTGCCACAGTTCTTCCGAGAACAACAACATCGGCTAGCCCCGGGTTCGATTCCCGGCCGACGCAATCCTTTTGCCTCTATGGGCGTCGACGGCGACGATGTGATCGATCAGGGTGGTTGTGGCATCGTTCTGGGACTTAGGGTTGCATTTTTGGGCGAATTCGGGTCGATTTCGCGCGGGGATGTGCGAACTACGATGCCAAGACTTCGTAGATCGTTTCTTCAATATCAACAGCGGTAACGTGATTGGCTGGTGTCGTTTTGCTATTATTTGCGGGTTGGGGGTCGATGTGGTGGTGCGTTGGGTCGGTCAAGACATTCGACGATGTTGATGAGGTGTTGTTGGATGCCAAGACTTTCTCAGGCTCTCGCACTTCGTGGCCACACTCGTAGCTCCGTGGTACGACGCTCTCCAGTGCATTACGAACAGTGGTGATGAGATGGGAGGTGATTGAGTCGTCCAGACGTGTCGTCCACGTTCAGGTGTTGTTGGATGTCAAGACTTAACATTAGTTTTCAGGCTCTCGCACTTTTGTAGCCACACTCGTAGCTCCGTGGTACGACGCTCTCCAGTGCATCACGAACAGTGGCGACAAGATGGTGGTTGATTGGGTCGTCAAGACGTGTCGACGATGTTGAGGTGTCGTTGGATGCCAAGACCTCCCAGAGTCTCGTGCGTTCGTGGCTACACTCTACTCTCTACTCTCCATTGGGTACAACGAGCCGCATAGTGTTATAGATCGTGTCTCTCGTCGATGTCGGGGAAACTTTGGGCGGTAATGGAGCAGTGATTGTATTGGCATTCTGCCAACCCGTTACACAGCAGCAGGCGGCAGAGCTCATCAGTGTGGTAGAGCACCGCCGAGGGAATTATCTGTCGGTGGAGCTGAGCAACAACGAGTAGCTGATTATATTCCTCTACTGAACAGAGCAGATCATCTACAACCCTCTTGTTCGCAGAGCCTTGCATCGGGGGCGCCTATTGCTCTCTACTGCCAAAGCCAGAAAGCGACCTACGCTCCTCAAACCCCACCCTACCGAACCATCGCCCGCTCCATCCCCTTAACCCGCTTCCCCCTCACATCCCTCCCCTCCTCAATCGCCAACACAGCCTCCCTCTTCCGCTCCCCAACCACATTCAACGCATCCCGCACCACCCGGCCCTCTATGCTCACCTTCTCCCCCTCACTATACTCCTCCATCAACCTCCCCACCCTCCCCTCAATCGCCTGCACCAACTCCACATCCCTCTGCCCAACCAAACTAATCGCCGTACCGCGCCGGCCCGCACGCGCCGTCCGGCCGACACGGTGGATGTAATCGTCCGGGTTGCGCGGGAGGTCGTAGTTGATGACCAGCCCCACGTCCGGGATATCCAACCCGCGCGCCGCGACGTCCGTGGCGACGAGGATGCGGGCGGCGCGGGCGCGGAAGCGGGCGAGGTTGGAGGTGCGGTCGGCGTGCTTGAGGCCCGAGTGCAGGCTGGTGACGCGGTGGTCGAGGAGGCGGAGGAGGTGCTCGAGCAGGGTGGCGGTCGAGGTGCGGTTGCAGAAGATGATGGTGCTCTTCTCGATGTTGGCGGGCGTGAGGAGGAGGACGTGCAGGTACTTCTCCTTGTGCATGACGTTGACGAGCTGGTAGGTTTGGTGCAACGTAGGCGGGATGGCGAGGTCTTCTGTGTCGACTTCGCAGACGAAGACGGGTGGCCGGTTCTTATCCCTTGGCATGTCCTTCAGAGCCCGGACTTCCGGCGTCACGGTGGCTGTGAAGAGACACGTCTGTCGTTGTGACGAAGGCGGGAGAGCTGAAAGGCAGGTCTCGACATCCGGTAGCATGGACCCTTTCCCTGCAGCGAGTAGGCGATCCGCTTCATCCAGCACAACGAACTTCACTTTCCGCAGTCCACGGATCGTATCGTCGCCCGACGTCTCGATATGATCAGCGAGTCGTCCAGGCGTGGCGATAACAACATGCGGTCGTCTCGCCAGATCCTGCGCCTGAGTCCTCATGTCCGCCCCGCCCGTCACCAGCACAGCCTTGATGCTCTGCCGCGCGCCGATAGCGAGTATTTGCTCGTAGATCTGCAAAGCCAGCTCCCTCGTGGGCGTGAGGATGACGGCAAAGATGCCTGAGGGGTCTCGGGCCCACCGTTGCAAGATGGGCGCGGCGAACGCCACCGTTTTGCCTGAACCAGTCCGGCTGCCGCCTATGCAGTCTCGCCCAGCCATGATCTGAGGGATGCAGCCTTTTTGGATGCGCGTAGGGCGATTGATGGCCATGTGGTGGAGGGAGGCGGTGAGCCAGGGGTCTATGCCTAGGGTGGCGAAGGTGGAGGCGTCTGCGGTGTCGATGGAGGACTGGATTGAAGCGGGCAAGGCATCGTCCGGTTGAGATGGCGCTTCCGTGACTGCGGGGCCGTCTTTCTTGGCTTTGATGCGGGAGACGCTGGAGGTGTTGAGTGGAAATCGCGGTTCGTCGTCTTCTGAGATGGCGGGTGACGCTGCTTGGGGAGAGGAGGTTCCCGAGGCCTGCGACGACTTTTCTGCGGCCTCATCGTCGTCCAGGGACACTCGTCGTCGCTTCGTTGGTCTTTCCATAGTTGCTAGTTCGGAACCGCTCTGTTGGTATCGGATATCACACTGAAGGTTTATCTTGTCGACCGAAAAGTGGTCGAAATCTTGGCGTCGGAGCGGAGGAAATTGCTTTCCGGCCGCATTTTCTGTGCACCTGTCTTCACTATCCAACCATCCAATCTTTCGTGCGTGTCCCCACATACGGTATGTACTAAGATATTTACTACATACCGCCAACATGCCTCGCCCAGCCAAGCGAGCCAAGCTACTCGACGACGCATCCAGCGCATCCGAGTCCGAGGACAACGGCCGCAACGGTGTGCGCCTACCCGACGTCGACCCGAATGCAGCCAACGGCTTCACCATCAACGCCGAGTTCGCCAAGCGCTTCGAGCACAACAAGAAGCGGGAGGAGCGGTCGCGGCTGGAGGAGAAGCTGGCAGGGGCGAACGGCAAGCGGGGGCGGAATGACGAGGATGATGAATCGTCCAGCGACGAGAGTGAGGACGACCACGCCGAGCTAGCCGACGAGAGCTTGGATGCCGAGATCCAGGACGTACTGCAGGCGATTCGGTCGAAGGACCCGCGGGTGCGCGACCCGAACGCCAAGTTCTACCGCGACTTCGAGGCCGATGCTGCGGCGACGGTGGATGGAGGTGCGGCGAAGAAGGGGAAGGAGAAGCCGATGTACCTGCACGACTACCACCGCCAGAACATGCTGGCGGGGCACACGGGCGAAGAAGAGGAGGACGACGCGCCGGTGCAGACGTACCAGCAGGAGCAGGATGCGTTGAAGCGAGAGCTGGTCGGCAGCATGCACGCTACCACAGCCGGTGAAGCTGCAGAGGATGACGAGTCGGACGTGGAAGAAGACTTCCTGGTCGCCAAGTCCAAGCCCAAGCACGACACGCTGCCGACCGCGCCCAAGTCCAAGCCCATCACGAACCAAGACGTTGCAGCCGCCGACAAGGATCCCGAGAGCTACCTGTCCAACTTCATGGCGGCACGCGCCTGGCTGCCGAAAGACAACTCTTCGCGCTTTCAAGCCTTCGACTCCGACGACAGCGATGATGACAGGCGGGCCGATGAGTTCGAGGAGGCGTACAACATGCGCTTCGAGGACCCCAAGAAAGCGAACGAGAAGCTGCAGTCCTTTGCCAGAGACGTGGGCAAGTACGGTGTCCGGCGGGACGAGAAGAGCGGTAGGGCGAAAGCTAGAGAGCGGGAGAGGGAGCAGAAGGAGGCCGGGAAGCGGGAGCGGGAGGAGGACAAGGCGCGGCTGCGGAAGCTGAAGATCGAGGAGGCCGAGGAGAAGGTCAACCGTATCCGCGAGGCTGCGGGGCTGAGAGGCAAGGATGTCGATCTCAAGCAGTGGCGCGATATCATCGAGGGCGACTTCGACGACGATCAGTGGGATCTGGAGATGCAGCGGCGCTTTGGCGCCAAGTACTACGCCGAGCACGAGGGCGCCGCCGAGGACTCGGATGAGGAGATGGCGGACGCGGATGGCAAGAAGAAGAGCAGCAAAGTCAAGAAGCCGAAGTGGGAGGATGACATCGACATCAAGGACTTATTGCCCGATTTTGTTGACGACGAGGAGGCGAAGCCGGACATCACGCTCTCGGACGAAGATGACGAGGATGCGGACGGTGGCGCGCCTCTGCCGGCCGCTGCTGAAGACGTGGACGAAGATGGCGAGGAAGGGGAAGACGAGGCGCAGGCCATGACGAAGCGCGGCAAGACGAAGAAAGACCGGCTGCAAGAGAAAGCCGATGTCAAACGCGCGGCGCGGAAACAGCGCATGGCGATTGAAGAAATTGTTGATGCGTCCTTGCCCCTGCACCACGCTGCTCTGCCCACCACCACCACCACCACCGCCGCTGCCGCCAAGCCGCCCGCAGGCTTCAGGTACCGCGAGACGTCCCCGACTTCCTTCGGCATGTCCGCACGGGATATCCTGTTCGCCGACGACGCGAAGCTGAACGAGTTCGTCGGCCTCAAGAAGATGGCGGCGTGGCGGGATGACGAGAAGAAGCGGCGCGACCGGAAGAAGTTTTCGAAGAAGGCGAGGCTGCGGCAGTGGCGGAAGGAGACGTTTGGCGGAAAGGGGGAGGAGCCTGTGGGCGGGTTTGAGAGGGTTGTTGGGGGTGGGGAGGGTGGTGGGTATGCGGGTGGGTATGAGGGAGCGGAGGTTGGGGGTGGGCTGGCTGGTGGGGAGGGCGAAGGGGGCGTGAAGGAGGGGGAGCGGAAGAAGAAGAGGCGGAGTAAGAAGCGCAAGGGGGAGGATGGTGGCGCCGCGGAGGCGGTTTGAGCGGCTTCACGGGCAACTTTGTGGTCACGTCAACCATTCATCGAGAGGGAAAAACGTGTGTCCAGCTTTCTGTTTTTCTCCATGCGATTAGCGCGTAGCATCACCACGGTTTCCCGCCCGCGCAAGCCACTCGGTCCTGCGTACGTACGTACGCTCGCGACCGCGTCGTCGTCCCGAGACGCTCGCCATCTGTTTTTCTTCGAGATCACCATCGGTGGGAGAGGCAGGCCTCAGAATGGCCTAGCTAGGCTGCTAGCTAGCTATCAAGCAAACACAGCCAAACCTTCGAATCAGGACACGCAGAGACTGACGTGACTGACGCTCGCCCCGTGCGTGCTCCCCACTCCGCCCCGTGCGTCGGTTTTTCTTGTTGGGTGCACACTTCCCGTATTGATCGACGGGGCCTATTGGGCTGACTGCAAAATGCTGGCTCGCTATCTCATCAGCAAACAGTACTTGCGCGCGCGCTGGAGATTGGCCATTGCCCCTCCCACCTTGCTGCTGCTGATGACCCTCCTCCCCAACACCACCACCACCACCACCACCGGCCCCGTGCCACCACATCCTTTTGGGTGCCGACGGCGACGGCGGCGACGGCGCAGTGTAGGGGCTGTCCTGTGCGCTGTGCGCTGCGGTACCCTCCATACGCAAGCGGCCGACCCGATCTCTGCGACATCGTTCGGCGGTTGTGCTACCTCCGGCGTCACCTTGTCGGGAGCTGGCTGGGTGGGCCCTTGCCCTGCGCCGTGGAGATGCCAGCGATTGATGTTGGGTTTAATAGTAAGGGTGGCCATGCTGGCCCCGTGCCCGGGTTATAGGTTGTTTTTTTGTGGTCGTTGTGAGTCACATTTCCCAATCATGTTGAGCAGCAGCAACGGGTGTCGTCTTGTCTTTGTCATGGCCGGCGGAGTGCGGGCGATCGGTGGGTTGGGAGGAAGGGAGAAGGGTGGTCGTCGGCCTTCCATCAGCCGACGGCAGTGTGAGCGATCGACCTTCTTACAAGGAAGGAATACAGCAACGATGGCGTGGCCTGCCTGCCTGCCTGACCAGCTCCTCCGCCACGACGACGCCCGAGCGAACGATCGCTGGGCCCCCCAAATCAACACAGAAGCGCGGGTGGGGGATGCTGCTCAGGCCTCCATCCGACAAAAGCGTTTGGCCGCAGAATCTGGCACTGCGTGGAAGAAGGCATCATGCTGATTTTACGCTTTGCGTTGCAAGGGACTCCGCGCAGCGCTAAGATTGCGCTTGCGTGTGAGGGAGTGAATGAACATCTCGGGTGGAAGGAAGACATCACACCGAGCGCAGCCTAGACATTCCGTGCAAGTCAGAGGATCAGTGGACGTTTCAGCTTGGTGTAGCAGTGGTTATATCTCCACGTCGTCCTCCAACGGGGCAGTAGATGGACGTGCCTTGGTCGAGGCCAGGAATCTCAGCCGTAGCCTGCATACCGTTTCTGATCCGGTATTGACCCTACAGCTTTTACCAAACCCGTTTCGATATCTTCTGCCATCCCATGCCCCCGGGTGTACTCATCTGAAGATCCTCAAGCATCCTCAAGCAACGCACCCTCGTTGCGGAAAGGTCGTTCCAGGTTTCCATGAAAGTCGCCGGTCTAGCGTGTCGCACCACGTAGCATTGAAGACGCCGGTTCAGCCTCTGTACGAACAAGTCGGTACGGTACTCGTTCCAGGCCGTGCTGGTCGCACTGTTGGTCAACTACGAACGCGGCCCAGCTTGAAGGCTTTCTTTCGCTCACCCTCGACTGCTTCCGGGGCCTTGCGCAGCACGTTGAGCTGCTTTGCCCAACCCAGCCCTACCACCACATCCATTTGGCCCGTCTGCCCTTCCAAGAAGCCGTTCTTGCGAGCTGGAAACCTGCTCCAGTCGTTGACGTTTCAACAAGGATGACGAAGACAATAGAGCCAATGAGTGAGGGGGTGTATTGGTACAGGTTGAAATCGAGGTCGCGGAGGTCGAGCATCGTGGCTGGTGGCAGCGTCTGAGATTGATGACGACTATCGCAGTACCAAACATGCAGCAGCGACAGAGCACGAGCGCATGAGGTCCGCTGGGTGAGGCAATAACGTGTAGCCTGTTGTTGACATGGGAACGTTTCGTGCGGCGTCTGAGCCAAATGTTATATAGTTGACCGCTTGCTCGCTTCCGCTCGCACACCCATAGAAAGCGACGACGGAACTTTATGGCAAAGACTGCATACTGATTACATGTGCAGACGCTTGGGCGTTGCTCATATGTATCCCATCGTATTGCCGTATTACCGTAACGTGCTCCAGCGAAGCCACCGTACTGCCGTATCGCATCTTGGCACACTCCTGCGCCGCCGGTCCTCCACTGCCACTGCAACGTATCGTCGTATACCAAACGGACGGCTGTTCGATGCGTATGATCTCAGCATGCGAGGCCGACGATGCAAGCTGCAAGCCTAACTCGCTCCAGCTTCTTCCGCGGGGAGAGTAGAAGCAGCGAGATACGCGAACAGTCGGTCTGCAGCATGATGCATTGGTGCTCTGTCGTCCTCACCGAGCGTCTGAATCAGTGTACATACTGCTGGGTACGGGGGTATGCGAAGCTCGATCGGCTTTGCCTGCTGCAAGGCCGTGTCGTCATGCTCCTAAACATGCTTTGCCATGAGTTTCGCAAGTAATCCCAGTCCGGAGTATTGACAGTCGCTGCGCCTCTCATCACTCTGAAGCACTTCAACATGTCTTTAACTGGATCTGGTCCTGATGCCCTGTGGGTCAAGTACAATCTCCGCAAGAGTGAAGAAGCCGGTGAAGGCCGCGAAGACGAATACGGCGGCAGCATCGTCTGGCTTGATAGCGAGAAGCGAAGGCTGGACTTGTCGGAGCGCAAGATCGCGTAAAGCAACGCCTCGGAGGAAGAATCGGGTATTCGCACGATCTTGCGAGAAGAGGTGCAAGGCAGACAACGCAAGTAATGCGTGCAAGACGAAAGGCTGCTCGAAACCTATTTCAACGAACTCGTGCGCCATGGAGATCGTGGTTGTACGACTCGAAGCGTATCCAATAGAGGGAGCTATTTTCGCCAGAAAGCTGTACATTAGCTCCATATCTGCGACACGAAGCGGCTTCGTGATATAATTTCCGCCTTCATCTACCACTGGGTATGGTTGCAGCAACGACACGCGTGACAGTACCGGCGTCTCGTTGTCATTCCAGACGCCCGACCAAGATACCACTCCGTCTACACACGGGGCAGATGAGGCCTTAAACATGCTCTAGGATGACGAAATCGTTTCGTACCCCGGGAGCTCCGCTGGGCGTTGACATGGTACAACATGCGCACAGCGCCCAACGGAGCGTGCGCGAAGGCTACATCTCGATCAGCCTCGATGGCAGGGATGCTGGAGCGCACTTGATGCAAATCCGAGGACGTGATGTTGATGGCCCCTCGGGGATGAACTGCGAAGCGGCGACTCGGGCAACGGGCATACCGCCGCCTGCACGGAATCTTCCGACGCGGCAGCACCGCAGATCTCGGGGGAGCAGCCTGATGCCCGCACTTCGACTCTCGCCAACCATCCGTAAAACCTCGTCCATCACGATGAGGGTGCCTCGTTTTCGCAGTCCACAGATGCTGCAATCCCGGTTCCGCTCTGTATTCAAGCTCCCTGCGGCGCTTGACGACTCATTATGAGAGTGGAGGGTCTTGCTCTTCGCTGACAGCGGAGGCCTCCGTATGCAACGGTCTCTGCAAAGCAGGAGCACATGTACCCAGATACTGCCACCTAGCAAAAACGAGGCAATGCGACAAGATTTATAGCCATCCGCGTCAGGATCTACACGGAGTTACCTCCGCCGCCGACGGGTTATCCGCCGAAGGGGCCCTTCATGGATTTTCCTTGCGTCAGAGTCTCGACCACGCTCAGACGCTGCGGTTACGCCTGCGATCTATTGCGTGGCCGTCTCCCGCTCCCATAGGGCTCTGCCGGTAAACTCCGCCATCTCGCTGTGAGAGTTGACGCCACCCTACGACACCGACCTCGGAGCACCTGGCGACACGGTATTTCACATATGCATGATGCATCCTGTGAGAAATCCTTGACACGCTAAGCGTGTGGTCGCCAGCGGACAATATCCCGATTCCGTGCACCGCTGAAACTGCATCAAGACAGTGTGACGTGTTCGCTACATTTGCGAACCCGATATGCATGCAGTTTGCAGGTCAGGGTCTTCGAATACAAATGCTGGTGGTATAGCAAGAACCACTGGACTTGCCGTCTCCCGCTCAATTGAAACCTGCAGTCACCTCTCGTACATGCTCACCTTGCCACACCGACACATCGGACGTTGCTCTCTGTGAACATGTCTGGCAGCCCACCAAATGGCAGTCCGCCGGAATTGAGACTGGCATATCCGACCGTCGATGGTCACGATGAAGACGATTTAGTCTGCCGCTTGTCGCTGTCAGACTTCTTCTGGAGAGGTCCCTCTGCGTTTCCTGCTGTACCAGGCGAGGGCAAGTTCAGCTTCATGGGGCGGCTTGGCCTTAGTGAACGCATTCCATACCACAGGTATCTCTTCGAGCAGATCAAGGCAGGTCGAACGAATTCAACTACGTTGCGGGCCCATGCTGACGGCATTATTGAAGATTGGCGTGCAAAGAGAGTGTACAGCCCTGCTCGAGGACGAAGAAGTGACGCCAGCCGCAGTCGACGATGCTGAGCGCCGCATCTACGAGTGTGCGTCTCCGGAGACGAGGTGCATCTACGAGATCGTCCCTGCGAAAGTCGACAACTGGATCATCCGGTGGATGTTGTGGCACGTCATTGAGGAGAGAAGCACCCTCGCGTTGAGCCCACCGATGAATGTTTCACACAGAAGGTCGGGTACGAGGCGCTCCCATATGGGGCCGGACGTGCAGCAGCCCAGCATGCTTGGCACTCCCATACCGACTTCGTGCGCAGCAGAAGTGGCGCCAATATCTCTCCCGAGAGAGGACAGCAACAAGAGCTATTGGGATCCGGTCCGTTCTGCGTAGCATGCAAGCCGGAGGTAATAGCAAGCGGGATCTGTCCCGCTCGACACTGGGGCTTCACCGAACCGCGCCAGACACCTACGACGACGAAATCGCAGTCAGGGGCGAGAACGACTTCCTGAGGTCTACGGAACATAGAAAACATCCGCAAAGGCTCTCGAGACCACCAGCGAAAGATAGAGGGTCTTTCTGGATCACTACACGGCTTGGGCGATCGCAAGGTGGGCGTCACTCTGGCTAAACAATTGCCAGTGAGGCGCACAAGGCAATGCTCGTCTCATTCTCACGTGTGGGAAACCCGGCCGACGCAGCCCTGGCAGCCCCCGGACTCTTCCAGCCGCCACCGGACCACAGCAATCTATGGCTTCACATCATGCAGTGCGCTCTGCACCTTAAACTTCTTCCGGATATCGTCCTCGGTGAACTTGCGAGTCTTTGTCCTCAGCATTTCAGCAATCTCAACCTGACTCATCCCGATCTGGTCTCCGATGGGCACCAGGCAGCTTGCGAGGTACATGTAGTCCTTTTGCAGTAGCTTGACAGTCTGCCAAGCGGAGAGAGAGATAGTCAGCACTGTCTCGCATGGGCATGGTTCGGCGATGTACTCATACCATCATGAGATAATCAATGTTGTGGAAGACAAGCGCTCGCCCTGTGCGATACGCTTCCTTTGATTGCAGGAAATGAACTGGCTGGTCGCGCCAGTGCCGTCGGGGGTTCAGGTGGTGGGCGGTGTGGTAGCCATCATTGAAGCAAAAGCGGTTGCTCTACGATCAAGTCAGTAATACGCTTCGACTTCATTTTGGGATCAGTTTGACGTACCGGAACATCCACCAAGGTGATGCTCGACCGGAAGTCGGAGTCTGGTTCTACTTCATCAACCAGAGCATGCTGGCCCCAATTACCTATCATGAGGCCCAGTCGTAGTTGCCTGTGCGGGAGAAGAGAAGCGTCAGTGAACAAGCGATTGATCATAGCCATCCGGTGTATGTAGTACGTACACAAAAGGGATCAGGAAAACAAAGGTGGCCGCTTTCGCATTGAATCTCCATATGCTGTAGAGGAAGATGTAGCTCCCGATCTCAGAGATGAACGTGCGAATTGCGAGGTTCGGCTTGTTCTTCCTCAGGAAGTAGAGTGGAAGGTCCGCCCAGACGAGCAGGAGAAAGCGTCCCACGTAATGCAGGAAGTTGAGGAGATCATCGCGCTGGTATCGTATCGTCGACGACAGGTCGTCTGGACCTGTGGAACCCGAGAGCGTTAGTGATTGCACGTTCAGACTGCGAGACAAGGGTTGCGAGGGCGGAAGGTAGCGTTGAAGGAGCCATGATGATGAGAGGTGAGGCCGCAGAGCGCGTGCGTATGACCACATGCTCTGCACTTGTGAAAACAGCGCGTGCTTCAAGGTGCTGGCCAGCCAAGCAATAGAGCTCCTGGCCCACGTCTCGGGAATCGTTGTGTGCTGGTGTGTGCGGCGGCTGGCGAACCGTAGAGGCAGTAGGAAATAGAACATACCATTGCCCTCCACATGATGGTGCTTCACGTGATGGTAGTAGTAAGAGTCCCATGTATGTCCCATCAGCGGTTCCAAGATATAAGGGAAGCTGAAGTCCAGCCATTTCCAGCCTTTTGCGAGCACGCCTGTGAAAGTACGACATGATCAGCCTCATTCTCGAGCCCACGACGAGTACCAGCACGACAAGCTCTACGCACCATTGTTGTGGATATGGTTATGCAGCATGAGGGTGAACGAGCCCGCGCACCATAGAGTGTAGACCGCATGCACAACTCCATGTAGGTAGGTGAAGCGATGGAAGAGGAAGATGGCGCTTCCCAAGTTGACAGTCAGGTACAGCAATATGTGCGTGAGAAACACCACATCCGTTGGATGGCGCACCACTCGCTTCGCAGCGCGAGCATACGGCCGGATTATGTAGTAGTTCAGGAACTCCGGGATGTCCTTGTCGTCCCATGCCGCGAACACGGTAGGTTGGAAGGCCGGGCTGTCCGGGTTGTTCAGGCCCTTTAGCAGGTCGACAGCCTCCTTGTCGTGATCTTGGTCAAGAGGCTGGTCGTCTGCATGCTTCTCGATGATCTCCGGTGCAGGCTTCTCTGTGGCTGATCCAGGTTTGCCACGAATGCCGGCCTTGACATCTCGGAACAGATTCTCGAGGACCACGAGATCCGGCTGCGTCAGATTGGGATGCAAGTTCGCTTCCATTATTGCAGAAGTTGCTGAGGTAGCGAGAGAGTATGTTGAGACCGCGGTGAAGGGATTGTTGCGTTACGATTACGTACGCCTCACGCTCCTATCTTCACAAGTTCACAGACGGTCTGAGCATGCCTCCAGCGGCCGCTACGGAGCACTATACGTCCTTATAGGGGGTTACACTGTACAATAACAAGAGGCCCTTGTTCGCTCGCTCTACCGCCCTCCCTCGGAGTCTAGGCTCCGCCGCCCGCGGCCGCCGGCGACGGGTTCAAAACACTAGCGCTAAATTTATGTGAGCAGCGTAGGTGGGGTCGAGAGTCGAAAGTCAAGACCCTGGACTCATTTCTCGAGACCGTGTAGCTCGCCTCGAGCATAGCGAAATTCTGCCCTGTTGGTACTACAAAATCACCTCCAAGGCCAGATGGGACGCCGATGATGCCGGACGAGTTTTAGTCTTGTGGTACGCAGTACTCGGACTCCTCCCTTTCCGCAGCATCCCGCCCCCAGGTAATACGAAGGTTTTGCCTTCGCACAGCTCAAATCAAGCAAAGAGAACATATGAGTAAGTGAGTGACACAGAAAGAGAGCTGTGAGAAACATAGACAGGGGTGTGTCGCCTTGACCGCAACTCACCATCACGCGTCGCGTCGCGCGAGCTTATTTGTGCCTGAGGCCATCCCTGAGCCCATAACGCTTTAACATTAACCTCTCGAAGGGACTTTAACATTAACCTCTCGAAGGGAAAAGTGCGCTTTGGTGAGTTTGTTGCCGCGTATACATTACTGTCCCTCTCTGATATCTGACTTGGAGTCTTGGAAAAGTCCTCATTGCGCGCTAGCCGTTGCTCCCCCCAACCGAGCTGTTTAATGTTTACACCCTGCGTTCGCGTCATGAGCGGACGTGGCAAGCGGTCAGCTCTGCAACTCTCAGTAGCTGCATCGAAGGTGCATAGGTCGTGCTGTCGCAGCAAATCGCCATGCTCGTGCGTATGCGGTCATTGCTGTAGCGCTGTAATTGAGCGAATGAGAAATCCATCTCGGCGGCAAAGCCTCCCATTTGCCCTCCGCTGGGCGGACAGGGAAAAAAGCTGGATTCTGCTGGAAGCTTTCGCCCGGCTTTTCCACGGTAGCCATGATGCTGGGCGTGCCCAACCTCCGCACACACACGAGTTGAAGGAGACAAGCTTCCCTTGCTCATCGCTGTCGCCTGATACTTGTGCTTTCGTGGAGTACAGATCGTTTCCGTCGCCTTGCAACTTGGGGAGAACGTGCTTCCCGGCAGTTTGGAGGCCTGGAGCACAACCTTGTTTCGGGAGCCGGTATCTCACAGCTGCACGGCCCGGCGCCGTTCAAACGGTTTGGACTTTCCCGGCCCCAAACAGTGTCAACACTCGAAGACTTCCGCAGCAACCAACATCTCCCGACTGGAATCATCTTCTACTAGCAGCATTCTCGACATCTGGCTCATGCGACATATGTCCCGCACTCTGGCGTTTCTCTGACAAACCTCCGACCGTCCCGACCGAGTCCAAACAGCGCGAACCGCTGCCTTGGGATCCCCAGCCCGCCAGCTTCAAACGAGCCTCGAGAAGCTCACAGGCTCAGCGCATATGCCTCAGCTACGAAGACGGCGCCTACGATCGAGTATTCATACCGCGCACGACCGAGTGAGGTAGCGAACAACCAGACTACAAAACATTGCGCCCGTGCGAGCCAGTGAGACGACGACGATACAATGGACCCGCCTCCTCCCCCGCCTCCTCCGCACGGGCAGAACCCACGGCCGCCGGGCGGACTGCCGGATGGCAACTACGACATCTTCATCATACCGCCGCACTCTGCGGGTGGTGGCTTCCTATACCTGCCCTCGATGCAGCCGCACAGGAATAGCTTCTTGCTGGGCGTGGCGTGCACATTGCTGGCGGTAGGGGTGTGGACGTTGGCGATGCCGGTGATGAAGCTGTGGCTTGCGCAGCTGATGGCGAGTGGTGGGGTTGGGGTGCTGTTGCTGGTGGTGGGCGTGGGAGTCGCTGGGTGGGCTTGGGGGAAGACGCAAGGTGAGGGTGGAGGAGGGCCGGGTCCGGGTGGAGGCAGTGCGAAGGGGGCCGGTCAGCAACAGCAGCAGCAACAGCAACAGCAGCAGCATCATCACCAGCAACAGCAACATTCGGCTGGGCCTCAGCCGAATGGGTATGCGCCGCCTCCACAACATGGACCACAGCGCGAGTATGCGCCGCCGCCTCCACAACCAGAACCACAGCAAGAGTACGCGCCACCGCCTCCACAACCTGAACCACAGCAGGAGCATGCGCCACCTCCTCCTCCTCCACCCCCGCCTCCACCTCCACCCCCACCTCCACCTCCTCCTCCACCGGAACCCGAACCACCGCCTGAACCGAAGCCTGCGCCTAAGCCACCACCTAAACCGCCACCTGCAGCAGCGAGCGGGTGGGAGAAAGCGCGAGAGGAGACGCGCAAGCGAGAGGAAGAGCGGAAACGCGCCGAAGAGCTGAGGAAGAAGCGCGAGGAGGCGCAGAGGATGCGCGAGGATGCCGAGAAGGCCGCGAAAGCCAAATCTGAAAAGGAGAAGTGGGAGCAAGCACGCGCGCGAGAGAAAGAGCAGCGCGAGCGGGAAGCGAGGGAGCGCATCGCGCGTGAACGGCTGGCTAGAGAGAAGGAGGCTAGAGAGAAGGACACACGAGAGCGCGAGGCACGGGAAAGGGCGGAGAAGGCCAAAGCGGAGTGGGAGAAGGAGAGGGAGAGAGAGAAAGAGAAAGAAAGAGCTGCCGCTGCCGCTGCCGCCGCGACTCCTCCAGCACCACCACCGCCACCGCCAAAAGCGCCGAGCAAACCCACCAACACCGCCAAATCCACCTCCAGCAAGTATGAGAAGCCCACCGCCGCCTCCTACGTGGCAAGCGACCCGGGCGCGCACTCCTACCGCCCCTACGACACGCCCGCCAGCGCCGGCGCCTCCAAGCGCTCGGCCTACAAGTCCTCCGCCTCGTCCATCTCCGGGCTGAGCGAGAGCAGCTATGCGCCTAGTCAGAGCACGGCGCGCACCACGCCGCCGCCATCCCATCGCGGACCCTACTCCACCAAGGACCCGGACAAGATCCAGATCAAAGCTGTGTACTTGTTCTCCGACTCGTTTCCGCAGAAACCCATCGCGCAGCTGATTGCTGGGGAGGGGAGTGTGACCGATGGGCTGATCCTGCGGATCAAAAGCGAGGGCCTGTTCATCGACGACGATGTAAGAGGGGTACCGCAGAGGGAGTGGGACGTCAAGGCGTGGACGCTGAAGCATGTCGAGGATGGGGCGTATGCGGCGGGCGGGATGCATGTGCTGCGCGCCACGACGCGGGATGCGGAGAATAAGAAGTACACTTTCGTGCTGGAGGCGGGGGAGGCGGCCAAAGTGGCGATTGGGCTACAGAAGTTGAAGAAGGGGCCGCAGGTGCGGGCGTTGGGCATGAACGGGATGAAGGAGGGGGAGGTCAAGGGGTTGTTGGGGAGTCTGGGGTGGCTGTGAGGGATGCAGAGCGTGTGTTTACCGATTACAGTCCTGCGGCGTATGTGAGGGATGCAGAGGGTGTGTTTACCTATTACCGTCCTGCGGCGTATGTGAGGAATGTGTGCGTGGAACTTTCTGCATCAGCGAGCGGCGTTTGGAAAGGGCTCGGGAAGATGGGGGGCGTGCGGACCGACCTAACAAGACGGCTTGGTTGCCTTGGAGCGTTGCTTTGCAGTACAAGAGGCATTGCGCCCTGTATATGATGTACATACATGAGCGGGAAGATGATGCTGGACCGTTGAATGCTTCAAGGTGGGAAGTGGTGTTACAAGCTAAATGCCTTGCTAGGCTTTGGTATAGTACATAGGTGCCCCATGTGTCATGCTCATCGTCGTATCGTACCACATCGTATCATCGCCTCACCATACCGTCGTGATGCATGCTCGACGTCTCTTCTTGCCTCATCCTCTCTCCTCACCCTAATGACCCATCCTGCCAGCACCACCCGCCAACTTGATCGTCGCGGGCACAATGTCCAGCTTGTCAACCGCGGCCCACGTCGCCGTCAGTGCGGCAATACCCGTCAAGATCGTCCGGCCCAGGTTCACGGTGGCCCACTTATCAACCAGCTGGTGCACCGTGTCCTCCTGCCTGACGCCTGCCTCGGCTGCTGTGTCTGTGAGAGAGGCGCTGGCCAGGTCCTGCGCTTTCTGCTCCAGCTTCTGAATGATTGGCTCGGCGAGGATGAGGGTGTAGGGGACGCAGAGGGCGAGCAGAGAGGCGGAGGTGGTGTAGAGGATGAAGGCTTTGCTGTTGCGCGGTTCTGTAGTGTCATAAGTCAGTAGGAGCGCCACGACTAGTATATCGGTAATGGGCGGTGTCATACCTCTAGATGCCAAGTACCCGAACACGCTGGTGCCGATGGCGACTACGGCAGGAGCGAGGGCTTTGTCGCTGTCGTGCATGGTCTTCCATTGCTTGGCCAGCAGCGGCGCCGGGGCGTGAAGCAGGGCCGGGGTGGCGGAGAAGGATTTGGCGAAGGTCTTGCCTGCGAAGAAGGCGGTGGTGGTGAGGCCGACGACTTGGGCGATGCGGATGCCCGAGTGCAGGTCTTCGGTGTAGAAGGCCATCGTATCGCTTGCGGGGGTGGGATTGTGGTCGTGCTGGTGGTAGGTTCAGTACTGGCTGAGAGGGAGCTGTCTATGTCTCGGTACCAGCCCGGGAACGCGTGTGCCCTTGCTTCCACGATCACATGCAAATGCAAATGCAAATGCAAATGCAAATGCAAATGCGGAGGCGCGGGAGCTTGGGCCCGCACCTCCCTGACTTCCTCGCCTCGGTCTGTCGGGTCAGCACGTGACGTGGGGTATCGAACACTGTTTTGGATGACGTCGTCGGACATAAACAGTTTACACATACGCACGACGATTGCTTGCTCGGCTTGCACGGAAGGCGGTTACGTTCGACCTCAGACTCAGAGCATGTGCCGGCCTGGAGCTTAATGTTGCGTTTTGCCATTGAAATCCCATTGCTCCTAACGGCAAGCGCTCTGCAGCCTTCATAGTCCACTCTAGATACTGCTTTCCGCCATCAAACACAGCACCTCACCTTGACTTCTCGCCATGGCAGCGGATCTTCACGACGCCCTCAAAGCCCTGGCACCCGTCCAATGGCCCGACGTCCCCCTCGACGACCTGCCCACCTACCTCACGTCAGCCTTCACCGCCGGCGAGCTCATCTGCAACTCGGTGCCCCCTTCCCCCAATGGCCAGCCCTTCCACTCCTCCAAACCTCACCACAAGACGCCCAACCAGGCCACGTCCGCGAAAGAGATGCACGCCTCCCTCGCCCGCGCCTCTCCACCCCACAAGCACCATGAAGACCTGCAGCGCCACTGGGGCAAACCGTACAAGTTCAAGGCGGAGCAGAACCCGCATGGCGTGATATTGTACAAGATGGCTGGGCATGACCGACACGGTGCGTGGTTTGCGCGGAGGAGTGTGCACGAGGGATTGGGGTTTGCGCGGTTCAAGAAGGCTATGCAGCGGGAGTTCCCACACTCGTTGACAGTACAAGGCGGGCCTGGTGCGGGTGCGGTCAGAGGTTTAGCGGGAGACAAGAGGTTAGAGCAGATAGACGTTGATGGTGTGGGCCAGCTGGAGGTCTTCCAGCTCAGCGCGCAGTTCCCGGGCCCCGTGACGCCGCGGGACTTTCTGACCATGATCCTGACGACCGACGATGCACTGGGCGAGAAGAGCGCGGCGGAGGTGCAGGATGGAACGAAGCATGTGCCCAGGCACTACATGATTGTCTCGAAGCCGGTGGAGCACCCGGATGCGCCTGAGCGGTCGGGCTTCGTGAGGGGCAAGTACGAGTCGGTGGAGATGATTCGGGAAATACCGCTGCATCCGGCCCAGACCAAGTCCACGCCGAATCAGCTGGCTTCGGAAGAGGGAGAGGGACACCATGGACGAGATCGGGGCCGGACGACTGGCTCGGCGGAGTCACGAGGATCGGAGGCCCGCGATCCCAGCCTGCCGGATACTCACTCTGATGGCGAGGGAGCTGCCGATCCGGAGTTGAACCCAGTGGAGTGGATCATGATCACGCGCAGTGATCCGGGAGGCGGTATTCCGCGCTTTCTGGTCGAGCGAGGCACGCCGGAGGCTATGCTGGGCGATATCACCAAGTTCCTGGACTGGGCGTGCAAGGTGGATGAAGTGCCGGATCCGGAAGATGGGCTCAAGCAGCAGAATGACCTGGAGCAACATACGGAGGGAGCGACGACACAAGCAGGTGAGTCCGGAACCAGTGCACCGAACGGTGTGGCACACGACCGCGCAGCAGAGAAATCCGTTGCTACGCAGTCCACGCCAGTGCAGCAGCAACAGCAACAAGGCGGCATCATGTCCAACATGGCCGGCACGCTAGAAGCCGGCGTAGACGCCTACGCTCCCACCAGCGTCTCCCAAGGCGTGCACAACTACCTCCACCCCACCACGCAAGAGGAACAACAAGACGGGCAAGACGGACAAGACGACACCTCTGACAGCTCGAGCGACACCTCCTCCGCCGAGTCCTTCGCCTCTGCGGAAGAGATGCGGCGGAACTCCACCGCGCGGGAGACACTGCTGCCGCAGCACCACAGCGATTCCGCCGCCAGTGCGTCCACCGGCGCACTCAGTCTGGCCAGCCAAGACTCCACCACCGAGCTCGCGGCCGCGGCGTCGACGAAGGAGGGCAAGAAGCAGCTGAATTCGCACGAGAAGGAGGTGCTGAAACTGGCGCGCGAGCGCGAGAAGTTGGATCGGAAGCTGGCGAAGAAGCGGGCGGACGAGGAGGGGAAGATGAAGAAGTCGCAGGACAAGGAGCAGACGGACCAGGAGAAAGTGAAAGAGAAGCATGAGAAGGATATCAAGAAGGCGGAGGAGCGGCACCGCAAGGAGATTGAGAAGCTGGAGCGGAGGCAGGAGCGCGAGGCGCGGAAGGCGGAGGAGAAGCGGCTGAAGAAGGACGATGCTAATAAACTCTCCCTCGTTTCCCGGGAGCGGGATGAGTTCCGATCTCAGTTGGATAGCCATAAGCGGGAGAACCAGTTATTGTTGGAGCGGATGGAGGAGTTGCAGCGGGAGAACACGGTTATGGCGCAGCGCTTGGGGAAGCTAGGCGGGAGTGAGGCAGTGCGGAGTGTGCAGGAGGAGGTGGAGATGGGGAGGAAGAGGGCCGGCAGTCAGACTAGTCGGCGGAGTTTGGAGTCTGGAGGGAGTGGGAAGAAGGAGAAGGAGGCTTTGGGGCTGTGATGGGCCAGTGCGTGAAGCCGGTAGGCATCCGAGACCTGTCAGCGCGTACTACAGACGTTGCGGCCAAGTATTTTTGAAGAGTGGGTATGCATAATGAGCGAAGCCTGATGAAGACACGTGCCAGTGCGGCGGCTCATATGATAAATCCAGGCAGCTGCGAACAGGGATCCTGTGTATAGTCTAGCCTAGCTAGCCGAGCCCGCACATACACTTGCAGTCCGGCACGGGACACATGCCATGCTTGCTAAACCACTCCTTGGCGTGATGGGCGTGGAAGCCGTGGCCGCAGCTGACGCAGAAGCTGAGGAATCTCGCCAGGAGTTGCGTGCTGTCCTCTGCTCCGGGCGCCAGGTGCTTCGATGAGGTGCTTGTGCTCTTGGTGTGTTTGGTCGGAGGTTTGGTTGGTGGGCCAGGGACGAGTGTTGGTGTGCCGAGCCACAGCTGGCAGAGAGCACAGCGAGGCGTATGCCGTCCGCAGTGCGGACACACTGTCCCAGCATTCGCTGCTGGCCCGGCGACTGGCGTGCCATTGCTCCTGCCATTCGCTGCTGCTGCTGCTGCGGCACCGTCTCGAGCTAGCGCGCCTTGACAGTGATTACAGCGCAGCGTGACTTGCTTAGGCGGCAGCTCCACCAAAGTACTGCCATCATGCCCCCGAGCGAGGCGACTGTGCTGCACGGTGAAATTCGCGCGTTCATTGAAGGCCCGCCATGACTGCATCTGCATAAAGTACGTCTCGCGCCACATCTCCCACCGCACATCGTCGACGTACAGCGGGTTCGTGAAGGCGGTGGCCAGCACGGCAGTCTGCAGGTCATTGCTCTTGGTGAGGTACGTCTGGAATAGATCCATCGCTCCTTCGCCTAGGCCCGTGAGGAGGATGCCTTCCAGGTCTCCGTTTCGCACCGCGCGCGCGGTTTCCGTCTGGATGAAGCCGCTCAGCTCGGTGTCGTTGAGGTACTTCAGCCCCAGTGCCACGCGGTAGCCGAGGTGGAGGTAGTTCGTCTTCATCACGTCGCGCCAGTTGCCCGTTGTGAGGAAGGTGAGCAGGGCCTTCAGCGCCGGATCCTCCGTGTCCGCCGACATCCACAGGCACATTTCGCGCTGCTCATCGTTGATCTCGTCACTCGCCAGAAGCGCGCCGAGCCCGATGTTGGGGATCGTCTTGCTGCGGATTAGTGTGCGCAGTAGGTTGAACGCGATGTGTTTGGCATCATGTAGCACGGCTTGCACGATCGCTTGGTAGTACAAGCCGCGGTCGATGAGCTCCTGGCATTCCTTTTCCAAATTCTCGGCGGTGAACTTCCAGCCGCAGGCTGCCAGACAGAGTTGTCGGTGGTATTCGAAGTTAGTGCGCTCGCCTGCGAAGGCGGGGATTTTGCGCTGCGTGTTGAGGCCGTGTATGGCTTCCGCGGCTTTCACTCGCGACGGTGATAGTCGTCGTCTGCATTGATTGCCTATGTTCTCTGACCACAGGCCGGAGACGCCGACGTAGCTCAAGTCCAGCGATTTGTAGACCATGCCGGCATCGGCCGCGTGCTCTCGGAAACGGTTGATGATCTCCCATAAACGCTCGAGCTGCCAGTGGCCCAACACAATCTTCATGTTACTGTGGCAGTCGAAGAGATAGCCGCTGCGGCAGCGCTCCCGCTGGACTGTTGCGGAAGCCAAGATTTTGCCAATATGCGGCGAATCACGGCTGCACGTCAACACAGCGCCCTCCATACCTTCCGTGAAGCTGGCTTCGGGGTCGTAGTCAGATGGGCCAAAGTCTTCTGCTCCTCCGGCTCCGGTTGCTTGCTCGTAGGGAGCGCCTGGTTTGGCCGTCGCTGCGTACGGTTTCGCCTCGATCAGGGATCCGTCTTGGAACCCTATACTAAGATCCTGACGAGCCGTCACCTCTGCAAGTGGGTTCGTGGTTGGCACCCTGAGCACGTCGACTTCTCGATTGGGCCGGAGGGCGAGCATGATCTGCTCATGGCCTGCCTCTTCTTGTCCAACCCAGTCAAAGGCTATGATGCGGTGGCTCCCGTCAGTGGTATCGCGCTGCATCTGCCAAGGTGGCTCGACAGTTCTGACTTGAGACACATATCGGTTGTTGTGCCACGCACTACCGCCGTATCGGTTCGTAGGCAGGTACTCTGATGCATGCAGAGCCGACGTTTGGCCTTCGACCATGTCAATGACCCGCACTTCGCCTGTGTTGGAGCTGATAGCTAGTCGACCACGTCGCTGTCCCGAATAGCGTAGGCTCCAAACTGTAGTGGGCGCCGGCACGTCAACCGCAGGCGAGAAGTTGAAGACCGCACCACTGTTTGAGCCGGAAGATGAAGACTGTCTGATCCAGCGCTTGTCCCAGACTGTCACCGAAGGGTCTCCTGATGACCCACCGGAAGCGAAGTAGTTCTCGTCGAGCGGGTCGATAGTGATGTTGTTGACGTTTCGCGTGGCAGCTTGGATGTTGCCGCCACTACCAGAGAAGTAGCCATCTAGGAGTACAGGGTCAGTCTGAATGGGATGCTAGGGTTTACTGCCACGATACCTACCTCTGAGATCGTATATCCTGATATGCATTCGTTGAATACTGGCTACCAGCTCATGAGGCCGGCTCGAAAAGAACCTCACACTCGACACCAGTTCAGCTGCGCACAACCGCCTGACGGGCTCCTGATGTTCAGAAGCGGCATCGTAGATGTTGAGGCATACGTCTGAACGGGTCTTGTCCAAGCCCACGGCCAGCCAATTCTGCGTGCTGAATGCTACCGAGTTACACTTGCGCTGTTGCTTGATCTTGAAGGTCGCAATGTTCTCTGACGGCTGCTTGTCCTCGCGCAGGCGGATGAGGCTCGCATTGCCGGAGGACAGCCCAAGAGCTACTACCGACTCCTCGAGCGGAGACCATGCAAAGGCGCCGAAGGCCGGAAGCTTGTTAAATCGGGAGACAGCATGGTATTGGAGGTCCCGGCGACTCCATGTATCGACCTCGTTGAGTGTGAGACTGGAGTCTGCGATGTCCACGATCAAGAATCGCTGTTTATCGCCAGTCGAGTGTGGCGACCACCTCACCGCCGCTTCCATGAGCAAGCCGTCCTACGCGCTGCCTGCCAAGCATTGCGGTCTTTTCGATCCTGCTGTATGGTCACCGAGTGCTGGCGCGGATGTCGTGGACTTTGGTGCTCGCGAGGATCGCGAGAGTCGGGCAAGTTGTCGCCCAAAGTTAAGAACGCCTCAATGCTGCGCCACTTGCGCTACAAAAAGCCAAAAGTTCCCGGTCGCCCCACACCTTATCCTCAATACACGTGCAAACCTATAGTTTGTCATGAAGTAGGCGCGGTCTTCAACGACCAGTCCTTTGATTCCAGGCACAAGCTGAACAAGCCTGGTTATCATGGCGAAACGCCAGCCTCCACCGCTGCCGCCACGGCAGAGCAGCACCCTCTCCATCATGGATTTTGATGAACCACCACCTTCATACGACTCCATTGCGGCCGTGGACATGGCTGCGAATGCTACATGGGCGCAGCAGGACCAGCGCTCAACTTCCATGGAGTCACTGGTCCCTGCCGAATCGAACCAGCAGAACGAGCGAAGAAGGTTGCTCCTTATCTACATCCATGGCTTCATGGGCAACGAGACGAGCTTCCGAAGCTTCCCAGCGCACGTGCATCATTTGCTTACAGCGTTACTGGTAGAGTCACATGTTGTCCATACCAAAATCTACCCACGCTACCGGTCAAAGCGTAACATCAGCTTCGCGCGAGATGACTTCAGCAGCTGGCTGGAGCCGCATGAGGACCCAAAGACAGATGTGGTCCTCCTCGGACATAGCATGGGTGGCTTGCTCGCTGCGGAAGTGGCCATTATGCCTCCTGCTCCACCTGCCAGCCGGCCACTGAAACACCGAATTCTTGGGACGATCAACTTCGACGTGCCATACCTTGGCATGCATCCTGGTATCATTCGCAGTGGTCTGGCGAGCATCTTCAACCCTGCGGATAAGACGCAGGAAGACATCTACTCACAACAACCGTCACCTGTCGGCAGCAACGACGGGGCAAGCTCAAGCAACGTCTCCTTCCCAACACCGCCGCACAGACGTTCAGACGGTCTGTGGACGCCTGCCCAGGGCGACCCGAACTATGATCCATCATTCAACAATGACGTAGTCCTGCCTGTCAGGAAAGGCTGGCGCAATGCATGGCATTTTGTCAACAAGCATTCGGGAGAACTCAGACAGGCGACTAAGCAACTCGTTACCTCGCACATGGAGTTTGGCGGCGCAATGGCGAACTATGGCGAGCTCAAGGCACGCTATGCCCGTATCAGAGCGCTCGAAGAGGAGGATGGTGCGGTCCGCAGATCCGTGGTTGGGAACAATGAGGTACCGTCACGAGTAAGGTTTATCAATTACTACACTGCCAGCACAGGTAGGCCGAAAAAGCCCAAAGCAGTCCCTGAGCCACCCTCGCCTGCCGCGAGTGACACGCAATCCAGCGTTGCCACTCCTTCTACGCTTGACCTGGACAACGAGACACTCACCGGCGGCTCGGTTGCTGCGACTAGATCATCCACACCAAGCCCTCGGATCTCCTTAGAAGAGTATCGAAGTGATGGCTCGATAGTCAAAGATCAGCCTGTTCGAGAAGATGAGGCTATAGATGGTTCAGATTGGGAAGATGCTGCGGAGACGTTGACTATTGGAGACGCAGAGCCTATGACAGTTTTGGAATCGAGACCCATTGACAGCGACGACGAGGACGCAAAGGTTGAGATTGCTCCTGCGAGTCCTCCTGCGAGCACTCCTGCCGCTCTGTCGCCAACAACAACGCTCTCGTCGACGGTCTCACTGGGTGCTACTCTGCCGCCTATTGCTGACCTACCGCCGGCTCCGCCACCACTGGACGTCTCGTACATTGAAGATCCAGGTACGCGCAAGCTCGTGGCGAAAGAGCACACCCGCGCAGTGAAAGCGTACGAGAAGTCTGCCAAGGATCGTGAGAAGGCCATTGTCGACCGCGCGAAACTGCAGGCAAAACGTGAGCGCGAGACGACTAAGAAAGATGTAATGAAGATGAGGGAGGATGCTGAAAAGGTAAAGAGAGAAACCGACAAGGCGAAGAAGGATGCAGAAAAAGCAAAGAGAGATGTACTGCAAGCCGAGCAGAAAGCCGCAAAACTGAACGAGAAGCAACGGAAGCAGGCTGAGAAGGAGCTTACACAATCGGAGAAAGAGGCGATGAGGTTGGACGCGGAGAAGCAGCGGATGGAGGCCGAAGCTAGGAGGATGAGAGGCGAGGGAGAACCTGAGGTAAAGCAGAACACAGAGGATCATGCGACCAACGACACAGCCGATGAAGACTTTCCGGATCCGCCCGAGCAGGAACTGTCGAGCGAACACATTCCTGACCCACCAGAAGAAAGGCTATCGAGTCGACACAACCCAGATCCTCCGGAACAATCGTTGTCGACTGTGAGTACACGGCAGTCTGGCCGCTCGTCTTCGTCAAAGGCGCCGGAGAAAGACAAGGGGCCACCAAAGGACCGCATGTTCTGTATGCTGCCGCCGAAAGACTCTCACGGCCAGCGGGATCCGTGCTGGGTGCGCATCTTTATGAAGAACGTAGACGAAGTCGGCGCGCACTGCGGGCTGTTCTTCGTCGATGAGCGGTATGAGCGTCTGGTAGGTGATGTTGGGGAACGGATTGAGGGCTGGGTGCACGAGGGGAATGATGATTATATGGCAATCAAGGGGCGTTGACATTGTCTCCAGCGGTTGATATGCGGTCAGAATGATACCCATGTAGCAAAGCATCGTGCCTTCTTGCTTTCAATACCATCCTAAAGAGAGACAATTTCTTGCATATCGCTCAATCAGGAAGAGCAAATACATGTCGTTATGTCGGGCGAGATGGGTAGGCATAACGAGGCCGAATGGATCGGTTGCTTGTATTGACGGTTGATGAATGTGTGCCATAGGAAGTAGAGATGCCACTGTTTCCGCCTTTGGTATACTAATACTGTTTATAGATGCAGCGTCCAATCAAAACACTCGCAGAGAAAGCGAATGGAAGAGGTCGAAATTTTGTCCTCTCGACTCTAGATTCATAAGCCTTGGGCTCGAGGCGACCTCTATACGTTTAAGACTCACCGACTCCGCTGCAGAGCGGCAAACAGCTATCTAGTCGACGATGGTGAAGGTGAACTTCAATACCGGACTCCCAGCAAGAACTGCCGAGGTCAAAAGACTGATCTTCATTCCGCTCTCTGTAATAGTCTGTATGTGGCAGGTCGGTCATCCCTTCCTCTTCTACTCCCGTCCCGGGACCCCGGTACGCAGTGTACACGTGGAACAGGTCAGCTCCCACCAATGGCTTGCAGCCGATGCAACGCTCGGTCAAAGGCGTTCCTGACCATTTCCTGCACCGAAGGTCCGAAGCTCGTTCCAGATGCCGTATCGCCGAAGCGAGAAGCCAACCTGCACGCACGCACCGGGGAGTAACTGCCGCCCGCTGCTAACACCCCGGCACGGCACGCCACTGCCACGTTGATTGGGCCGAAAGGTGAAAGCATACACCCTGCATCATGCATGCTTGATGAGACCTCCATCAGCTCTCCGATTGACGGCGGCGATTGATAACAAGTAAAGCTCCGACAGTTTGAGCTCAGCATGGCAAGTTCACAAGCTGTTTCAATTCTTCACCAGGCGTGGCACCACGCATCCACCGATACGGACATGCGCGTCGATATTTGCCTGCTGTCACCTGTGCCTCCAGCCTCTCAGCCTGCCTGCCTCCAACCTGTAGGTCCGTGTCCACCCCCAGGGCACCCCACGGGCCACAGCTGCACAGGAACCTGGGAAATAAGCTACTGTATTGTGCGGAGATGGCGTCCCGCCAGGCCAAGCGGGAGGAGCTACTCTCTTTATTACAGGCCACTGCGCGAGCTATGTGCCAACGCGAGCGCAACGTGCTGCGACCTACGATAGGGCCTGCAGGGTGCTGCTTTGGTGAGATTGTAACTTGTAGTGAGGTTGTTAGCGGTCTACCTCCTTCTTGCCTTGGTCTTTCCTTTCTTTCCCAGTGTCGTTATTCCTGGACACCTTCCGGTCACTTCTGCAGCAACATCTGGCGCACTCGCCCCGTTACCAGTATGCCTCATCGTCCAGGTTTCGGCCGCCAGGGCACTGACGCCGACCCTACGGGCTCTTCCACGCAGTACGAGCTGCAAGACGCCCTGAAATCTGACATTGACCATGGCACCTCCCACGTCCGCGTGCAAGAGACGAACTCAGATCCCGAGTACAGAGGACCAGACTTCACTTACAATGACCAGCAAGATATGCACAGACTGGGTAAGAAGCAGGAGCTGCGTCGCAACTTCCGCTTCACCTCGATCTTGGGTTTCGTCGCCATTGCTATGGGTACTTGGGAGGTCATTCTCAGCGCTACAGCTGCAGGTTTGACCAACGGAGGGACGGGTGGCATGATCTGGATGTTTGTCGGCAGCTTTTTCTGCTTCGGCACGGTTGTGCTCTCGTTGGCGGAGATGAGTTCGATGGCTCCGGTACGCGAGTCCACGCTTTGAGAGGCAGCAGTGGCCCCGACAATGACTGACACTTCGTTCTCAAACAGACAGCAGGCGGGCAATATCACTGGGCGAGTGAGTTCGCACCTCGGTCAAAGCAAAAGGTCATCTCCTACATCTCCGGCTGGATGTCTACCCTCTCATGGCAATGCGGCACCTGCTCCGGCATGTTCCTCCTAGGCATTGAGATCCAGGGCCTCATCTCCATCAACCACGCCTCCTACGAACCGCAGCCGTACCAGGGATACCTGTTCGTCATCCTAATGGTCACCCTTGGTCTGCTTCTAAACACATGGGGCGCCAAGCAGCTTCCTTTAATCGAGGGTATTATCCTGGTCTTCCACATCTTCGGCTTCGCGGCCGTCTTGATCGTGCTCTGGGTACTCAGCCCAAAGAACACCGCACACGAGGTGTTCACCAACTTTGAGAACAATGGCGGATGGTCGAAAATCGGTCTTTCTATGTTGGTCGGACAGGTTACGTCAATATACGGTCTCATTGGGTCGGACGGTGCGGCGCATATGGCTGAGGAGACAAAAGATGCGGCCATCATCGTGCCGCAAGTGATGTACTGGAGCTACCTCCTCAACGGCGCCATGGGCTTCGTGATGCTGGTCACCTATTGGTGAGTAGCAAGAAGAACCGCGAAGGTGAAGGTGCACCACTGATGATTTTCCAGCTTCTGCCTGACAGACGTCGACTCTGCTCTGAAATCAGTGTCCGGATTCCGTACGTACCACGATCTGTTGCTCACGATCAATGACTAGCTTACTGACATCCACTTAGCCTTCATCTATGTCTTCCAAACCGGCACGGGCAGCAACGGCGGCGCAACCGGCCTGACAGCCATCATCATCATCCTCGGACTCGCGGGCGCTACATCTTTCTTCGCCTCAACCTCTCGCCAGACCTTCGCTTTCGCGCGTGACAAGGGATTGCCGGGGCATAAGTGGATAGGTGCGCACATGAAGAGATGTAGGCACCCTGATATACCGTACTGACACCTCACTAGGCGCTGTCCACCCACGCCTGCTGATCCCGCTTAATGCCATCCTCGTAACCTACGGCTTCACCATCCTGCTCTCGCTCATCAACCTGGGCAGCACGATCGCTTTGTAAGTCGCAATGCCTGTGTGCAAGCCGTAATGCCAGCGTGCGTTTTTGCGCGCTCCAGCTAATCAGAGATGACCTACAGCAACGCCATCATCTCTCTGCAACTTCTCGCCCTCATGTCCACCTACGCGATCAGTATCGGTTGCCTGGCGCTGAAGAGGCTACGCCACGAGCCCCTCCCAGCGTGCCGCTGGTCCCTGGGACGCTTCGGACTGCCAATCAACATATTTGCCTTCTTCTACAGCTGTTTCTCCATTGTCTTTGTAAGTCTTACCTATCCACCACCGAGCGCGCGAAGCAAGCAGTTTGCTGATATGGATCACTAGGTCTGCTTCCCTGTATCCACGCCAGTCGTAGCCAGCAGCATGAACTATGCCATCGTGATGTTCACGGGCGTGATGGCGATTGCGGGCGTGTACTATGCGGTATATGCACGGCACGTCTACGAGGGTCCAGTCGTCTTTGTGCAGGATAGGCCGCTCGAAGAGCTGGCGATGTAATCGCAAGTGCCAAGCTTCTGTGTGCACAAGACAACGTTGGTGGTGGGATACAGATACAGCACACAGGGCGGCTAGCATTCGGGCGAGGCGATGAGTTTGGAGTAAGATTGGGTGGTTAGACTTGAGTGCCGTGTTTCGGCACTCTAGAGCAGCAGTATACAGCGACGAGCACCAGACCCTAAAGGTGGTAGGCAAGGTCACTCGAAGAAGCCTCCCTCGCTCTCGTTGTCGCTGTCTGCTTTGGCAGCGGCAGCGCTTCGGCGCTCTCTCCTGTTGCCGTGCACATCGCCCACTGTAACCTCCTTCTGCCGCTTCTTCTTCTTAATCGTGGCTTCTACCGGCATGACACGCTTCTCTGCTTCCTCCTCCGGGCTCGTCGTAAGCTTGCCGTTCCGCAACGCATCCAGCGTGCCCTCTGCCATGCATTGCTTGACCTTCTGCCACATCTCAGGATCGCCCTGGCGCTCCACATCCTTGACCTCCTCTGCAACATCCTCCTCGGCATCGCCATCCTTCTTCCGCTTCGTCGGGAAGAGCGCGCGATACGGCTGGTCCAGCGGGTAGTACATCGCATAAGCCACATCCACTTCGCCTTCCTCCACCCTCTTCTCCAACCCCGCCCGCTTGCCCTGCGAATCCGCGACGCACTCAATCAACTCCTTCTTCGCCCTCTTCAGCCTCTTGGTAGCCTTTTGCCGATCGAAGAAGCGCACTTTGTGGTACCGGCCGATCATGTCGCTTCGCTTTTTCGCCCGCTGCTCCTCATCAAGCTCGTGTTGCGCGGTCTGTAATGCGCGTTCCTTCTCGATTCGGATGTTGGCAGGTAGATCGTCATTGTGGTCCAGTAGGCGGGAGAGTGAGCGAATCTGCGACTTGAGATCGTTGACGGTGTGGGCCTTTTTGAAGGATTTGCCGCTGATATGGTTCGGCTTCTGGCGTTTGCGGCGAGGTTCTTCGGGCACTTGCTCCAGCCGGGAAGGGTGGACTGACGGTGCTGCACGTTTGGTGGCCATGGTGGTGGTTGGTGCGGGAGGACTGCCTAGAGTTCGAACTGCGAGAGACTTCAACTTCACGATCGGCGAAAAGGTGCGCTAAGGCCGAGCTGGCCCGTGCTGTTTCGGAACAAGCAAAAGCTTTGTGAGCCGGCGATAAAGTACGTACCTTACCGTCAATACTGTACTGCTCGCAACAAGGTAGGGTCGAGTTATGCCATCAATCCCATATTCGCGTAAGTGTAGCACCCTACCTTGCCAAAGGTGCGATGCCGCTGTCTACTTCCACATATACAGCCTATCCACCCAGCCTTTTCCGCGCGTCCCAGCATGGCACAACCTCCAGCAGGTGATGCTGATCGTATGCTGGCCCCGGACCATCCACCAAGTAAAAGACACTCAATCGTAAAGTTCAGTCCAAACACAGCAGCTTGATGTATAGCTGCGGTGCCTGCGGCCTCTACTTCGGCCGCCAGGATAGCCTTGCTCGGCATGAAACATGGCAACACGGCGACACGGTCGATACGGTGGAGTGCATGGCTGTGGTTACGACATGCGTCTGAGCGATACCTCACCCAGCATATGGCGTCCATTAGCCTGGTGTTGCGCGCAGGGTGGCCACTTTCAGCGACATGACTACGATAACGATAGTGCAGGATGAAACATTCGTGTGGCCTGCTCCGGCTTCACCGTTGCTCGGCGTTCATTCACTTGTTATGGCGGCCCGCCTGTTCAATCAGCTTCCTGCTCTGAATAGGATTTCGGTCTTCCATGGCTGCAGCTCAGCTGAGAGAGTACCACCGCCTTCCGGACAGGCTCTGGAGTTCAGGCATCTGGCGTGGCCATTCATGGCACCTTGCTTGATCCAATATGTTGCGCACGGAGAACGGATATATGACGCGATCTCGCTCATGGCTGTCTTCGACGCTGTGCTAATGCATGGAACGTTGCCGAGCCTCACCGGCAGTTGTTTAAGGCTTCTGTACGGTTCACAATGTCACGTATCCTCGGTCAACGAGCCGAATGCTGATGGTGTTCGATAGGCTCAACGGATCCGAGCAATGCCGGGTGAAGGCGCCTAGGTTTCTTCTTGGGTTCATGGAATGGATGTTCCTTCTCTGATACATTGGCAAGCGCCGGAGAAGTCACGCACCAACCATCACCGTCGCAGACCGGACGCTCATAGCTCAACGCCTAGTCTAGTAGGCGACGAGCATGAGTTCACGGGACGTTCGAGATGCAGCCTTGCAAGACCAAGGTGCTCGCGTGGCAACCAAGCGTACACCAGCAGGAGACGATGCGCAAATGTCTGAGAGGGTCCGAGAACAGCCTGCAGTGGTTGCAATCTCCGGATTCGCCTGAACTATCCGCGTGCCATAGGCTGCGAGTACCAAACGCCACTTTACATGAGCCTGATGCGCCGTATGTACGAGATGAACTGTTATGATTTGTGAGTAATCGGAAGTTTTGAGGGCTATCTCCCTCCCTCTCCCTCACTCAGTGGATTTCCCGCAAACGCCGCCTCGCCACGTGCGTGTTTCGTTGCAGCCGATCGATGCCGGTTAGGACCTGTAAGCCGCAGATGCGCAGCTGACTCTCCATGGTATGTCGACGGCAGTTCGTCCCGACTTGCATGTGCGTACGATGGGTAGTATTGGCAAGATGCTGGCATCGTGCTTCGCTCTGCGGCGCTTCGCAAGCTAAAGTCAGCCGTGTGTACATGCACGTGCAGACGCCTCTGGTGTTGCTGCCGAGATCATAGCTTCCAAAGTCAATAGCGACAGGAATGAGCACATTGAGCTGGCCAGCGGGGCATCGAGGGCGAAGAGAGCACTGAGGGGATGCCATGAAGAGCCGGCGGAAACTGGTCCCAAGCATTGCCATCCATAAGGGTGCTGAGACGTCCTCTCACCTGCAACACGCTGAATGCTCCCAGATGACCTTGGGATCGCTCCTTCCCTACTTGTCCGACTGGGGCAAACGACTACTCGTGCTGCTGCGGGATTACGCACACTCTTTGTGAACAAAAACGGCAGGGGGGGCCACTCGGCCAGCTGAGCAGTGAACGAAGGGTCGGGAAGAGCTGTTCACTGTTCACTGCGCCGTAACGCGGAAAAATTTGTCACCAGCCGTGACGTTGACGAGAGGCGGCGATTGAATGGTCACGCAGATTGATGGCATAGAGTCACGGAGTGTTTCAGACGTGCAGCTTCACGAGATGCCGGGTTTCACTCATCATCAAGTCCCCGAACCTCGCGCCTTCCCTGCTTGGCTACATGCGGCACAGCAAACGGCGACTTGGCCTGTGCACGTTGGCTGGTAACCAGCAAAAGCCTCTTCAGCTATAAAAACTCTTCACCTTCTTGCAACCTCCTCACTCTTACAATCTCCTCACTCTTATAATCTATCTCCTCACCTTCTCCCAACCACCACCAACGATTGAACAGCCTCGATCCATATTACCACGACCTCACGCTCTCTGCACTATACTCAAGATGCAGCTCACCACCATCATCACCGCGCTGTCGCTGCTCGGCGTGGCGTGCGCACGCATCATCGGCATGGAAGCACCACAAGAGATCGCCGCCGGCTCCGACTTCACCATCACCATCATCACCCAGAACTACATCCAATCCGTTCTCGACGTCTCGGCCGCCTTCGGCTTGGCCACGACGATGTACCCGGACAGCCTGGGCACCTACCTCACCTCGACCTACCTCGGCCCCGGTAAGCAAAAACACGTGCATGTGTGCACTCTACAGTGAAGCTTGTTGATCGCTGACAAGCACGTAGAGCAGTCCAACGTCGTCACCAACATCAGCGTCACCGCGGTGCTGTCACCGAGCTATGCTCAGGGCAGCAAGTTCTACCTGACGGCAGCCTTCACCAGTCTTGGAGGGGCGCTGTCGGAGGTCAGGACCAGAATTTACAGCGTGCCGATCACCATCGCAGCCTCTACCAGCTCTGAGATATTCTACAACACGTTCGGCGTCGACTCCTGTAAGCTATGACACTTCCTTTTCCTTGAGGACAGTCTTCTGACAATACTGTAGGCTCCTCGGCAAGCTCCACCGTCAAGTCCCGCGACACTACAACTGCAGCCAACCTCAACACCCTCATCACCACCGTGCAGAGTGACTTGACTGCTCTCATCGAGTACATCATCAGCCCCGATAGTGCTAGCGCGCAATCCCAGTACAGCTCGACCGGAAGCCTCTTCGACGATGTTCTCGCCCAGGTGGCCTTGCCCAGAGGCACGTGCAGCAATACCACGACGGACGCTACGCTGAATGGAACCCAAGCGATCTATTTGATTCAGGACATCCAGGGCACGCTGAGTAAGGTGTCAGTGCAGGCTACCAACGGTGATGACGTTGAGGCTTTCACGAACGCATGTACGGCGCTCACCAACTACTTCGACAATGGGCTGCACGAGTACTTCTTCGGGGCTTGATGGGCGCTAGAAGAAGCAACACTCATGTAGGCTCACGGCCCGGTGCATGCGAAGGAGGCTCTAGAAGTCCTCACTGCTGTATGCGCCACCTATGGTGGGCGCTTGGGACTGAGCGTGCGATGCTTAGCATTCCATAGTGCCTATGCAATGACAATGACTATGACTTTTTGGTCACAATCCGACTGCTCTTCTTGGCTCCCGCTACCGCACTGTCTTCATCCCCATACTTTTCCCGCCATTCACACTCCAGCATGCCAAGCTCGACCAGGTCCCAGTACTTGCCATCATACCAGAGATGCTCCCGCTTGCAGCTCTCACGCACAAACCCCAGCCGCTCGTACAGCCGAAGGGCTCCCGGGTTCCAGCCGAACACTCCCAGCTCGATGCGATGCAGGTTCCCATACCGGAAGCCCCATTGTAGCGCCCATCGAATAGCCTCGCTACCATAGCCTTGTCCCTGGTGCTGTCGTAATATGCAGATGCCTAGCCCGCTGTTCCTGTGGTGAACCTGCTTAGGATCGCTTGCGCTCAAGGCGATCGTGCCGATGGGGATGGGCTTGCTGGTTGCGGCATCTGTTGCTGCTGTGGCCGAGTCTTGCGACGACTGGGGTGCCAAGAGACAAATCTTCACAGCCAGCAGGCATTTGTCGCGGTAGTACTCGCGGTTGCCGGCGACGTCGCTCTTGGCTTGAGGCACGACGGGAAAGGGAGAGGCATTGAAGTACGATTCGGCGTCGGCTGGGATCGACAGAAGGAAGTCGTCGTCTTCGGCCTCGATTGCGGTGTACACGAGTCGTGCTGAGCGCCACGGGTGGATGGGCATGGTTGCTCTGGCGTTCCAAACGTTGTTTCTGAGAGTATGACGGGATGGAAAGCGTGTGCAAACTGAGGAGGAGGAAGGAAAGCGGAACGATGCTTGCCCTTAAGTATACCTTATCAATGCCACCCACTATCGCCTTCCTCCTGTAGGTATCGCTGCCACTAACAATCCTCAACGAGATTGCTGGCCGCATGTCCTTGGTGTCAGCTCATTAGCTCCATGAGTCACTCACCCTCTCTACTCAAACAGTCCTTAGCGCCTATCGGCCGAGAGTATGGTGTAGGCTGTGGTATGTATCCAGTTGCCAGTGCTTGTGTTCGTGAAATGGGGCGAGCAACTGGGTGAATCCAGGCAACAAGGTATCGAGAGATTTAGACGGAGATGCAAGATTGAAGAGGTCGTTCCCGTCGACAAAGTTCCCGGAAAGTGCCGGTTCTCAGCAGCACGGGAACGAGGGGCTACTTCTCCGCAACCTTGGCGCGGATATCGATTGCAACCCTTTTGTGTGACCACCGTGACGGCAACGCCTCTTGGTCTGCAGCAGTGCAGCAGCCTGCAGGAACGCTGGCAGCATCGACGAGCTCCGCTTTCTCGGGCCTGCGATGCGGCGCTACGTGATGACCGATGGTGCTTCCGGCATTCATACCTTCGCACTCTTTGCCGTGTCCCACCGTGCTCTCAGTGCAGGCTGCAGCTCATCACCCCTCCGAGCCCTCCTTCTTCCAGCCCACTTCACTCCCGTAGCCGTAGGTTCGGAAAGATCGCAGTTGAGATTACAATTTACAGGACACGTCCAGCGCCAGGGTCACAGGTTCCACCGCATCAGAGATCTTACACCTCGGTTGGATCTGTCATGGCCTGTGATACGACTGCGGCCTGCCACCTCTCCGGCTTGCGGACCGGATGCTGCACCTGTCGCCTGGTACGCCCTCCTCTCGTGACACCTGATCGCTATGGAGCCCCGCACTTACTGCAGATATATGCATTGATAATTCGATGCCATCTATGGCGCAGTTCACGAGGTGCAAGACCTGCCGTCACGCATGCGGAGGAACGTCATGTGCGTCAGACTTCGCTATATGGCGTCTGTGCGGTTTAAGATGTGGAGTTCTCTAGCCGACCGATGATGAGGCACGGGTGAGTGAAGCATCCCGCGCAAACAATATCGGCCTGACGTTTCAGGCTGTTGGAACAGTCACATGGCAGCATGTGGAGAGCAAATCTGGAGTCTCCATTGAGTTCGTACCTGTAGTGGAGAAGACAAGATGCGGACGCGGACCCTTCTGTGGGGATATCAAGGCGCTAATGACCAACTGCAGCATCGACGTCACATCCGCAAGGGGACATGCGCTTTCCACGAACCATTCGCTCCAGCTACTGCTCCCCCAGCGACATAGTACCTGTACCTGCCGAATCGGTGCACTACTAGGCAGACTAGAGCTCACGACGCCAGGAACAAGGCCCAGGTAGGTTTAACGTTGTGCGGGGGTGCTTGCTGTGCCTGTAGCCTCCCTAGGCTCCCTGTCGCTCACCTGGAGCTCTGAACAATTTCTCAGCCGTGTCTTTTCGGGTACAAATAAGCTGCATCCTCCCTTGCGGGGCATTGAGACACTGCTTTCCTTTCTTCAGCTGTCTCTGGAAGACGCCAGCGATACTGAAGTACAACATCATTGAGCAGCCTTCACTGCAGCTTCATACCGCCGAGCGGACGATCTACCACCAACATGACCTTCATGAGAACAGTTCTTCTGGCGGCGGTGCCATTGGCGCTCGCCCAGGTTGACCCGCCAGGACCACCGTTTCCAAACAGCACGTATCCGAACGCCACAGATCCATTGACAGACAGCGGGGCCATGTGGAATGAGACCTCACCACCGTCGTATCCATCACCATGGGGTACAGGCCTCGGTGACTGGGCCGATGCCTACAAATCTGCACGAGCCTTCGTCTCGCAGCTCACCTTGACCGAGAAGGTCAACCTCACCACTGGTGTCGGTTGGGAGGGCGAGAAGTGTGTGGGCAACAATGGCGCCATCCCCCGTCTCGGCTTCAAGGCGCTCTGCATGCAGGACTCGCCTCTGGGTGTGCGTGACACCGACTTCGTTTCTGCCTTCCCGGCAGGCGTGACGATCGCGGCCACCTGGGATCGTGCGCTCTTCTACCAGCGCGGATTCGACATGGGCAGCGAGCACCGTGACAAGGGCGTCGACGTTCAGCTCGGTCCTGTGGTTGGCCCGCTTGGGCGCACCCCAGAAGGTGGACGCAACTGGGAAGGCTTTGCGCCCGACCCAGTGCTGTCCGGCATTGCTGTCGCTCAGACGGTCAAGGGTATTCAAGCTGCCGGCGTCATGGCTTGCACGAAGCACTACATTGGCTACGAGCAGGAGCATTTCCGCCAGGGCGCGCCTCCAACGAGCGTGACTGAATCCATCAGCTCAAACATCGACGATGTCACCATGCACGAGCTCTACCTTTGGCCATTCGCGGATGCCGTTCGCGCCGGAACCGCAAGCATCATGTGCTCCTACAACCAGATCAACAACAGCTACGCCTGTCAAAATTCTTACACTCAGAACCAGCTTCTGAAGAACGAGCTCGGCTTCCAGGGGTTCATCATGAGCGACTGGAGCGGCCAGCACTCCGGTGTCAGCAGTGCGCTTGCGGGTATGGACATGACCATGCCCGGCGACATCGGCTTCGACTCGGGCACCTCCTTCTGGGGCGCCAATCTCACTATCGCGGTCCTCAACGGCACTGTCCCGCAATGGCGACTTGACGACATGGCTGTACGCATTGTCGCTGGCTGGTACTACGTTGACCGTGAGGCCAACCAAGTGGCCAATGCGCCAACGTTCTCCTCATGGACTCTAGACACGTACAACTACCAGCACTTCTATGCGTCTGAAGACTGGACGCAAGTCAACTACCACGTCGATGTTCGCGACGAGCATGCTGCCGACATTCGCAACTTCGCCGCCAAGGGCACTGTCCTGCTGAAGAACAATGGTGCGCTTCCGTTGTCCGGTAACGCGAAACTCACTGCAGTGTTTGGCTCGGACGCAGCAGAGAACCAATATGGTCCCAACGGCTGCAGCGATCGTGGCTGTGACAACGGCACGCTGGCTATGGGCTGGGGATCTGGTACTGACAATTTCCCATACCTAGTCACTCCTCTTGAGGCCATCAAGGCTGAGGTGCTGAGCCACGGCAAGTCCATTGAAGATGTCATCGACGACTACGCCTACGCCCAACAGAACGCGCTGGCACGCCGAGTGACGGACGTGGGTGGTGTGTGCATTGTGTTCGCCAACGCGGACTCCGGTGAAGGCTATATTATAGTCGACGACAACGAGGGTGATCGCAACAACCTGACTCTGTGGCACAACGGTGACGACTTGATCCGCAACGTCACATCCTTCTGTAACAACACTATCGTTGTCATGCATACTGTAGGGCCGGTGCTCGTCGACAGCTTCTACGACAACGAGAACGTTACGGCCATCATCTGGGCTGGCCTCCCAGGCCAAGAATCCGGCAACTCCATCACCGACATCCTCTACGGCAAGGTCAACCCTGGCGGCAAATCTGTGTTTACGTGGGGTGCATCCCGCGGAGAGTACGGTGCCGACGTAATCTACGAGCCGAACAACGGCGTCCTGGCTCCGCAAGAAGACTTCGCGGAGGGCGTCTTCATCGACTACCGTGCCTTTGACAAGCTCGGTGAGACCCCAATCTACGAGTTCGGCTTCGGTCTGTCGTACACCACCTTCTCGTACTCCAACTTGCAGATCGCGGCCCACGCGGCCCCAGCTTACACGCCAACTACGGGTGACACCCCATCTGCGCCGACGTACGGCGTGGTCAGCAACAACACCGCCGATTACCTTTTCCCGGCCGACATCACACGCATCCCAGCGTACATCTACCCATACCTCAACAGCACGTCTCTCTCCGCGTCAAGTGGCGACCCGCTGTACGCCATCAACTACACCTTCCCAGCTGGAGCATACGACGGCAGCCCACAGCCTCTCCTCGCAGCTGGCAGCAGTGTTGCTCCCGGTGGCAACCAGGCACTCTACGATGTTCTCTTCACAGTGACTGCAACTGTCACGAACACTGGTAGCGTGGAGGGTGACGAAGTACCCCAGCTGTACTTGAACCTTGGCGGTCCGAACGACCCTAAGGTGGTGCTCAGGAACTTCGATCGTATCACGATTGCCCCAGGTGCTAGCGAGACCTTCACTGCCGACATCACGAGGAGGGATGTGAGCAACTGGGATACCGTTGCACAGGACTGGTGAGACGAACAATCAACCTCGTTTGCATCTTCAAAGCTAACTGTTTCGCGTAGGATCATCTCGAGCTACACCAAGACAGCATACGTCGGCAGCTCAAGCCGCAAGCTTCTACTGAGTGCCAAGTTGGACCTCAGCGGCGTCAGCACTTCACCGTCTGGCCCGTCTTCTACTACTTACTCGAGCTCTTCTAGCTCCGCCGCTGGCTACTCAAGCTCCTCTAGCTCTGCTGCTGGCTCCTCCATCTCCTCCAGCTCCGCAGCTGGCTCGTCCAGCTCCGCCGCTGGTTCCTCCAGCTCCGCTGCTGGTTCCTCCAGCTCCGCCGCTGGTTCCTCAAGCTCCTCCACCCCGACCGTGACCAGTAGCTACGGCCACAGCGCCCACAGCGGCTATGGCCCGCCTTCATACAGCTCGACTAGTGCATAGTGTGCGCAAGCGACGTCTTCTTCCTACCCTCTTTTCCAGAACAACTGGGATTCTCCTAGTCTACTGAAGGAATGTTTCAGTGGCACGTATGACAGGACAAACACAACCAATGGGACGGACTATTCGCCAAACAAGAGCGAGAGCGTGGCAGCACCTCTGCGGTTCAGGAGACGCAGGCAAGGGAGAAGGGTATCGTTAGTCGAGTAGGGTTCGCTTACGAGCAGCATCTTCCTGGCTTGGATAGCTTAGCTGAGTGTATATATGTGCGAAATGAGGCCATGATAATGAAAAAAGCTTGCATCACTCGATGCTGGCCAGTGGATCTAGGTCGATGTGAGTATGGTGAACGCCACGGTCTCGCCGATTGCGTTTGCTGCACTTGAGAACTGTCACGCCGCTTCGACAGCTTGCTCCCCAACTTCCACCTCATTGCCCAGCCTCATAGCAGCCAACGTCTCGTTGACGCTCTTCGTCGGCCCGCTCTCCTCTACTTCGTCAGCTAACCTCTGAGCCTTTGGCCGTCCACGGTCCTTCTCCGCCACCTCGTCTCTAGCGAACTTCAGCACAGCCCACCGATGTCGAAGGCTCTCCTGCCAAGAGCGCTCATCGCGCTGTTCCTTGATCACGTTACCACGCCGATCGGTCTTTGTCCACTTCTGCTCGAGTATTCGCACAAGCTCGGGGCTGTGCGACTCACAGAAGGCGAGGCGTTCGATCGTGGACCAGCCTTCAATGGCGAATGAGCGGCTACCTCCGCGTCTTGTCTGCTTGAAGATTGTGACAGGACCCGCCGCGGGTTCGTCTGTGTCGCCGGGTGTACTCGCTGCGGCTGGAACCCTGTGAGCAGAGACTCTTTCAACCGGTACGCCTGCTGCCGTCTCATCGATGCTACAGCTCGTTTCCCCATCAGGCTTCACACCTGCAGCTTCGCCTTGGTTCGAACTGTCTGCTGACTGATGAGGCAGTAGATCTAGGTTGGACTTCACGTAGATGATGTGATCGGTGTCGAACCTCGGGTTAGCTTGATAGAAGAGGAACAGGTACGCGAGCTTGCCCGGCGTGACGGCAGCATCGTGCAAGGTCTGGTTAATCTTGTCGTGTGTGAGTGTACCATCCGCCCCATCAGCTGGCCAGAAGTGGGACTTCACTTCTTCAGCAGATACGAGCTCGTCGAATCGTGCAGACGATCTCTCAGGCTTTACGGGTGGCTTTTTCTCATCTGCTCCGCTCTTGTTGCGGAGAGCCGGTGGAATGTAGCGGCCTGCCATTGTGCGAAAAGTGTGGCATTTGTGGAAAGTCGATGGAGGCACAGGCAGAGCCAGACTGCTTTTGCCACACACCACCAAAACACGCTAACGCGCGTGGTCACGATTGGGGAGGCAACTGCCGATGACAATAATCACAAATACCCCGTACAATGATAGCGGAAGATGCTCTAACGAATTGATGCATCGGACTCGAACACGACAGCTTGGTCGCGGGCTGATGACGCCCAGTTCAGCATCTCTAAACTCCTGTCTCACGTCGAAGTCACATGCTTCGCCTGCGCCGGTGCCTGAGAGGGAGTCGTGCGTAGCGAGTGGATCGACAACACCAGGCTGGCATTCACCACTGTGCATCTCGACCACAACGAACGCGTCCGTGTGAAACATCGACACAAGTCACTCAAACCATGCAACGAGTGTTGAACGTATGGCGCGCAACCGTACAACTGGGAAGGTCGAGCTACAAAAGTTCGGCCACGAAGAGCACGCATAACGCCGAATTGATGTCGCTCGGCGAGCAGTTCAGAGTCCTCCGGGATGGTCTGACGTACCTGGCGGGCAATACAGCGGCTCAAATCATGCTCGATGCCAGTGGAAATGTACCAGTGCTTCCGGTTGATAACCAGGCCGTCGAAACACACAAGGGCAACCTTGTATCTGTTGGCAGGACCGATGTGACGCTCGCCATTGACTTCAATCCAAGTGAGGCGGATATGCAAGTGAGGCGGATATGCTTCTCAGCAAGCTTGGGCTGCGAGTAGCGCAGAAAGCCCTTCAACGCAGCGGTGAGGCCAGGATACTGCTCGTCAAGCGTGATCGTCGACATGGTCTACGAAGTCTTGAGCTTGCCATCGTAGCTTCTACCGCTGACAAACTCCGCGATGACCAGGTGCATGCGGTTCTGCTCATCCACGAAGGCAGATGGCATGCCGTTGTCGACGAGCTTCGTCGGAAGGGTGATGTCACCTTGCTCGACGAACTTGGTGACATCCGGGTCCGTGATGTTGGTCGGGTCAAGCTGCTTGACATAGCCGAACATGATGACGCCCGCCGTCTTGCGGCAGATGTGCGCATGAACAATCCGCATCCAGAGATTGAGCTCACTCTCCTTCGTGGCCTCGTCGATGAACATGATGATGCCCTTGCACGGCGGGAACGTGATGTCCGCGTTGTCGAACATGGCCTCCATCTCGAGCTCCTGTTTGTCATGAGCGAACAGGCCAGCGACGTTCTGAGTACGCGAATTGCTGCAGGTCGTAACGATGATGCGCTGCTGAATCATGTACTGCTTGGTGACATTCTTACGTGCCTGCTTCAGGCGATCCTTGAGCTCGGCGTCGTCAAAGTCCCAATCACCGCTGTCGATCTTGGCTTGGCAGTTGGCAATGAAAGCCCACTGCTCTGTCATATCGGCTTCGCGTACGCCTTCCTTCGTGAAACGCATCTTCAGCCGATAGCACTCGTCGGGCTGACGCTTCGAGAACTCGATGACTCTAGCTTACTGGCCTAATTTCGCCGTGGTCTTGTGCGTGACCTTCTCCCGCGTGGCGGCCGCGGGGCTTTTGAAGATGGCCCTCCTCCTCTGCATCAGCAGTCGGACAGTTCTTGACATAGTCTGGGACGTCGCGCTCCATGAAGCTATGATTCGCGTGCAGGTCACGGCTGGTTGAGTACGCACGAACGAGAGGGAGCTTTGAGAGAGCAACGCCGTTCTTCTCGAAGTGCTCAGCGAGCGCAAAGGTAAACCGATCAGCGGTGTTGTTCGTGGGCGAGAGGCACAGGATGTGGTAGCCCTGCTTGTAAGCGAAGTCGACCAACGCCGTCTGCAGGAGGGTCTTGCCGGTACCAGCTGGGGCGTTGATGTAATGGGAGCCATCCAGTGAGAGTGTGAGCGCCAGAGAGCAATCCATCATTTCACATTGCCTCGATGTTCGGATGCTTAGTCCAGCCAGGTGGCATCATAGCTTGATTCCGAAGACTCCTGAAGTACGGCGTAATGAACTCGAACTCTTGTAATTCCCATGGCCGCCCTTCTCCAGGAAAGACCTGGACGCAACTCTTCATCCGGCTCTACTCGCCCTAGGCCGACCACTCTCTTGGTCCTGCTCTCCCGGTTCGCTATCTTCCTGCATTCCTTCAATTCGGCCGGCTTTATGATGCAAGCTTTGGAGATGCCGGCGTCAACAAGTTCATTGAAAAGGTCAAGATCGAAGGCGACAGGCTCGTTGTCGAGTGGCGTATTCTTGAAGTACCTTCTCTTCTTCACGGTGCCACGTCTCTCGTACACGTAGTCATGGCACAGCTGTGTAGATCGTTAGCGCAAGCGATATCATCTTGTCAGGGTAGTGTACTAACAAAGAGGTAGACGTCGATGTAGTCTTTGTCCTTTAGGAACCATGCAGGCGTGATTGGCCACACGGCGTACAGATGGCGTGCGCCTAAGCTGAGGGCCTCGCGGGACGGGAGACGATTGAGACCATAGCGGGCCTGGAGCTTGTCTGTGAGCACCACCCCATTTTCCTGTGACTGCTTCGGCCAGCGATTTGGCTCACCGGTCTCGCGTGCTAGCCAGCCGGCATACTTGACAAATGCGACCGCTTTTTCGGGGGGCTTCTGAAAGCGTGCGACCTGGAGGATGGTCAGCGCGGATATCTCCGGTCGGTGTAGTGTATTCTGTGCCATACCAGGTCCGCCTCGATCTTGCTCAGGGCATATTCGTCCGCCTGCTCGGCATGCTCGAACGCATTGCATTCGTCCGCTTTCTTCTCAAGCCGCTGCGCGAGACCTTGCGTGGGGAACTGCGTGGAGAACCGAACATCTGCCAACTTGACAATTTGGCATGGGCCTTTCCAGCCATGCGGTTGTGCACGGTACATGATGCTCTGGTTGCGTGCCTTGGTCGCCCAGATCGCTGCTGGGCCATCGTATCCTGCCGTCATACCATCCCACTCCGAGTCGGCCTCTTTGTTGGCGATCATTGACGGCGGTGCTGGTCTTGGCTCGATCAAGACGTGGGCTGTACCAATCTGGTTACCGTTAGCACCCGGGGAGCACGGCGGAGACGAGCACGTCCTACGTACCTTTTCGCTTCGCTGCTCGAAGCCTATGAACCTCTTCCGCTTCACTTTCTCATACGCGGCTTCTTCCTAGGGACCATCTTAGCCTCGCCGGAAACGAGAACGGCATATGCCATCTCTGTACCTTCTCGCGCTGTGCCGCTGCTTTCTCGAGTTGCTTCGCGGTAAGGTCCTTGCCTCTGGCGGCATGAACTAGTAGCTGTCGTAATTGTGTCGTCGGGTCCGCCCTCACACAGCCTTCGCCTTGCCGCGCCATTGCGACTTGCTCAGAGATGGGTAACGGAAGGTTTGAAAAGAATGTGATGGTCAAACCATCTGAGGGTGTGAGTGTGTGAGTGTGTAGGTGAGGGCGATGCGGGGGTTGCATATGAACGCCAGTAAGTGAGGACGAGGCGGGAATTGCATGTGACTGTCAGTAAGTGAGGGTGAGGCGGGAATTGCATGTGACTGACAATGCTTTGGTATGCCGGGACATCGCCGCATTTGGGCGGTTAGCAGCTCTATCGCAACTGCCATCGTCCGAGATGAGGGCCTGACTTCAACCATACCGCAACCGTACCTCGAAGCTATCGTGACACTCCAAGCCTCGTCGAAAAGACTGCCCTTGGATGGGGATCTATTGCGACCGTCAATCACATTCCACAACCTATCTCATTGCGTTTCTCGTAGCGCCTCCCACATCGTCAAACCCGGGTAGCCAAACGGCCCCAAAACCCGTAAGAGCCTTCGGCAGCCAGAAGATGAACCAGGCCCTGCTCGGCTAGCCCACACCACTGACGCAGAGTCGCAGACCGTCATGGCCGACGTCAGCGACACAACGCTCGCATGTCTCCATCAGATACCCAATGCGAGCCACCCGCGCACCTATACCCACCGGATTGCCTGATCCAGTTATACCCCACTGGACAGCGACCCATCTTCATGAGCTTCTCCTTTTCCATTGCCTCCCGCTTCTGCTTCTCCTCCAAAGCCTTCTTCTTGCGCTCGATCTCGTCTAACTCTCGCTGGCGCTTGGCATCCGCGCACTTCTTCAGCCACTCACGCAACTTGGCCTCTTCTTCCTTGAGGCGTAGGACCTCTCGCTGCTCCTCTTCTTCCTTTCTCTTGTCCTTTTGCAGCTGATCCCAGACCTCGCCACTCACGCCTACATCCCTCACCGCCACCTTGTTCTGCTTCGGTCCATTCGGCTCATGCGCGTCATCATCGACTCTTGCTGCGGGCTGCTCTTCGGCTCCGGCGTGCTGTTCAAGCTCTTGCGCAGCACGAGTCTCGATCGCCGTCACCATATTCCGCGCAGGAGCATGTACGGGCTGCTCCATCGTGCGTGCGGCAGATAGCGCTGGAAGTGCCTTCGGCGTATGCATGGCTGATCGCGCCCGGCGAGTCCTCTCAGCTATCATCTTCTCAATTTCCTCGAGCACGATCTGCTCCGTGAGGGCCAAGGCACCCTCAGATGCTTTGAAGGTCTTCATCATCTTCCCCATCATGCCTTTGGAAAGCGTCTGAACATCGCGAGCGCTTGCGAAGTTCTCGAGGTCGCAGAGTCTGCTCAGGCACTCCATTACTTGATCGCGGAACTCTGCTTTCGGAGCTGACATCACGGCGGAGTTAACCCGCTTCTTGTTCGCAAACAAGCGAGCCAGCAGGTCGAAGGCGTCGTCGGGCGTCATGCTCTTGAAGTCCACAACCTCCGGAAATCTTGAGGACAGCCCAGGATTCACGTCCATCAGCCTGTTTATATCGTTCTCATAGCCTGCAAGGATGATGACGATTTTCCCAAGGAATTCTTCCCGTGTAACGCAGTCCACGAGCTGGTCGACGGCTTCCTTTGCGAAGCCACCTTCAGCTAATCGGTAAGCTTCGTCGATGAATAAAACTTTTCCCAAGCACGATTCAATGAGCTTGTACGTCTGGGGCCCAGTCTGACCAACATACCCGGCGACGAGGTCTTTGGCTGAGCACTCCTCCACCTCCGCCTTCGCAAGAAAGCCCATGTCATAGTAGACTTTTCCCATGCGCCGCGCCGTGCTAGTCTTGCCAGTTCCTGCAATGTACAAGTCAGTGTACGCCCGGGCAGATGAGTGGATGACCACGCAGAGGCGCTAGAACTTACCCGGTGGTCCGCGGAAGAGGAAGTTGAAGGGAAGCTGCTCTCGAGGGTCCATCCCACACTCCTTCATGTTCGCAGCGACCTTCTGATAACCCTGTAGCTGCTCGACAAGAGCGTCACAACCGACGACATCCTCGAAGAGTTTGGCAACATTAGTCACAGCTCTCGCACCTCGCGCATGGTCAGGATCAAAGTCATGTGCTTCTAGAATCGTGGCTGCAGCGTATCCTTCAACCGCCACACGTTTCTGCTGCCGAAGCTTAGCTGCGTTCAGCAGGATGTCCACCTCGCCAGCGTTCCCAAAGTTTGGCCGATTACGGGCTCTGCTGAGTATCTCGAGCGCAACCTCTCTGCCTTTCGGCGTTGTTTTGAAGCCTTGCGACTTGAGCTTGCTAGCAAGGATGACAGCAAGCTGATCATCGTCGAAGTCTTCGAAGACAAACGCAGAGTCTAGTGGAAATCGCCGTGCAAGTCCTGGATTCGAGTTGTGCAGCATCTCTTCCAGCTGCGCCTTGTATCCAAGCATCAGGACGCACCGATCGTCGCCCGGAACGCTCTGAACCTCTGCAACTATGGTATCAATGACAGATGATCGATACGGATCTGAGCTGCCACCTCCATACAGCCCATATGATTCGTCTATGACCAGGACCTTCCCAATAGCGGCGTCGAGGATACCCTTTGTGTTAGCTTCGGAGGCACCGAGAACGTTCCCTACGAAGTCCGCCGGTGTCTTCACAACAACTGTGACGCGAGTTAGACTTGATCACAGACCGCGGTCACGGTCAGAAGGGTATTATAGAGAACTTACCATCCCCACTTGAGAGCATGCCAATGTCAGCGAGTATTTGTCCATACAGCTTGGCGACGGTCGTCTTGCCAGTCCCTGGAGAACCCAAGAAAACTTTGTTGAGAGTGAAGTCCACAAGAGGCTGTTCTTCTAGCTCCCTCTGGTAGTTGAACTGGATGCTGGCAAATAATGCTTTGATGGCTTCTTTCACCGAAGCCAAACCGACCATGCCTTGCAGCTTCGACCATGAGGGGTTGTTACTGAGCACTCCAGACGGCTCAGGCCCAATCAAGTCCTCCTTGGTCATATGGAAGTCGTCCGGGAGTCTGCCGGCGCGCCTGTCTTTCCGGACTCTTGTTGCCTGGCGAGAGCAAACAAGCGACAGCACATTCTCAACCGCACGTGCGTTTCCGAAGCCAGCTTTGCCGCGACCACGGCCAATGCGTCGGGCGACGATCCTAGCGAACAAGCCCCTGCTGCCGCCTTCAAGTCTCATCTGGCCTTGAAAGCGCTTGTCGACTCCGTATTTGAGTATCTCCAGAAGCTCAGTGTCTTCATAGTCTGCGAACTGTATGTGACGCGGGAAACGGCTGGGTATGCCTGGGTTGTGGGCGAAGAAGGACTCCATCTGCTTATTGTAACCGGCCAAAATAAATGCAATGTGGCCCGAGGTGTTCTCGACCTCCGCAAGCAGGAAGTCTAGCACCGCCGCTCCGCCGTGGTTGGATCCGGACGTTAGCTGGTAGGCCTCATCAATGAACAACGCACCTCCGCCCTTCGCCTTTATGTCGTCAAGCATCTTCTTGCAGCCTTGGACACCTTCATTGGCCAGTTTTGACCCAGTGGACTCCACAAAGAAGCTCCCAGGGAGTGCACCGACGGACGTGAGGAAATTGGCGTACAGACGGGCTACCGTCGTTTTGCCTGCAAAAACATCAGCTCTGCTCATCTGAGCCAGGACCGTACGTCTAAGGCACGGCAAGGCATGGGCTGTCGAAGAAGAAAGTGTATGTCATACCTGTACCAGGGTTTCCAAGCAATGCAGCACCAAACCGTTCCTTCTTCAAATTAGCATTTTGTCGCACGGAAAGGTCAACTCTAGCTTTGATCTCCAGGAGTTGATCTTTGACGTTTTCGAGGCCGATCATGTCCATCAATGAGTCGAGCGATTCGTCACTGGCTCCCTCAAGCTCTTTCTGCGACTCCCACTCTGCCCGAGCTGGCGAATGTGGCTTGATCGGTCCATCATGAAGCTCCCGCGGCTCACCAGAAGTTCCGGTAGGTGACTGATCAAGGGCAGAGCCCGTGGGAGGCGTAGCTGAGGATGCTGTCGATGCTGTCGGCTTGGTTACGGCGGCGGGAACCGGTCTATCGGGGGCGGTAGCGCTCCCACCCCTGTGGCCTGGTGTTTGACTGACAGGAGCTCGCTGTTCACTTCGGCTTGCCTGCTGTCGGGCCGCCTGAGTTTGTAAGCTCTCCAGGTCTTTCTGGTGCTGGCGGATTACATTGTCCTGCTCCTTCGTCTCTCGCGTCTCCTTCAACGCACGACGTTCGGCATCGATCTGGAGCTGAATAGCAGATAGCTTCTGCGCATACGCACGTTGCTTTTCTTGGCGCGCTTCCTCGAGCAGGAGGTCCCTCTGTTGACGCTCCGCTACAATGCGTGCTTCCTCGTCACAGGTCCGGCAAGAAGCAGGCCGCGATCGTGAGCATCGCCACGTGAGCTTATGTTTTTGAGGACACTCGTCGCTGACAAACTGCTGGCATTCGGCCTTCAGATGATCAACGGGTTTGTGGCATCTGCGTGGGCACGTATGCAGGCCACAGCCAAGCATAGCGCCACTAGTCAAACAGTTAGCGATGCCTTGAATGTAAACGATTTCGGCCTGATAGTGTCATTCAGACCACTGACGGCTGTACAGACGTGTTACTCCAAAGCGAATGCTATTGGCAGTATCCACTGTTGTAAGATCGCCAGCAAGAGCACTTACCATAGAGCACTACAACCGCCTTCCGGACATTGCTCGTCAAACTCTGCAGGGCTGCCCAAGATCATCTGACATCCTGGGTGTTGCTCACATCGAACGGGTAGTCCGTCAAAGATGCAGTTGTTCTCACCGAGGGTGTTCAGTAAGTACTTCCAGTCACGCGCTCCTTTGGGACTGGCCAAGAAAGTGGCTGAGTTTCCAATCAGAATCAGAGCCTTGCGCGCACGCGAGAGCAGCACGTTCAGCCTTTCCGGAGAGGCCATGAATCCAATAGCACCTTCCGGATTACTTCGGGTTAGGCTGACTATCACAATGTCACTCTCTTCGCCTTGGTAGTTGTCTATCGTGGCCAATCTTATCGGCCGCTTGCTCGGCGCTGCACTTGCTTGAGACATTACTCCGGCTTTCACCAAGTCGAAGGCATCAAGATCGTTTAGCACTGGGTCGTTCTCAGCAGTAAGCTCTTCGCGAAGCAGGTGAAGTTGGCCAAGGTATGGCGTGAGAACGACTTGATCCTTAGTTCCGTAGCCTTGCTGCGCTAAGTAGCGCACTGTCTTCAGGACCATATCAACCTCGAACTTGTTCTGCTTGCTCACAGATATGCCTTCGTCTCTACGGTCTGCGAGGTCGGACGGAAGTTCTGGATGTTTGTGATCGACGAAGATGACCCGGTTTCGCACACCGCGAAGAGGCTCGCGATTGAGCGTACTCGGAGCGTCGACAAGGTCTGGATATGTGAGCTTGCGGACGAGAGACGAGATCTCCGGGCACATGCGGTGTTGTTGCTGCAACGTGGTGTGCGGAAAGCCCGCTCTTACGAGCCGCTCGAACAACGACCGGTTAAGATCAAAACCATCACCTTTCTCCACGGTCAGGGAGTGGTTGTTCACCTTCGGCCGGAGTTGCTTGTGGTCACCGATAAGAACGAGGTGTTTCGTACTCGGCGTCAGCGCGGTCAGCACGTGACTCTCAAGGATCTCTCCGGCTTCCTCAACCAGAATGATGCCCGGTGACGTGCTCTGCAGCTGCTTGGTGTATTTCGCAGCGGCGGTGGTCGTGCATGCAACGATGCGCTTCCGCTGGATGACCTCGGTGTCTCGTTGATTGAGCACGTCCCGCAATGTGCTCTCACTGGCGTTAAACTCTTCCGCCACGCTTGTGATGGCAGAACTCCTGTCCTGCACCAAGTCTTTCTCCCAGGCCTGGAGTTTCCGCGCTCGTGAGTCCTTATCTAGCTGCCAGACATGTGCATACTCCGGCTCCACATTGCTTTTGAACACTCCGGCGTCATACCCACCAACCCACTGGTCAAAGAGATAGTGCTTCGTGACTGCCTTACCGTCCCTGCCAACAACTTGCTCACCATCGTCTAGGCCCGGGACCTGCAGAGCGCAGTAGATCTCCGAATCCTGTTCGTCGAACTCGAGGTACTCCATGATGTTGTCCCGCGTCGGCCGGAACTTCACATATGAGGACAACAACCGCTCAAGTTGTATCCCCTGCAAGTCGGTTTCCCTGTTGAGCTTGTTCACAACATCCCACACCTGTGGAGATCTGGCGTTCTTGCTTGTTTGCTTGAACAGACTGAGTGGTTCGGTGCGAGCGCTGGACTTTGCGCCTAAACGAACCATTTCCTCCTGAGGGATCCCGATGTCCATGAGGTCTTCCAGGAACTGATCGAGCGCATGGTTCGTGTAGCAGATGACCAGAATCTTTTCCCGAGTGTGATCGAGCAGCGCTTTCGCCAGCAAAGCACCGATGAAAGACTTGCCGGTTCCTACAAATCAAAAGCAGGTCAGTCCAGGCATCGTATAGCAAGCGCGATGCACAGTAATGATACACTTACCTGGAGGGCCCTGTACAAGGCTGACAGGCTGCCGCAGGCCGGCCAGAAGAGACCGAGTTTGCGTGTCATCCAAGATCACTTGCTTCTGAAGCAGGAGAAGGCCTTGTAGATCTTCACCGGACGCTGATTCGATGCTGTTCGCTAAATCCTGCGGACAGACAGAAGAGGTAGTAGAACAAGCCTCGATCTCTTTCTCATTTCCCGCAAGAAGCTGTTTGTACAGTGGCAACTCGACCGTTCCCTGTAGGCATCGTAGCACAGGTTCGTATGCGAACACAGACGTGTCCATCAGAACAAAGTCAAGCTTGTTCGAGACCTTCAACGCTGTAAGCAGCTTCTCGACCGCGGCACTGCTGGAAAGCTGCAGCGCCACCTTCGGAGTGCCCTCCGTTAGCAGCTCCTCCACTCGACTGAGAGTAGCAAAGGTGATCAGCCGGCTGCCGTCCATGACACAGCCTAAAGACTGGTGCTTGAGGAACTTGGGCTTTTCCTTGAGGTAGGCTTTACGTTTGGCTGGCGTCATCTTCGCGAAGTGCTCGACACCTTTGCTGAAGGACAATGCAAGCGCAAAGGGCCTCCTGGCACGAGCGGGACCACAATAGGCGCCTTCAAGCGAAAGACCACCCAGCTTGGTTCTCTGGCGGCGGCTCTTTTGCTTCCCTTGGGCGACCTCGACGTCCTCCCGAAGCTCCGCAAGGAAGTCTTCCCGTAGAAGACGGAATTGGTTATCCAGGTGGCTGCCTGTACGTGCTTGCAGAGCATCCGTGGCAACATCGGCGGCTCGTCTCAAGAACGGCTCCTTGCACAACAGCTCATCTTCGGTGGGAAAGATCGCAATCTTCCGGTACTCAGCGAAGTCGTTGTCGTGACGGCCTCCGGGACCGAAAGGCACGGTTCCAAGGCTGGTCTCTTTGGTTTGCAGGACATGTTGGATGCGGTACCCTAACGTCCGAATTTCGTGGTTGTCCGACTTGATCAAGTACCCCTTTTCCGTCGTCTCACGAGCAGCATCGTCGACATCGATTGGGGCATTTTCGGTCCACGAGACCAGCTCCAAGAGTAACCAAGCAAACGCGAGCTCTCCGCTGTCACCCAGCTGCCTTGATTGGTGTGCAAGCACGAGGTTGTTCCAGAGCGTTGGCGGCCGAGCGATGATAGCTAGCAGCTGCTTGAGCAAGACCCCATTGCACAGCTGCTTGAGCAAAGGATCCTTGAGGTAGTGGAGAAAGTCTGCAAGCGCCCCATTGATGTATGTCATCGACATATCGAAGCGAATGCTAACCTTCAAGGCATTCTGCGAGTTGTCGCTTCCCGCAAGCCTCTCCACGCACCCCATGCGGTCTTCTTGATCACATATCGCCTCCAAGAACAGCTTCGCGTCGTTCGCTGTCCTGACAGTCCTCGTGCCTTTGACAAACGCGTGAAGGAGCTTGGAGAGCCGCGCCGCACGTGCGGCTGAGGAGTCGGGCGGTGGCAAGGTGGCCATGCTTATCGTTGCGCGGAGCATACAAGACGTTGCCGATACCGTAGGACGAAGTCGACAGGTTGGGATGGCAATCTCGTCAGGCTGGCTACGCAAGGCTGTCAATCGATTGTGACTCAGAGGAACCTACCCCGCGCTCTTTACGGCTCCTTGCATGAAGACTGGTTGAGGCTGAGTTGAGCTCCATCCAGCACAAGCGATTTGAGGCATCTCAGGAACCTTCCCTCACCTTCCAGAGCGTGAAGAGCAGTTGTTATAGCCAGCCAGCTGCCGAGCTCGAACTTCCGTATCGATCCCAGACCTGCCTTTCAGCCGACAAAATAGATATGAACGGGAGATGGCGTGGCCGTGGAGATTGGCGGTCCACAGGTGGACGGGGTCGCGGTGGTAGGCAATGGGCGCACCCAGCGTCGTACCAGCAGAAAGCGGATGATCGTGCTCCATCTCCACCGATAGGCACACTCATCGAGACGATCAAGCATCAAGACCTGCCGTCAACTGCAGAGCCAGGACAGGGAGAGCCAAAGATCAGCGACTGCGATTTCCTGGGCTCATTCAACTGGATGAGCGGGGAAGGTCCTACGATTGCCATACCAGGTAAGTGTACGGAGCCAAAACACAGATGGTGACACAGTTCTGATCAGATGACAATCAACAGGTAAACCACCAGTTTGGAAGCCGTTGAGCTCGCCGATACAGCTTGAAGAGGATGCCGGCGAGTACTTTCGGGACCAAAACGCAGCGCGTTCTCCGGATTCTCCCTTCGAGCCCGCCGTCCATGCGCTTCTCGCTCAAAATGCAACACTCTCTCCACCAGAATTTGACCTTTTCGCCTGCGGGAGCACGCTGGGTAGCCTCCTCAGGTTCGCGCGAGATGTCGACAAACCTTTCCGGTTCACCGTGGAAGTGGTTGGGCGCACCGTCTTCTTCGTCCGCCGAGAGAACTCGCCAGACGAGAAGCTGGTAGATGTACGCGGGTACGGCCACAGCTTTCCAGAAAAGTACGCGCCGTGGGAAGCCGAAGTGGAGGGCTCGGAGTCCCACCAGCGCATGATCAGCTATACGTTTGCCGGGCTCAGGTGCATTGTGCGGTTTGAGGGTGATGGGTACCTCGCAGATGAAGTCCAGCAGCCGCTTCCAAAAGACGATCTTCCACCACCTACAGACACTGGTCATTTGAGCGTCCGACATGCAGGCAAGAAGGTCCCCCAAGAGGCCATATTCGATCTAAAGACCCGATCAGCGAAGCGGCAGGACGACGACATACTCAGCGAAGAGCTTCCGAGACTCTGGATCACTCAGATCCCTCACTTTGTGCTGGCCTTCCATGAGAGAGGCACCTTCAGAGACATACGAGTGAACAATGTGCGTGAGGAGGTGCAAGCCTGGGAGATGCTGAACGCGAACGCTCTCCGCAAGCTCGGTGCTCTCGTCCACAAGATCGTGGCGCTGGCGCGAAAGTCTCGAGACGGGAAGTGCGAAGTCCGCTGTCGCGCGCGCGGCACGCTGGAGATCCATGCGCAGCTGCCCGATGCGCCACGGCCGGTGTCTGCACGGCTGTGTGAGCGCTGGACCGGCAAAAGGGTCTCGCCAGCGGTGTCTGAGGACGGGGACGCAAGCGATGGTGCTTCTGCAAGCTCTGGGGACGGCGGCGAGCTGGACAAGGAGGACGAGACTGCATTCTCCGACGAAGAGGCGGAGAAGGACTATACCGCATGCTCTGAGCTTTGTGGCTACTGTGGGCGGTGTGGCTATTGAGTGAAGGAGAGGCCTGAGGAAGGAAGATGGGATGAGTGGTAGTTGGGGGCGTGCCTTTAGTGTGCGGGTACGGGAGATGACGCCGTAGTAGTCTCCGTTCCTTCGACTCGAATATTGAACACCAACGCTGTGTACGACTGTACGTACAGGCGGAGATAGTCCAGGATGAGGGAACGCTGAGGAATGTGGCCCACCGAGGCTGTCAGTGGTTCGCGTGATGCCTCGATGCCTTCTGATACCGCGAGTATCTTGTGTCTCACTGCGCCATTGGCCGTGCCTCCGCCCCTGCTTCAGCTTCCGTGAGTGCCATCCCCGATCTCGCCGCCTTGTGGTACCAACTGCACAGTGCAAGAACGTACCTGACAGGAGAAGCAGAGTCCCAGCCAAAGCAAGACAGTCCTATAGTGCATCGCACCATCTAGTCGCATCTCGTCACATGCAGGTCGCACGTGAAGAAGCGGGTCTCAAATCTACGAAAGCACGCTAACTTCTTCACGGACATACATACCTTAAGGTATCTGTACCTTCCGTCTTCGCCCTCACCATCTCTCTGAACCCCACTGCCCTTTCTCAACGAACAATGCCGTCCCTGTCACCAATGGACCGCTTCGTCAACTTGATAGGTGGCGAGCAAAATCTGCCGCCGCAGCTCCTTCCCACACCACCAGCACCAGCCGCCGGGGAGAGCCCAGACGTCAACGACGAGCTCAGCAAGCTGCCATCAGTTGAAGCGGTCATCACTGAAGACGCCCTGCTGCAGCGGGCTCAAGCGCACAACGCATCCTTGTCTGCCAGTGTACGTGAGGTCGTCTACCCCAGCATTCAACCTCAGTTCACGCCGGACATTGCACAGCAGCCGACCTTTCAAACCGTCAACGCTGATCTCTCAATCGACCCTCGCAGGGACGAAGCCGCGCCACTTGGCATCAGCCTCACTCCGTTCGGCGCAGTGACGAAGTTCTGCTACAAGTTCGTGAAGAGCGAGTATCAACAGCCACTCGCCACGCTGCTGTGGGACTCCAATAAAATCTACCAAAGGAATTGGGATCTGTAAGTGAACGCCAGCCTGATGACGCCATCAGCATACGAACTAACCCTTCTTCTACCCAGTTGGTATGTCTGGTCGGATCTTGCGCCATCTGCCAAACCAGTCATCTTCGTCCCGGAATCTCAAGTCGCATCATTGATCGACGACTGCAACCGCGCTTACCCAAACGCCAAGGTCGGCATCACCGACGAGCTGCGTGACGAGGGCATGGTCGTCAACTTCGACAGTCGCCGCAACGACCTACGCCCAAAGTGGCTCGGTAACTGCACCTCCCGCGATCAGCACGACCATTGGATTGCGAACCTTCCGCTACCACTCCAAGTCAAGTCGCCCATGGCGGCCGACCGAGACCTGGAAGGCTTCAAGCGCCACATAGAGCAAGCGCTCGAGTTGGGGAAGGCGAAGCGCAGCGCGAAGATCCATCGCAGCCAGCAGGCAGCCATGCAGCGCAAGCAGTCGGCGAGCAAGCAGGTGCTTCGAGCTCAGCGCTACCTCGGCCTCATCGCTAAAAAGGACGAGGACGATCTGATGCCCGACATGGCTGGTCTGTCCATCGCCGCCATCGATCCAAGCAAGCCGCCACCATACCCACTCGACATGGACGCCATCTTCATCTCCATCGACTGCGAGGCCTACGAGAAGTGGCCGAAAGTCGTCACCGAGGTCGGCGTCGCCACTCTCGACACCCGCGATCTCCAGGGTAATGCACCAGGTTCGGTGGGTCAGAATTGGCACAAGCATATCCGCGGCCGCCACTTCCGTATCATCGAACACAAACACCTTGTCAACAAGGAGTACTGCCCGGGCGATCCAACGGCCTTCGAGTACGGTAAGTCCGAGTTCGTGGGCAAAGACAACATCGCCTCCGCCCTGACAGGCTGCTTCCATGAGCCCTTCAGCAAGAAGCAGCCCGATGATAGCTACACTGTCACCACCAAAGACGCCAACGCCGTTGAGGAGAAGCGCAACATCATCCTTCTTGGCCACGACATCAACGCGGACATTGAGTTCTGCAAGGCCATCGGCTTCCACCCACTCAACCGCGGCAACATGCTGGACGTCCTCGACTCCGCCGATCTTTTCCGTGCCTACACCAAAGCCGTCAACCCCAGCTCACTCGGGAACGTCTGCTATCACTTCGACCTCAGTGCCTGGCATGCCCACAACGCTGGCAACGACGCCATGCACACCGTCTGGGCTCTCCTCGCCATCGCCGTCAAGGACGCCAGCGAACGCGGAAGCGAGGACGTGGCTAAGAAGCACGAAGAGAACTTTGCGCAGAAGATGGAGGAGGCCGTCGAGCTGGCGAAGGAGAGGGTGAAGAGTGACGCTGAGGGCTGGGGCGTGCACGATGACGACGATGGCGGTGTTGCCGTGGCGCCGAGAGAGGAGGACTTCGCGTCCAAGAAGGCCAAGGCAAAGAACCCAGCGTTCGGCCCACCGAGACCGCCATCGCCATCTGCATCTGGCGGCCTCTACACGAGTGGCGGCGCTCCGTTGGACGTCTAAGGGCGTCATACCTGGGAGAGGCTACGATGCATCTTCGCCTAGAGACGGGCCCATCTGGGCTGTGCTGTTGCTAGTACATGGACGCCTTTGTGGCCGCAAGTCCGCACAGGCGGCATATCGATCACAGTAGGAGATGACTAGTGCCAGGAAAGCTGCATCAAGCCGCTATACCAAAGAGTATGTACAACAGCTGTACAATAGTAGACATTACTCACATCACACATATGGTTCCTGTCACCTCAGCTCAAAAGCCTTCCACCCCTCAACAAGCCCATCGCCTGCCTTCGTGACTGCGCTCCACGTAGGCTCGAACCGTCTAACCTCATCAAACGCCGGTATAGTCCCCAGCTGGTTCGCATCGCTCCACAGAGACACCACCTTCCCCGTCTGGCCCTTGGCCGGTCCGGCATCCTCAGACCACGTGACATTGACGCGGAACGTCTTGTCCCACGTCCGGCTGTACAAGCGGACCTGCGAGCTGCCCTTCTCCGACACGGTCTTGTACCGCGGATCGGTCGCTCCGTCCTCCACCTGTACCTCGGCAATGGGGTTGTCGAAGAGGAGGCGGTATGACTTGGTATTGCGGCCGCGGAACGTGAACGACGCGCTCTGCTTGTGGAACGTGACATTGTAGTCGAGCCACGTCTGATACTTCTTCGTCGTCGTATTGCTGTACGGTCCAACGCTATGGTCCACCGGCACGACATTCGGCGCCAAGCCCGGCCACGAGCAGCTCTGCAGGCCGTTTCGAGCCGCCAGCGGCGTGTCTTCGCAATTCAAATGAACTCCCGAGGCGCTTGGAAGCTGGGCAACGATCTCCTGCAGATACCCATCGACGCCCGTCAAACTGACATTGTTTGCGCCGGTGTCCAAATCGATTTGCTGGACGAAGTAGTGCTTCAGCCGCGCCTCGCGCGAAAAGGGGAAGGCGAGAAGGTTGTAGATCAGGCAGGCGATGAAGACCAGGAACAGGACGGTCGGGATGTGATATGAGAAGCGGTGAATGAAAGGCGTCAGCGGCAGCAGGAGCAGAACACTTAGTCCCGCCACGATTACATAAATCGGCAACACGGCGTTGCCGTCCGCAGGCGTCTGGTGCAGCGCCGACGTGATCAGAAGCGCGATCTGGCCCACGATAACGATGTTGATGGGTGCCAGGATGAGGAACTGCAGGATCCACGTCCACTGCGGCAGGGAGCTCGACCAGGCCTGCTCGTCACCGTATGCCTTCGTCAAGAAGGGGTCATCACTCGTGTCCAGCGTACCGTCATCCTCCGGTTGGCGACGTTTGCCGAGACCTGTGAAAGTCCCCCGATTCGGGCCAGCTCGACCGCGCAAGAGGGATGTGCTTTCTGTCGCCGTCGCTTCTTCGTCTTCCCCGGTGGTGTGCACGCTGGCAGCGGCGCGCTCGCCACTCTCGCTGAGAAGCGTCCTAGATGACCTACTGCCTGGCCTTATGGAAGCGCCATCGTGATCTGTAATACCGGCGACGTGCTCGACGTATTTGGCCTTGGTTGGCAGGCCGAAGAGCTCAAGGTAAGAGATGAGCAATGCAACGAAGACGGCCTTGGCAGAAAGTCATGTCAGCAAAATGCGCGACGGCACTCGGTTCGAGGTCTAAAGTAACAAGGGCAACGCTTACCGCATTGTAGATGACCACGAAGTACCCGCTAGCCAGCTGGAAGTTGTTCTCGCCCACAGTTGCAATCACCAAAGCACACCAGCTGCAGGCATACAGCCAGATCAAGCAAAACATATTCTGGAGAGCGGTAGGCCGCACCCTGTCCGCGCCAGCCAAGATAAACCACGCCACGGAGAACCAGGCTGACAGCATCATCGCCCAAACAGCGTACTCGCTGCCGTAGGCGATCATCGGGTTGAGCTTCGCCAGCAGGTAGGCCAATGCCACCACGGCTGCCGTTGCCACGATGAAAGCGATGGGGAAGCGGAAGAAGCCGCGGAATCCGCTCAGTGCCACCGGCTCGTCGTCGTCCGATCCGTGGAGATACTGTTTGCGGGAAAAGAGAAACCACTTGCCACTGCGGGCAATGATGACTTCGAGGACGATAAGCAAGATTGGGCCCGCGGCCAACAGGGTGACGGAGAGCGCGAAGAGGGTGGGGAGTTTCATAACGGCGAAAGTCTGGCCGAACATGTCCCACCACACGCCGTTGGAGCCCGACTTGAGGTCTAGCCGGCCACTCTGAACAGGCGAGCCATCGAACTCATTCCCGCTGTAGGAAGTCAAGCCCTCCATCGTGGCCAGCGAGGCGGAGAGCATATGCCATAGCGAGTCACGGCTGGCGTCCCGGCTATCGTCCTGCCCGGTATGGTACCTCGCTCGCGGCTCGAAGAAGGCCACATCCAGGCCTCGCATGCCCAGGTCTTTGGTAAAGATCGAGTAGTCCGTCCCGCTCCTGACAAAGCCTCGTCTGAAGCCGTCCAGCGAGGTCACCGAGCCGAATGGGTTCGGGCTCTTGGCGTAGAACTTGGTCACTTCGGCGTCCGTACTGCGGAACAGCGTCGCTCTGCCGCCGGCTCCCGCGCCCTCCAGGTTGAGGAAGGTATGCGCGAACTGGGAGAGAGGGTGCCTGAGGTAGGTGTGTGCGCCATACAACCCATTCTCCTCGCCATTGTTCAGCAAAGCCACGATGCCGTGCTCTGGCTGGTGACCTTCGGTTGTGAAGTGCGATATGAGCTGCAATACAGACACCACCCCCATGCCATCGTCAGTAGCGCCGTACCCGGAGCTCACGCTGTCATAGTGCGCATTCACGAGCACTCCACCGTGTCTGCCTTCATACTTCTTGCCTTCGCTCCACCAATCCCCCTCCTCGTCCTCCGTACCGCGTATGTAGACGAGGATGTTCTGCGATTCGGTATAGCCCGTCCACAGCGATTGCTTCCCATCATCCACGAACGTGACGTTGGAGGGATCGTACGTGAAGACCGTGACCGGCTTGGGACTCGAGCTTTTCCGCGCCGAAGAGGCTGTCTTATTGCTATGGCCGGGTTTGCCAACAACCTTGTACTCCGCCTCATTGTGCTGCAATATCTCTTCAATCCTTTGGACCAGATAGCCCCTCACGACGTCGTTGAATTTGCTGTCGTACGGGTGGAAGCCGTTTGATATGAAGTCCAGGTCGAGCCATGCTTGCGTGAGGTTGACACCATCCACCGGTGTGGGCGTGGAGGGTGCAGTGGGCACGATGAAGTGCGCCCAGAGCAGGATGGCAAAGAGCGCAATGTAGATGGCCGACGCGATGATGCTGACTTGGGCGGGCACAAAGGCAATCGGATTCCACGAGCTTCTTTTCGCCATGGCAGTGCTCGTTGCGACGACGAGGCGTACCAACGTCACCTACAGTACCTTATCATCTATCAACACACGACGCCTCGAACATGGAAAACATCGGAGCTTGGACGGATGGGGAGTGGGCCCCGGGACGAGCACGAGCTTGGAAGTGGGGCCATCCCATGCATGTCCAGACTCCAACCACTTATTATCAACATCGTCTCGTCTTATCTTCAGGCTCGACAACAATACCGGTGCGGACGATGATGAGGACACATCACCACACCGCCCTTCATGCGTCCCGCAGCCCAGTCCCACCGCCGAGCTCGATCAGTCCGTCACTGATGACGCACGTTGTTCAGGCACTTCGGGAGTCTTGCCGAGAACTGGAGATCCGTCTTCTGTTGACAAGCTCCACTTTGTGCCGCTGGCACTTGCAGCGGGAGGTCCTGAGTCACTGAGTGGTGGTCGGCAAGTCAGCGCTAACGGATGGCCGCAGCGGCTGCGCGCCGCAAGTGAGCTTCGGTCATGTGACGTGCACTGGCCTTGCAGTTGGCCCTACCTCTTCCGTGAGGTGTACAAGTGTGTATGATCATGGTCCAAAGGGATCATCAGTGAGCTGGTTACTCCAACTCCTTGCCGTAGTAAAGGTAGAGTGGTAGAGGTGGTAAGGTAGTAAGGTACATCTGGCAACGGTCTTCATGAGCATAGAATTTCCGAAACAGGCAGGTCTAACATTTTGCATGGCGCTCGCTACCTTAGTCACTGTAGTGGATCTGATATTCCGTCGTATTACAAACCCGCTGTGCAATTCCATGAGACGATTCGCAAGGTACAGCAAAACCGTGAGTCCCCGTCCCTGCCTGCAGTCCTTGCGGTACCATCGCCACGCCCTGCCAAGTTTGACATCTGATCTTCGCCAAACATGGGTACCAAAGTCCTCGAAGCAGAGGATGCAGACATGTACCGCATCTTCGAAATCGCATCTCTCGCTTTCGCCAAGAACGAGCCGATGTGGGATGTCATGTGGCCGAAACATTGGCTCGATTCCGGCCGGCAGGTGGGCGCCGAACGTATGCGCCAGATCAAGCACACCGACCCTCACACGAAATACATGAAAGCCGTCGAGGAGGGATCCGGGGCTATCATGGGGTTTGCCAAATGGAACATCTACGACAACTCACTACCGGATCTCGATGCGATCAAGGCTGTGGGTGACTTCTGGGACAATGACGAGGAGAAGATGTACGCCACGTCCATGACGCAACTCTTTTTAGAGGAGCGAAACGCCGCTATCAAGCAGAGCGATGGCAATCTCGTGTCTCTCGACATCTTAACGATCGACCCGGCGTATCAGAGGAAGGGCGTGGGTGATGCGCTGGTCAAGTGGGGCACACAAACGGCCGATGAGCTCGGGGTGGAAGCTATCGTGGAGTCGAGCCCGCCCGGTAGAGGCCTCTACGAGAAGAACGGCTACGTGTTCGTCAAGGACGTGGTGATGCGAGCGCCGGGGGAGCAGTGGAAAGATAGACCCGAGGCGAAGTTCGCTTGGCTAATCCGACCTAAGAAACAGTGAGTGGATCATTGGAGGAACTTCCGGGATCATCCATCAGAGGGCGGGTAGTGGATACACGGAAAGACGCCTGATTGAAACCGTGAGGGACGAAGGACTGTTGTGATGATGATGATGATGATAATGAGGATGGCTCAGCCCACAACGCTAGCGGCACTAGGAAATCGTCTTTGAAGACGTTCTGCAGCACGCCTACTTCAATCGAGCAGGTGCACTCTCCAATGCACAGCGTCTCCGGCGCCAGACGTGTGCGGCAAGCTCAAGATGCTCACTGTCACCATCCGGTCTGTTGACCCTGACCAACGAAGAGCCTCACGCCGCCCTGGTGCTGAAGCACGATACCGCCCGCCTGACCTATCACACGCTCGGAGAGCCTTCCCAAAGCCGGCGAGATCCCCGTGAGTAGCCCAAGCGTCATATCCTCCTTCCACCTGGTACCGTCGTGATTAGAAATCGTCTGCGGAGCTAGCTTTGGCATCAGCATGTCCAGCTCTTGATGCATGCTGATGATGAGTCCCATCAGCTTCTGCAGCGGATCGGCGCCAGTATGATAGAACGTCGCAGTGGGCCCTTGCAGCACACCGGACGCAGTCACATGGGCGCCGAGCACTGCTTGGGTATCAGGGCTTGGAGTCTCGCCGGGTGCGTGGTTGACTTCGTAGCCCAGGAGACGGATCGAGTTGAGAACACGCTCGACATCCATCCGCCGTCGGAGGATCGCCCGCTCTTCGATGTCCAGATCTTCGTCCGGCTCCGCGTGGAAGTTAAGTGATTGCGAAAGCTGACGTGAAGCCATTCTTGTGGGCAGTTCAGGGGAGAAGGTGACCTTTGGGCTACCAGTGGCGTCTTTGTCGGCGCTCGTGCCTTGCCCGAAGTCAGAGGGTGTATGTATGTTTGGCGTGTCCGGGTGCGGTTCGGCGTGCAAATGCTTGTGACGAGGTCGCCGCTGCCGTTTGTGCGCCTTCTGAGAGAGTACGTCGCCCTCCGAGGGATTGCGGTTTCCAGGCTGCCGACTTTGGCTCTCGCTCATGGAAAAGAAGGTGTTGAGGCTCAATCCAGAATGGGCATTTGAAGGTCCGCTTTGATGTGTACTTCGTCTGCGCGAGTGTTTGCCGGTTTGCTGCTTCTTTGATCCAGCTTGCGTTGAGTGCCTTCATGTCTCTGCGGCACTACTCATAAATCTGTGTGCATACTGTCATGCAGAGAGACACACATGCTGCCAGCATGGTCTCTTTGACAGCCCTTTGGGCACGCCGCTTCACTGTCGAACTTCCATGCAAAGTACGGATCGGTCTCTGTCGTCAAGATTTCACCCAGCAAACGGGTGAGTGCACCCAATGCCGAGCTACGGTGAAACAGCTCCCTGCTTGATAGGTCCGTTTGGCTCCAGCCTTGCTTTATGAGCGTAGCGATACTGGTACCGAACACACACTCCCTAAAGCCAGCCCACCGAATGGCAGTAGCGCACATCGGACATGGCTCCGCCGTAGTGTACAGTGTAAGAGTCTTGAAGGCTTCCAGCGCTTCAGAAGGCGAGAGCTTGTACTGTCCATGTGGATTCGTGAGTACGGCTGTACAGTTGCCGATACCAGCTATCTCACCGTGCAAGGTAGGGTTGCCAGTGCTCGAGATGGCGTTCGCTCCGATACAGACCACCTCTCCAAATTCATTCGCCGCTGTGTGTTCACGATGACTGTGCCAAAGGCAGCGAATGGACAAGGAGACACGAGCTGGTCGAGGGCATTGATGGCCTGCCGCATCCAGTACTCCCGGGTGTCCATTGAGATGGCCGACGTGTCCAGGGATGTCGTTACCGTCGCGGTATCTGGCCCATCATAGGCGACAGCGGGCAGTACTAGATAAGATATGCCCATCGTGACCATCGCTGGCACAGCAAACATTTTGGCGAAGGATGTCATGAATCGGTACTCGGTACATAAAAGCGCAGTCGCTGAGAAGGCGCTTCGAGTTGCTGATGGGCTCGGAGTCGGTGTTTGTTACCCTCCCACGGTTGGACTCGCTGGCTGAGCGACTAAGCCCAGCGAGATGCAAGAGGTCGTGATCAAAACTGCTCACTGATCCTTCTCTCATCCGGGTATCATCTGCAGAAGTCGCTGAAGTTCTACAGGAAAAAGCCAACTCGCAACGATCGGGTAGAGAGGCTTACGCTGCTTTGCTTACCGATAGCTAGCCTTTATGGACTGGTAGGCTGTACGGGAGCTCGAGAAACCTCTATTGGTACCGAGAGACGTGTGATCTAGGCCGGCCGCGAATCCCGTTGCCTAGCTCACAGTACTGCAACGATTCGTACAAGCCGAGGTCCATGCATATTCATCTCTGCGCAGGAGGACTATTGATCGGTGCCATGGTATCCACGCTGGTTCTCGTCCATCTCCGTTACTGCCATGGCCTGTTGATTGCCTCTAATGGCGGTCACCTTGATGTCGACCACGTTGACCAACCTAAATGTGCGGACAGAATATATCGGCCTTTGCCACCCCTAATGGCACGGAGAGCGATGGGAATCCATGAACACGCACCAGCCATTGACGATGCTTCGCGATGGGAACCTATGGCATCATAAAGACCTGTCAAGGTGCCTGCATCGGCACTGCCAACATTGTAACCGGGCTCGATGGAATGCTTGGTCGTGGGTAAACGACAGTCCGTGGCCAATGAGACCTTGGTAAAGCGTCCTATGCTAAATGCCGTCCTTTCAAAAACGGAGCGGAACCCTTCAGCACTCACTGCTGATGGAGTCAGTCTGCGGCCTTTATCCAGTACACAAATCACTCACTCACAGGGGCGCGCGGAACCTGACCCGTTTTGTACCGCCACACTTACCGTGGCCTTACACGTGGTGTCCTTGTCTCGGATTCTCGCTGTAAATGTGCCCGTATCGCCGACATGCAAACAACCAACCTGGCTAGGACATCTGCAGCTACGCAGCCCCCGCCCGCCCTCTAGGCTCTTTGACCGTTTCCGCGTGAGGAGGTGGCGTGCCTACTCTAAGCGGTGCCATCAATCATGATCGGCCGTGCCTCGTTCTTATCATGCAGGGCATGCATCTCTCGCGGCGTCTTCTTGCCTGTGTTGGCCCGGCTTGCGTGACCTGTGAAGCACATGGCATTGGCAAGGCATATTGGCCTCATCAGGTAAAGTAAATGTCGCGAATGTCGCGCTACCGAGTAACCGAGTCGTGTCTCGCACCGGCACAGATCACATGTTCGCAGAACGATGCTAAATGTAAATCCCACATGGGCGCTACAACGGATCAGCTGTCGATCTCCGGATGATGGTTATGTCCTTTAAACAGTGGGAGGTAGGACTCAGGAGCGGTCCGACCACTTGCGCCTTCGCGGTTGCAGCGCCAACCTGTCCGCTTCGGCGTCGGACGTGGACGCCATCTACGTGCGACGCCAGCCCTGCTATCTTGTCCAAACAACCTCCAAGTACATGGAACAAAGTAGCAGAGGGGGCATGCCGATCAAAGGGTCCAGACTGGTACGGTGGTACAGGCTATCTGGCACAGCAGCCGAATGCCGGAGGATAAGGGCTCTGCGCTAGGCAGAAAGCTGCGCCGCAGGCAGGGTGGCCAGATTCAGAAGCAGGAACGAAGAAAGGGTCTTTTGCCCGATGGCAAGGGTGTCGGTCAGGTACAAGAGGTGTCTGCTCGCCTATGCGCTCGCAAGCGATGGTCAAATGCCAAGGAAGCACGGTTGAGGGGAGGCTATTATTGCTGGCTGGGACGAAACGGTAGTAGTAAACAGATCCGATGCCACAACGATTGGCGGTTGATAGACAAGCCAGCATGAACGCGGCTATCATGCGTGCAACATATAGCGCCCGCGCGGGAATGGTCTGTGGGTCCGATGCATGTGCACGAGAGCGGCTGTCCAAGTGTCCAGCTGATGGATCTATGATGATTGTAATTATTATTATTGTGCTGCCCATGGTGCCTGCGCTCGATATTTTCCCTCTCCTACATCATTCTTTCGTCCGCGCTTGCTCGTCCATACATCCACCCACAATAACAAACCGGGCGGCAGTCTGACGAGCGATAAGCCGAAGGCGCGAGTCCAGCCATCGTTGGAAACGCCATACCCGGCTCAGTCGCACAACAGTGCGGGGGCTTGTTGCGCGAGCATAGCTCGAACCCTCCTTCGATTTTGTCCCTAGGAGGCCGCTTGTCCTTTCCATTGTAGCAGCTACCTTACATTCGCTCGGCCTGGCTGAGATCCTGCTGCTTGTCGAAGACCTTCCAGCCTTTCAGCAGCGGTATCCCGTGTCAGGGTGAGGATAAGCCGAGCGGCAAGCGACCTCGGCCTGGCGTGGCTGTGCACTCGCTGCCTTTGAGACATACACAACAAAGGAACATTTCCTGAACGCTCCTGAACATTTCCCTCGTTCTGCGGAACCGATCAGAGCCACTTCACGAACCGCCGGCATAGTCGTTGGATTGAGTGGAGGACGTCATGACAGCATCAAAGGTGCGACCGGTACTCTGCTGTCCCTCCTCTCCGACACTAACGATCGATCCAGGAAATGTCGCGTCCTACAAGCCAACACCAACACCGGCTCTCAGTCGGTGCTGGCGCCTCCAGCCTTCCCCTCCGCAACTCATACAGCCGCACCCACTCGCACACCGTGTCCAGCGGTTCCGTCAGCGGGAACAACCGCATCAGCCGGAGAAAGAGCTCGACGTTCTTGCCGGCAGCCAATGCTGCCGCTCTCGGTGCGGCGGTGGAGAGTGCTGTCGCAGATGGTTCATTAGCCGTCAACCGACGCAGCTCGGTGTCGAAGGCCACTCGGAGCTCGCTCAATGAAGGCCTGCACCCGCCCATGCCGAGCGGCCTGCCGCACGGTATTACCGTACCGGAACGCTCGACTGGTAGTAGCAGTGCGGTGATCGACGGTCCGCCGTTATCGTCCTACTCCGACAAGGCGAAGCTGAAGCTGCGCAGAGCCAGTGACGGCACGCGGTTGACGAAGAAAGAGAAGGCAGCCACGGGTGAGCTGAAGTGCGAGCATTGCGGAAAGGGCTACAAGCACGGCAGCTGTCTCACCAAGCATCTGTATGTGCCTCTCCCGCAGGCACTCGATGTGGGCTGATGCGCTGACGTTTGCCACCTAGATGGGAGCACACGCCGCAATGGCAATACACATCGAAGCTTCTCATTTCGAAACACCAGCAGGTGCAGCTCCTTGAAGCGGCATCCGTGCTTGTGGCGATGAACCAAGACGCCGCACCGATCAACGACAGCGACAATTCTTCGTCGCCAGCGGCGTCTGGTTCGTCCGACACGCGAGACGAGGAGCCAAGCTCTGCCGAGACCACGCCACCTCCGCAGACGGAAGGCTCTTACAGGAACAGCAAGCGTTTCAGCAACACCAGCAGCGCATATTCGCGAAGTTATCAATCAGCGTTTTCTTCTGAAAGCGCTCCGAACAACGATAACGGATTTGGCCACCACCGCCAGTGGAGCGCCTCAAGTAACAACCGGCCTTTGACCGCGAATACATCAATCGCCGACAGCTACCGTGATGAGGATCCTGCGGACTTGGCCGCCGCGGTTGGCCTACTCAGCTGCAGTTACGGCACACCAAAGACCGGACCGACGGCCATGTCAGACGTACCACCCGTCCCACCGTTACCTGCGAAGTATGCCCACACGCTCGCGAGCTACCACCGGCAGGATGACGTTGAGATGGAGGATGATGACAGCTCCGACGACGAGCATCATCCCGCCCGGATTGACGAGGTCGATGAAGGGATGTTCGGCCAGATGGATTAACCGGACCTTTCCAACGATGTGGATGAAACTTACGTGATATACTTTCGACGCTCTATTTAAGCATGGATCTGGTGCAGACGAAAGTCCTGTTCTTGAATGCGCAGCACAAATTGTTGCATAGCGGCGATGTCTCCGCACCCTATTTCCAACACCGATGAGCAGTCCCAGTACACGGCACGGCAGACTGCGAGGTTGAAGGTGGAGAAGGAGTCGAGCGTTGAGCAGCCGATGGGAGTGAAGGGAGTTTTGCTTTGGATCTCGAGCCGGGGCACCGCACCGGCGTAGTCTTAGCACGGCCCTGGCATATCAGTGTGTGACACGCAGATGGATTTTACTTACTGCTTTGACTAAGAGATGTACCTCTATATAGCACCCTCTGACAGAAATGCTCATCACTCCAGGCCATGTGATGATCGACCCACGCGTCTAACGGATCATGATGCTGCTGTTCCATCTGCGCGCAACTAGCAAATGTGTTGTACAGTACCGGCTGGCTCCTTGGGCATAGCAGGCGGTAGTGACGCTCGTTGTCAACTAGACACTGCTGCAGGCCCTATCTTAACGGGCTAGATTCAGACAAACGTCAATGGCTCTGTTGTCGCAACCATTGTTGTGAAGTACAGCTCAGAGCAGGCCTGCTCAATAACCGAGACTACGCTCCAGCAGACAGCCAGAACAATGTTGACACTGTGCCACCCGCCGCGATAGTACGACGAGCTGCTCAGCTCCTCAATCCCCGAAATCGACCGGCTCCAGAAGCGATGTAAGTTGTCGGCAATAACGCCATTCGACCAATGAGCAGCTGTGTTGCTCTTCGGGAAGCCCACAGACGGCACACGGCCTTCCGGACACCCTGCAAGCTTGCAAAGAACTTCCCATTTCATGTCGCCCTCATCAATGTTGATCTCGGCGTAACGGTGAGGCAGCTCACGGAAGTAGGCTCGCACGCTGTCGGTGTGGTTGCGATACGCGTTGAGCACGGCTTCCTCATTGCCATCCACCTGCGTAGCGCCGTAAAAGTAGCTATATGGCTGCCACGGGCCTCTGCCTACATGCCGGCGCATGCTTCTCAGCCACGTCTGCTCGTCTTTCCGCAGGCTGAGTAGGAACTTGGCATCAGGGTACATCTCCGCCATCTGGCGGTACATGAAGGGCCAGGGCAGGTCTTCGAACGCGTCGAAATATCGCGTTTGATCGATCAGCGCGCCATAGTCTCCGTTGGCCCAAGTGTGGACGAGATGCCGACTACGAATGTCTTTCCAGCCGAGCCGTTTATATCCCAGCAAAGCCAGAGCATCGCCGATGGAGGTGGTTCCGGTCTTCGAGAGTCCGATGACGAAGATCTTAGGTCTGAGTGTTTCCAGTGGCTGTGCGATGTGGTTTGCTGCAAAGAGGACCAAAGCCGACAGGATAAGTAGCGCCACAGTGTACCGCATGGTGAAGTCGAGCGATGTGCTGTTGCCGCGGTATATGGGTAACACCTCTACGTGTCGTGCGAGAACCTAGGAGGAAGCACAATAGCAAGGATATGAGCCCAGCAATACACCTACGCTGTGACGTTCAACATCGCTGCCATGGCTGCCAAGGCGATGGATACGTCTCCTATTCGGTAGCAGACCGGATGGCCCTTGGCGGGGCGGTGGTTTGCTCAAGTCCCGACGAACGCTGTCAACGCGTGTTGTTGATGACTGCTCTCGAATAGTCACATTTGCTTCCCATGTTTGGTAGAGTAGGTAAGAGTGACACGTTCACTGCGCCCGTCGAAGTAATCGGTCGGCTCGAAAGAAAAACACAGCGATACTAAATGCCAAGCCGGCCGAAAAAAAACACGAACCGAAGAAGATATGCCCGAGGTTTCAACCTCCCATAACAAAGGGCCCATTGCAAATTCAGGCAACATTAGCTGGTATGCGGTCCTCCCATTGCCGTGACCCAGTACAACGACGAAGTGTCTGTCCTGGCCACTGACCAATGCGTTGCATGAGCCTACCTTAGCGACCCGCTTCACAGGCGTTTCAGCACGATGAGCTCATGACAAGCCGCCATCTGCCTGAACACGGTGGACGAAGATATATCAGGATAGATTGACTCTACTGTACATAGTTTACAAGTCTACTCCATCCGCCATGAGTGGGGAGCTACACACATATATACATACACGGAAGCTGTAAGCCTGCGTCCTCATCTCTCCGCCCTCCATGCTATGCACCCCCAGTCGCCGGACAATGCATCCACGCATGCCTTTTCCTTCCGCCCATTTCCCCAAAAATGTTACCAAGCAAATACACATTCGAAAGAGATGCCCTTCGTGCCCCAGGAGTCCCGCACTCGGTCCCTTCGAGAGCTCACTATGCCGCTGCCTGCTGCCTCCTCTTCGGGTTGGCCGTCTTCTTCTTCGGCGTCGTCTGCTTGCTGCCCTCAATGTACTTGACAATCTCATCCAGACTCCGCTTGTCCAGACCGCCCAACCCACTACTCGCTTGCCCGGGCATAGAACTGCCAGCAGGCGCCTGCTCGTTCATGGTAGCGGGAGGGTGCGGCTTCGATCCCATCGCCATACGCTGCGTACGTCCACCTCTGTTGTTGAGATACAGCCTCCGGTTTTGCAGCATCGCACTGGCCGCCTGCTGCTGCTTCGCTTGACTCACAGCGGAGTGCAATAGCGTCTCCAACCACGTCTCGGCTTCCTTGGTGTTCTGGTTCTGCGGGCCAAGCTTCTCGTTGAAGATGTTGTAGCTCTCCTTCATCTTGTTCACGGCTTCCTTCGACTCGTGGTCCAGAGCCAGGGCTTGTGCGTACTGGAAAAGCAGCGTAGCGGTGTTGATGGACTGCTTGCCGGCAACATCCTCGCAGATGTCGAGAGACGCTTCAAACCAGATGCGGGACTCGTGGAACTGCTTGAGATGCTGGAGCATGACTGCTGCATTGTTGATGGTCGTGATGGAATCCGGGTGACGCGGACCGTAGACGATCTTCCACAGGTCCAGAGCGTGACGGGTGTAGGCCAGCGCAGCCCTCGAGTTGCCAGTCGCATGCTCCATCAAGCTCAAGTTGAGGTACGCCAGGATCGTCTCGCTGTTGTCGATACCCAGCGTCCGCTCCGACACAATGACAGCCTTCTTCGCCAACTCAACGGCAGCGTTCTTCTCCTCAAGCCCGTAGTACAGCGTAGACAGCGCGTAGTACACCCGCGCCACTTCAGGGTGCAGAATACCGTAAATCTGCTCGTGCAAGCTCAAGCTCTCCAGCAACAGCTCCTGGCCGAGCTCCTTCTGGTCCTGCTGGATGCTCATGCGGCCGGCGTCCAGCGCCTCTTCGGCCAGTACACTACGTGGAGACGCCTCTTTGACAATCGGCACGATGTTGAAGACGTTGTCTGGGTGGAATGTCGTCGGAGGCAACGTTGGCGAGGGAGCGACGCCGCGGATCGGCGAGTGATCGGCATGCTTCTTCTTCTTCTTCTTGCCACCCTCTGAGGACGAATGTACGCCATTCGTCTGGGGTACCGCGAGCGAGTCCGAGGAAGCCTTCTCCTGCAGCGACTGCTGCGGTTTGGCATCTTTGCTGAACTGATACTCCTTTGCTTCGAGCTGAAAGCCAATCTTGAGGCAGATCTCACGCAGTAGCTGCGTTTCCTTGCCCGCCTGCACCAGCTCACTGCCGATCTCGTATCGGTAGCGCAGGTCGATCTGCCGTTGCAGCTCAGCCTTCAGGCTCTCTGGCGTAACCTTCTCGAAGCCGAGATCAATCTCGGTTGCCGGATACATCTCCTTCAGCTCCTCGTCAATCTCCACTTGAGGCTTGCCGTTGAGCTCAGTGCCAAGCAGACAGTTCAGCATGTGACTAACACAGCTCTGCGCAAAGCACGGAGGCAGCTGCCGAAGCTGCTTGTTGCAGAAATGCTTGAACACTCGCGTGACCATCTCTTGGTGCGCCAGCTGCTTTAGTGCTTGCAACCGCTTGTCCTCGGTGTCAGAACCAGATCGTGCAATGTCTCCTAGATAGCGCGCGTTGACACCACGCTTGTGCATGTCCCGTACAAGACTCTGGCCATCCATCGGAAAGCCTACGTCGCCTTCCTTCATGTCGTGGACCAGACCCGGTATGACCTTGTCTGTGAGGTACTCGCAGACTGCGCGGACTTCAACTTCATCCTGCTGCCACTCCGCTTTCTCCTCGTCCGTCTCGGGTTGCTGGCCACTGAAGACGTCTGGGTTGATTGAGAAAGAAAAGCCGGACATGTCGACCCCGTCTGATTGCTTAGCTGGCTCGTCGTCTTCCTTCTTCGCGTCACCCTCGCCGTTCGTCTCGGACTGCGCTTTGGACTCGCCGTTAGCCACTTCGCCATTCGTGATCTTCTCGGCACCGGCCTCTGCATGGTCCTTGCTCGTGTTCTTCTTCTTGAGCTCCTCTGCAATGTACTCTCTGAGCTTCATAATTCGATACGACTCGACAAGCTCCGGCCTCAGCACAGTCATGCGATGAGGATAGCGCTTCTCGTCCGTCTGGCCATCACCGCGGTGCTTCTCAAGCCAAGCGACATCTAAAGGCGTCACGCGGTACAGATCAAGCACGTACTTCCTACCATCGGTCCCAAGCAGACCCTTGGTCTCCACGCTGGCTTCCAGCTCGTGCTTCTTGCCCTCCTTGTCCCAGACCGCGTGCTTCTTGACACGCATGGCCTTGCTCAGCTCGGCAAAGGGCTGGACGAACGACTCATGGGTTGCGATGACATCCTTGCCCTCAACACCACCGTAGTCGATCTGGTTCTCGCCTGGGTCCCGTTGCTTGAAGATACCTGGTACAATGCTCTGGCCTACTATGCGCTTGCCGAGGTAGTCAACGACCACCGTGCCCGGCGTGAAGAGGCCGGTGATGTCCAGTTGGTTGACATTCTTGACGCCCTGCACATCCTTGCCAGTCGCCACGCGCGCAGCTTCATCACCACCATCGCTAGCGAACGTGCCAACTCCGTCTGCTCCAAATGAATAGAAGACGTTGTTGTACACGAAGATCTGCGCGTCTTTCGCCTCCGTGGGGTTGAGCGGCTGCACTTCGCCTCTTGCAACCAGCACGGCGCCTCGGACAGCAGCCTCGTTGTACTCGGCGAACAGCTTACTTGTCAACCGCTCCCTGAACACACGATCTTGTACAGTCTCTTTCGGCAGTTCGCGCGTTGACTGAAACTCTTCGTTCCAGTCCCGCAGCGTCTCCGCGTTGTCGGCACCTGCCAGCAGGTAGGGCTCTTGGGTTCTGGTGAGATCTGCTTGGTGCTGCTGTGTCGATGACTGGGAGACCAGCCATGGTGCTGCGGGTATGCTGTTCGATAGTTGGTACGATGCTAGTGGGTCACGCTGGCCGTTGTACTCCTGCAGTTTCCGGAACGAGGCGTCAAAGGACTGCGAGATCTTGCCCAGAAGAGCGATGAGGGAGTGCGCAGAGGAGGGTTTCTCCATAGGGCGTGGTGCAGGGTCAAACTTTTGGTTCGTGGACTTGTTGACGTAGAAGCCGGAGATGTGCGAGGTGATGTAGAACTGGTCGCCTTCGAGAGTCTTAGCCTCGAGGTACAGCAGATGTCCTCTCATGCGCAGATGGTATGGCGGTGGGTTCCATGCGGACAGCGACAGGCCCTTGACCGTCCTGGGAGGTGTTTCCCGTGGCTGAGCAAGGAGTGTAGACACTGACGCCGGGGCGTTGAGGTCATAGTGGACGACAGGGCTGCTGTCCTCCTTGCCGCTCTTCTCGCTCGGCAACTCCACGCTGTCGCACAGGCTCGTGCCGGCGTCGATGCCCGACACAAAGTCCACCCGGTCGCCAGATGCGCCTATGAGCTCTCGTACCCTCACCACGTGCATCCGCGCTTGCGCCTCGGTGTATGGGTCTTCTTTCAGAATCAACGTCGGCTCTTTCGCAATGTCCTTGACCTCGGACAGCTCCACGAAGTCATTGACGCGCTGGCCGTTGTGCTCGAGGTGGAAGCAGGAGTACTGGAAGGTGTCCGGGGTGTCGACGATGGATTGCCGGATGTCCTGCACCTGCTCCTGGCTCGAGACCATTATCTCCGTCTGCCCGGGACTATGCGGCAGCTTGACCACGAGCTTGAAGACGTTCTCCGCCGCCAGCGCCGCGTCCTCGGCTTCTCCATCTCCATCTCCATCTCCATCTCCGTCTCCATCCTGCTTGGCCTCTTCTTCTGTGGCCGTGCCATTGGTGTGGCTGCCGCTGGTTGCGGGTGTCGCGTGCCCATTCGGGAGGTTGTCTGCCTTGCTGTCTGCCGGTTCTTGCGTCCCGTTCGAAGCTGCGCCGACGTCAGATGGGTGCCCTCTGAGACCGCGACGATGCTGTTGAGGCACTCACTCTTCAGCGCATCATTCCCGTTCTCGGCCATATTAAAGCTGTGCAGTCGGGAATCTTCAATCCGGATCGTTTGTGCGTGCGGCAGTGTCGGGGCTAGCGAGAGAAGGGCGAAACAGGAGCACAGTGGGTGAATATAATACACGCTCTCTCAGTACTGTACAGTCTATGGGGTCGCAAGAGAAGGAGTGTCCCGATCATGCACGAAGTAGCTTTTCCTACGGCCCAAGCTCGAGAACAGGAGAGAGCCTGCCCGTCTTCCCGACATTCGGCGAAGTTTCCTCGTGCATCATCACCATGGCCCGTTCCCGCAGCTGGAACACCAGACTCTACTACTAATCTACTACTCATCACCTCCCTGCACACCTCACGTCGCGTGCTGCACCGCTGCCTTCCGCTTGAACAGCAGGTCCGTTGTAAGGGAAGTGTGGGACCAACACCACGCTGGGAAGTTTTTAGTCTACAAATTCGACAACTCACCACCCTACGCAGTGGTACGCACCTACGGTAAGTTTGGAGCGGCAGGTCCGAGCCGCTGAGCTTGTTTTGTTTCACTGCGACGCCTGCGCCTTCTCGAGTATTCAGTCTCCCTCCACACTCTCCTGTCGCGTCCCTGTCTTCCTCCATGTCACTGACGAATGCGCTGATGTGGCACCCTTCGACTGGGCGATGGCGGCGATGATGCGACGCGCACAAACTTATTGAAGCACAACCGCGACAACGCCCTAATCCTTAGACACCATGTCTTACTTACGCTCCTTCACTACGTTTCGCACCTATTCTTCCCAAAGGCTTCTTGTACAACGGCCAATCGTTCTTTCTCATCATGCTCTTCAGCGATACGCGGCTCCGCGCCACCAACTTCAAAGGCGTACGAATTACAATGTACCATTTGGACCGACCGGCAACATGCCACTCCCACCTGAAGAACCAGAAGGCAACCAGTCACCCGAGGACCCAAAAGCCAAAGCGAAGAAGGAGCAGGCGCCGCCCTTTAGTTGGGGTCCGACGCTCTTCAAGATGTTCGAAGCCGCCCTCACCACTTTCGCCTCGGTGGCGATCTTGGGTGCGGTCGGCTACGGCTACACCATCTACTACAAGCGACAGGTCCTCCACAAGATCGAGCACGCCTTTAAGCCTGGCGATCCTGTTCTGGACTTGGCTGCCGTCGACAAGCAGAGGAAGGAGACTGACCACAGTGAGCTCGTCGATGATGAAGGGCACCGGCAGCACTGGGTTTTGCGTGAGGAGCAGGAGCTTCTTGATGCTATCGTAGCTGGGAAGCTGAAGGGCCAGTACCACTTGCTCGTAGGTGAGAAGGGTACGGGAAAGTCGAGTATGCTCATCGATGCGATGGCCAAGATCGACGGCGAGGGTGTTGCCATGTTCGAGGCGCACGCGGATCCGGAGATCTTCCGCATCAGGCTCGGCAAAGCCTTGGATTTCGAGTTTCACGAAGACAACATAGGTTCGCTCTTCTCCATCCGTGGACCACGGGATGCCAGTGCGCTCCTGGACGTCGAGCGGGCCTTCAACAAGATGGAGAAGATTGCATTGCGGCGGAGAGACACAGTCGGCCGGCCTATGGTTCTGGTTATCAACTCAACCCACCTGCTGCGCGACAACGAAGAAGGTCGTGACCTCCTCGAGCTCCTACAGCAGCGCGCCGAGGCCTGGGCGGCTAGCAACCTCGCCACCGTAATCTTCAACAGCGACGACTATTGGGTTTATGAGCGCCTCAAGCAGTACGCCACTCGCATGAACATCATCCCCATCCTCGACCTGAACAAGTCCAAAGCCGTCTCCGCACTGCGCAACTACCGTGTCAAATACCGCAATGAGAACCCGGACTACAAACTACTGGAGCAGGTCTACGATATGGTCGGCGGCCGACTCTCGTACCTCAGCCGCGTGGCGAAATCGAGGGATATGTTGAAGACATGCGAGGACATCTGCCGGATGGAGAAAACGTGGTTCCTCAATCAGTGCTGGATCCTCGGTATGGAGATGGACGACGATGTGATGGATCAGCAGAAGTTCGCATCTGCTGCGATGGTGCTGGCGAAAGCCCTGGTGGATCGCGAGAAGGAGATGAAGGCGGTATACGATCCGGTTAAGGGCCACATCTTACCGCAAATCCCACTTCACAAATCCCGGCAGATCATGACGAGAGCCGACTTCATCCAGCAATACGACGCCATCAATGTCTTCACCATCGACAGCAACGCGATGGTCAGAGCGGACAGCGTGCCGATGATGAATGCTTTCCGGGAGATCTGTAGCCAGGAGGGCTTCGACGAGTTCCTTGAGGCTACGTTGACACGGATTGCCGATATCGAGTCTTTGGGCCGGACGAGAGAACTGACGATCAAGGACCTGTGGAATCAAGGGAAGTACAAGGTGGAGATGCAAGATGTGCGTGGGCAGCCGACTGGCAGCTTAATCTTCGCGGTAGGACCGAAGGGAGACGAGGAAGATAACGGTTGACGTTAGAAGCCCTCATGGACTGTCCATTCGTACCTGTTGATACCTAAATAATACCTACACAATGAGTTGCACAAAGTCACTCGAGCGCGTGTGAAGTAGCCAGTGCCCTCAGCGATAATAAGGTAGTCAAGCGATTGCATAGGTGTAATGTTGATCCAGATAGGGAACCTGACTGACACTGCAATGCACATAGATTGGAGCTATCGATATTGTAGATACACAACGAATACCGCCGCATACGGCTCCTGTAAGCGACTGCTAGCAACAAGGCACTCTTTCTCCTTTCCAGAGCGCCAAACACTCAACACTCAGCTAGTGTCAACAGACGTTATGTAAACCAAGCAAAACGCGCTGAAACGCTATCATGACGCTCGACGTGAGGCATGCAACAGGGGAGAATTAGCAAAGTATTTGCCCTCGCTGTACAACTCAGGACGCCCACATCGCCAATCCATTGAATAAGCAAACAGTTCTTTCGAAAACGGGTATAGGCAGCAATGCAGAACAATCACATAACGAGACAGCAACAACCCTTCTTCGGCTCCGGTAGGTCCTTCTCGTCGTAGTCTGGCACGCGAGGTGTCGGGTTGTGCGGCACGGAAGAGCTCACGCTCTGTGCGCTGTTTGGGTTCCGTTCAATGGGTGGCGGCGACGCGATGGTGGGCGTGATTTTGTAGCCTCCGCTCGTACCTGGTCGGACGCTGCCGGTCTCGCTCTTGGTGTCGCTTTTTGCCGGACTGAGCGGCCATGGCTTGTCTAAGCGGGAGGGTGACGTGTTGCCCGCCCGGCTTGCCCCAGGACTCAGCTTGTCGTTGGCGGGAGGCTCGATCTTCCACCGCGAATTATCATCTAGTTGCAACATAGCCGGCGCGTCTGCCCGCAGCTTCTGTTGCTGCGGTGCCAGCTCCTTGTCGTTGAGCAGATTGAGGTCGCGATCGTACGCCGTGCCCGTTTTGCCCTCTTTCTGCCACTGGTCCTGCATCATGCGCTTGGCGTGAGTGGGCAACATTTGCTGCTCGGGCGGGAGTCGCGGGTCGGGTTTGTACATCGATGCGATCCACGGCGCCTCGCCTTCCGGTGGCGCGTGACTCGTCGAGGGACGCGACTTATGGCCTGAACTGGATATGGGACGCTTGTTCGCAACGGACGATGTTCGTGGCTTGTTCAGGTGCGACGAAGTTGGTCGGGCTACACTGTTCGATGCGGTGGACACTGCCCGTGCGCCAGAGCTCGGTGTAGCTTTGCTTGGAACACGTGCCTTCGGTGGCGAATTCTCATTTGAGTTTCGCAGGTGTGAGCTGGCCGGCCTGGAGGGTGTCCGCACACCATCTGCTCCGTCCAGCAGCCCCTGGCTGCCGATACTGTTGCTCCGCGCTCTTCGCGCATATTGCATATCATCCCACGCGCCACTCCCTGCTCCACTGCCATTCCTGCTACGTGGCAACGGAGAGTCCCTGTCCACGACTGTCTGCGGGACAGGTACCGGGCTCACCTTTGATATTGGTATGCGTGACGTGCTGGGTCTGATCATGTGCTGCCTGAGTACCTGCTGGCCTGCAGCGATCTCCTCTGGGTTACGCAACTCATTGTCCGTGGAGGGATCGAATCCTTGCTCCTCCTCCTCTGCGGGTATGGTGGAGACACGCTTGCGCTCGTAGTCGTCGAAGCTCGAATACAGCGGGCCTTGTGGCTCCTCTCCATACTGTTCACTCTGTCTGTCCTTGCTCGTCGGTCGGCGAGCACCAGATCGGCTCATGGACCTGCTCGACGATCGCGCTCTGGCTTCCGGCCCGGCACTGAGTGATCTGCGTGACTGTCGCACATGTATACCAGCCTCCTCCATCTCCTGGATCTCTATCTGTGCCAGCTTGTCTCGGTGAATCCACGCCGAGTCATCCACTGACGGCTCGCCCTTCTTCGGCTTCTCCCGGAGCGTGTTTCGAGAGCGTTTGCGCATCGTGGATGTATTGCTGGCCCGGATGGAGGCTCGCCGCGAGCCTGTTGCCTCCGAGTCGGACTGGATGTTGAAGTCGCTCGGTCGCCGGGACGCCGTGCCTCTCGGTTCACGTTCACGTTCACGTTCACGGTACCCAGAGACGTGAGAGTCCTGTGACCGCAGCGTGTCGGTCCGCTGCGGTTGCGAAAAGCCGTTGGTCTCGTCCAGAGGCACGGCATGGACCCAGCCGCCGTTGGCCATTGCTGCCATGGTGCTCTCCTTGTGCACTTTCCTTCTCCTTCTCCCTCTGCCTCACACAGCCGCCGTCCACCACACGAGTGTCCGGTTAGGGGCCAAGCTCACGTGCGTGCTGTTGTCTCGCACTGCAGCATGCTCACACCCGATATCGTCTTTCCGAGTGGCGGTAACGTCGTGACCAAGAGCGATGCTGCGACTCGGCGAAGGCCCTCCGTTGCATCTACGAAGACTATGATCTACCGTACTGCACGTTCTCGTTGCGGGGCTCGTGCATTGGTTTGCATACGCACTGACCGCAGCATGCACGATCTGGAGGCAACCCCGGTTATTAGGCCTTCTCAGATAATACCTACCTTAGGTACCCTGTCCTGCCAATACCGAGATGCTCGCCACCTATGTTGGAACTTGATTGAAGTTGAACACTGCTGGCCACACCAACTTGCACTCACCAGCTTCCCGAGCAATTTCAAGTGCCTACCACAGTTATCACTCTACTACTGAATTTACTGAAAGCAGCTCCAATCTAGCGGGTGCTACCCTTCGCCGGAAGGCTTTCCGGGCGCGCGGGCTTACCCACATTCTGCGCGCCCGGCTTGAAGAGGCAACACCCGCGCATGATCTGCTTCGCTACTCATCCTATAAATCTCCTTTTAAGTTTCTTTATTTTAATGGCACTCCGGTCACGCGGCTCCTGCCGGGCGACGACAACTTCACAAGGTCGCCCGGATCACATCATGAACGGAGCTCATGTGGGACGAGCACTAGCAGCAGCAGTGCACGATGCGCGTTGTTCGCATGAATAGTTCGCCTACAATGTTGTTGCCAAACAACATCCACGATTTCAGGCACAGGCTGGCCTTGCACAGGCATTGACCACTTCATCACTTCTTCAGCGCCGAGCGCGCATCCAAGCTTGTATTCGGATCTGTAGCCTAGCGTTCTCGAATCTTGATTCTCGGTTCTCACCGGTCCGTGGAACCAGTGATACGGCGGCTCGTAATAACCTCTTGATCTGGCTCACTAGAGTTACTACTGAGAGAAGCTCATAGGGTTTTACAAACTATAACGGCGGTCCCACGACGGCGGGTTTACGTTGGCGCTCTCGGGACTTCGACTCGTACGGTGGCGTCAGCCTTCGAGACATCGGCATATCACTGCACATGCCACGGCGGTATGGGAAGTAGACCATATCATGTTCTTCGTCTTCAAAGTGGGTTGAGTACAGCTGTCTACCTCCCCAGTCTCCTCCTGAAGTCCGCTACTGCTCATCATCGTACCATCAGTAATGGAACATCATCTCCATCTCTCCCTCCCACGCTCCACTCCGCGTATGCTCGTGAATACCACTGACGTGCAGTACGCCGGCATTATACTCCAGTCCGAGGTTGTGGGCCGGGCGCTGCTGACCAGCGACTGTCAAAGACATGTTCTTCGGCAGGCATGGAGCGCCGGCAACTGTGATATTGGCGAGTGGTGGCGGGGCCTGGTACGAACCGCTGACGGTAGTGGTGAGGTGGCCACTGGCGTAGGCGAACTGCAGGACTTGTTCGTCATCGCATGCTGCTCGACAGGAGGGTTGGCATGCTTACCTGCACGAGCTTCGTGGCATTGGGAATCAAGCTCTCGCCATCATCGAGGTACAACGAGCCGCTAGCTTCGCCACTCTCATCGAGGGCGATGACAAGGCTATAAGGGTTGCTCCTCGTCGCAGCAGTGGTGTTACCTGGCGTCTGTAACGGCAAGATCGACCCACCGCGAATGTGCACATTGATATGCTCCAATGGCGCGCTCAGCGTGACATTTTCGTGCGGCTGCGCCGTCACTGGCTGGAGCGTGTACCAGTCATACCAGTTCGTGCCTTCACCAATGCCTGGGAACACGCCTTGAACGGTATCGACGTTCGGGATCAGTACTGGCGTGATGAGGAGTGAAGGTCCGAGCATGAACTGCGCGTATGCTCCGGAGAGCGTGGCATCTTCTGGAAACTCCCAGGCCAAGGCTCTCATGACCGTCGCGCCTTCGGTGTGGGCGTAGTAGAACAGCGTGTACATATAGGTCAGTAGGCTATACCTGATCGAGATTGCTCGCCTCGAGGCCTCAGCGACGGACGACCATCGGAAGGCCTCCTGCGAGATCGTGGCTTTGACATTGTGGTTGCGGTAGAACGGGAAGAAGGCCGACAGCTCCATCCAGCGCGAGCAGAGGTCGTTGTCGGTGTTCCCACTAAAACCACATGTGTCCGCGCCGAACATTGGGAGGCCAGACATCATGAACGTCAACGCTTGGGAAATTGAGAGGAACATGCTGCCCCATGTGGACGTGTTATCGCCACCCCAGTGTGCAGTGGTGCGTCCTGATCCAGCAAAAGTACTGCGGCCTATGGTGAAGGGACGTTTGCCTGGAAAGACGCTGAGAAGTGCGTTGTACGTGGCATTGCTGATCGAGTAGCCGAAGAGGTTGTGCAGTTCCTAATACACAAAAGTTAGCGCCGGATCGCTCACCCAGTCGTAAGTAATTCTTTCGGTTTGCTTACGTATTCAGTGGTGTTGCTGGGGTCGTTGTGCGTGGCGTTGGGTGCAACACTGCCCTTCACAAGGGAATGACCGGCAAGCACGCTGTTGAGTACGTAGGGTGGGAAATTGAGGTTCCGGACGCCTGGCGTGGGGTTCGTCCTGCCTTGCGTGGTCGTTGTAGGCACCGGCAGGAGAGTGGTAGTGGAGAGGATCGAAGCTTGCGATGCAGATGCAGCGCTGACGGAAGCGGCTTCGGTGGCGTTGGAAATATTGAATCCCTCGGGATACTGATAGTTGGCTTGCAGAGGGTCGTTCGGGAGCAGGAAAGGTGGATGCACAGGGTTCTCGTTGAGACGGCCGTTGCCGCAGCTGCCGGCGCAGAAAGAGGAGGGCTCGCTCAAGTCGATCCAGATGCCGTCAAAGGGTGTGTCGTCGTGCCAGGCCATGAGCTCAGATGTCCACCAGGCTTGCGAAGACTCGACAAGCCAATCTGCCCAGGAGCTAAACCCAGGCCAGTTGTCACCGTAGTAGAAGTCTGTCGGACAGTCAGCTCCACTGCCGCGAGGTTTCACAAGAGTTCCTGCTTACCTCCGGTAGTAGGGTCCCTAATGAAGGTTCCCAACGCTGCAGCACGCTCGAACGGGGCGTACGCGTCCGAAGCGTTATCTGGGTTCGGCGCGTAGGTGTTCGAGTCAACGATCGGGACGTAATGCTGGCCGTTGGCGTGCAATTCGGCTACGAAAGCACGCATTTCATCCACTGGGAAAGTGTTCGGATCGTTAGTAAAGTCACGATAGAGGGAGTATATGTCGATGTCGTTCCACCTGTCATGCACAACCAAGATTAGCAATCCGCGCAACGGCTGCCGTCCTGAGGTGGATGAATTAAAGACTTACACTCCCTCAAGCGGGATGTTGGCATCACGGTACCCATCAACAATGCTCTGCATGACCGAGATGTTCTGGTAGCCCCATCGGCACTGGTTGAAGCCGAAGGTCCAGTACATCTGCATTGCAGGATTGCCAACGCAGCCAGAGATGAATTGGCTGATGGTCGTCAAGGCGCTGGAGCTGCCATCTCCATTCTCACCACTGAGGAAGTAGAGATCAAAGCTGCCGCCGATGGTGCGATAGGTGATCGTCGAGTCTCGAAGGAGCCACTCCTGGCCGTGAGCATTGCGGGCGTAGACTCCGTGGGCAGTGGTGTTGGCGCTTCCGTTGCCGTAGCGAGTTTCTTGGTACCATGGGTAGGTGCCGTAGACGTTGCCATCCACGGTGTTGCCGGCGTCCACGGCGTAGAAGGTTTGGGTGAAGTTATTCCCGAGCCTCCAGTCATGGATGTTCTCTGCAAGGCCGTAGACGTTATAGTCCTGCAGATGCCGTTAGCTCGGTTCAGTGTTGGACAGCTTTTCTGAGACCGACATCGACCATGTTCGTAACGAGCTCGATAAACTGGTCTTCAAACACTATTACATGGCCGTACGTCGAGAAAATCTCTTCTCCACTACTCGAGCGTGTGATCTTGAACTGGAACGTAGGATCATTAGTCCACGTCAATCTCAGGTCACTGCTGTTTGCGGTCGTCTGCCCATCCCATGCCGGTGCAAGGACGAGCGATGGTGACAGGATATAGCGAGTGTAGTTCGTTGCGGCCAAGTACTTTGGGTAGATCTTGACATTGAGCCGCTGCTTGGTCTGGTACTGCACCTCGAGGGTAAGGGCATCGATGTCATTGCCGAAAGCCTGGCAATGTGGTCCGGCGATGGTTAGGTCTGCGGTAAAGCCACCCGAGCTCTCTGCCACGTTGGAAGCTTTGTATCCGGGACATTGTTGCGCATTGGGTGCTGTGGGATCGTAGACCGAGGGTGTCAGGCTTGGAGCGGCGGCAACCTGTGGGCTCAGCGTTGGGATGATACGCTCGGTGCTTGACTGTGCTATCCGATCGTCAGCCTTAGTGATCCGGATTGGAGGCCTTGCTCTCGTCGTACCGTGAGTGAGTGAGCACAGGGCCACAATGGCCGCCACGCTTCTCGTCAACATCTTGCTACAGTCTCACGAAAGCTCACTGAAGTAGAATAATCGAAATGAGAGAGAGAGGAAAAAGGCGCTGATCACCCAGACCTACTTAGTACTGTCTCTCTCTTGTACCTCCATCATCCTGACGCTCAACATGCAGTTGTTTGCGGGGTCATACCGTGTTTACTGCAGAGCGTTCGAAATTCAGCTCACTGAGCTCAGGAACAGGAGAGCTGTCTGACCGTCTGACGTGAGTCTGCATGTCGAATCGGGCCTTCAATCCTTCTATGTGAGTGTGGGATCAGCCCATGGGGCCGTCCCGTCGATTCGGTATCCACTGCGCTCCGTGGTGGCCAACCGCATCGCGTCGCTGCTGCTCCGGCTCAAACGGTCAAACCAGCATTGGCGGCATGAACGGTTCGGATGTCCTTCTGTGAAGTGTGGGTATAGCAAGCGAAATGTCTCGCCACGACGGCTTGACCCTTAAGCGGAACCTTGCAGAAACAGCACATTATCGTGTTCGTCGCAGTGATGCCGCGGCCGGAGACGTACCATATACGTCGTTTTGGGCGGAGCGTGGACTGCATCCCACAAACTGTGTCTATATCGTCGCCTGTACACATATGGCAGGCATATAGCTTGTCATAGGGCCAAACCGAACGCTCTCAAAAATAAAGATCGCAGCAATATGCACGCTTCTTACACGCACGCCAATGCCATAGAAGCAAAGAGACTAACACCCATCATACAGCCGCTCGCTAGCCAGTCGTCTCACTCGGGCTCAACGTGTCCTCAATCTTCTGCGCACTGCCACCAGACGTCGGCGTAGCAAAGCCTGGCTCGCTAAACATCGTCGGTGTCGCCCTCGCCGCGTGAGAATCAAACGCTGCAACCAGACCCCCAGAGCCTTCTGGCGATTGAGGGTCATCCAGCCCATGCGGTGTCGGACCACCAGAGATCGGCACATGGAAGTCAGGCTCCAGGTGTTTCGTCTCCTCCGGTATCGACGCATGCGCCGGCATATGCCGGTTCGGTATACTCTTCTTCGCAGCAGGCAATTTCAGATCGCCGGGACCAAGTAGCGAATTCCGCCGTAGCTGCTCCAACTGAGTATCTGGGTTCTACGCAAGGCAATCAGTCAAAGGTTGTATCAAGGTGAGAGTGGGAGTGATCATAGCATACCCAGTCCGCCTGATCAGGCACCCCCTCCGCCCCAGGCAAACCTGCCTCCCCCTCCCTCTCCTGGCCCCAGAAAGTCGGCCTCCTCCGCGGCGCAGGCGTCACAGGCAAACTCGGCCGCTCAATCGCCGAAGGGAAATCCGTGAGGATCAAACTCTCCCGTCGCTGCCGCACCTTCTCAATCAGCTCAACCGGTTCCGGCTCATTCGATGGCGAGAGTATATGTTGCTGCTGTTGCGCGCGGTCTTGAGACTCTTGGTTCGGGTTAGGTGGGTGTACGATTTGCACGTTTCCGCGGTTCTTCTGGAAGGCCGTCAGGCGCCGCACGTAGTCCTCGATGCCGCTCACTTCGTCCCAGGCATTCTTATTGACTGCGCCGAAGCTACTCCAAGGCGCCTCCTCGTTGACTTTCATGGCAGGTGTCGTGGGCTCGACGTCCGAGCTCACTGCAAACTCATCGGCGCCCACGATCCCATCTTCCTCCTCTGCTTCGGGCTCTGGCGGTGGCGGAGCCAGCGGCTCTTCGTCGATGAACTTCCTGCTGGGCTTCGGAATCTCTCGCTCCTCCCACGGAAAGATGGGTGGTGGTCGCTCCTCCGCTTTCCTCGGCTTGTGCATTGGGACCTCGTACCACATGTCTTTGGGTGGCTCAGGGTAGGATGGTGGTGGCTTGAAGAGGGTGGGACTCGTGTTGAACTCGTACCCATCGTGGGTTGGGAAATTGGTCGCTTCCGGACGCGATGTAGGTGGCGGAGCGTCACGTGTAGCGTCCCATTGCATGGACGGAGCAGAGAACTTGCGTTGTTGAATGGTAGGTGTTGGCTCCACGAGACCTTGCCCTATTGCTTCCGCGTGCTCGATGGGTTCGGTCAAGGGTGCTTCAGCGGTTGTAGCGGCAGGCTGTGTCACGCTGTGACTCGAATAGCCGGTAGCGGCAGGCTGTGTCGCGCTTTGACTCGAGTAGCCGGTAGCTTTGTGGCTCTGGTCTCGGCTGTCCGCCTCGCCCTTCACTTCTTGCCGCACCACGCGCCCCACAGCAGTATACTCGGCGGGTGACACCCTGAAATGCCGATCGTACACCGCCCACCACCGACTCAGCAGCTCTTGATACGCACCCGGCGCACCCTTTGCCGCCCGCCCTCGCTGCCACGGCTTGTCGCCGCCAATGAAGTGCACCAGGCTGATGGCCCGCTTGTAATAGCGGTACGCCGGCTCGTACTGGTAGTTGGCACTCGGGGTGGAGTTGTACATGAAGCTCAGCCGCTTCCACGGCCGGTTCTCGAAGTACTGGTTCAGCAAGCCCTGGTCGGCGCCGTCGAAACTGTCGCCTGCCGACGCCATTGTCTGCAGCGCCCAGTACTCGCCCATGTGCGGCGTGAGCACCATGACGCCAGTGTTGAAGGCATCCGGCCAGCCGACGTCCGGCGCCGCAGCGAAGTCCTCCTCGATGTCGAACAGCTCGTCCGGGGCCCGCAGCGCCACCACATCGCTGTCAATGTACACCACCTTGCGGAACTGCGTGAGGTGCCAGAGATGGATCTTGGTGAAGGTGTAGAGCAGGTCGGGCCGGTTCATGAGGTAGAGGTTCGCCGGGTTCGGGTTGCCGATGCGGTCGACGGGGATGACATAGTCGTATAGCGATCGTAGCTCGGCGAGGGTGCTGCCTCGCAGGCTCTCTTCGGTCACGAGGCAGGCCAGCTTCTTCCTCGTGCCGGCGTCGCGCAGCGAGTGGGCGAGGATGGCGGCGCCGGGGAGATAGGCATCGGTCATGACCAGCTGCAGGCATGTCAGTCACGCAATGAAGATGGCTTGGTGGTAGTCTGGCCTACAGTGCAGTAGACATCTTCCTCGACCGCCATGGCGCTTTGTCAATAGCTGGTGCTATGCTGGGTGCGAGCGGCTGTTGCTCGACTTGGGGAATAGTTTCAAAGCTTGCTCAACGCTTCATGAAACGGCGGAACAGCAATATGGTAACAACAAGTTTGCCTTGCTCTGCAACTTCTCTCCACTCCCACCGACATGTACAGGACCTCAACACCGTCACGGCGCGGGAGAAAGAGATGGCTAGCAATCACCACCGCTATCCGCTTCCCACGCGCCACAATGCGAACTTCGCGTGCTAGCTTCCTGCACAGGCCGCTCTCCCAATGCACCTTGACGACTTTACCCCGCAATCTCGTCACCTCGTGGGCCCATCCCCTCGTGCTCATGCAGGTGAAGGGCCTAATAAGGCGGCGAGTGGCAAGGATCGCTTGTCGGACTGTCGTGTGACAGCTGGACCCCGCAGTAGGCGGAGGAGGAGGAGGAGATTAAAGAAGGGCCGAGAATGGAGACGAATATAAAATGAAAAGTAGCGTAGTACGAAGCGGCTTCGTAGGCCATGGATCTCGTCGGTGTTCCACCAGCCTCCGAACCATGTGCTGCGACGGCACGAGCACTTGAGCCATCTGTTTTCCACAGGCTCACACCCCGTCACAATATCTAGGCAGCTATCGACCCAAGTCAATCGTCGAGAATCTTGCAGCATGACGCATAATGCTTAATCATGTGCGGCTCCATGGGGATTCCGACGACCGTGGTATGTCCGTGCATGCTTGTTTGTTGGGCACGCAAGAACCCGTGGCGCTCCACGTCTGGACTGCCGCAGTCTTGATCAGAGCGGCGCGCATCAATCGCAAGAACGGCAAGTAGCGGGCAGACGTGCGAGAGCTTGGAAAAGATCTTGTTCGCCTGCTCTTGCATCTGCGCCGCACGTCCCTGCTCCAGCAAGTGCAGTGCCTGGGTCGAACTCTTCAGAGCGGCGGCCAAGACCTCTTCGTTGTCCTCAAGGTAGGTAAAGAGCCTGAGGGTCTTCAGCGAACTCAGCCCGGTGAGGCAGTCCTTTCAAAACTATTAGCGAAACCACCAAGATGTGCGGTTGCACTTCGCTCGAGAAGCTTACCAAGAAGGCAGAGAGACCGTCGTTCTTCGACCAAAACCCACGACCAGGCTTGGGCCACTTCACCGCCAGCTGCTCGAGCTTCGGGCACTCTCCACATAGCGGTGAGAAGGCTTGCAAGCCTTCTGTTGCAAGATCATCTTCATCGTCCGCAGTGTCGTCCAGACTTAGTAGCGCAATGTCCCTCGGTGTTTCTCCACTGTCGGCCATCTGCAGCCAGCATGCACTGAACGGGCCACATGGCTGATACGGATGGCCTCCAAAGCTTCGACAGCTCCGAGGAAATCGTTGAGTCCCTCTTCCGACCCTAAGAGGAAGCCTGTTTCCTGCATGATGGTAATCGACGTAAGTCCAGAGCAGTGCTTTTGCAAAGATGGTAGCAACGCAGTCGATTGGCAGCACTCTTATTTGAGCAGCTCACGCAGCGGAGTGAAAGCAAGGCCCTCGTCCCCGATGCTCGCAGCACCCAGATGCAGGCCGTCAAGGCGCAGACGCTGGAGCTGTGGTTTACTGTCGTTTCTCGGCTTCAGCGAAGAGAAAAGGCGGTCCAGAAGATCGGCATGATTGTCTTCTATGCGGACAGATCCGAGGTCAAGGTTCGAGGACGCTTGTATTTCAAGACGCTGGACCTTAGGCACACTTTTGAGGAGTTACGTAGCCCGAACACAGCAATGGTCCAAGTCAATGAAGAGCTGGACATTGTTGATGTGCTCAAGCTCGTCGTGGTCTGGGACAGTAAATGCTTTGGTGGGCGGGAGCATCAGGTGGACCTGGTGATTGGTCAACCTGCACTGGCGCATGCGCAAAAGGAAGGTAACGTCCAGAGGCACATCCTGGAGTGTGTCAAGCCTAGGGAAGTCGTCATTCACATGCTCGAGGTGTCTGCTGACACCACAATGTGATGGACTTACATGAAACTCTGGAGCGCGTGCTTCGGGAGAACGTGCAGTAGATAACACAAGGTGCTCACGTGGGTTCTGTGCTTGTAGCCTTTCTGCTGCTGGACAATGTGCAGATCCTTTACGTGACGCAATCCTAGGTTGTCTTCGTGGGAGGCCTTCTTCAGCGCATTCTTGAGCTGTGGGGTGCGGAGGTTGACCGATTGATACAGCAGCAGCGTTGCCACGGACTGTAGCTCCTTGCAAGTCCGGCAGAGACTCTGCAGGTCTGCCTCGGAAGTGATCTATAGATGATGTGAGTACACTTTGTTGATCATGGAGTTGCAAGAGGGTACACACGTAGTCCACGACTTTCTTTCGCAGCTCGACCGGCAATAGCAGGATGCCCGACTTGTTGGTAGCCATGATCAGGTATGAGCGCTTCTTGCCTCCGTAGAATCAAGAAACTGTGAGTCAGGCCTGGTGTTGAGACTAGGCCGTCACAAGCTGGTACAGGTTTGCTCGGACTTGGGATCAGGCAGCAGGTGCTCGGGTATCTGGAGCGCAAGCTTCAGTGATGTGAAGTGTGTACTTGCGTGATGTGCGTTGACGCGGTATGCCTGCTTGTCGTGATGAGCGCGATCGAATCCAAGCCGCGACTTCACGCGACCCGGCTGAGGTATAGACCGATGCGTTAGCCAGGACTGTCTGTCATCCGCACATTTGCCGAAATGCAGAAATGACTGAAGAGCGCTGAAGCTCAGCCTGAAGGAAGTGAGGGAAGAGGCAAGTGCAATGCTTGGCTTCGGATCTCGGGCCTCAATTTATATGGATATAGGTACCTTGTGCTACATCTACATAATGACCTTCCTCTCTGTGTAGGCTGAATTCACTTGCCTTCCTAGATTCGTTCTAGTGATTGATATTGGATGATCTGTCTATACAGGTAACTCAAAACATCTCCGGGTTCTCGTTTGTGCACCGCTGCGCCGCACCTAGTGCCCTCAGTATACCGTGAGTACCTCACACCTACCCGTGGAGGACGCATCGATCGACAATCATCCCAATCCCCAGTGGGAGAGATCCGTCCTGGTGTCAATCATCAATGTGTCCATGTGACAGCACGTGTTACACGGACCCACGCCCACGTACCCACTAGTGCCAATACGGGCAATGCGAATGAAAGCCTAACCCAAGCCTTTGGGTGGAACTGCCGAGGGGTCTCGAGGCGGTACGCTAAGGGATGCCCATCAAAATACCGCTCGGGTCTTCGCGCCTTTCACCTCTTCAAGAGCGTGCGTGAAAGCCGCTGAATCCCGGACGGGCAAGCCATGGTCTTTTGCTACCTCCGATATACAAATACCGCGCCCACAACCCCAGAACGTCGGCTACACCGTAGAGTACGCGCCGACGTATTTGCAAAGCCGTTGACCTCCTCTGCTCCCAGTGGGGCGGCTAAGCAAGAGACTGATTAAAAAGCATCTGAGCCGCCTACCAGTCTTCGTGGCCTCTATGCGTTTTGGGCTGAGGCGGCGGAGATGTCCCAACGCTGTTGCAGTGCTTCGAATGTCGACACACAGTATCAGCGACTTGGGACAGCACTCCGACAGCCATGCGACGCTACGTTCCCGCCGAACCCTGGAGCGAATACCACGTTGTGCTTCCGGCCTCGCAGCTTCGCCCATGATCTCTTAAAAGCCAGTATAACAAGTGGCATGTTCTGGTCGAAGTTGGTGTCCGATGTGGCAGCATCCATCGAGTCTATCTCCTTCCACCTGGCTTGAGGATCACAATCGAAAGAGCTGAGCCGAAGCCTGTTGTGAATAGTGCTACTCCATCGCACTTAAGCCGGCGGCTCCATAAACTTATGGCGACAGAAGACCTAGAAGCCTTGTCGACTGGGTAGCGCGCTTGTTTTGCTGGACTGGATTGACTGGGTTCGGATCGCGATCTGCACAAGCTCAAGCAAGCACTGACCGGAGGTTGTTGTAGAAGTGCTTGCTTGGCTCATCCAGGAAACTGCCAGGGTATATGAAGCTGGTCAGGACATTGCGAACCTGTTCCCAATAGTCTATCTGCAAGTCCTGCAGCAGCCTGTGCAAAGCTTGGTGGAAGAAGTTTGCGGTTGCTCCGGTTGTTACACTGATGATGAAGACAGCCCACAAAGCCGCTTCGGCAGACTTCGGCTCAGAGAGGGCATTGCGATCTAGCAAGATGGCTTCCGACCATGCGGCCTCAAGACCGACCTGGTACTTGTGGTCTTGAGCGAAGATTTGCCCATTAGCTCGCTGACCTTGAAATATCGTCAAGCAAGTGCAAGCAATCCGCAGGTGACCCTGGACAGGATGGCCAGACTGCAGCACGAAGCCTAGAGCAGCGCCCTTGACGATGAGATCGAGGAGCAGCTGGTGAAGCCTTTGTTCAACTCCAGGACTCGCGAAATCGACACAGGCGGTGCGAGTGATCAGGCCCAACATCGCATCTGCGACTGGTATGCGCTGCTGGAGCGCTGCGAAACCCCGTGGCAAGGCCATTGGCAGCTGGAACTTGCCTCCTCCACCCGGTGGTTGCACACCTCCTATGGATGCACTTTGTTGGAAGCCAAACGTGCCTGCTTGACGAAACGGACTGGAGGTGCCGGTCATCGACAGCGGCGAGACGGTGCTCAGTTCGGAAGCACGATCCAACACGGCCCCTGCGGCGCCGTCTAGCACACTTGGAAGCCAGTTGGCCAACGGCATCCGGCCATGAATGGTCTCCAGGCCGGGTCTTCCCAAGGTGGTCGAGGACGATGCAGCATGGCTTGGCTCTCCAGCAGGCGGAGCTTGGGATCCTTCGGGGGCTGATGCATCGCTGTTAGGTGGAGACTGTACTGGCTCGCGAGTCGTGCCTTCGCGCTCGCCGCGATTGCGCGCTCGTGTCACTCTGCTTGCTGCTGCACTGGCTCGCGCAGCCTGGGCTCTGACAATGCGGCGAGACTCTTCGCTATGGCGACCTTGCTCAGAGACTATGACCAATGGTGGGTGACGGCCGCCTTGCTCGGAGTCCGAGCTTCTGTCGGCTGAGTAAGACATTGGCGGTTGGCATGCGGCTTTCTGCAAATGCTGCCGTGCCTGCCACGTGGTGTGCTGAGGGTGGCGAATGGCGGAGTCGGGTATGCCGTGTGATGCCAGTCTCTGTCCGATCTGTTGTCCGTAGACATATGATTTATAGCGAAAGCGGTTCGGGAACGCGTCCTTCTATGGCTCCTGCATGTTTTTCCAGGGTCAAAAAGAATTAAAGATGCGTTTCAGATTCCTGCGTGCCTCGGAGCCTCCAAGCTTAATTGAGGCGATATGGCATGACGCTGGCGGCTGGTAGCAGGGTTGGGTCTAGCTAGTACCCATGCAGATTGCAGATCCCATGGCTGCATTTCCGCGATTCGGTTGCTTTGCCGGAGGCTCTGCGGGTGGATAAGATAGGTCAGTTGTATCATCAATGTATCACCGGTATGCTGGAAGCTTGAACCGATACTCTCTGCGGCGCCGCCACTCCAGTTGTGACGCAGCCGGCTTCTGATGCAGTCAGTCATGCTTGAAGCCCGTTTGGTAAGCTGTCATACGACTTGTCCATAAACACCACCGCGTTGGCGGCGGCTCAGATTGCAAGCAGCTGCATGGGCTTTGCGTTTGAGGCGACGCGGTGGATGCACCTTCGACTACTGCCAATCTCGCAGGTTTACTGGTGGGCGCTCCGAGTCTCCGACTCCGAGTGCGAACTTCGAAAGCGGCAGGCTCGGGGTGAATCGGATTCGCTGCGCTGCTACTAGCAATATCTGCCGGGAAAAAGTTCTCGAGGCTCGACCATGGCGGCATGGCCATGAAGGCATGACCCTGGTAGAGTGACGACAAGGGTTGCGGCACGGCGGACTACCGTACCGGCTGTTTGCTTATCAATGGCCGCCGTCGTTGACTACCTGGATGGAAGGGCTCCTTGAGCCCCCCCCCCCCCTTCATCACTGACCAATTGTTGAGGACGTTCCGAACGCCCGTTTCTGGCGCAGCTCAAAACTCTCGAAGACGTAGCTCTGGTATTGCGTGACACTTGTGGACAATGACCTTCGGGACCTCAGTAGGTCGGTCCTCCCGACACATTCGCAGCCAACCACGCTACTGTCACCGAGGAGCGGGTCACCTCAGGCACCGGGGTCAGGCACCTGCCTGGCTGCCACACGCCCACCACTGCAGTCAATAAGCTTGCGCAAACCTTCGGGCTGACCGTCTCTCAACTCATGCTGCTATGCACCTTTCGCCAAACTTCACTTATCAATCAAAATATACACGACTGTAGCTTTTCCAGACTGCGCAAATCCGAGGTGTGGTCTTGTTCCTGGTGGCTGTAGCTGTGATACAGAGGGGCAACCGCCATGGCAAGCACAACGCCGGCTTGTGCAAAAATACTCATAAAGGGTTTCAGTGAAGATGACTATTGCGCCGTCGTACGGTCGTAGAGTCTCCCTCCCGCTTGTACGGTTGCTATGACTGGTGTTAAACTGATAACGAGATACAGGGTTGACATAGCTGCACTGTTTCTGACGCATGCTGACATACAGAGTACATCCTTTTTACCCGCTGGACAACGACGCGGCGACTCATTTGCTCTTGCCAGACAGGTTGTGGAGTGGTCGTCATTGCACTAGCTCGAAACGACCTGGGTTTTTCAGAGCACCTCGACTCGCATTACGAGATCCAAGACATAGTGATGCGGACGTTGAGCATGAACACGGCCAAGGGTTATTCACTAGGAGTCTTCTTCCGGAAAGAACGCAGGGTCAAACCAGAGTCCCAGGAACAAGCCCACGACTGGCCTTGTAACTCGTCCGTATTGTACATGGAAGGTATATGGATGCCCTGCCTAAGCTCGAAGTCGTATCGATGGCCTCGAAAACGTTCTTCTGCTACACGTCGATGAATATCGTGAGGCAGCGTCGTCCGCCTTCAGTCACTCAACACGATTGCGGCTCGGAGAGATCCGCACGACCTCACCCTCCAGCCTGACAGAGCCTGGGCACTGTGGCAGCACTTGAAGCACTAAAGCGGTATGTGTGTGCCTGTGCAGGCAGTCTCCAGGACATACGGGTGGCGCACTAGGCGCATGCGGCGCATACGCGTGAGTCGTTTCGGCGAATGCAGCAGGATATGCCTCTTCTTCGAGTCAACGACGCCTAAAGGCCGCGAGGTGTGATCGTGATGTGAGAGTGTACCTACGCTGACTCCTGAGCTGCATCCACGAGTCTGCCGTGCCGCGGCGATTAGTCATTACCGGCATGACTTCGAGGGCCGGCGCAATGCCGGGATCTCTCACCGTTGCCGGAAGCAAGGAGGATCTTGACCCGGGTTACACGGCGATCATCAGCCAATCTCTGACGATAGGAGGGATATACAGTCCGATGTCGTGATATCAACGCCGGCCCTCGATCGGCGTTGCGATCCCAGACATGCCTGTATGGACTGGATGCCATATGGCATGCTTTTGACACTTCACTACCTCTTAGGCTCCTACACAAACACCGCGCCGCGCCAAGCTATCGTGCCCTGGCGTATAAGCTAAAAAACCACCGAGGATGTGCCCTTGGTGAATGTTCTGACCAAGGCTTACATTAGCCGCTTACGACAATGGCGCGTTCAACGTTGGCTGCATAACACGAGCTTGGTAGCAGTTCTCTGCGAGTCCACGGTGTCCTTGCATGGTGAGGTTATACAACGTTAAGAGCAAGTGTATCGTAATCAACCTCGCACTCACTGTGAAGTCGCGATCTCGAGAGACTGGGTTGATCTAGGTCTCGCTGTTCACGGAGACTACTGTTCTGGCAAACGATCTGAAGGCACAGCTTAGATTATCTGCAGTACCTACAGGTATTCCGATCCCCGATCAACCGACCCTATCTGCGAGAACCGCCATCCGCCAACGCGCTGTCTTCTGGCTTTTCCCGACACTGAACTGAAATCGAAATGGCATCACAACAGCTACCGTGGTCACTCCCGGTCATCAGTATCGTCGGTATCTGTCTCCTGGCTGTGGGTATCGGTCTTTACCGCCTGGCGCTACCCAAACCTATCCCAGGCATTCCATACAGCGTAGACTCCGCAAACCGCATATTGGGCGACGTCCCAGATGCTCTGAAATGGCACCGCGAGAGGTCGGAGATCTTCACCTTTCTCACCGCTCAGGCTGTCAAGCACAGGTCACCCATTGCGCAAGTCTTCCTGCGCCCATTCGGCAAGCCATGTAAGTCACCTATTGTGTGGGACGCAGTGGACGACGACGGAAGTACATGTGCTGCGGCATTGCCATACGTGGCTTGGCTTTTGATATGCCCGTGCCCGCGGCTTCAATAGCAGTCGGGTCGAACGTAATCAGGAAAAGGGCTATAGTGAAGTGACTCCACGCCACGGATTGGAGCCCCTTACCTAGGCACATGAACAGCGTACATTCCTGTAGCGGCAGTTAGCACAGAGCAGTTTTCAGGTTAACAGCTTACTGACAGACGTGTAGGGGTCATCCTCACCGACTTTCGGGAGGCACAGGATATCATGACACGCCGTACAAGGGAGTTCGACCGCTCGGCGTTCTTTGGCGATCTTTTCTTCAATCTGGGACCCGGAAATCAGGTACATATGCCAACCGGAGATGTATGGCGAGCTCATAGACGTCTTATGGCCGACACCATGTCGAACGCTTTCATGAACGATGTCGCTGGGCCTCAGATCTACTCTTCAGCGCTGGTCATGATCAATCTCTGGAGTGAGAAAATGCGTCTGGCGAACGGACAGTCGTTCGATGCTTCGGTCGACGTTGGCAAGGGAGCGCTGGACGCGATCTGGGCTGCGACGTTCGGATCTGAGATCGGAACCACCAGTGAACAGCTGAAGCTGCTCTCAGGTCTAGACGAATCGGAGGTCGTGAAGAATGCCGATGGGGCTATCACGTTCCCATCCGCTACCGATCCTGAGGCGTTCATTGCCATCATGACACTGTCGAACAGCGTTGAGATCGCTCTGAACAGTCCAATACCGCGACTGCACCATGGCTTGGCGTTGAAGCTCATGCCCAGTCTAGTATCTGCGCGAAAGGTCAAGGATCAGCTTCTGAAGCGTCATCTAGATGCGGCATGGGAGAGACTCCAGGACAACGAGAAGGATGACGCGGTAAAGTCGGCAATGGACCTTGTGGTGCAGCGAGAGGCCATAATGGCAAAGAAGGAAGGCCGCGCAGCACAGTATGACACCCAGGCTGTCCGAGATGAGCTGTTTGGTTTCCTCGTCGCAGGTACGTATGCTGACAGTAGCTCTTCTCCAAGTCGCTTGCTGAACCTAGTATCTGTCGCTTCGCAGGCCACGAAACTACTGCGACGACAATCTGCTGGGGTCTCAAATTCCTCACCAAGCACCAACACACCCAGCAGAAGCTCCGCTCGACCTTACAAGCGGAGTTCAAGCGGGCATGGGAGGACGGTGACAATCCGACTGTTGCTGAGATTGTGAAAAGCAACATACCGTATCTGGATGCAACTCTCGAAGAAACTCACCGCTGTGGCGGCACTGTATCGTCCAATGTCCGTACAGCGCTAGTCAACGCAAATATCCTAGGCCATTGGATTCCGAAAGGCACTGATGTGTTCATGGTGAGATCTGCGTCCTGTCTGGTTATGGTGGTCCACAAACTGACCTCTCCGCCAGATCTCGAGTGGTCCAGGTTATGTGGATACGCCTTTGCAGGTCGACGAGAGCGAGCGCAGCAGGAGCAGCCAAGACAGCAAAGACAAGAACGGCGAGTGGGAGGTCACCGATATTGGCACGTTCAAGCCTGAGCGCTGGCTTGTTAGCACGGAGAAGGGCGACTCGCAGTTTGATCCGAGAGCTGGTCCTGCTCTGCCTTTTGGAGCTGGACCGCGTGGATGTTTCGGCACGCAACCCCTTCTTGCCTTGCGAAGGGTCGAGCTAACAATATACGCAGGTCGGAAGCTTGCGTCGCTGGAGCTCAAGATCATCATGACGTTGATCGTGTGGAACTTCGAGCTCAAGCCAACGCCACCACCGCTGTCCTCGTTCGCAGGGCTGGACAAGATCACGCATGTGCCGCAGCAATGTTACCTTCAACTTGCGACGGCCAGATAACGGAGCCGAATTTTAGTCCTATGGTGAATGCAACGGTGATGCAGGTGAAGAGGATTTCTTGCCTGTACGTGCCGGGGTGTCGTTGGGAGAGTTTAGTGTTGGCGTGGCGGTGAAGGTGGATTGGACGTTGGGGCATGCTACGCCTGCTGTAGAATGCCAAAATGGGCTGTTAACTCACTCCGCCTTCGCGCAGCTTCTGCTTCACATCCTGCGGCACGTCTGTAAGGTGTTTAGCGTCATCAACATGAAGCGTTCGGCGCTCAATATCCCGGGTGTTAAGAATTTGCGTCACCCACGAGCGGGCTGATCAACGACATGATCACTCTCCGATTGACGGTGCCCCGAGTACTCAAAGAGAGTGACAACTGTATGCGGCAGCCGACGAAGCACGCGAACCAGATGCTCGATCTTCTGCTTGGCTTGACAACACTGGAGCGGAGTCACCGACCTGATTGGTACTGTGACTGGTTTCATTAACGGCTCACCATGCTGGTCAGTGAAGGCTACAAGTTTCTCTCTCACTCCGCGCTGCGTTCGCCTAACTCCGAAAGCGCAATGGGGCCCGTCTCTCCGACACTTCCGACGATATCTGACCGTTGCAGGTCTATCAAACGTAGTGTCCTAGTGTAGCGAGCTTTCGCGGGTGAAGATACAATAGAAGACCAAGCACGCAGAACTGATGCTGAGCTAGATACCCGTCGGGCAGAGTAGCAGAATCTGCAAGGCACCGAGGAGACATGATCCGGAGTCCGCGGGCTCGTCAAGGCGTACGCATCCCTTATACGTGGCCGTTGATAGCGCAGAAGTATTACATTTTCTTCCCCTTCTCCGACACTTGTCATCTGATGGAACCTCAATCACGACAAGCCGCAGCTTTAGGAGAGTAATGCAGTTTCTTCTTGGCGAGACATGCCATATGACTGTGATATAGCATATACTTCCGCCAGGCGTATAAAGCGCCCAAGGGCCACAAACGCTGCAGCGAGTATAAGAAAAGCAAGAAGAAATAATAGCCGTAACCACACCACCACCCAGAGCGACATTGGCAGCTCATTGCCAGCCATAGCACCGCAACGCCCGCTCCGATCCGAAATAACGCCATTCGTGCGCGTAGACAGAGAAGGTGTCTATGCGCTTGACATCAAGGACGGATACTTCACCTCGTCCGATTCCGGCTTAATGTCTTGGCTAGCGACAGCAGCCATTGCCATCTTCGCCTCGACCATCTTCGCAATCAGCGCGGCGTCGTCATCAATATCCGCACCCTGCTTGGTCGCACCCGCCTCGCAATCCATGCCTTCGTACTCGCCACGAGCAAGCCGGTCCTTGACCCAGTTGCGCAACGTCTCGATTGTGCGGATATTGTCGACCCACTCCTCTTGACGCTTGTCCTCGCCCTCTGACCTCGCCGCAGGCGTCGACCCATTGTCAAAGGCGTCCTCGCCACGGAGAGCCGGGTCGATGCTGCTGTTGCCCTTGCTTTTCGGGCGCTTCGCGTCGGATGCCTTAGGCGTGCGGTTGCCGGTGTCGTCCGTCGCGTCAGCCATGTCCGTATCCTGAGCTGGCGCTTGACGCTGCAGGCGCCCACCACTATACCGACGGCCATCGAGGCCTTCGAACCCGGATGCGAGACCAGATGCGGGCGCGGAGGTGGTGGTTGGGTAGCCGGCGCCAAGGTCAGACATGCCGGTAACGGATGGCAAGCTAGGGTACATCGCGCTACCGTTCATGCTGCCCATGCTCGCCCGACCGTGGCTGCTCATTGGCGAGTGACCGGAGCTGCTGTATGAGGAGGCTGAAGCGGGCGTAAGAGCGGGAGTGTCTATGGTGGATGTCGAAGCGGTCATGCCTGGCATACTCGTCACGGTCAGGACGCCGAAGCTGCTGGCACCTTGGGTACCGTTCGGGTAGTTCTGCGGGCTATTGCTCGAACGAGGTTGGTAGGGGTTGGCGAAGCCGTAATCGCCGCCGGCGTATTGCGCGTGCATCCCGGCCTGAGCTTGAGTGCTGGTCTCATAAACCGTAGCCTGCAGCTGCTCCAGGAAGCGATCGATGTCTTGGAGATCATTCTTTGTGCGCGCGTTGGGCAGCGGGAGCGAGTACCCCGGCTGAGCAACAGCGCCCTGCAGGCCGCCGCCCAGGTGGTCGTTGCCTTGGTTGAAGGAGTCGAGCAAGCTGGCGGCATTGAGGTTGCCAAAGCTACCACCGCTGGCTTGGGTGTTGTAGCCGGTATTGTAGCCACCGTTGACTGGAAGAGGAAGGGCGTTGCCGCCACCAAGTCTCTGGCCAACGTCATAGTAGGCGCCTGGGTTGATGGCGCGACGCTTGATGTCGCCGAGAAAGTCGTTGAGAGCCTCGATTGCGCGCTTGCGGGTGTCCATGCTCTGGAGGTCGGCGCCGGCTGCACTATTCGGATAGCTCACCGAGCCGTACCCAGCGTATTGACCGTTACCGTTCGCCTGCGCATAGCCGCCACCGTTGCCGTTGTTCGGCATGTGTTGCTGGTAGGCGTAGGGCGTGTTCATCTGGCTGTCATGGCTCGGGTAGTAGCTGGGGTTGGCTGCGGTGTGGTCAGCACCAGCCTGACCCAGGCCGGACAAGAGGTAAGCGAGCTCCGACTCACCCTTACCATTCGAGCCCATGCCGTTGCTGCCACTCATCGAGCCCCGGCCGTTCTGTGCTTGCGCCGGAGAGCCGGCGCCGAGCACGCTATCGTCGGCGTGGGTCTTCACATGCTTCTTGAGGTCTTGCGGCCGCTTGAACGACTTGCCGCAGAAGTCGCATTTGTGTGGCTTGAGCGGCACGTGGACGCGGATGTGGGAGGTGATGTGGTCGCGCTTGACGGTGGTTGTGCGGCAGGCGCCCCAGTGGCAGGTAAGGTTGAGGTTGTTCGTGCTCTTGCGCCCGACATGGCGTTCGCACACATGGTCCTACACGCGCGTTGTTAGCATCGTGACTCGACTTGCGCGCATGCGACGGCGAGCTTGGCGCGCGAACATCACTTCATCGCTTGTGTGCACGTACATAGAGAGTCTCCGCAGTGTCCGTTCGCTCACCACAGCCCAGCCACTGACAGGTCAGGTTGTCGATGGTGCTCGTGGGGAGCGCCTGAGGTAGCTGCACCGGCGGCGATGCATGCGACACGGCTTGTTGTGCCTGCTGCGTCGCGGCTTGCACCGCTTGCGCGACCGTCTGCGGCGTCTGAGACGGGTCCATGATGGAGGAGTATGTCTTGGCGATGAGTGCCTCTTGCCAAGAAAGACTTCTCCGCGTCAAAGTCCAGGTCAAGGACTCCCCGCGCAAACGTAGATGCTTACAATATGCGCTCGAGGCCGGAAGGCGCCAGACGTGATTGGAAGAGTGCGGAGCAACACGTCGAAAGCAGCAAGTGTCGCTGTAACCGCAGCGTCAAGTCGGTCTGCTCAGGAATTTCTAGGCGTCCACGCGCAGACGGGGTCCCGACGCCGACATATACGACCGACGGTATTCACTCGGGCGCGCAACCACGCGCAGATGGGGAAAGGGCGGAAAGCCAAGTAGCGAATCACTTGGCGGGCGGGATGCACTGCCTCGCTCTACACAGGAAGTCTATCATCCGTTGCGGCGTCGCCTTTCCCTCTTGGAGCACTTGTGGGACATGCGCTCTTTGCTGAGTGGTTCTGCTCATTCCTGGACATCCTGGCGCTCTTGGCACGGCTTGGCGGATGTAACCAGCTGACGGTCGGCAGTAACGAGCACACTCCGGGCGATGAGTGCCTACTGCTGTCTTTCACGTGACATCTCCTAGCTCGTTAGCGGTCGATGTCTACAACCCTTCGAAAGACCCAGCGACATGTGGCTCTATCGGAGATGACCCTCGACACCGCTTTCTTTGCATGCGTCTCAGGCCTGGCGCTTTACCCATAAAGTCACTTCGCTCTGGGCCATCCGCTGAATGTCGGCTCGTTAGCCAGCCGCCGGGTGGCTCGGTATCTTGACTCCAGCTTTCTTGGCACGTCTCTCCACCTTGGACATTGATACCGCCGGATGTTCCATATTCACGCAACTATGCACTCTCAAAGAGCCCCTATACTGGGAGGGCTACTCTATTGACATCTCGACGATGCATCGTTCGTCCGAGCCTTTTAACGGTTTCCTAGCCGTTTTGCGAACGCCGTGTTTCTGAACTCGATCAGCCGGAGCCCTGCATGCCAAGCGCGGGAGGTAAGCAGGATTACGAAAAAGAGGCGCGCCTGCATGCTTGGCGAAACGTCGGTCTTCATTCAGCGGCTTCAGCCCTCGGAACAGCCAAGTCCGCCGCTGAGCGGAGACTCTTGGAGTCTTGGGTGTTCCTCCAGCACTTTCATGCCAAGGGCGACGACTTCACAACATCTTCGCGCTCGCTAGGCCGCGCATATGTCTATTGAAGGGCAATGGCTATGCCTTGTAGGGATTTGGCCATTGATTCAAGGAAGGTTGTCTTCCAGGACAGCGTGAGCAGAGGTCCTTCCCAGAAGACACAGAAGACGCCTGCAGTAGCTGCCGAGTAATGAGAGTACACCGGGCTTACCAATGCGCAAGATCAATGAGAGTAAACCCGGCTTACCAATGCGCAAGGGGACATGTAGTCGTCTCCCATCACATGACACGGATGTGATATAAGGTATGCATCAACGTTACTGGAGCCCCAGTGGCGTATCACCTTTCTCAAGCCATCACGAGGTAATAAATCGACCACTATGCAGCACCAGCGTACCGTCCTCGTCACCGCAGCTGGTGGCCACATCGGCTCCGAGCTCGTCCCACGACTCCTGGACCTAGACGACGTTAAGCTTGTCCTCCCTACATCAAACGCCAGCCGGCTACAATCGGGCTTCCCATCCACGGCGACAGCGGACAATATCACCTTGGAGGAAGGCAGCATCAGGGACCCGCAATGGGTGGAAGCGATCCTCCTCAAGCACAGCGTCGACACCGTCTTCCTCTGCCTCACAGGCGTCGACGAGCTGCTCGTAGCCTTCAACTTCCTCGACGCGATGCAGCGAGCGAGCTGTGTAAAGCACCTCGTCTACCTGAGCGCCTGCGGCGACTTCCTCTCCTCAGAGGGTATCGAGCAGATCATGCGTACGTGCTCTGCTGCGCACGTCCTCGTCAAGAGCACCATCGAGCAGAAGATAGCTTACGGCGGATTCCCATGGACGACGACGAGGCTGGGTCCCACGCTTTTCTTTACAAACGATGAGCGGAACAAAGCCTCGTTGCGCGAGGATGGCTTCTTCGGCGAGCCGTTAGGCGAGAAGGGCGTCAGTCGCGTGTCGACATCCGACATTGCGCTTGCGGCTTGCAATGCCATTCTGCAGCCGGAGAAGTGGGATGGGAGGAAGATCATGGTTGGATCTTTGCCTCTGTACACTGGCTCCAATATTTGCAGGCTGTATAGCGAGGCAGTCGGGCGGGATGTCACGATGCGTGCGTCAGACCAGCAGAGCATGGCAAATTTCGAGAAGAGTTTCGTGACGGCGAGAGCCGGTATCTTCGGTGCGGACATGGCCAAAGCCTGGGGTCGAGATTTCAGGCTCGTGTACGAGTACTTCTCCGAGCAGGGCTTCGGGATGAGCGATGCTGAGTATCGGAAGCAGGTCGAGTTGCTGGGGAGGGAGCCGGAGAGCTACGAGGAGTGGGTGGAGAAGACTGTGAGGGGATGGCGATGACCGGAAATCGTTCATTTGGGTGTGCAGTAAGGGGTTGGTAACAGAAGTAGTGGGCGCTTACCGTACAGCTCGGCGGGCGACTCTCGGCGACCTGGTGGCGAATGCAGTCACTCAAACGTAGTGGAGACTGCGGAAAGGGGCTCTGAACCTCTAGAGGTTAGTCCCTTCTCTTTGAAGATTAGGTGACTGTAGCGTGACGGTAAGGGCATACATTAGCAAGGGTTGACCTGCGATCTCCTTGTATGGCGGCCCAGAATGATGATACCGGCACTCGAGTTGTTCGTGTAGTAACCTTAGCAAGTCATGACACGTGGCGGCGGCCCCACATCCACGTTCTCGCACGGCGTTCCTGCCGCTTTCATCCGCCACTTCGTCCCGGGCATCATTCGGTTGTCGGTTGTCAGCAACTCGCCACCAACACCATCGCTGTGTCAATATGCCGACGTGTCGCGGTATCTCACTCGCTTTGCAGTCACAATACGATGCGCTCACCATTCCCGAAACGCTTCTGCCGTCAGCTGGGAATAGCAAATCAGCTCCTTCGCTAGCAGAAACCGGCATACCAACATATCCTTCGAGTCAATTCTGGCTGAGCTACAGCTGTCAACCACCATCGGCTGGGAGCAGCGGATACCGCTTCTACTACTTTAAGCTCTTCGTCAATGGCGAAAGTGTTGTCAGTTGGGGCGTGGGCGAGGAGGACAACTGGAGCGGCAAGACGATGTTTGGGCTCTTCGATGGCGGTGCAGACTTCGAGGGCCGGAAGGTCATCGAGAAGAGAGGCTTCTTCTTCTCCTCCGGTAGAACTGCGAGTGGCTTGACAGATGGGGGAGTCATCGAGGTCAAAGTGTATCGCAGCAAGGCAAGAAGGAGGGAGAAGATAGGTTCTGAAGCTCTCGGCGGGTTGGCGCCAGCTGGCAGTGCAGTAAGGTAAGGGCTTCTCATTGTCCATACTCAGCCGAGGCCACAGAGACAGATCGCTGACCAGTAACATAGCATGTCCAGCGTCGGCCGGCTGCAGAAAGGCGAGCCTCGTCGCCATTACACCTACGCGCTGATCGACCCGCTTGACGACCCGTATTGCACTTTCCGCTATCATCCCCAATCGTCCGCGGCTGCAGAGAGCCGTCCGTCTTCTTCGAAATCATCCTCTAAGCAGGGAAGCTCCACAGGAGCATCCTCGGACGAGTGTGCAGACGCCAGGTTTGAGCGGCGGCTCTCCGTGCCACCGCGGATGCAGCTGCGTCCGAGCACTACTCGCTACGAACCATCATCACCCATCAAGAACGTCGAGACTCAACCGGCGATCACAGCGGCCTCTCAGACAGGATCAGCTGACAACAATGCTGCCAGTGATACTGCACGCAATCAGTGGGTTGTAAGAACGCCTTCTCCATCGCAAGCTGACCGCCATCGCCTCGAGCGAGCCGGCACCCCACCGTCAGCCAGGAGCAAGAATGGCTCGATCGGTCTTCTGCGCGGCGTCATCGCGAATGCTTTGAAGCGGAGGGATGATAGCAGGAGTGGTTACAGTGCGTAGAATAGGAGTTTGAGGAAGGCGCGCAGGGGCAGCGCTTCTTTGACCCCATGGTAAGTAAGGCGGAAGGGCAGAATTGAGGCTGCAAATAGAACTTACGTAACAACTCTAGTGCCGGCGGACGGGCTGTGACTGAACCCAGGCTTTGGGGGCGGACTACGAGTTCCGGGGTTGGAGGAACGAAGCCTCCACGTCGCTCTTTCCACGACATCTCCTCCGCAACAACCAATGTAGTGGAAGGCTTCCTCAGACGACGGATCCAGCACTGGGCCAGCGTTTCAATGCGCGTACAAGCTTGAAGACACAGTGAAGAGCCAGAGAGCTCTCTCGTGTCACAGCCTCACACTGAGCCGTTATGCGGCTAATCAACCTCTTCAGCCTCGAGTTCGAGGAGTTCTTCGACGGCCAGATCCCTCCGTACGCCATTCTGTCTCATCGATGGAACGAACGTGAGGTCACCTACAAAGATTTTTTGAAGGCGAAGGTCATAGATGGGTCTAGCTATGACAAAATCTTAGGCTTTTGTGCGTTTGCGCGCGAGCGAAAGGCTAGGGTTTGGGATAAGCAAGCATGCAGAATGCAGGAAACGGCGATTGAATGGGGCTGGGTGGACACTTACTGCATTGATAAGAAAAGTAGTGCTGAGTTGTCGGAGGCTATCAACTCGATGTTCGGTTGGTACCATAATGCAGCAGTGTGCTATGTGTACCTTGCCGATGTCGAAGGCACTGCCGGGTCAGCAGCCTTTAATGACAGTGTGTGGTGGAGGCGAGGATGGACTCTTCAGGAGCTGCTCGCGCCCTGGGATGTCGTCTTCTGCAACGATATGTGGGAGGTGATCGGCCACAAGTGCACTCACGGGAACGGCGGCCGTCCGTTACCAACACCATGCGAGATCTCATACGGACCGTCACTCAACAGTAGCATCACAGCGCTCACCCGCATCAACGACATATACTTGAGTGGTCCGCTGTACATTTTTGACGCCAGTATCGCATGTCGGATGAGTTGGGCGGCTTCCAGAAACACAACGCGCGTCGAAGACCTCGCTTACTGCCTACTCGGTATCTTCGAAGTCAACATGCCTCTCTTGTATGGTGGAGGCGGCAAGGCCTTCCTGAGGCTGCAAGAGACAATTCTCCGGAACTCGAACGACCAATCCATCTTCGCATGGTACAGCCGGTTGGCAGGCAGGGGCTTGTTCGCGTCGCACCCCGTCGCATTCGCCCAATCATCTCACATCATCCTGCCCCAAATCGATCCTCTTGCCTCGCACTCGCTTACGAGCAATGGACTGGAGATGCGGGTAAAAGCGCAGGACGCTTACAACCACTATACCAAGAGCCCCAATGCGAATGTTCGATTAGTCAAACTCAACTGTGGCGTCTACGAGGCGACCGAATATCCTGGCGAACGGAAGTTCAAGCCTGCGGAAATTGCGCTCTCGAAAGTCCGTTCCGAGAATCCAACACAATACCGTAGAGTCTACTGTGGTCTTATTCCCGAAGACGTCGAAGAGATGTTTCCAGAGGACATCCGTCAAGATGTGGGAGATGTTCTGCTGCATATCAAGGCGTGGGATCCAGTGCACGACTTCGCGTGAAACATCTCTACTGCGCTAGGAGGTAGATGCTACCTAGCCTGAATGCTTAGAGCTCACGATCGAACCGCTATTATCTCCGATTTCTTTGCTCTAGAAGTACCTATACTGCTTATTGTCTTATCTAAGTAACATATATAGCTAACTATTCTTTCATTCCAGATAGGACTACTAGTAATAGCAAAACATGCAGCCGCTTAGTAGGACCAAGAGCTCAATACGGTAGGAACTAAGGCAGCTCGGGACGGAGCTGATTCTCGTCGGCCGACAGTGAGACCCGACACGGCCGACGCGGCGACACACCGATATCTTAACTTACTTGTACTGCCACTGTTCGTGTTGTCGATCACTTTCCACCGAGACTCGTGGTTGTCTTTCCCTCGCCATGCCGCGGTAGAGTTGTGCTTGTTTGCTGTTTGTACTGCGAATACACAGTCATGGTCCGGCCGTACCACTTCCTCCTGGATCTCACTGAGGACCAGAAACATAGTCGACGGTATCTGCTCGATTGGTACGGGGCCTTCGCGCAAGCATCTGTTCTCGTGCCGCTACTGGCGCTTCAATGCTATTTCCTCACTTGCTTTCTAAGCCGAAAATGGCGCGGACCGGTCAATATGGATACCCCGAGCTCACCACAGGCCAAAAGGCAGCGTTCCGGTGGGAAAGGCAGGATCAAAGAGATTAGAGCTACCACTCGCAAAATGGCCTGGTGGGCTGGTAACCCGCTCGACATGTTTGGCTGTCACTTGGGGACGAATGGCGAGGTAGTCGGAGCCGTGGTTTGGGCGGCCTGGCTGTTACTGCTCTGTTTCGTTCAGACCGGAGACGGTAAGATTTGCCACGGACGCCGTCTCCTTACTCTCTCTTTTCTGATCTAGTCCAGATTACATGCACATCACAAAGCGCTTCGGCATCATCGCCTCTTCCCAATTGCCGTTTCAGTACCTGCTGGCGCTCAAGTCGCCCTATTCCCCGCTGCAAATCCTGACCCGTAGCTCGCACGAAACGCTCAACGGCCTACATCAACACCTCGGATACATGACCACGTTCCTGCTCTACCTGCACGCTGCGCTGTACATCAACCTCTACGTGATCATGGAATTGTTAGCGGCGAAGCTCCAGGAGGCATATGTCCTCTGCGGTGTCGTCGGCATCGTGGCATTCACTGCTGTTGGAACCACTGCATTGACACCCGTGCGGAGATGGAGTTATCGGGTGTTTTACGTTACGCATGTGACGTTAGCCACAGCACTGCTCCCTGTCTTGTTCTTCCACGTCTCACACATCCGGATCTACCTCTACGAGACGGCACCAATATACGCCTTCAACGCCCTACTGAGAGGCTTGAACACGCAAAAGTTTTCTGGAACGGTCAAGCTCATGCCGGACTCCAGCTTGGTCAAAATCAGCATATCACTACCCAAACCTGCAAACGCGAAGCAGGTGAGCAAGTGGCAAGCAGGGCAGCATGCCTACGTATCGTTGGCTGGCCATCCGTTCCTTCGGGCATTCCGCAGCAATCCGTTCACGGTGGCATCGATTCCGGCGGTGGACGGTACCTTGACCTTTGTGGCAAGGGTACTGGATGGCAACACTGCTAAGCTGGCGCAACAGGCGACTGGCCGGAAGCTCTCGTCGCAGACGTTGTCCATTGAGGGTCCGTACGGCGTCGCGACTCACGCGGACAAGCTATTGGGCTACGATAGAGTACTGCTGGTTGCTGGCGGCGTTGGTGCGACCTTCCTTGTCCCTCTATACCGGCAATTGCTCGCAGACCTGAGCCCAAGTAAAGGCAGTTACAGGAGGCAGAGGGTAAACTTCTTGTGGATGGCACGCTCGAAAGCAGACGTAGCGTGGGCGCTACCTGCTGATGCTAAGGAGAGGGCGAGCTTTACCGAGAGGCTTACCATTCGCTTGACAGGAAGCATATCAGATGCGAGCGCTACCGATATCGGCTTCGCGAATGGCAGTGATCGTGAAGAAGGCACGGCCGTCTATGGCGAAGGTGAGGACGGTATAGAGCTGGAGGAGCAGAAGCAGCTGCTCTCAACCCCGGAAAGTGAAGACGCGGGCACCGGTGCACTCACGGTCAAGCTGGGAAGGCCCAACATCACCCAAATCATCGATCAGACATTCGCGCATAGTCCCATAGAGAAGGTCGCGGTCGTTGTTTGTGGACCACGGAGTCTCGGTCAGGCTTTGCGGAGAAACATAGGCAGATATGTCACGAGAGGGAGAGAGGTATGGTTCTGGGATGAAAGCTTTGCATTCTAGTCCTAAATCGAGCCAGGCGGACTGGTAATGCAGATAGAACAAGACCGTACTGGCTTGACCTACAAGGCTCGCCCAATTTATAATTCACCTCGGATGCCACCTCCCAAGTTATCTAGACTGATCTACCGAAGCTCGAACACGCGACGACTACGTGAGCGACTTACGCTGGTTCTTTTCGGTGCTGACTGACTCCTGTACGCTGATAGGCCATACAATCGCTCAGGGCACTGCGTTTGTATCGAAAGACTCGTTCTCGGGCCCTTGGGTCCCCACGGCTACGGACCAGGGAGACGTAGGTGCAGTGGCCTGAATACGTCCAGAGTAACAGGTCTGTCGACCTCATTGTTTCATCCAGCATGGCTCCAACGTCTTCAATCTCTGCTCTCGGTCTCCCATCACCAAAGGCCGTTGACGGCTTCATTTGTCGTCGTCGGTTGCGCGGCCCACTGAACCAACAGGCTGCCGAGGCTTCGAAGGCCCGGCAATGCCCTGCGCTCCAGGAAGAGAACGCCGTAGCCGTTCTGGCCTGCATGAGGGCATAGCTGGAGCAGGTTTGTGACTTGGCCTGTCTGATCATGCCAAAGATGCACGCTGCTTCCATTCCAGGTTACGATGGGTATAGGGTGCCATCATCTGCCCCGCTCCCAGGTTTGAGGTCAAGCAACGACCGCACGTGGGCCATCCTGCCATTCCGAGCAGCTTTGGCCGTGGTGGAGCTCCCCACGGTAGTTCACCTCCACGTCTGTCAATTGCGTGGGAAGCTATTGCGCCGAAAACCGGCCTGCGCCCATGCATCCCATGCGCACGAGCTGGAGGGGTATGCACGAGAACCCCACTTGCAGCTACTAGCAGGAACAGAGCTCCTCGACCTCGTGGCGAGACCAGAGTGCGGAGACTCGAGAGTCGGAGAGGTACATGCTTTGGCCGTGGCGGCTTTTGACCTCCGGTACCATGTTAGTTAAGATACCGAGCAATGTGGTCCGCGATAAGAAGGCTGTGGCGGACAGCAACGGATGCGGAAAGTCACGGATAGAGCGACAGCTCTTGAAGTATGGCTGCGATATGGGATCTCCTTCATCGGAGTGTTGCCGGGTTGGGGACAATAGTAAGGTACACGAAGTTCTAGTGGTATACAGTATACTGTGTAAGCCACTCGAGGAGTCGCAGGACCAACCAGCGACGGGTCTAGGCGCACGCCGGGTAGACAGGCAAGCGGTGCAAGTACAGGGAGACAGTGCTACAAGTGGAGACACGGAAAGGGAAGGGAGTGACGATCCGTTCTGGAGTCCGTCTATCGTCTGTATTTGTTTCGCCCACTCAGCAGCTATCCAGCGGCCACTGCAGGGATCAGCCAGGAAGCAGCGCACGCTTGGAACGGCAGGCGTCATGGATTCTCTCGACTTTATTTAGCAAGCTTCGAGTGCTCGTTAGTCGGGCGCAATCGAGAGTTGGCCATCCAATCAGCTGTCGCTCCTGCCCACGCTGGGTTGTCGAGGCCTTGGAGACAACGGCTGCCTCCTCTCCCTCTTGCGCACACACAGTCAAATAAACACAGACTCGCCCCCGCCCAGCTCAGCTTCGAAGCCTTGCCCTTGCTCAACGAGTCCATCGTTGTTCAGGCTCAGCCCCGCCCGTCAGCCAGCTTCCACCGCGATCCGCACCAACAACCGGTTTCGGCCACCTCACCTATCTCAACCAGTCACCACGTCGCGATCCGGTTGAACAGCAGCTTTCTTGACCCTCCAAGTGAGTCGCATACACCTCGAGCAGACCTCACCGCGATCCCAGCACCACTCGAAGCCGACACGCTTCGTTCCACCAACTCGACCCTATCTGAGTCACGAGCGGCTCCCAAGGGAAGCTCTTCCGATAAGCAACCACCGCACCCATGGCGCACACCCCAAGCATCGCGATGGCTCTGGCCACGCCGACTCCCTCCGTCGACATTCCGTACGCCCGCGACGACGGTGCCGCGAAGGGTGGCTTCTCCGCCTACGAGAAGCTGGCCGCCGCGCTACTCCTCACGCCGCCGAACTCAATCTCGCCGGACCTGCCGGCGCATGGCGCCTACCAGGGCGGGCAGTCTCCGCCACCGATCAACATCGATCGTGACGTGGACTTGCGCGAGTCGGAAGAGCATCCACCCACTGGGGACTACACCCAGTTGCAAGGTCCGGCAGGCACGCCACTCAGTAAAGGAGCATTGTCTGGGCTTGATGCTTCCGCTGCCATCACGCCCGGCATGTTGGCTAGACACCACCTTCCAGGCATCATGCTTGGTAATGGCCCGAGACCAATACGCTACGTCATGGGTGAGCTCACGCAGTGCGTGCCAGGCTTCTCCCGTATCCCACCTGCCAAGGCACGTCGCCTTGTGGTGGCTGCACTCGAGAGTCGCAACGGCGGCGGCGTGGACGGCAACGTCGCCTTTTGCAAGACCGGCTGGGGACGATGGGACGCGCATATCAAAGGCTCGTCGAGAGACTCCGGGATAGGCTCGCTGGGTGAAGGCCATCTGTCGCCACCAAGAAGCGAGCATAGCAGCTATGCCGTGTCCCATGGTGACTCCGCCGTGCACATGCCAGGGCCACGAATACCGTCTAGATACCGTGACCAGCATTCCGGTGGGAGCTGGACCGCATCCAGCCTTCGCGAAGAAGATGAGCTGGACATGGAGATGGATGTCCCAGAGGACGAGGCCGATAAGATGTCTCTGGACGGTGTGTCCTTGAACGAGGACGACTCTGAAAGCTTGGACGATGCGACAGACGAAGAAGACTGGGCCGCTGCAGGCTCGGAGGCGCTACGGAAGGCTTCACTGCCCACTCCCGGTGCGCCGAGAAGGAACTACAATGCTATAAGCGCTGCTTATGCGCGACGCTGGCCGTCGAAGGGCTGGAGCAGACGGCCTTCAGCGGTCAGCGAACGACCATTTCATTCACCATTTCACTCGACTTCCCTCCCATCTGGCGGACTCAGGGCTGTGAACCCAGCTTTGGCCTCACCAGAGGAGCAAGCAGCGGCTGCTGCTCTACTCAGCATGGGGTCTATGTGAGCTGAGTCTGACAGGCGTTTTTCCAGAACCACTCAGGCGGCGGGCGACGGCGATACCCAACAATATTCCTCATCTCTTGTTTACGAACGGCTGCTGGGCACCTCTCTGCGCACGTCAAGTGCTGACGGCAGATCGGAGGACTGACATGGGCGGCGATACCTCTCTCATCATCGACACATATACCCTTTTGCAGACACCAGGCTCTTATTCACCTTGCCTGGCTTTTACGAGAACGACATGAACGGCACTAGGCACCAGCGTCCTGACACGGACGATCCTGGATTGACATTGGGTGGCGACCATCATATCAACATCAACAACCTATTCTCACACTGACGGACTGTCACACAACTTCAGCACAGTACATCTTCCGAAAAGATGGAGGCACGACGGAAAGGAGAGATGATGACAATCTTGAGCTCGCGCACGACCGCGCTAGAGCTCGATAGAGCTCTCCTTCTAGCGTGTTTACGGTTTGGAGGAGGAGGAATCTACGGTGCGGTTTGGAGGAGGAGGCTAGGGCAGAATGGCCGTAGCAGACTTCAACGGCACTCTAGCGTGACGATGTACTTTTGAGACGGCCGTCTGGCGTGCGGATACAGCATGCAGTAGCAGAAGTCCCATTGACTTGGCCAACTTCTGTGCTGGCTCTGCTTCCATGGGCCAGCCGGCGCTCGTCGAGCTATTAGTGTGCATCATTACGGCTTCAATCGAGCACTCTTATGCTCCACCACACTTTACCACGCCGTCCCTTTCATCCCTAGCTACAATTTGTGAGATCAGAGATGATGCTGTTACCCCGATGCGAGATGAGAGCACCATGGCTGATGGGCAGCACCGACTGATCGAATCGATCCCTTGTATCACGACCAGCAAGATCCGTGTGTGATACACCCAAAGAAGCTGGTGATTGGTTGAAGCCAGCATCTGTCATGATGTTCATCAACCCGCGGCACCATTGACAGCCACGGCTAAACCAGGTACTAGGGCCTGCCAAGTCAACCGGCCTATGCTGGCGCTGTCAGCCGACACTGAGGTTAGTCTTCACGGTGGTTCCGAGGCCCACCTGCTGTGCCACATATCAAATCCACAGTGGCGGTCATCACATGTCCCATTCCGGCAAGTGCGAAGTACAACGGCGGCGGTGTAACGACCTCATCGTCGTTCTGCGGCTCTGCCCTGCCAGATGCGGCAAGCGGCAGACGCACGCATGCATCATCTGCACAAACACTGGACTCGATGAAAATCGATGAGAAAGTTTGTGTAACAGTGCGAGTGGGAAAAAGAATGGTGTCACAAGTCGGATGGTTGTTGAACGAAGGAAATAGCAATAGCAGTCGGGATCTCAGCATGGTGTGATCTGTCTGTCTGCAACACATAAGAATGCGAAATGGGTATCTAGCGATTGCGACCATCAAGTCTACATTCCGTCAGGTTATTGCTCCGCAACGCATGTCCAACAGGACACCTAGCCAAGCGTCTCTGGAAAGCAACTCTCGGTTGCCGTACCGCTTGCATCGTGCATGTAGATGCAGGATCGCAATGTACTCCCATCCAAACGCCATGTTATGCAAGTAATTGTACAGGGTTTCCCAAGCAGATTGCTCTGCAGCCTTCGAGTCTATCCAGCGTGCCCATTTTGCCCAACCGTTTTCCGTATGCCAGAACGCCAAAGCTCGATGAAAGGGTGAAAGCGACCGTAGTTGTGTGTGGTGTGTGATGTGGTGGTGGCGGGTGAAGTCGGTGAAGTGTGGTGAGCGAGGGTGAGCTGTCGCGCCGAAGAATGATCATGTACCGAGAACGCTCAGTTGGGTATTATGCATGCCGTTTAACACCCGATGTCCGAAAGTCGCTAACGATTCAAAAAGGTGCGAGAGTCGCAAGTTGTGGGCCAGTAATACAGGAAGTGAAGGTGCGGCGCGCGAGGCGACAATGCACTGCGTAGATCGTTAGCTTGGGCTTTGTGGAGAGAGCTTCCCTGGCGATCCAATGAGTACACTTACAGGTAGGACGTCGTGTCCTTTGCTGCTCCTTGCATCTCCATTATGCTCTTCACGGCCGGCACAGACGACGTATGTATGCGCGCATGGCTCATACTCCGATATGCTATCGCCGCTTTGTCCCTGACGGCTTGGGTTTGGGCTTAGGTGTTCCTACATCGCAAGGCGTGTCAGTGGACGTCGGAGGCTGCGGTCAGTGGTTGCAGCTCACCTGTTGTGTCATATGCGCCGCGACCGTTGAGCGCCATTGTGTTCTCTCTGGTGATCATCGAAAGTGGGAGACTGCAGCAGAAGCCAGGTCAGCAAAGGGAGAAGGCCACTTTATGGGGGATGCGAACGTCGCACAAGGGTTGACTCACTGTAGCAAGGGCAGCAAAGCCGCGGTGTGACAGCCGAGAGGAGGCTTGAGCCTTATTGCAGTATCGGTGCTGTGCAGGTGTCGCAGACGGAGCTGGTCAGGCGCGAATTTCGTGGGTTGCTTTGATGTGTACGCTGGACTCTCGTGGGTGGAATGCAAGCTTGCCAAAAGAGAGCGGCTTCAGGATGTTGAGGGTTCGCAGGAAGCTGAGTTGAGGTACGGGGCATGGAGACTGAGGAGGAGCGCGACGTATATGAGTGATGGTCCGGGTCAATCGAACGGAAGAGTTTGTGAGCGCGTTTGCTGATAGTGATATATCGCCCAAGGGGCAATTGAGACATACATCACTTTGGCAGCTTGCCATCATGCTCCTTGTCCGCAGACGTCAGTGCTCGCCGGGGAACGAACAATTTTGAAACACGCGCCCCTTTTGGCCCTGCTGCCGGCCGCCGCTACCAGCCTGCCAGGGGTGGGAGAGATCCGGACGGCCGTTCCTGCATTAGCTCCGTCCGTTACTTCGGTTCCAACGCTTCCCTGAACCTTCTCTCGAAGTTCTCCAGTACATAGGGCTAAGAATATACAACCTCTAGTGACAATGTGCCGCCTCGCATTGATGCTATTACTCGGCGTACGGCGACCACTGTGCGCTCGTGACGACGCGCCATTCGTGTGCTTGACTCTCATAGGTGCGACATAAGTGACTCGTCCCATAATGCGGCTGAATCCGGCCCGGGCACAGTGGGCAAGACAACCGGGGAGCGGGAGCCTCCATCATGTCAAATTACGGTGCGGCAGACAAACTGGCAGCTCGCAATGGCATGATTCAGCCAGATGTAGCGAGTCACTAGAAGGACGCCAGAACACTCGCTCCGGATGCCGCGGTGGTGTTCGACGATCATCCTCTCGTGGGTAATCAGCGCTATTCGTGGGCTTATGCCGGTAGTTCTCACGGTCGTTTCTAGCAGCGAGCTCACAGCCTCGCGTTCGCTCGAGTCGCATTGCGTAGGTGCGGAGTTTCGTGTGCGGTGCAGCGAGACAATCAGAGTGTTTGACACGGGAGTGATACCTGACTGACTCGAAGGCACGTTTGTCGGTTTGCGATCGAGTCTTCTAGTCGCTTGCTTCCCGGACTCCGCGGCAAGCCACTTCCTGCAGCCTTGTTTCCAGAAGAACGGCCAATCTGCGCTAAAGACGCCGGTTGCCCAGGTGCCGGTGTGAGATTGGCCCGGCGTCAGGGCATGAGACGATGCGTCGTTTTCTCACAAACGCATCGGCGTAAGCGAACGCAAATGCTATCCTGCAGAGACGGGTGTGGACGCCGCACTGTGAGCAGCATACGAACACCATCGGCATCCATGTTGTCTCCACTTCGGCAAGATGCTCGCTACCGTACCGGGAGTATCCTCCGCAGGTCCTGCATTGCAGGAAGTTGCAGCAGTTCGCAGCAGTGCACAGTGTACCCGTCGCTGTGAAACGGCCGTCAGCCGGAGTACGATCAGTCGCACAGGTTTGGAAGAGCCGCAAACGTCGCACGAAACCGATTTCTTTTGACAGATCTCTCGATGTTTCGCAAACGCCGCCGCGCCCCGATGCAGACCTTCCTTGGCTGGATCAGGCTTGTTGTTAGAGAGAGGCTGGTACGCCGCGCAACCTTCGTATCTCGGCATGTCAATCAGGCCATAGCAACTGGACGCGATGTTAGTAGCACTGACGGACCCCGGAACCTGGTACAGAAAAGATGCCGCGACTGGTCACCGAGCCTTCCGCCAGCCCGAGAGAGTGAGCTTTGAGCCTCTGACAGCGAGGAGGAAGTTCCGTAGCGCACTAGATGGTGGAGGGTGTATGTGCAGGTCCGTGGTGTTGCACAGCCCAATTGCCATCAAGATTCCGGTTTCCGCAGTGACGCGAGCGAGATTCTTCTTGCAGTCGCAGATGGACAGGGTATGGGCTGTCTTGGTACGAGGTGGGAATAGAGTGTGCCGAGCCGTCAGGCAGGCAGGCACGCCTGATCGGGACCTGCTGCCACGTGGGTCGAAGTCGCAACGGCGATCGACATGGCATGCCCATCACTGGCTCTTACCGCCGGACTTGAACATGCTCCCAAGGTGCGCATGTGGTAAAGGCGCTGATGCGTTGTGTTGCTCGTCAGGCCAACGAGGAGAGCACAACCTCAAGACTAACACAACACTAATACCACTACCACTACCCAAAGGCGTATCTCGCTGACATGACATGCGAGGAAGCACCGTGGATGCTGCAGCCACGTCTTTGATGGAACATCTGCGACGCCGATATGTCGCTAGCATCGAGAGAAATGGCGCATTCAGCGCTGCGAGGATGATTTCAGTCCAGACCCAAGGAGTGTCGAGGACTTGGCCGCAACAAATTCCTCCAATGTCATTTGCTACACCGGCATCCGTGAACGTATGACTACACGTCCATCGTTTTGGCACCTACCTTGGCATGTAAGCCAGCTTCGTGTGTCAAAGATTAAGGTCTGGGTGTAGAACCTGCAAACATGTCCGCCGGTCAGCCGTTGCCGGACGGTATCGCTCATCGACGCAGGAAGGGAAAGCTCAAAGCCGACGAGGGCCGACCTTGCTGTGCCAGGTGCATCTCCACAAGCAGAAGCTGCGCAGGCTATGGCATTGGTGGAGAGTACGCTCATAGCCACCGTCCACTCGAACCCAGTGCCTGCATTGCCCACGCGCTGCACAGGGTACCTGCCCCCCTCGCTACAGCGAGGGCAGACGAGCATGGTTGCCTTGAATGTTTCTCGCACCGAACTGCCGTGAACCTGCCAGGTGCCTTTGACTCGTCATTCTGGAAAACACTATCACTCCAGGCGAGCTCCAGCGAGCCTGTGGTGCTACACGAGGTGTTGGCATCAAGCTCTCCACAAGAGTGAGAGACATGTAGTCTGCAGTGCCTCTCGGGCGAACGGCGTGCCCAACTCACAAGAACGCCTTTTACTACGGCAGTGCAGCGAGGCGCTTCCAACCGCTTTTACGGTCAAGACAGAGCGTCTGTCCGAGTGGCTCTCATTACATGTGCGATACTCATCTGTGTGGAATTTCCTCCGTGGGCATTATCGAACTCGAACTATGCACCTCCGTCAGAGTTCGGTCACTCGGCGATGTTGCTGCCGAGTCTACCATAGCAGCTGATGGGATGCCCAAGACGGACGATTACTGCGAATCTGTGGAAGAGTTGCTCAGTGAGCCCTTCACGTGGCTGAGCCTGTAGGCGGCCCTGCCTAGGCAAAAAGATCAATCACGGGCTCCGGTCCGGCGTGTCTTCCCATGCCAGACATCTCCCGACACCCTCGTCCCGGTCAACGACGCAAGACAAAGCTTGGAACGACTGATCGACAACATCATCCATCTGATAGAGCGTGGTTGGCGGGAAGGTACCATACACGGTACTATGCATGATCGTCCGGTAACACTTAACATACGTCAAAGGATCCAGGTAGCTCTCGCGTCCTGGTCCTAGACTTATGAAGTATCCAGTGTCAACCTGCAGGCTCGCGCCGGTGTTTCGAACTCGTTCGCATAACAACTGCTGGGGGTATATCACACGATGGCAAGCATCATGATCGCCATGTGCCTCAGCCTGGAGCTCAGATGTCCTTCGATTTCCACACGCACAACTGCAGCTTGGTCATAACACAATCGATAGGTATATCGAAGACGGTACTGTCGACTAGCTTGTCTGCTCCATCACGCATTCACAACTCGGATTTGGTTCCGCTCACTGCTGATATTGATTGGATACCACCTCTACATCACACAGCGATCAACTGCCGGAACCACCGCATTAGGCTTCATGCCATTAAATTGCTAACCTTCATTCCCAGCAAGGGAGGACTTTGGGATGCCTTGCTGGCCGGAAAGGTGATGAGGGTCAAAGAAGCCGACTTCTACGCGGGCCTTGAGATGGGTGACGATTTTGCATCGGACGGCCCACCCCAAGAAGAGAGCCTGGTGCACCCAACTCTGCCAACATCGTACAGAGTACACGACGTCCAGGTGGAGCTGCCTGATGGTCCCTCAAAGAAAGCCACATTCGCTTAGAAACGGAGACGGGACGATGGCAGTTGGGAGGTCTTGACTAGAGAGTTTGGTGCCTTCTCACGAAGTTGGACCCAGAGAATGGCGCCAATCGTCTAATCGATACCAGCTACTACAACACTTCGCCCATCACGGTATGTGTATCTGCTGGTACATTGGTGCAAGTGTGGACTGGTACACCTCGGTCTCTGAAAACGAACCCGGCCTTGTAGATCACAGAACATGGCCATCCAACTCATTCTCGGTCCACTGCCAAGGCTTGTTCGCCATCTCCTTGTCATTCGCTAGGCCAGTCGCTGCATCGGACACTCCGATGCCCTCATAATACGTCCCGCTCGTAACGCCATTAGCGGTGGCGGCCCAGAGCTGATTCTTGACCCCTTCTCCCACAGCAATGGCCATTATGGGTGCCACCTCTGTCCGCAGCTTGCGGACCCGCTTATCGCCGGGCTCACGCGAGAAGAGCTCCGTCGCGACCTCACCTGGGTGAACTGAGACAGTGGTAAACTGTGGAAACCGCGTCGCTAACTCCCTCGCACACAACAGGTTCGCCAGCTTGCTCTGACAATACCGTTAGATGGGCGAATCATCTCCGACCATTTTGAGAGTACTGAAGTCAATACCCTCCGGCTTACTATGTTTGTACCCGATCGAAGTGAGGCTGATGACCCGGACATCTGTCCCAGGCGGGGTGGAGGCGGTCCTCACTAGGAGATGCATGAGCAGCTTGAGAAGCAGCGCATGGCCAACGTGGTTCGTCTCGATGTGAAATTCGTGACCATCGGTGGTAGTAACCGGGTGGCCGATTTTGCCGGCGTTGAGGAACAGGATGTCAAGCCGGCATGTCGATGTGAGGAATTTCTCGGCCGCGCCCTTGATAAGAGTCGAACGACGTCAGGTCTAGCTCCAGCAAGGATACGGAGACCTTGGGCGACTGTTTTCTGATCTCTGCGACAGCGGCGTTGCCCTTCTCGGTGTTGCGGGCAGTTTTCCAGATATGGGCGGGCTCGTGTTTCGCAAGCTCCAGAGCCGACTGTTTTCCCAGACCAGTATTGGCGCCAGTGATAATAATGACCTTTCCCACTAGAGAAGGAATATTCTTGACTGGATCAAAGGTGCCTACGACAGGCATGACAGTGTATGACGGAGGCTGATTCTGTAAGGTGGAATGATTTGTCCAGTCGAAATGGATGATCCGCAGGAGGAGGGTAGGGCACGCTGGTTTACGGGAACTCGCTGGTCTCTGCAGGACAGAGCTTGATGTGTCGGACTTAGGACTCCTCTTCGCCCGTCCTGCATCATCGAAAAGTGTGCGACGGTAGGTGGACTACAACACCGACTCACACCGGCACCAGTAGGGCAATGCGCCTGTAGCTCTTTGGACCCAAATCCGGCCAATTGCTAATAAGGATTTCCGAGCGAGCAAACGGCAAGATATGGTCAACGCTCCGGCATCACTGCTGAGTGGTCGGCAACGACAAAGCAGGCGGTGAACAACTCGTAGGTCATGCGTGCCAGGTGTATCATCCGACCAATCAGAAGCCAGATTTTCCGAGCAAGCGAATGACAGGATCCTTCCATGATAGCTTTGGCCCACAAGTCTACCCCTATTGAGCCTAGAGGACGTTACATGGTCGTTAGGAATCAAAGACTCCCGGTCGCGCTGGGACCACAATCCCAGGAATGCGAAGGCCGACACCACTCGACTGATCCAGCTTGGCAGCCAAGGCGAGGGAACAGATGGGATGTCGGGAAACCGGTGGTTGCCAATACAGGCGACTAGGTATCAGTGCCGCCGTGAGAAGGGGATGTAAGCACACCGTCATGTGGCGGGCTACTTGGCTTGTCATATGGCCCGAAAACGGCCAGCTCCAGCACCTCCTCGCACAAAGCGCTGATGATCTCGAACAGTCCACCGAACTGCAGCGCCCACACGCCCGACTGGGACTTTTCGGCTGTATGGACCATTGGGACAATGCCGGCGGGACCCTGGTGGGCTCCGGCTGCTACGAAGTGCATGGTGTTCACTGTAAGAAAGTGTTCTGGTCGCTCCGCGCTGGTTGTGGATGACCAGCAGCTGTCTCTGGCTTCAATATTGGTAACAAGATGTGATAGTGGGTCACGCCTCTGTCGATGGTGGACAGGAGAAGACGGCTGATATTGGCCGGTTGTATGTTCTAGACGCTGTCAGATAGAAACAGAGGCAGAAGTAGTCGGTTTGAACTTACTATGTACGATATGTATGTACAGAAGGTACGGCTACTATGGGTGGTGGAGTTTGAGGACTTACTCGAAAGAATCATCGGCGAGTCTCCGAATGCTTTATTATAGAGGCACGCGCCTTCTTGCCCGCACTAGTAATGTGTCGCGTGAGCAATCTCTTCGCAAAAGCCCTGCATCAAAACGACATTATTGGTTCAAATTGCCGGCTGGCTCCCGATCGACGTCACTGTCACGCAAAGCACTCGCGCCGACTGGGAGTGGGAGCCGTCAGGCGGAAGACTAGTCCCGCTGAGCCCCTGTGGGAGTCGACTGCAGAAATGCAGAATCATGTAGACACTGTACAGCACGAAGATGGCGACGCTATATGTGTGTTTTCCTATCAACCTTGGCGGGACACCACGGCGATCTTGCGCGAGAGCATGTATTACTCGTAAGATGATGGCGTTGCGCATATGGGTCGAGTATATCCTACATCTCATAGCACGTGCACCCAAGCGTTTCCTCGTCCCGACGTCGTAGCAATATCGTCAAGCTCCAAAAGGTGACACAGCAACTTCACTCCCTAGTCCCTGCTCCACACTCACCCCTCTCGCTTCACCTCCTTGTCGTCTTGGCGTGCAGGCACATGTACAGGCGACCCATCAATTAACAGCGGTGGCGGGGTCTGCTCGTTCGGAGAGTCCTACCGTCTAAAAGCCGCCGGCGCACCTGCGATGCCCATGCCCACCGCCATGTTATGGTTGTGCTGGTGGAACACGCCTATGGGCTGGAAACCCCTGTGATCACAAACTGTCAGCACCGCCTTCGCCTTGAAGTACGTCCCCTTTTCAAAAAAACATACTTGGCAAGGTCAATACCCTCATCCTCCGCATCGTCGACATGGTAGCCGTTGGTAGGCGCAGCCACAGCAGCAGCGCCGTACGTGCCGTTGGTTGAAGGACCCGCTGGAACAGTGCCATACGTCCCATTGGTTGGAGCAGCCGCTACAAGAGGGCCGTACGACCCGTTTTGCACCAGATGCTGGCCGTTCGACGGGTGGTAGCCGTTCATGCTAGGCTGTGTCGAATGACTGTTCATGTGATTCTGCATCGGTGGCAACCCCTGTGCTTGACCCGAAGGAACAGCGACAGGCCCGTGCGATTGAATCGGCAGCGCAGGCATAGTCGCAGTACTGGCGGTCGGCGGTGTCTGCGTCTCCTCTCTCGAAGCCGTCATACCGCTGTTCACATGCGATTCTGGGATCTCGCTCACGAGCTGGTTCGCCACCATCTGCATGTTAGCACTTGCCAACTGCGTCAACGTCTTGGCCACAGCCGTTGCCGGCCTGCTCAACGTCGGACTAGCATCACGGTCATGGGTTCCAGAGCTATGCGCTCTCGGTGGGCTGCTAGAATGGATGATCGGGCTACCTTTGGTAGCGCCATTCACGGCCTCACTGCTCGGCTCGCCAATCATCTCCTTCTCATCCTCTTCCTCGTCCTCCTCTTCTTCGTCATCGTCGAACTCCTCGTGCTTCGCAATCTGGATCTCACTCCTCTTGAAAGTGGAGAAAGGCGTCTTGAGCGGGCTGAGATCGTAAGGCTTGAATGGCGTACTTCCAACCAGCCCGTCCATCTTCCAGAACGGCGCTGGACTGCTGAATTGGATGAAGTCGCTCGGCCTCTTTAGCGTACTGGGTGGCGCGAGACGCTGGCTCGGACGGAGCGGGAACGGCGTGTCGAGCGGACCAACACGACCTTCGTCGTTGATGTACAGCGTCGGTGGCGAGTTGATGGCATTTGCTGCAGCGGTCAAGCCGTTGCGCGGGGTGGAGCGGGTGAGGAAGTCGTAGTCTGTGCCATCTCCGTTGATGCCAAGCCCAACATGGCCTTCAACCTGGCGTCTCGGGCCGCGCTCAGGCGTGTACGCTTCCGTCGCTGTTCGGTAGAGAGGTTGGTATGCTTGCATTGGCGGCGTGATGTCTTCATCTGCTCTGGAGCCATTTGCACCAGGTCTCATGGCGTGCAGAGGGCTCGTAGGTGAGTCCAGCGTGCTCTGTGTGGCTGGGAGCGGCTGCGGACGCCTGCAACCCTTCATGCCTTGCTGCACAAAGGTATCGAACTCGGTAGGCTCGATCATCCACTTCATGCCCTTGCCCGGCTCATCAGTGCGTCGCGCGATCTTGGTAAAGGCCTTGTTGAGACTGAGATTGTGCCGTATGCTGTTCTGCCAGCCGCCGGTATTGAAGCGATAGAACGCGTAGTTGGCCATGATCCACTTGTAGATGTTGTTGAGCGTCATTTGCTGCTCTGGCGTGCTGAGGATGGCCATGCCGATGAGCTGAGCATACGAGTGCGGCGGCTTGAGGTCTTTGGCGTTCTCGGCTGAGTAGTCGATGCTTTCGGTGGACTCCATCATCACGCCACGAGCGTAGTTGGCAGCTGGTGAGGACTTCATAAAGGACTGCTGTGGGCGCAGAGGCGTACCAGGCTCAATTTGCATGGCACGCTGAGAGTGAGGGTGCGTGCGGTGCTGCTGCCCGCCATAATCGCCCGAGTATGTGGTAGGTTGTGGCATTTGATTACGGACAGCGGGATGCGCGTGCTGGCGGTTGTTGCTTGCTCGAGTATCATCCTCGCCCTCGTCGTCATCTCCTGACGACTTCTGAGCCTGCTTGATGATAGAATCATCCCAAACCGGCCCGTCACCGTCGTCTGTCGCAGTCGTGATGAAGGCCATCTGCGTGTTGGCAACCTCGATAACACTGCCATTCCGCAAATACATCTTCGTGCCGCGCTTCATCAGGTTGTTGTCCACGCGCAAGCCGTTGCGGCCGTTGACCACAATGAACCACTGCATGTTGTCTGGATCGTAGGAGATGATCGCATGCGACCTCGACACCTGCCTGTCGGGACCAAGGTCGATGTCGACGACAGTCTTCGCTGACGGCCCGACCTCACGTCCAGTCTCGTCGACAACCATCTTCTCCTGCGCTTCCGGCCGGCCAATGTTCACCTCCACCTTACGGATGATGAAAGCCCAGTCGCGACCAGCGATCTTGCCGTAGCCCGGCACATTCTCTTGACCCTCCAGCAGGTCATTTGCGTAGTCTTCGGTCGCGTTGACCTGTCTGTCGGCCACCCTCAGATGCTGGATGATCTCTGCCTCGGTGGGCGTCGTGGGTTCTGTCTCTGCATCGCTGGGCTCCTGTGCTTCCGTGCCTTCCGTGTCTTCTCTTTCCACCGCTGGGGTGTCCTTCACCTTGCGTCGGGTGTTGCGGGTCGCGGATGGTGCGGCCTCACCGCCGCGTGCGCGCTTCCTCGAGGACCGCGACGGCGTTGCGATGGCCTCAGGAGTCTCCGCGTCGGAAGGCTCATGGGCTTCAGCAGCCGGCGCCCTCCGCGCTCGAGTCTTGCCCTTTCTTCCGGAAGCCGGCATCTTTCACACGCTCGAGGGTGGTATGGCGATGGGTGCTGCGGTTCTGTGGCAGTCGTCTGTAGGCGGCCCTGGAGGCGAGACCGTGCAATTCGCGAGAGCAACTTCCTGATGCTCGGTGTGTCGCGGTCATGCAATTTATGTGCGAGAGGACCAAGCGCAATACAATTTTGGGTGCGCGGTGGTGGCCGTTCTGTGGGCTGGGTCGCCTGTCCCAAGGAACGCTCTCCGGTAGCGCGTATCGAGCCCGAGCGAGTACGGTACTGTAAAGCTTTCCCAGCAGCCGGTGCTGAGAGAAGGGCGTGGAAATAGTGATGAGAAGCGAAAGGGCGTCGCGATGGCAGTCGCAGTCGTGGCTCGCGATTGCTCTTGCGGGTGCGCAGCAAGCAATGATGATGGTCTGGACCTGGAGGGAGGCAGGAAGCCCGCTGTAAACAGTCGGCGCGCCTTGTGGCCGAACCTCGGAGTCAGCCGCGTCTGACCTCCGGCAAGAGAATTCGCGAAAAAGGCTTTTCTTTTCACCTTCCTCTGGATTGATACACGGCTGCAACACCTGTTGCAATTCTCTTCGGGCCTCGCTCCGCCAGTAGCATAAGACAACGATACGGTAAAAACTGCACACGGACCCCTGGATGAATGCACGCACCTTACCTGCGGTGGCCACCCTTCATAAGTTCCTTCTGCGCAGATTCGGCTGCGTGTGCTTGAACGCGTCATGACGTAATTGTTGACATGCGCGCGCGCGGTTGTGACTCCGCCGCGTGCCTGTCAAGTCCGATAGCTCAGGGAAAAGTCACAACCATTGCAGGTGACTGCGGCCTTCGCAACATGAGGTTGTGAAACTGAACTTGTCGCTGAAGAGGACCTGGTTATCATAGCACTGATGCTACGCCCACGCTTGTAAACGCAAGGCGTCCTTACATCGACTCTCTCCAGACGAGAAGTGGCCCCTAAGCCACTGTACAACAAGTAGTATGAGTATTCGAAAGGCGCGCCTCTCCTGGCGGCGGTGCTGCCGGCCAAGCATACATTCAATTACATTTCCTTGAAGTACGTAGTCCCGATCGGCCACTCGCAGAAGGCCAAGTGCGGATCTTTTGTCATGAGCCTGCTGCTACCGGGTCGCCGCGATATGCGACACTGTTGCTCGCGGCCCTTACGGAGGTCGGCGATGCCGATGTAGAGGACCAGTCGCCTGCTTCTGAAGCGGAACCTACTACCCCCGATACGGACGAAGAGCAACTCCAGTCCGAACGCTCAGTCATACACGCTATGAAGCTATATCCTACTATGGGAGGGCCCAGTCCTTCCGCACAGATTATACCTTGACAACGCCGCACAAACGAGAGAACTTATACCCAGGCATGCTCGGCACCAACATAATCGACGCCATCTTCAACTGTGCCGCCGACATGTTCTGGCTAATGTTTGCCTTAACTCACATTGTGCTCGCGGTCAGCATCACGCGATGCGTCGCACTGCCATGCATAATGGTCATAGTACGTGTCCCGGGCTGGTTTCGTTTCGCGATTGTGGTGCCAGCCAGGCACGCTCATCTTCCTCAAAGCTCGCATTACCCATAGACAGCCATTGCTACTCTGCTACGTGTTCGCTCCAGAAGGCATTCTTTCGTGCTCTCGTTACTGGCACCCGTCAACGCTCAGATGTGCGCCATTCACATCACCCCCAGTCCCGACGGTTAATGCGGTCGCGGTATCGGTAGCGCCAAACAACGAGAAGTGCCGCTCTGTCCCAGTGACTGAGAGCTACGCTGAGAAACGCGAAGGCAAGGGTTTCTGGATCGAAAGCTTGAGCGATGGATAAAAGCTGGTTTGGATTAGGCGATTTAGATGGCTCACTGGCTCACGGACGGAGAATAATGCCCGGGCTCGCTCTGGGATCGTATCTCGAACATCATATAGACGTAGCCTCATAGCTTGAGGTGCAATAGCCGCATTGGCGCCAAGAGCTCGAAATAATTCCGCAGGGAAAGCAGACCGTCTGAGATCCAAGTGCAGCTCACGCCCAGCGGTGCAAGACATATGGCGAAGTGCGCACAACTGTGAGCCTGGAGTGACACTGATAGGGTCGACGATGATTATACACATCCATTGGGACTTCAGTTGCGCTTCGGCCCACTCCTCGTGCAGCATACCATTGCTTTGGGCGCGTAGGTATATTCTGACGCTCGTCGTTCAGCGGCATTTCTGGTATCTCGTAGGTATGGCAGATCCGTCGTGCGTGGCTTTTTCTCGTGGGAGACAGCCCGCCGATCTCCTAGGTGCCATTGGCCTTGGGATGCTCAATTGTTGAACGACCGCGACTCTTCCAGTAGCGGGGCGGGATATGGCCACCGCAAGAGCTCTCGAGTTACCAGGCATGCCGACGCCTTCCAGTGTAGAAACAAATACATAGGGAGACTTTGTTCGCTGGGAAATGATGAGAGAGGAGGTGAATAGTGGACTTCAAATGTTGAGGTCGAGAACTCGAGATGCCAGAGCTTTTTCTCGACCTTCCGATTCCGAATTTCTCCGGTTAGCTTGTAGCCGGCGAGCCGCCTCATTTGCTGAGTCGGCCCGTGCGTCTCAGGGACGGCCATCTTCTTTTTCTCCTCGAGCTTTCAACTTGCGACTATCAACACCAATCCATCCACGACACCACCAAAACTCCCCTCTCCACTCAGCACCTTCACTTCACCACTCCTCACACACATCACAACCGCCAAGATGTCTACAGGCGATGTCGTTCGTACGTATAGCTTGTCGGGAACCTCGCTTTGAGCGTCGGCTAACAGCGCCAACAGAGGCGAAGAAGGAGTTCATGGGCATGCCCGGCTTCGTGGTCGACTTCCTGAGTACGTCTTACACCCTCACCGAGCCCATATAGACGGATTGAGCCCGCTATGGCAATGGCCGAAGCTGCGCGGAGCTGGCGATAAGAGCTGGAGAGGCTTCGACACCGGGCGCATGTGGGCTAACATTGGTTTCCAGTGGGTGGTATCTCTGCCGCCATCTCGAAGACCGCTGCCGCACCCATTGAGCGTGTCAAGCTCCTCATCCAGAACCAGGTACGTTTCATTCCAATGGCAGCGCAAACGCATTGTTTCTTTTGCCCGAAGCGCTGCCAAGATTGTTCTGCCGAGGAGAGCTTGCGAAAGCTAACCCACGTCTTGCACACAGGATGAGATGCTGAAGTCTGGCCGTCTCGACCGCAAGTACGGTGGCATCGCCGAGTGCTTCCGCCGTACCACCGCCGAGGAGGGTATTGCCGCGCTGTGGCGTGGTAACACTGCCAACGTCATTCGCTACTTCCCAACACAGGCCCTGAACTTCGCTTTCCGCGACACCTACAAGTCCATGTTCGCGTACAAGAAGGAGCGTGATGGCTACGGATGGTGGATGGCCGGCAACCTGGCATCCGGCGGTGTAAGTCTCGCGTCTCCCGGATCTGCGCACGAAACATGTCAAGCTAACGCCTTGTTCAGATGGCCGGTGCTACCTCCCTCCTCTTTGTCTACTCGCTCGACTACGCCCGTACCCGTCTCGGTAACGACATGAAGAGCGCGAAGAAGGGTGGCGAGCGCCAGTTCAACGGCCTGGTCGACGTCTACAAGAAGACCCTGGCCTCCGACGGTATCGCTGGTCTCTACCGTGGTTTCATGCCCTCCGTCACCGGTATCATCGTCTACCGCGGTCTCTACTTCGGCATGTACGACTCGCTCAAGCCCGTCCTCCTCACCGGCTCCCTTGAGGGCAACTTCCTCGCCTCGTTCTTGCTCGGCTGGACTGTCACCACTGGTGCTGGTATCGCTTCCTACCCGCTCGACACCATCCGCCGCCGCATGATGATGACCTCTGGTGAGGTAAGCAAACCCACGAGTCCTCTGCGCCGTTCAGTCACAATGATGCTAATCGTACCAACAGGCCGTCAAGTACAAGTCCTCCATCGATGCCGGTCGCCAGATCATCGCCAAGGAGGGCGTCAAGTCGCTCTTCAAGGGTGCCGGCGCCAACATCCTCCGTGGTGTTGCCGGTGCTGGTGTGCTCTCCATCTACGACCAGGCCCAGCTGCTCATGTTCGGCAAGGCCTTCAAGTAAACGGCTCGCACCATCAGCGAACCTCAACACACACATCGACACGATGGCATAGGTGGCGGCGGAGGATGAGACGAAGATGGTGGTCTGCATGCCAGTGAAGATTGCAGACATTGCATGAACATGGAAAACAAGCGTTGCTCTAGATTGGACTGGGGCAGACGCTGGGCTGAGGGATGGCGGGTGGACATGGTGACGAGCGAGAGCGTGGTGCTTCTGCGTGCGGTCCCTCTCCGAGCGAAATGTGTACCTTTATCCTGGGCCTGGCTTCGCCTGTCCCCTGTATTACAAACGGTTTGCGTGTTACTCAGCGGCGTATCAAAGTGTTTTTCGATGTGTCACGTCTTCCAGATTTCCGTTGGATCTGCCCTCCGCCTCGGCTTGCCAAGATGTTCCAACCTCATGTCTTCATCTTTACGTCACCTCGTCTTCGACGACACCACCCGATCACTCCTCTTGCACGGCTCAAGGTGTATTGCAAAGTGGCATGTCTTACTGTGGCAATCTCGATAATCGTGTAGCCTGATTGGATGCAGCACTGGCCACTGATGTACTTGACCTCATGATCTGCCGCTCCTTGCCTTCATCAGGACCCCTCGACATCACGCTCATCTGGCGCGGCATCTTCGCAACACTTGTGTCAACAGCTACGATAGAATAAATGGACGAGCATCCAGAGCCCGCGGCGTTGAGAAACGACCGTACAGCCGCCGATCTCAGGGCGTGTGTAATGCTCATCGCAAATCTCGAAATGGCTGCCTACAGTGCAGACAACGCCATACGAAGGTAGGCACCTGCTGACGAGGTCTAACGAGGCCACAACGCACATGATATGTACCTCGGTGGACTCGAGGTCTTCTCTGCTTAATATAGCTCTCGTCTAGCTACAGGTATGTCCGCTGACGACAGCCAGTGTGACGAGACCGGACCGATATGCGGAGACTGGCAGCGTCTTGAAACAGTCTGCAGTCTGCAGGATGTGCAAGATAGGTCGTTGGATAGGTCGCCCTCACCAATTCCGCCGGCAGATGCGTCTGTGTTGCAACGGGGCCCAGCGGCGGACATGCCTGTGGGAAAAGCGTAGGCGTCTTTCGCGATTGTGTTCCTGTATGGTCGCCGTTGTTAAGACGCGGGCAGCTGGTGGTGGTCCAACGCTTGATAACCAAGTAATGCTGCACGTCAGTTACCGTGCTGACAGCCTGGAGAACATGGCTAGCTTTGATAGTTGGTTGACGCACTCGTAGTGACATGGCGCCGCAATCGCCAGGCCTAGTGGAGACGGAATCCTAGTAATCAAAACCCATGGACGAGGGCCTCTCGTTCCTCGAAGTTGCGCTGGTTGGGTAGATACGGGGCATTTGATGACCGTCACGATCCGACTTGCACACTGCATAATGGAGATGGCGGCGACATTGAGGTCCGGGCGCTCTGCGGTAAAGATGAGTACGAAGTACTAGAGCGGAATGCAGAAGCGCAGAGAGATTCGATCTTATGGAGAGAGCTGCGAGCCTGTGCACAAGCAAGCACATGTGGGGTTCAAGGCTTTCACGAGCTGCTGTAGAAGAAGTCACGCATGTGACAAGCGTCTGGTCTCCTCTTGTACGTCTACAAAACCACAGTCCACACGCTTCCTTCTTCCAACTTCTTCCATCTTCTTCCTACCTCCTCCTACCTGCCAACATCGAGCAAACCAGGCCTGCGACGAGGGCGTCTGGTTCGTCCTACCCTGGCTACAAACCTCGAAGCTTCTTACTCCTTCCTCCGTCCTTCAAAGCTCCGCTGCAAAGCACAGCACAGCCCAGACGTAGCGAAGTCGTCTGGTCTCTTCTGCCTCGACTACGAACATCAAACCCAGCAGCACGAGCCAGCCAAGGAGACGGAACGAAGCACGCGCTCGAAGACCGGCGCACATGCTCCAGCTGACTTCTGTCTTATAAAGCTCTGCACTTCCCAACCTCGTCTCGACATCAGCTTTCGACCTCAGCTGCCCTCCAATACACTCACAGGAGATTGGACGCTGCGGAGAAAGAAGCTACCTGCGTCCCACCTATCGACGAGGTGGCCATGCATCTATTTCGGGTCTGGCTCGCCGCCACTCTGCTTGTGGTATGGCTTGCCCAAGCAGCGACGTCTCCTTGTCCTGCAACAATCACGACTACGAAGACCTCGTTCGTCGAGCCTCTGTCTAAAACCACAACTTTCCATGCCGGCACGACTGACACTGAGCGTTCTGAGTCGCCGCAGATCGTTACCAGAACACGTAATGAGACCGTGCTCATTGGCTTAGGCGCAACCGATGCTTCTACCACCACGATATACGGGCCTAGCATTGCTGCCCGCGAGACGGCGCCTTCCATTGCACTAGTCCCGAAAGGCGAGAACTCTGACAAGAACGAGGATGTTGTGGCATCTTGTCCGGGTGCGGTTACTGCAACCACTACTACGACTCGTACGCATTCAGAAACTTCTGGCACAGCTGGCGCCAAGTCTACTTCGTCCAACAGCACGAGCTCAAAGACTCCCACCAACTCGAGATCGCAGACCCATGGGAGTGGGAGTACGAGCAAGTCCAGCGTTACCCCGAGTCACAGCCTCTCACACACTGGGCCCACGCACACTTCAACCACCACGAAGAAAGCTTCCTCTGCCAGCACTAAAGAGCCTGTGGCGTCTGGTCGTCCAACCTCGCACTCCCACAGGAGTAGCACCACAAGCCACAGACCCAGCAAGAGCGCAAGCACGGCATTGAGCAACACAGGAAGCGAACGCCGCGGCTCTGGAAGCATAGGCACCATCATCAGCGGTGCACATACAAACAGCACATCTACCGCGGATTATCTCTCTTCCGACTCTGCGATCTCACCCACTCATTTGCCCTCCCACAACACGACTTCGACCGCTAGCCCTGGGAGCACAAGCCAGGTTTCCGGACCGTCTGCTACTACCTCGCACAAGTCTTCTCTGTCAGGGACTGCCAGCGGAAGTGCGGCTGTGTCTCAGGGATCTACAACAGAGCCCTCATCTCGCAACAGTCTAGCAGCGCTCGTCGCCAATAAGACGATCATGTTCAGCCCTGGCGAGGCCACAAGTATCGATGGCACCGTATTTTCTATTGGCCCCGACTCCAGCATCTTCGTGAATGGCTTGCCCATGTCCACCGGGAGCTCAGCACCACTCAGCTTGTTCCCTTTCCAATGGTCTACGAGTACCTTCAAACCAACGGGCAGTATATCGAAGTGGAACTCCGAGATGAAACAGGAGAGCTGCAGTCCTCCATGCACGCTGACAATGCCAACGCTGACGCTCAAACACCCGGAGACTGTACAGTTCTGGAACATCACCACCTCTTTCTGCAGGGTGATTGACAGCGTAAGCTACGTTTCAACTACGAATATCAAACCGCCCGTCCTGACGAAGCACGAGCTGGGCTTCAAGCCGATGTTCATCCCGAAGGACATCAAGCCTCGCGCCGTCATCGCCCCGTACTATGTCGACGAGGTCACCACGGAACCGGCCTTCCACATCGGCGTTGCACCTGGGGCCGAGGCATGTCCCATGCTTGATTACGATGTATCTACTGATGGCAAGTGCGGGCCCGGAGCGAAGAAGCGATGCCCGAGCATGCAGTGCTGCAGCGCCGTCAACGAATGTGGAACGGACTCGTTACAATGCTTTGGAGGCTGCCAGCATGAATACGGCTCTTGCTGGGCAAACAAAACCGCGGGCTTCCTCCAGGCAATCGATGTCTTCCCCGAACCTAGTTCTTCCAACACTATGCCCATTCTCCCGCCCGATCAAGGTCGAGGCGTAGAGTTCGCTAATTGGGCCTTCTGTTGGGATTGTAAGTCTGACGGCACCCTGTTCGCGGGAGCCGGGGGTGCGGGTGGGTTTCTTGGCCTTAAGTTCGGGTGGGGCTTTGGTGGTGGCGGCTGCTTCCTCATCATCTTCTGTCCTCCGGACTTCGGGCGTGACTGTGTGCTGGGAAATTGTGACGGGAGCTCAGTATGCAGGCACCACTGTCGAGACAATCCCCCGAAAGGCCCAAAGGCTTCCGACACGCCCAGCGGAGACGATCCGAAATCTACAAAATCGTCCTCGGACCCGAAGGCTTCCGACACGCCCAACGGAGACGAGCCGGCATCTGCATTATCGGGTGGCGCGCCACCGGGCTCGGGATCCGGCCCACCAGACAGTCCTGTAAAGCCGAAGTGTGACACCACAACGGCGACTGATTATACTTATAGCTGCTACAAACAAAACGCAACTACGTACGGGAGCTCGACCATAACCGCCTGGTCCACTTGTACAGAGACGAAGAGTAAGGTACAGATGGGCTGCTCGATCACGGCTACGACGACTGCCATCTACGAAGAGGGCCCTTCGTGCCCAAGCGACATCAATGTCTCGCCCGATGACGACCAAGGCGAAGATGGCGGCGCACCATCGTGTCCATACGTTGGGAATGTTACCGTAAGTATCACGGATGACCAAGGCGAAGATGGCAGTCCTCCATGTGAGCTACAGGGCAACGTAACCGTTACAGATGTGGTCTTGCTTTGCAACCAGATGAACAACACTGCGGGCACGCCCACGGCCACTTCCTGCTTCAACAGCACGACATTCAGAGTCACCGGTACTTGCCTGACGAATACGACTTCAACATCGATTGTAGCGGCTTGCCCGTACAAAGCTAACATATCCCTGGAGCCGGTAGCGCTGAGTCCGACCTACGCGCCTATGACTGCTGCGCCATCGCTCATCACCTACGGCTTCTCTGCATCGGGAAATGTCTTGGACTGCGGCGGCGATGTTCGGCGACGCAAGGCTGGAGGTGACCCTGGCGCTAGAGACCTCGCTCCTGTCTACTGCGAATGGAAGCCGCCAACACGGAGCGTTACTACCATCACTTCCTTCAACGGCGAAAGCGGGCTTGCAATCGCGGATGGAGAGTACGGGTTTATCATGTCCGTCCTGGCGGACAGAGTCAACAAGTATTCCGCAGTTGACAACCTTTTGTCACGCCTGAAGAATGTGAAGAGCTTAGAAAGCTACGTCACAAGTATGCTAGCAGAAGAGGATGGCATGCTGGCGATGGTTTCGTCGATTAGCAAAAAGATCGCCCAGCAAGCCACTCAGTCAGACGGCGCGCTGAGGTCTGAGATCTCCTGGCTCTTCACCGCCATTGCAGTCTTGGAGAAGGCGGAGAAGGCTCTCGAGAAAACGGCACAAAGTCTTCCGCTCCCGATCAGTGCGGTCACGACTAACAACAGTGTTCCATCAGCGAGCCTGGCGGCCTGGATCGGGAGTATCGGTCGAGCAGCAAAGTCGCTGGAAGGCGCGATCGAATCAGCAGAGGCTCGGCTGGTTGCGAGTGAGGCGAGCGCGGCGTCCGTCAGCTCACTCTCTGCGGCTAGGTCGAACGCCCGTACTATCTCGATATCACACATCACCCCGCCCCCAGTGCCGACGTCCAGCAAGATCGATTGCAGTTGTCATGCGCCTGTAAACTCGAAAGTGGGCGCCTGCGTCCGACAGATATTCTCAACAGCTGACAGCGTCACCACGAGATGCAAGTGCGAACCCCCCGGCTCGGGCTCGCAGAATTCATGGCCTGATTCAATTTCCAGCCCATATGTACCTATGCACACAGTATGTGGGCACGAGGCGTGCGTCAATGATCTCAGCTTTTGCCCGACGACTGTGGGAGAACTGATTCCTCCGATTATCACGAGTTTCGGCGGAGTCAGCGGCATCGGGGGCTGCACAATGATCGTAGGGGGACAACGTACTTCCTGCGTATGTGACGTTCAAGGGACGACGACCAAGGCTACACTTCCTCTCGTCAGCGCTTGGAACTCCAACATCTGTCCTAACCAAGAGGCCTGGCAGCTTGGCACTGACTATAGCGAGATATCCGCGCTCATCGCGCGGGATACGTCGCTCTGGGCGGGCTACCTGCCAACACCGACGGCTAAATGCTCTTGGGAGACGCCTACTAATAGCACATATGGCGACTGCGTACTCAGCAAGGATGCGCTTGGTATGCCGGACATGTGCACTTGTGCCCCTACAGCGTTCACGCAATTGCCCTGGGTGGTGCCGGCCTTGCTGAGATGTGGTCACTTTCATTGCGCCAACCAAATTGGAGACGAGGCGAACTGCGACATCACCACGCCTTCGAAAACAGAATTCGGGGTATGCTCAATGACCTCGTGGAAACAGGTTCCCGACGGGGATAACCCTTTCAAGATAGCTACGTGGAAGGCAAGCTGCATATGCTCAGAGCAAGGGACTCATTACGTGCCCGCCTACAGCTACTGCTCGCGAACCTTTTGCCCCAACGGAGCGACCTGCATTCCGCCCATCGCTAGAGCGATGGGAGCCTGCACGCAGACAGTGTATGAGCCCAGCGGCGGGAAGCTCACGACCTCGTGCATATGTGAGCGCCAGGGTACGCACACGATAAGTGTTCACGAAGTGTGTCCAGGCTCCTTCTACTGCCCGAACCAGCAAATGCTCGTAACCGACGCTACATTGAATAGTGGCCCACCTGTAACCTCTATCGACTTGTTCACTTGGTCCGGCTGCGTGGCTCCGGTGTCTGCAGGCGTGGGGAACTGCACTCTCGATATCATGCAAGGCATCAATGATGCGACGCCTAGCACCATCTGCAACTGCCCCCACTCCGCGGACATCAGCACGATCACCATCTGCGGCTCGGAGATCGTGTGCCCAAACATGGTTGGCGTCATGACCTTGATCCCATCTTCATTCTACAGCTACAATACAGAGTCTTCGAACGCCGACTGCGACCCTCCGTCATCGAGCCAGTACGGATCTTGCAACCTGTTCAGCTACACCGGCCACGATTCCTCCGTCAACATCAACTGCAATTGTGAGACCTACAGCACGGTCGAGTACGGTAATACCCTCCTCGAGCAGCCTACACCAACCACAATCTGTGGCAAAGTCCAATGCCCCAATTCTGGCCCGAACTGGACAGAGCTGCCCGCGAAGAAGCGCTCGAACGGCCCGGCGGCGACAGCAGACAAGGTGCTGAGCAGCGATGCAGCATTCGAAGCAGCCAGGAAAGGCGTCAGAGACTACTACGTGGAGATGATCACGACGCCAGCAACGCCAGGCTCGACGCCGGAGCCCATGCCGAGAGACACGAGCACTCCGCCGGAGCCGACCACAGTAATGGGAGTGGACGGATGGGCGATGGCGGTCAATCAGGGGCGTCAGCAGACGACTACGGGCTCCGAACAGCCGGAGAAGACGAAAGCGGGAGCCAGCAAGGTGCTGGAGAGGCTCCTGAACTTCTTCTAGGCACGAGGAATGGCATGGTGGCGAGGCGGAGGGACGAGATTAATATTCACCGGGACACGGAGGCGGTAATGCGGGTAGCAGAGGAGAGTGCCTTGGATCATGTATATTAACCATTCAAATGGGAGCGATGTGACTTTGAATGCCCATGTAGTCCTGTCGAGCGTGAACGCATAGCAGTCTTGGATGAAGTGACGTCTAGGCTTGCCAAGCGGAGCTGTTGCCGTTCGCGTTCACATGATCATATCCCGGCCGCGCCTTGCACCCTTCTGGAAGCTTCGAAGTGCAGCCTTGGCGCCTGAAACGGGCCTGAAACAGTGGTACCCCACGGCTACGTGCATTGGTTTGCAGCGCTATCCTAGCCAGCGACAGATTCTGGCAGTACCGCAGTGTGACACCTGTGCCGGCCCGCTATCGCACGTCGCACACGCTCTACTAGCACGGCTTTTGCTCCCTCTCCTCCTCCCGATGCCATCACTCTTCTCCCGCAAAAAACCCACCACCGCCCAGCCAAGCCTGCCGTCAGCCACACCACCCGCAGCCAGCCCATCGGAGCGCCCGCAATCGCCGACGTCGCCGGACAAGAAGAGCCAAGGGCACTTTGTGAAGGAGCGGGAAAGAGAAAAGAAGCCGAGATCGCCGCGGTCGTCGAAGAGCTACACACGCGCGCGGAGGCCTTCAGCGTCGGAGCACCCACTCAACTACCACCCCGACGATCCGCGCCGCCTGAGCGCCCTGTCCGCCATGAGCAGCAGCCCGAAGGAAGATGGCGGCGTGCCCGTGCAGTCAGACCCCATGGAGACGACGCCTGCGCCTGAGACTCCCGGTGCCTTCCCGCAAACCAACGGCGTGAATGGCGAGCATCATGAGGAGCAAGATGCCAAGCCCGTACCACCGCCACATCGCACGCCGGCGAGCCCTCCGCCACCACCCGAGAAGCCAGCTGTGGATGCGGAAGCGTGCAAGGCGGCCGGGAACAAGTTCTACAAGGCGAAGCAGTATGACAAGGCCATTGCAGAGTACAGCAAGGGTGAGTGGTGACTGACGTAGGTGATGGTGCCAGCAATAGCTGATGTGTGACTGCAGCGATCGAGGCCGACCCGCAATCCTCCACCTACCTCTCGAACCGAGCAGCAGCCTACATGGCCGCCAATCGCTACCTCGAAGCGCTGGAGGACTGCAAGCAGGCCGACGAGCTCGAGCCGAACAATGCCAAGATTTTGAACAGGCTAGCGAAAGTATACACTGCCATAGGTAGACCACAAGAAGCACTGGAAGTATACGACCGGATACAGCCGCCCGCACCAGCCAAGGACAAGGCGCCGGCAGTCAGCATGAAGTCGCATATTGAGCAAGCGCAGGACAGCTTGAAGACCGGCACATCCGGCTCAATGGTACTGCATGCGCTGGACCAAGCGGAGAGGGGCCTGGGCGTCGCAGTGTCATCACCGCGGAAGTGGAAGCTGATGCGCGGAGAGGCACACTTGAAGATGGGCAACGTGAATAGCTTGGGCACTGCACAGAACATTGCCATGGACCTGCTGCGGTCGAACAATGCCGACCCTGAAGCGCTGGTACTGCGCGGGAGAGCACTGTATGCGCAAGGAGAGAACGAAAAAGCCATGCAGCACTTCCGGCAAGCACTGTCCTGTGATCCGGACTTCAAGGATGCGGTCAAGTACCTGCGGATGGTGCAGAAGTTGGACCGCATGAAGGAGGAAGGAAACGGCCACTTCAAGGCTGGCCGGTACCAGAAAGCGGTCGATGTCTACACCACAGCGCTGGAGGTGGACCCGCTGAACCGCGGTACCAACTCCAAGATTCTGAACAACCGCGCCATGTGCTACTCCAAGCTCAAGCAATGGCCGCAAACAATCGGGGACTGCGACAAGGCCATCCAGATGGACCCAAGCTACACCAAAGCACGCAAGACAAGAGCGAAGGCGCTGGGTGAAGGTGGTGACTGGGACGAAGCTGTGCGAGCCTACAAGGGTATCCAGGAACAGTCTCCCGAAGAGCCAGGCATCGCGAAGGAAATCAAGAACGCCGAGATGGAGCTCAAGAAGAGCAAGCGGAAAGACTACTACAAGCTGCTCGGGATTGAGAAGGACGCCACGGACCAGGAGATCAAGAAGGGGTACCGGAAACTGGCCGTCATACACCACCCGGACAAGAACCCGGGCAATCCGGAGGCCGAGGAGAAGTTCAAGGACATCCAGGAGGCGCACGAGACGCTCATCGACCCGCAAAAGCGGGAACGATACGACTCGGGGATTGACTTGCTTGACCCGCACGAAGCTGCGGGCTTCGGGGGCGGTGGCATGGGTGGCATGGGTGGTATGGGTGGCGCCGGCGGCATGCAGATTGACCCGGAGATCCTCATGCAAATGTTCGGTCAGCAGGCAGGTGGCCGTGGCGGAGGCGGTGGATTCTCGTTCGCTTCGGGTGGAGGAGGAGGCTCACCGTTTGGTGGGATGGGTGGTCAGTCACGAGGCTCACCGTTCGGGTGAGAAGGTCGAAGCGGAATCTATCGAAGCATTCTGTTGTTGTACAACTCCGCAGCGAACAAGCGAGGCATTGCTTCAATTTGAGGTTTCTGGGCGTTGTGTGACCCTAACGGCTGCATCAACAGGCGAAAAGCATAGCGTGCGTGCTTGCTGATAGAAGTGTATAGAACGTCGCGAGGACGGTGGCAAAGCATATCGATATCAGTACATGAGTACGAGTGTGTTGTCGCAAGGGCGGAAAGATCACGTGCGATAGGCGGAGTATGGGAGTCGGGCGCTATCTCAGCCCTTAGTGGCCGTGAATGTTCCCGTGATGGGTAGCGTACTGAGTGTAGGAGCGAGTGGACGGTGCAATGGATGGATGAAGGGAAGAGTTGAAAACAGGAGAAGGAATGAATGAGTGTCCTGGAAACATCCCAGTCGTAAGCCTATACAGTTCGTTACCACTAGCTTCTGCTGCTGTCTTCGTCAGTAAATCGACATCGTACTAAGGCCTAATGCGAAGGCTCAAGGCTGAGGTGAAGAAGCAGTCGCTGGGGCGCTGGATGATTCAGTAAGCAGACCTGAAGATCAGGCATGCAGCACCCGGCACTGTATCTTATGTTGTGGGACTGTGAAGTAAAAGCTTCAGCTCCATCATGGTCGCGATGCATCGTGTGAAAGTCAGAATAGCAACCATTGGTAACTTGGCAAGGCCCAGGCAAAGTGCAGGAGTGTCATTGGAAGGATGTACGCGGTATAAAGACGACCACCCGAACTGTTGTCAATAATTTTGCGTATATCAAGGCATGCTTGCTACGCTTCATCCTCCTATACCGCCTGGGATCAGTGCAGCATGCCAGCCTTGTGACGTTACGCCTCCCTGGGGCGTCAGTTTTCGTGATGTATCTTGATCCCACGCCACTTCACACAAACTCATAGACATTTCATATCTACGGGCCTGGCCATAGCCTTCCCAGGCCGGCCCACAATGCGACCTTCTGCACGAGTTCAATGTCCTTACACATCAAGCAGCCATGATTACGGTCACTGTCCATTGATCCTCTTCCACACCTGCTCTTCCGTCTCCACCAATTTCGCACCAGCTGTACTCAGCCAGCCCTTGGCCGCATTCCACATATCGCCCGCCTTACCGTCACTGCCACCTCCCAACCCATCCGTCTCTCCTACGAGACCGAGTTGTGCCGCAATGCTTTCCCTCCTGGTCTCTTGATCCAAGCTAGCTCTCTGCGCCGGACTCATCTCTTGCGCGTAGACGTTCTGTTGGTAGCCCGGTGGGTGCTCTGCGCTCGCTGGAGTGGAAATTACAGGCCCGAGGTTCAAGGTAGTGGGACCGCCGCTGCGTCGAGGTGTGGCGGGCGTTGCTGTGGTCGTGGAGTGTGTGGGCGCGTAGTTCTGCTGCGGAGGCGGGATGTGCATCTGGTTGAGGGTGCTGGTGAAGGACGTTTGCTGCAGCGACTCTCCTGCCTTCGGCGGAGGTGGTAGAGTACTCGTGGCCGTCATGGTGACTTGCTGGCTTGGCGGCATGGGTACAACACCAGGCTGTGGTGGAGGCGGACCATTTTCACCAAGAGAAGGCGGCGTTGTTCTCGTCACCTGTGGTTGCGGTCGTGGGATGTACGGAGTTGGCGCTGGTACAGCGGGCTGTCCTGGTCGCGCGGCTGGGTATGAGACTTGCTGATTTGGAGTCGTAGTCGTCGCATCGCTTGCTGAGGAGGCTGCCGCAGACAAGTTTGATGTCTGCGGTGTCACACCTTGCGCCTTCTGCGGTGTGATCGGGTCGTCGATGTGGACGGGAATGGGAGGCATCTTTGCGGGATGATGGTTGGCCAGAGTGTAGCTACTTCCCTCGGATGGACTCGTCGCTATCGGATTGGTGTATGATATACCAAGGACAACGGTCTCAAAGTTGCCATTAGTTCGAAGGGGCACCGTTGTCCTCACGCGCAAACAGCATGCCCTTGCTTGCGCATTCTACTTCGAGGAATGACGTATGTATCACGTGCTGACCCGCGAGAGACTATTTTTCGCCGAGGTCGTACTTACCTGTACGAACCACAGCACACAAGTTCCCTTCATCCGGGACCGCTGGAAGTTCATCGATTAGCAGCCACAGCTGTCGAGTATCCATTCTATCGATACACGTAACACAGGCCTGCAGAGGGACTGAGTGGCTGACTCAGCCGAAGTTGCACACTCTACGCGTCCAATCTGCCGGTAAACATTAACGCGTCAACCTATCGCGTCGATCCTTCACACACACACCGTGACACACGCCTTCACCTTACAGTTCGTCGCGGCAACGCCACTTAACACGGCAGCCAATAATGCTGCGACCTTGAAATTCTTTGGTTCCTTCCCTTCCACCCGAACCTTTCTCTTGTTCAAAATTACGTCATGGAGACTCCCGACACGGAAAGAGCGACCTCTATGGAGGCCCCACTAACCATCGGGCAGCACGCTGCAAAGGCTATCGCCGGACTGGATGAGTACCTTTGGGATCCCCAGCGCCTGATCGTCGCCGTTGAGAGGCATGATCGCGAGCAGTGGTCCACTTTCGAGCCGCATGATCGCTGGGTCTGGATCAAGGGCAAGGGCGTAAGTACTACCGCTTTGAGAAGGCGCGATGTCTCAACCTCACCGCTGTCTCACTTTCCCCCCTGCTACATCACTGGTCGTGCACTAACAGCCACAACAGAAGGTCACAGTCCTTAAAGTACGAGATGCCTACCTCAAGAACTGCGACCAACCGGAACTTCGGCTCACCTTGCAACTCAACAGCACCATCCCGGCCGACGATCAGAAGTTGTCAGACATTGCGGCTCCAGGCGATCGCTTCATCGTGTTCTCCGCCGTTCAAGAGAACGCGCCGGACGACGCGCCCACTCACTCACCAGCCACGCCCGCGGGCGCTTCGGTATTCTCGCTGAACACTACGACCGCCAGCCGCACCCAGAGCCAGACACCGTCGCGGCAGCCGCTTCAGTCTGTCAACCGCCAGCTGTCTATTCCTCGGACGGGGTCCCGGGACGAGCATAAATCCGTGAAGCTGGAACATGACTCATTCCCAAGCCGAGACTTGCCGCGGCGCACGGCGTCGGTGTCTCAGCGATCCCATGGGCTACAGCATGCGAATGGACCCAAGGCAGCAAGCCCAAACAAAGTGTCAGCCGCAAAGCCTTCGCAATCATCTGCTGCAGACGACTCCGCGATGTCAGATGCTCCACCGGCCGTGGCGGACGAGAGCCAGGACTACCAACCTCGTGACTTAGGCAATCCATTCGCCGCCTCCCAGGAAGACGAGGGCCAGATTCAGATGCGAGGACGGCCACTGCAGGACCTGACTAAAGCGACAGCACCAGAGAGGCTTGAAGCTGGAGTGCAGGCTGGACTTCGTGTTCTATCAGACGTTGCAAGGTCGCTCGAAGAGCTGATTGACAGCGCTGATGCTCAGGCCTGGCTAAAGCAGATTGAGGCGACGCGCAAGCTAGCAGTCAAAACCCGAACTGTAGTCGGCGTTGTGGGCAACACTGGCGCTGGCAAGAGCTCGGTCATCAACGCCATGCTTGACGAGGAGAGACTGGTACCGACCAACTGCATGCGGGCGTGTACTGCCGTAGTCACCGAGATGTCGTACAACGACTCAAACAACGAGGCTGCACGGTATCGAGCAGAGGTGGAGTTCATCCAACCGGATGATTGGCGCAAAGAGCTGAAGGTGCTCTTTGAGGAGGTGTTCGACGAGAACGGCGCGGTCGTGAAAGAAGTCTCGAACCCAGACACGCAAGCCGGTATTGCCTACGCCAAGATCCGTGCGGTCTACCACAAGCATACGAGGGAGATGCTGTCACGTAGCACTGTCGACTCGTTGATGAAGGTCAAGACCGTTCGCGGCGTGCTCGGCACTACGAAGCGCATCAACGAGCGTGACTGTTCAGACTTCTACCGTCGCTTGCAGCACTTTGTCGACAGCAAGGAGAAAGGGTCCGAAAAGCTCGACAAAAACGGCAAGAAGAACACCAATGTGAAGCGGGAGTTTGAGTATTGGCCACTGATCAAGGTGGTCAAGATCTACACCAAGGTAAGCATACCGATCGGTAGAAGGCTTGGACTGAGACATCCGCTAACCCTTACACTCATCGCTATTAGGCAGAAGCACTCTCGACTGGCGCAGTGATCGTCGACCTTCCCGGCGTCCATGACTCCAATGCAGCCCGTGCAGCTGTAGCAGAGGGCTACATGAAGCAGTGTACTGGACTGTGGATCGTGGCACCCATCAATCGAGCTGTCGATGACAAGGCCGCCAAGACGCTCCTTGGCAACACATTCAAGCGGCAGCTCAAGTATGATGGCAACTACTCGGCTGTTACGTTCATCTGCAGCAAGACCGACGATATCTCGCGTACGGAGGCGGCGGACAGCCTTGACCTTGGCGACCAAATGTCGATGCTGGAGGACGAGTTGGCCGACGTGGAGCGCAAGCGTCGAACCCTGTCAAAGCAGGCCACAGAGCTTACGGGCCAGAAGGCCGATCGTACCGCCGTGATTAACCAGACAGACGACGACCTGGAGGCATGGGAGAAGCTGGGCGACGATTTGGACGACGGGCACATAGTCTATGCGCCAACTAAGACCAAGAAGCGCAAGCGTGCCTCTAAAACCCCAGCTGGTCGCAAGAAGCGCAGATCCCGCTCCGACTCCGACTCTGATATTGAGTATATCGACTCCCCATCTGAGGACCTCATGTCTGACGACGAGCCGGAGAGCAACCAAAATGACCGGAGCCCTCTCACACAAGAGGAGATTGACAAGAAGCTCGATGAGTTGCGCCGACTGAAGAAAGATGCCCGTCGCGAACGCTCTGACTTGGAAGATCAGGTTCGCGATCTCCGCAAGCAGATCCGCCCTCTTGAGGACAGGGCGGCCGCTATAGACGCCCAGCAAAACACGCTATGCATTGCTGGCCGCAATGAATACTCGCGTGGTGCCATCCAACAGGACTTTGCGGCCGGAATTAAGGAGCTCGATCAAGAGAACGCCGAAGAGGAGGACCCTGACAATTTCGATCCTGATCAGGACATCCGCGACTACGAGCAAGCTGCGCGTGACCTCCCTGTCTTCTGTGTCAGCAGCAGAGCCTACCAGAAGCTCTCTGGACGGCTGAAGAAGGACAACGACGTGGCAGGATTCGAAACCGCCGAACAGACGGAGATCCCACAGCTCCAAGCGCACTGCAAGAAGTTGACGGAGAACGGTCGCGAAGCCAGCTGTCGGCGGTTCCTGAACAGCCTCACGCAGCTTCTGACCTCTTTAGGTCTGTGGGCGTCGGACGACGGCACCGGAGCGAAGATGACGGGCCAACAGAGGGATGCCGAGCGTGCTTTCCTCAATCGCGAGCTGAAAAGGCTCGAGAACGCACTGGAAAAGGCCGTGGCTGACACCATGGAGGACGTTGAAGCGACGCTCGGTGAACAGATCTTCGACAAGTTTGCACCCGCGGTACAGACGGCTTCGGCGGGCGCAATCCCTACGTCAGCTGGCTGGGGTGCGCATAAGAGTGAGGGTGGACTGTGAGTGCACCGACGCGTCTCAGAGAAGATGGAGTGAAGCTAACGTGAACCTTGACAGGCATTTCATGACTTACCGGGCCACGGTACGCCGCAATGGCGTCTTCCAAGGTGCCTCCGGGCTGCGAGACTTCAATAGCGAGCTCTCCGAGCCCATCTACAAGCAACTGGCATCGAGTTGGGAGAAAGCTTTCCAGCGTAGACTGCCGCACATCTTGCAAAGCTTCACAAAGTCCGGCACAGGCCTTCTGAAGCACTTTCACGTTGCAGTTGCCGACAGATGCCGCACGCGTGGCCATGGCGTCGCTCGCATCGGCATGCTCGAGAACCAGCTTCAAGCCTACCAAGGCATCTTCGGCGATCTGGCAGGCGCCATGATCTCTCAGGTCAACGAAGACCAGCGTGAAATCAACCGCGAGTTCACTCCGGTCATTGGCCAAGCTATGGAACCCACCTACGATGCTTGCGCGAGTGAGAGTGGCATCGGCACTTACAAGAGGATGAAGGAGCACATGACGAATCACGTCTCGCAGCACCGCATCTCCATGTTCGAGAACGCCACGAAGCAGGTGCGCAAGAGCATCATGTCGATGTGTGACAAGGTCCGCAAAGACATGCTCGACCGTGCGGATAGTATCTGGGTCAACATGCAGCGCGACTACATGTCCATAATCGGAGGCGTAAACATTGATACGAAGATGCCCAGGCATGAGCGCGCGCTTAGGCGGGACGTCGACGATGCGATTGGACGGGCAGATGAGTCTTTCCAGCAGGTGGCGGACATGATGGAGGAGGAGCTCAAAGGTTTTGCGAAGAAGGATGGTGCAACAAGTGAGGTCGATGGGATGGAGATGGATGACACTGGCGACGTGGAGGACTTTGAATCAGAGGAGGAAGAAGAGGATGGCAATGGCGAAGAGGACGGCGAGCAGGAGGATGATGAGGAGCAAGCCACTGACGAGGAGCGTGACGGTACTCGTCGTGGCGAGCGTGCAGGCACTGGACCGGCGGGCGACAAGGATGAGGGTTAGGTCGGTCAAGTCTAGCTTCTGAGGGCGTTGGCTGGCGATGGCCGTTTTCCAGGGCTGCAGACTGAGACCAGTATTGCTACCGGCGTCAGGTCTCTAGCATTGTGCCTAGCTAAATTTCTAGTGCCGTATCATACGGCAACTGCTCATACGGCCCTGTTCATGCTTGGCCCGAGACTTTGGCAGTGGCCGCTTACAGTTGATGTCGTCCTTAACGCTTCTAACTCTGCGATGTCTGCCGGTCTGTGTGCACATATCCTCTCATCTTACCTGTCCAGAAAGTCAGCATAACCGGCCAGCCGTGCCTTTGATATCACGTGCAGCCGGCTCCTTAGTAGCGCCGGGTTTTCCCGAGTGCCGTCCCCCCTGACTTGCGCCAGTTCCTCACCTCTAAACTATCAGCACAGATATAACCAGTCAACCACGGAGGTCCACGGTACGCCAGTCGTCCCACGCTGCACACAGGAGCCTACTTCACTGGCGGCGTATACTACTAACAGGCTGAAATGCACTTCTCTGTCGTCGTTATCTCACATTGACCGCTCCTAGGCACAGGGCCACGAGCATAGCATTTCCTTCTTGAGGCTCTACATCGGCCGTTGGATGCATTGCATCGATTTGGATGAAAGCAGTATGTGGGGCGCCAACGGTCGCGAATCAGAACCTCAGCGCCGGAGCGTCCGCGTTGAGTTCTTACCTTTTCACGCCTTCTGCTGGATCAGCGAGATGGCTCATCACCGGCTGGTTGGTTACGTGTAGCTGCCAGCTGGTGATGCCTTTCCAAGTTCCAACCACGCGGCGCGCAGGCCAGCGACTCACGGCCATGCGTTTCAGTGTATAATATAAGATTTGGCAACGATCACATCATAACAGGCCACACGCGTAAGGTCAAGTGGTAGGTAAGTGGTGGTCAGCGCTCATGCTGTATACTCTCTCCATCTGCTTTCCATTTCCTACTTCTCACGGACATCGCATCTCAGATCATCATGTCGTCGACGAACTTTGAATGCATACAGCACACCGTGCGAGGCAGCCATATCCGGCAGTACCCGCGGGCACTGGCGCACTCGCAGGAAGACGAGCTTCAAATCGCTGTGAAGCAGTACAAACCGCGACACGAGCCTCAGCCCGGAGACGTGACAATCCTGGCTTGTCACGCCAATGGGTTCCCCAAGGAACTGTATGAGCCGGTATGGGACGCGCTGTATGACCAGTCTCAGAAGGAGGATGCAGGCTTCAGGATACGCGGAATCTGGATTATGGACGTGGCGAATCAAGGCGACAGTGGCGTGCTGAATGAAGGCAAGCTGGGCAATGAGCGTGAGCCTTACTATTGCGCCTGATGTAGCAAGCGAAAGACCGCCCGAGCTGACATACCTCAGCTTCTTGGCATGACTTTGCCAGAGACTATTTGGGCGTGGTCAATGAATTCCGGAAAGAGATGCCACGTCCCATCGTAGGCTTCGGGCACTCGATGGGCGGCAGCGTGCTTCTGGACATGGCGCTGCTGCACCCACGCCTACTCACGAGCTTGATGCTCGTCGAGCCTATCGCAAGCAGCAGCCAAAACGGGTCATGGGACGGCGTTGCCCAGATTCTCTTCAGGAAGGACAGGTGGCAATCACTTGACGCGGCGATGAAATACTTCGGGAAGGCGCCTTTGCACAAACGCTGGGACCCGCAGGTCTTCGAGCTATACCGCCAGCATGGCTTCAGAGATGTTCCGGAAGGAGTGAAGCCGGACATACCCGAGGGTGCTGGGGTTACACTAAAGACGAGCAGGCACCAGGAGGCCTTGAACTATGCGCGAGCTGCGTTCCCAGAGTCAAAGGATCATTCTTTGGACACGATCCTATTTGATCGATATTATCATCCCGAGGCCATTGGAGTCGAGAACGAGGCTGGCTGCCCGCTCTACCGACCCGAGTCAACGACGCTGTTCAAACAGCTTCCATCCTTGCGTCCTTCATGTCTATACCTCTACGGGACTGAGTCAACATTCAGCGCTGCCCTAGCATACAGGCGAAAGGAGAAAATGGAGGTCACCGGAACTGGTACTGGCGGAAGCGGTGGTGCACCCGAGGGCCGGGTGAAGGAGATGGAGTTCCCGGGCTCGCACTGGTCGCCGTTCGAGAGGCCTGTCGAGCTCGGTCAGACTTTCGCTGCCTGGCTGGGCGAGGAGATGCGCAGATGGCGTGAGCTGGAAGGCAAGCACAGCGAGAGTTGGTCCGCGATCCCGACGGAGAAGCGGAGTGCGGTGAATGAGGACTGGCCGTACTGGATGAGAAAGCTGTTCGTCACGCCGAAGCCTGGCGCGAAGCAGGGTGTCCCAGCCAAGCTGTGAGCCCACCCGGTTGACGGAGCGGCCTGGAATATGGCCTGCTACCGGATGCAATGCAGCCTTCAGCTGAGGAGAGTGCATCCGTCGGCGCTTCGAGCACTTAGTACCCTGTCAAGTCCGTGGCGCCTACCACCGACATCGACGCATGAGGCCCTTGGCTTCGAGCCCCAGACCGGGTGGGAGGTCGAGCAGTGCCGGACGGCGAGACGAAGCTGGGTGACTTTTACGTCCGGCTGATTGAAGCGGCGGTATCTGTGGGTGTCATGCGGATCGACGCAACGGGACTCATGGAAGCGACGGATGCGGGCGAAGTGTGCATCGTAGATAGTGGGCCCGTAGAGCAGAAACTGGTGCTATTCTATGCTATGTTCCCTTACCTTATGTATCGGGCCATATCTGCCGAAATGCTGCTGACTAACGCATCCAATGAATTACGCGCGTTTACGCGATTACGCGACCCTCTGAAGCACACTCCATCCTCGTTCCCGCTCGCATGCGATGCCCGCAATGGCGGCAGCCTTCCCATACACGCACTACGCTTGCCCTTGCTCCGATCTCACATCCACCGCCCCGTCGTCCATCTCGAAGCGCATCTCAAACAACCAACCCGCCAATGCCGACCTCACCGACGACCGCACCTTCAACCCGCACGACCCACGCGCCAACTGTGCCCTCTACCCGCTCGATCACCTGCTCTTCTGCGACGAATGCGACGCCATCCGCTGCCCGAAGTGCTGGACGGAGGAGATCATCAACTGGTACTGCCCGACGTGCTTGTTCGAGGTGCCGAGCAGTGCGGTGAAGAGCGACGGCAATAGGTAGGGTGAGGCGTCATATCATGCCCTACATGGCACAGAGCGACGGCTGATGTGTTGGCCTCAGATGCTCTCGCAACTGCTACACTTGCCCGGCATGCACCGCGCCTCTCGCCGTTGCGGCTATGCCACAGCCAGCGGGCGACTACCTGAAGCCGACCGAGCCCGCGACCGAGGCGTACATGCTGCAGTGCGGGTACTGCGACTGGAGCTCGCGGGACCTCGATGTGCTGTTCAGCAAGCCCACCAAGATCACCGAGCAGTTGGCGAAGCAGCGCAAGGCAAGACTAGGCAGCTCTGGGAAAGAAGCCTCGGACAAGGACGCAAAGCCCAATCCTGTTGGTCATGACACGGCCTTCGGCAGTCTCACCACCTTCTACAAAGCCCAGCTGAGCGAGTCGGGTGACGCACAGAACCAGTTCGCGAACAGCCCTTACAGCTCGCCAGCGAACCTGCAGCGCATCATGAACATCTACGGTGGCTTGTCGGCGAACACGCTCAAGAAGAGCCGAGAGACGCCGCAGCCGATGCGCGAGGCTCGTGATTCCAACGAAGGCTTCTCCACATACACTCCGGATCCGGTAGAGCACGAGGCCACAGTCATAAGCAAGCTGCGATCGCTAAGTTGGGAAGACACTACCACCACCGAGCAGCGACTTGCCGCACCACCGAACAACTACTCACGGTTCGCCGACCAGCTATGGCCGGTAGCAACGCCACTTCGAACGCGCAAAGGCAAGCGCTGCGAAACATGTCGGCATCTCATCTCCCGCCCAGATTCCAAAGTCAGCCACATACGCTACAAGATTCGCCTCCTGGCCATGAACAACATCCCGCGGATCTTCATGAGGCCACTCCACTTACCCAACCCGCCACCTCCTAACGCAGCTTTCCGTCTGCGGGCCGATGATGCTGTGCAGGCAGAGTTGCAGCCGAATGTGGCTCAGCAGTACATCCTCACGATTCGAAATCCGATCTTCGAGACGATCAAGGTCACGCTCGCCACGCCTGGTACCACACCCGGCAACGTGGCCTCTCGCGTTACAATTCTGTGTCCTTCCTTCCCGGTCGGTCCGGCGGGAGACGTATGGGATGAAGCTCTGTCGTCGAGCACCACCCCAGCTTCGGCATCAAACGACGGCAGCCGCAAGGCCGCCATGGCGTCTCTGACCGGCAAAGCGCCCGAAGACGCCGACCGCCAGCCAGAAGCGGGCAAAGTCTGGGACCGCACACGCAACTCCACGTCTGTCATCGTGGAAATAGTACCTGGTCCGCTGAAAGCGCCGCCCTCCATCGTGCCGAAGACGGAGGCGGAGTTGGCCGACCAGGCGCTGGATGAGGACGACGAGGTCTTGGAAGTGCCAATTTATGTGCGTGCGGAGTGGGAGACGGTGATCGATGCCGATGCTTTCGGCCCTGGAGCCAAGGATGACAAGCACCATGGTAGGCAAGGGGAGAAGGTGACCAAGGAGTTGGCTTACTGGTGTGTGCTTGGCGTGGGCAAGATCGCAGAATGACGTGCGCAGACGCCCAGTCGCACCAATTCAGCTCAGCGCATTCATGACTTCTCCGCACATGGCAGTAGTTGCCAACGCACGCGTACTCATACCGCAGACGCACTCGCGCGAAGCACTGGGCCTCTGTTAAGAAATAACGAGTGCTGTTAACGACAGATCGGTAGCTCCCATGCACGGTAGATCTGTTGCCGCTAGCTCCCGCTTTCGCATATGTCTGTGCCGGCTCCGTCTTACATACAACAAGACGTGCACGATGCACCGCCTCCATCGCTTACCTTCGAGGCACTTACAGATCGCCATAGCCTGCATGCGTACGTGAGATACGTCGCGTTTGCGGGCGAAGCCATGGCTGCGGGCTGTACTTGACGTCGGACTGCGAAGACGGTTGCCCGGCTCTACGAACGGGTTCACACTGATTGTTACGGGAGCAGTGGAAGCCATACGCAGGTCAGCAGCTGGGCTATCTAGCGGAGGTCCACACCTAGGAGGCAGGACGCCGCACGGTACTACTGTACCGCGTTTGTCCGATGAATCAGCGATCCTCAGGCGGAGTTCAGCCTAACGTGCGCGTCTAACCTAAGCTTAGCCATGAACAAGGTGAGCGAGCCTGACATGTCAGGCTCAGAGAGGATTGCGGTGAGAGAGGTTGCAGTCACCGGCGCAGCACACGGCACCATCCGCCTTGATGGTAGGTCTTATTGCGTATCAAGTAAGTATCAAAACCCCGTTGCTTGCCTCCGGTCACACATACAACCCAATAGACTACCATACCCTCCACATCACTGCACGAGCTAGCATACCACTCACAATGTCGTCAATTTTCGGCTACCTGGACATCACGAATGGCGCCCGCATCACTAACCTCTCGCCCACCGACCCCTTCGCCATCTTCGCCTTTGCCCTGCTCTGCCTCATGATCCCAGTCGCCATCATCATGCTGGCGTGGACACTGCGGCGTTCGGTCAACTCCGTGATTGATGGTATACGGCATGAGAAGGCGGCGCCGCATACTCACCATCGAGGTGTGCGAGGATTGAGGAGGGGCCTGCGGTACTCGGCCGTCCCGTCGACGTCGTCATCCGAGGAGAATGGGGCGGAGGTGTGAGTTGTGGATCAGCCTGGGGGTCACAACTTCTGGATAGGACGAGCGGCGGGTGCCACGCCATCTTATAAAGCCTCAAGTTACTTGAAGGCATACCAAGCCCGTCAGGTCTGGTTCGCCTGAGCTCGACAGTCATCCATTGGCGATATCGGACTGCCACCGTTCCCGCCTCCCAGTACCCGGCTTGCCTCTGGATACGCAAGAAAGAGGGTCCTCAGCCGTTTCTGCAAGTTGCAGAGGTTACTATTTCCCGAGCAGAGGTATGAGGGCTTCACTACCCTTACAAACGAAGGCCGACGACCGCAAATGGCCGATATGGAAAGCAGACCAGGAGGCGATCATTCCTACACCCAGCCATGGTGCTACTCCCCGGCTCGTACAACAAACTCGGACGGCAGTTGTTGGATGGAATGCCGAAATGGCCGAAACATACATCAGCGGGGATTCGCATATGGTCACCCACGTCATCCACTTCATATTGCTGCCTAACACCAAGGCTCCTCCTTTCCCGCACCCAACTGAACAACACGCTTCACGGATACGTGCAGGTCGAGACAGGAATAGGCGACCTGGCAACATGTTCAAATACATCACATCTATGCTGGGCTTCGCTCTGGACACTACATTTGATATCCCGCCCGGCCTGCGCGGCGGTATCGGAAACAGACGACCAAACCAAGCGGCCGACTGCCGTGGATGGACCAGGCCTGATGATGCTGTCCGACTGCGATTATCCGACGACAGGATCGTGAGAATCTTCGGCCACCGAGCAGAGGATGACCTGCGGCTCGACCAGATACAAATCCCACTTCGGCACTTCGGCAACACCGGGCGCCCCCTTCTGTACATGCGCGGCGATGTCCCGGCGTATGTGAGATATGTCATGGGCGATGACTGGCACTGTCTGCTACGCCTTGACCATCACACGCACGAGGGTCGTATATTCCGCGATGGAGAGGTCATTCTGCGGCCCGACGCGACGAAGGGCGGCGCAGCTACAGATGGCAATGCTGGGGCTGCGCATGTCCCTGTAGAAGAAGAGAACGAACGAGCGCATAGCCTCCGTATGCGACGGTGTGGCGCAATAGCCGTTCGCTCGGAGATGGACATCATCGGGCGAGAGACGACAGAGCAAGCTCTACCGACGCAATTGTTCGGCTGGCCTGCGGGTGGCGGAGTATGGATCTTACGAATACGACTTGCAAATACCCCAGAGCATGTGAGCACTGTTTTTAAGGCAGTACACCAGGCCGCCTCGTATGCGTTGATGGAGTGGGAGACGCGCTTCGTTCTGGCAACGCGGGCAATCAAGCAGCCCAGGATATGCGTGGGTTGTAAGATGTTTTGGAAGACGCAGGCGCAAAGTACTATGCGAATATGGAAGAGTGTCCCGAACTCGTGGATCTTAGATTGGTAGAGTAGGTAACAACATGCTTTCGTTAGCGTCATGTGCAATGGCAAAGCTACATGATCCTCCACGTACCCATTCCCTCCCTCTAGGATTAGATGAGTACCTAGGTAAAGGGATGATTGAGTATTGTGACTCTGCCAGCGGATGCACGGCCTTCAACATATACTTCGAGCGCGATCCATCTGTGGACCCGAGCACTGGCTGTGACGACCCCACCTCTACGACATACATCAAGTGTGAGCATATCAACGGATAGAGCCCTCATGCGTATTTCCGAGAGACTTGCTAACCCTGACACCCAACGCTATGTAGGCGTCCTCTGGGGTTCGAGCATCACTGCGTCCACCGCTACCAACGAATGCGGTTGGAGAGACGACTTCCATCTGGTCCTCGCCGGATCCAACGGATACGTCAAGAAAGCTCCGCCGCCTTCGTACTCAGACTTCACCGGCCCAACCGAACTCGGCGGCTCGATCAGCGCGCCCCTCAGCAGCGCCGGCCAGAACACCTACACAGGCTTTTACATTGCTAGCAATGTAACAACATCACCCCGAATCCTTCAACCAGACGCCGCTCGTGATTCAGACGGCCAATCCGCTCCCCATGCTCATGTAGGCCATCTTGCATGAGTGGTCAAAGATTCCCTCCTCCTACTCTATCAATCTATGTGCGTGGTGGGTCGGGGAAATATCGAGTGGCAGCTACGTGCCAGCGTCTGAACTGTCAAAAGACGACTGTGGCGCGGGTCGCGCCCAGCTAAGGGTGATGCCGTCTGGCGTATTGTTGGGGTTCGGCCAGTCAATCCACTCAGGGGCCTCTGTATAGATCGCAATTTGATTTCCTGTGCGCCGTTTCTCCGCCCACTCATTCAGTACTGCGCGATACTCCGAGACAGCGTGGTCAAGTGATACCTCAGGATGTTTCACCCATTCGTCGAGTGTCTCTACGTCTCCTGGATCCTGTTGGTCGTAGGCAGCGTCTCGAAAGTGTTCATCTCTTGTAATCATTTCGAAAATGGTGAACACGACCCCCTTGACATCATCGCGTTCTTTGACGTGTCCAGTGTGACCGATACGGCTCGAGTAGTTGAAGTCGAATAGCACAAGGGCGTCCGTCTTAGGGTTGACGAGCAGATTCCGCGAAGCTATATCTTGATGCATGATGCCGAATTTGAGGTTGAGGTCGTCAACAACGCGAGTCAGCTGCTTGAGCCAATCCAACTTGAAAATGCGCGAAATGTTCTTATTGATCGTTCCTCCAGACATGTAGAGTGTTGTGAAGCCGATGATGTGGCCTTCCGGGTCGTCGAGTACAAGCCGGTCGAATGGAACAATGTTCGGATGTGGAGGAAGTCGAATCACCAGATTCATCTCGTGCCAAAACCTCTGAAGAAACTGGTTGATGAAGTAATACTTGAAGACTGCCTTCCTACTCCCAATAGTCTCGGTGCCTTCCGGGCTTGGGTCGTACGAGACGAGGTCGACGTTTGGAGAAAGTCTTTCCAATTCTTCTAATGTTGACCAGACTACCGTTTCCACTCCATCCGGCTTCTCAACCTCTTGCAAGGATGGGTACCAGACGCTGGCCGAGACTTCATCTCGTGGATCGGTGGAGACCGATATTAACGCACCATCTCTGGACAAAGGAATGGCATGTACATTGGGTTCCAGCGCGCCAATGAGCTTCCTAAGATGCTGAACTGCAGTCTCTTCGTCCTCCTGTTCTTCATCCATAGTGACAGCGATGAGACGTCTCTGCTCCCAGTCAAGCACATGCCATGTGCTTGGTCCACCAGGCATGCAGAGGCCACCTGGCGCAAAGTACCTCCGCTCGTCTTCGATCATATTTCCGGGATCTGTCGATAGGGCAACGAGTTGAGAGTTACGGAGCGTCGCACGCTGTGGAAGGGTTGTATAGAACAGGTTTTCCGCAACAGTCAAGGGTGCAACTGGATGTCGCTTTGCTAACGTTGATCAGGATGCCGTTGGTACGGCAGTAGTAGTAATAGTGAATCTTGAGTGAGCCGGTGGGCAGGTGAGAGACGCTTCAAGAAGCTGCACTTGGTCGTGGTCAGATCATCAGGCGATTGGAGCTTACCTTATCAATCAGCAGTGCCAAGCGCATTGACATGAGAATTGCAGGACAGAGTCATATGTTGATTATGATACTGCAGACCCGAACAACCAGATGTTGTCGAACGAGAGTGCAGGCCATCGGTCAATAGGCTCCCGAGAATCACGCCTTTCTCTCCGGTCGGCTGTCAAACCGTAGCGAACGTGTTCCTCCCCATCAATCAATCTACAGGTTCAGCAAGGATGCAGCAATAATTGATGCAGCTGTATCTCCAAATATATATGGAGAGTCAACGACGTGGCGGAGGAACTTTGCTCCGACTGAGTGGAACCTCGTTTGACCGTCTGATCCACTTTGTGGAATCCTACTGTAGTCTGTAGGAGGTAGGCATTTACACGCCGCGCCTATCTCGATAGGCACGCAATTGATAGGCAACAGCGCCGTCTAGTAGGCAACAGCGCCATCTCTAGATACTCCGCACTCCTCGCTCACCCACTTTGTCCAACTGATATCGGTTGTCTCCATTCGCATACTCGATTGAGAAGAATCGGTCATGAAAGCCCCACCACCGCAATTGCGCGTCCTGTTCTTCGACGTCTTTGGAACGTGTGTAGCCCAGAGGACGCCAGTAGCGGACGAGCTATGGCGAGCGGCTAGGGAGGCGCTCGAGTCGCCGGATGAGTCGTCGATGGGCAGTGAGGTCCGGGCCAAGGCGACGGAGATGGTGTGCAGCATGCACCGGGCTTGAGCAATCACTTGGATCAATTATTAATTCATGTTGCAGTCATATGAGCAGTGGTTCGAGTTCGGAGGGGTCAGTGGCTCACTCACCGCAGGACCTACTTGTGTGATGACTAACTACGAGCCAGGAATGGAACAAGGAATCGGACAAGTTCGTCCGCAGCAGTATCGCAGAACACGGTAGCGTGCAGTGGGAAGCAGTCGACGAGCAACGTGTCGGACTCCTCCCCAAACTCCTCGCGCGCCGCGGCCTGATCATTCTCCGCGAACGCGCCAGCGCCAGCGCCAGCGCCAGCATCCCAGAGGCGCTCCACGACGTCGGTGAGGGCTCGCTCTGGAGCGCCTCGCAACTGGAACATCTCGGCCGCGTCTGGCACCGTCTGACGCCCTGGCCCGACACCTGCCGCGGCCTAGACCTGCTCAACCGGCGATTCGCGACAGTAACGCTGAGCAACACCTACAACGGCTTGCTTAAAGACCTGGTAGCGCACAGCAGCATCCCCTTCACGCACGTCTACTCGGCCGACATGTTCCAATCGTTCAAGCCGAACGCCCAGGTCTATCTCGGCGCGGCGGAGAAGATGGGCGTGAAGGCGGAGGAGTGTGCGCTCGTGGCCGCGCATCTGAGTGATCTGAAAGGGGCGAAGGCATGCGGGTTCTATGCGATATATGTTGAGCGGCCGTTGGAGGAGAAGACGCCGGAGCTGCGGGAGGAGAATATTCCGGATCTTGTAATTAGAGAGGGTGAGGGTGGGTTTGTTGCTCTCGCTGAGAAGCTTGGGGTGGTGGCATGACCGAACAATGCGCGCTGCCCGTCCCAGCAAGAGCACTCGCTATATATTCAGAACCGGAAGACACGTTCCACATCGTATAGCGTTGAACGCAGCCGCAGTGTTGTTGAAGCACCAATGCCAATGAACATGGTCGCGCGAGCATCCCTGAACCCTCGTGCTCCGCGGCTGTCGTGGTGACAAAGGAGTAGGAGGTAGTGAGGGCAAGTGCAAGTGCAAGCTGGCCTGGAACGCCACAGCCAGGCGCCGCCAAAATCAACAGTGACGTCAGACTTCTCAAACTTTCCACCCGCTGTTCATGTTCCTTCAGCTTGTTCACGAGGAAACACGTCGCACCGCACGCGTCAGGAATGCAATAACACGACCCTTCTAAGCTCCCACAGCACCGATACAGCTACGATGGCGACCCGCCGCACCAAGATCGAAGTGCCCATTGCATCGAGGAACGGCAACACCACCACCGCCAGCAAAGCCAAACAAGCCGCCTCCACCATCGCAGACTCGCCCCCGCTCGCCAACTCGCCCTTCTTGCCCACCACCTTCGAAGCGGCCTTCCTCGCCCTCTACCCGGCCACGCTGCTCCTCGGCTCGCTCGTCTCCTTCCTCAACCCGGCCAGCCGCGCGGCCACCTACCTGCCACACACGCAAGCCTACCGCGTCTCCGAAGCGCCCTCGTACTTCGCCAAGAAGAGCAACTTCTTCAACGTCTGGTTCGTCAAGATCGGCTGGCTGTGGACCACCGCCGCCTTCTTCCTCTTCGCCTTCTCCCACTCCAGCCTCGGCCCGCCGCTCCAGCCCGTCCTCACCAAGCGCCGGCTGCAGGCGACGCTGCGCTATGTCTTCGTCACGACCGTGTGGATTGCCGTGACGCAGTGGTTCTTCGGCCCGCCCATCATCGATCGCTCCTTCCGCTGGACCGGCGGCAAATGCGACGTCATCTTCGACGACAGCATGAGCGCGCGCGCGGAGAAGGCCGACATGAGCGAGCTGGAGAAGGCGTTCACGCACGCGGCGTGCAAGCACATTGGCGGGCAGTGGCGGGGCGGGCACGATATCAGCGGGCACGTCTTCCTCCTCATCCTCGGCAGCGCCATGCTGTGGCTCGAGCTCCTGCCCGCCGTCCTCAGGATGGATGGTCTGCGCGAGGCTCGGCGCATCGTGACTTCCGACGGCCTGGTACGGAGCGCCGCCATCGAGACGTCTGAGCGGCCGGGAAACATGGATGTACCGGAGCATCTGGGCGTGGGTGTGCGGGTGTCGTTGGGCGTGGCGGGCATGAGCTGGTGGATGCTGCTTATGACGGCCGCCTACTTCCACACCTGGTTCGAGAAGTTCACCGGCTTGCTGGTGGCGTTCAGCGCCATCTACGCCGTCTACTTCTTGCCCAGAGCTGTACCGGCGTTGAGGCAGGTGGTGGGCATGCCTGGCGTATAGAACGATGATGATGGACGATACAAAGGCTACATGTATTGTATAGTGCCGGAAGACATCCCTGCTATCAGCGCACGCATCTAAGCTCGACGCGCCGTGCTGCTCATCCTCTTCTCATGTCGCAGACAACATCACTCTGCTCACTACGGCGCAGCCTTCACACCACCAAGTTCTTCGCAAACGTATACGCTCATGATGAGCGGCTCCATGGTCTCTACCGTGGCTTAAATGACATCATCAGTGAGAAGAACGCAGTGATATGCATGATACTTTGCCGGGACTACCCCATTACTTTTTTATTCAGCAACCTGGGCTATACACGCAAGAGCTCTATTCCCTCATCATCCGGAACGGCCTCTTTCGTCACCAAAGCCTGCTCGCTGCTCCGTGCCGACAGGGCAGTCTTCTCCGCACAGGGACTCGCCCGCCTCAATTTCTTGGCATTGAACCACATCCATACTGCCACGAGGCAGAACCCTGTCGCCAGACTTGCAAGGATGTAAAGCGCGTGGTTCGAGTCCAGGTGGTGGAACATCTGCTCGCCGAACAACGGGAAGACGCCGGATAGGACGGCTCGCAAGAAGGACATGGGCGCGTTGGCGGAAGCGGCGGAGCTCATGTAGGTGTCGGTCAGGTATCCCGAGAGGACGTTGTCGAACTCCACGGTGGCGTAGCCAATGAGCAGTAGCGACACGATGGATGCCCATGGCGTAAGGTTGGTGAGCGGCGGGACTGTCACTGCAAACCACCAGAGGCCGATAGCCAGGACCGGAGCAGCGACGTAAAAGCCGAAGAGCTTGTCCTCGGGTTCCATGGGCACGCCCTTTCGCCGACGATCGTTCGCGAGCTTGTAGTCGTATATGCGCGGCAAAAATGTAGGTATGATACCAATTCCGAGTGCGAGGAAGACGAGCGAAGCCTGCCGAGCAGTGAGGCCGAACCCCTCGTCGTAGACGACCGTAAGTGCCGAGGTGAACAGGTACAAGTTGCCATATACGAAAGCGCCCATAACTGAGCTGGCGAGCAGCACCGGCTCTTTAGTGAAGAGGCGCAGAGGTTGCGTCAAGCTGACCTGGACGAATTCTGCCAGCGTGGGCAGGCGTTGGTCACTATGGGTCGACAGACGTTCGAAACTGGCCTTGCGAGCCACCTCGTCGACAATCTCACTTAGGATCTTGGAAGGTCGCGATTCGTGCATGCCTAGGCTGGCGATAGCTAACAAACCGTTGATGATGGCGGCAATGCCAAAAACCCATGGCCTGCAACGGAGTCAGTATCGAGCTTAGGCACTCAGATCACCGGGCTTTGAGCTCACCATCGGAGGGAGGACGTGGCAAGGTAGGTTGCAGAAAGTGGACCGCAAGCAAGGCCCAGCTCGGCGCTCGAGATCCAAGCATGTATGAGGGTGATTCGCGCCTTCTCGTCCCACATGTTCTCTATGCTACCCGCAGCAACGGTTGCGGGCACCGCAGACACCAGGCCCGAAAGGAGACGTCCGATCACAATGGCAGCGATATAATTGTGTCCCAGTGCGATGGTGAGACAGCTTAGGGCGGAGACGACTGATGACACGGCATATATGGTCCGATGGCCATATGACTCGCCAAGGGGCGGGAAGACAAGCCCACCAATTGCTTGGCCCAAAAGGTACACCGTGACAAAGATGAAGACTGCGAGCAGCGGGCTGATTCGTAGCTCAGCAAGTGCATGCATAGCGACCGTGGTTCCAGTATTGCTCTGCATGATACGGCTGTCAGCGCGTTTACCACGCAGGGGTATCTTGTATTTGTCATACCAACAAAGTCATGAAGAGTTCCATGAAGCATATGAGGACCGAGTCGTAGGCCTTGCGATAGAGAGGCCATCTCCTAGGGTGCGCGCTGCTGTTGGTCGCGAAGCTCACCACTCCATATCTGTCAACGTCGAAGCCTCTCTCGCCGAGGGCATCAGATACGCGGCGCGGGATTGCGACAACTTCCCTGGCATCCTCTGGCTTCGCCAACGACAGAGAAGATTTCGAGCTGTCCAGGGACTGTGAGGGAGAGTGCTGTGTCCAGCTTATCGTGTTGGCGGCCATCGTTGCTATTACCATTACCACTCCGGTAAGTACTTGCAGAGATAAAGAAAAGCGTCCTCGCGAATGATCGGGGCAGGAACTCTACCTATGGACAATTGCTACGGGTTGGGCCAAGCTCGACCACGAGATTACAGTCTTCAAAGTTCAACGTGCGGTCGGTTGAGCTGTGGGCAGTCTCCGAGTCTGTTACTTGAGACCGTCATAATGTACACAGTGCTGCGCAAGTCCCCGAGTCATGGAAGTCTCGAAGTCTGGCGCGGGACGAACCCAAGTTACCCAACCTTGGGGTCCACCGTTCCTGACGGGCACCCACTAGCCAAGCTCAAGCTAGTTCGTCCTGTCAGTGGGTCGCAGAGGCCACGCTTTCCGCCTCTGGGTAATCGCACTCCAGGGGACGATCCGCTTTGTGTCCCTGTGATGTAATGACTGGTGCTGGGAGACACTGCGTTCCATTGGGACAAGGCGTTCCTGGGAAGGGATGCAATATGAGAGCCCAGGAGAGCCATTCTTCCGATCCGGCCACCAAGATGGATGCCGGCAGCGGGTGCCGTCCGTTGGTAGTCATGAAAGGATCGCAGAGGTGGAGTAACCTTTTTAGGCCGGGTAGGAAGAGCTGTTCGATATCCGGAATCGAACACTGGAGAGAGTCAAAGTGAGATGTGGCGTCATGTAAGGCTGAATAGGACAACAAGCTCAATTGTTAGTGCGCGGCTGGCCCCGGCCCCGCTGCAACGTCCCGTCTCCACAACCACCACCACTGCTGCTTGCCGACTTTGCGAACTTCCATCTCCCGATTCTACTCTCCCAGTCCCAGGTTATACGGAGGCACTGCACCGCACGCAGGGCCCTCGGAAGAGAATATGGTGTTAAGCAAGCACCGGTCGAGCTCAGCATGCTGCCGTCCGCTGCCGCTGATTGATGCGCTACTATGGCAGATTTTGGCGGGTCGCGAGATGGCGACAGCTAGACTCTTTCGGCCTCTGCTCGATCGGTGACGCGCAACACGGGCCTCAACTTCTCAAGCATGCCGGCCGCGATATGCTTCCTTGCTTACCAACGTCCAAGGAGGTGACAGCAGCGTCCTCAGCGCCCTTCATTATTTTGATGGCTTAACGGGCTACCCAGGAGATACGGGGGCAGCACGTCTACGACAAGAGCACGCAATCATCGATACACATGTGTTGTGGCCGGCCGGCTTCGAGCTGGCAACGGCTACTGCTGATGGCGCACACCTCTGACCGAGGAAAAACGGCAGTGATGATGAATGACTCGTCTTTTCTTCGGTAAACCAACGATTTTCGAAGACATACAGGCACTGGGTGATACACCCACCCGCTGAGTCGCTGCAAGTGGAACTGGCCGAACTTCAGACTGCCCGGCAAGCTTGTACGCATGGTCTTCTGTGTTCACTGGCATGTGCGTCCTACCATGGCCTTACACAGACACCTCAGGGAGTTCTGCTCGCATCCAGCAGGGCTTTCACAGCTGGCAGAAGTTGACGTGCGCTAGTTGCGACTTGGACCACGACATCACTTGAGAAAGCAGAGCAGCTTGAATAACCACAGTGATCTCTGGAGTAATACGAAGCATTTTTGTGATGACTAGAAACGCAAGTCGATGCACGGCAACGCCTCCCCACGATCGAAAACCATGCCATGCCATGCCATCGCTTTGCAGGGACGCCTCAACATAAGTCTGAGCCAGTGTGCCGACCGCTCAGCTGGCCGTCATGTGTGCGAGTATGATACGGAAGCTGTCAACCGCTCAGCTACCATCATGTTTTCATCCTCTACCCATCGCATTCTGTTAAGCTGACACCAAGTGGACGCAAGCCTCCGTCATCTCTCCATCCTGCCGCAGTAATGGAAATATCAGATCTTCTTGGGAGGCGGAAGTAATATGTTGATCACCCTCCGAGGCAGGCGCTTGAACGCAATTCCCTCCCATACGGCCACAACCTCGTCATCCTTGAGGATATACACATCGCCCCGCAGGATGCTCTTCGGCTTCGGTTGCATCAGTACATAGTTCGTCAACTTCGACTGGGGACTGGATGTCAGCATCTCCGGATTGAGGCACTTGAAACCCTGCCACCCTTCGGAGATGTAGACGTTGTCTTCCGCCCCCATATCGCTGGCGTTGCAGAGGAAGCCGGAGAGATGGCACGAGTTGTCGAGATGATACGGGCCGCACAAGTCCTCCGGACCAGTCTTGAACTCAACGCTCGAGGTGCCTTCCAGACCGTCAAAGACGACTTCATTCATGCCGCGGTACTTGTCAGAGTACGTGACGAAGGACTCGAAGACCTTATAGGCCAGTCCGCTCTGCATTCTGTGAGCACCGCTGGTCATTGCCTTCTCTTGCAAAGCTTTGATCGAGTTCTTCACCATGTGGCCGAAGCGAGACCAATCTTGCTTCCAGTCTTCCCGACTCTCGTACCGGAGGAGGCACGTGGCGTGGTCCTGGATCTTGGAGCCATCAGGGTATACGCTGCGGAACTTGCATCGCATCACGCCAAGCTCGCCTTCCAACTCAGCCTCCGCCTCAATCTCGACGAACTGCCCGGGCTGCGTTTGTGGGACTTGCGCTATGAGGGACTTCGGCACGTCCATGTCGCAGACGTTAAGCCCGGGGACATCCGTATGCGGTCGGAGCGTATTCCAGACGTATGCGCCAACCGTCAAGGCCATGTCTGCCCATAGCGACGATGGGACGAGTGTGACCTTGTTGCACTTGTGTCCACTGATGACGGGATAGAGTTGACTGTCCGCCAGGCACGAGCGCACGATGATTCTGGCTCTCGTTTCCGTGTAGTCTTCCTCGATGACCTGCTGGCAAGAACCGGAGAGGCGCTTGGTAGTGGAAGGTGTGCCCAGCAGCAGATTGCTTGTGGTAGAGATGCTTTGCGCTGATTTTGGTGTGTTGGTGAAGTGGACGTGTTTGGTGGTGGTGGTAACAGACGACATGGTGACTTGTGGCGGACACGCAAATGGGAGGACGATGGGGCGTTAGTTATAGCCTCCACGACCTAGTTTGGCACAGTGTGATGACTGAGCGGCGTTGAATTTGGTGACGGTGGGCTGGCCAATGTTGACGCCTTAGATGACTGGTAAGAGACAATGTTGCGGTGTTGGAAGCGCTGATATCTATGGCCGAAGATGCCTACTGTTATATGGTTGCTTTACGCAGTCACGAAACCGGGTACTAAGCACAGCCATAGCGACGTGACATTCGAGTCGGTGTGGAAGGAGCGCCGGTGTTGAAACCAGCCACCAATCCACAAGGCCTGCTTATGGGATTTCCGTGACGGTTGCGCGCTGAACGTGTGAAGAACTGCAACGCGGCGTTTGAACAAGAGCCGGCTGGATTTATGGTGAGAACACGCAAGTTCAGCCTCACAGTCAGCCCGGCTGATGCAACGTCGGGCTCGGCTTGCATACGGCATTTGGTCGGATTCGACAGCATGCTACAACACAGCTTCCTTGCGAACTTACAATCGACCCCGACGTCAATGTGGCATGAGATATGTCGCTGTCTTAGTGCCTGCCTGCACTCGTCTTGCGTGTCACGCACCAGAACGACTTCCGGACCATTCGGGGCTAAGTGCAACCGAACTCCCAAGCAACGGAAGTCAACGGCGACGGCACGCTGGTAGACCGAATTGTGAAGCTTGCAAGAGCAGTTTTGCAGCTGCTTGTCCTGTTGCAACTGTTGTTTGATGTGTAATCTCTTGCCCGCTGTAGTAAACATCATTGAGCTTCAGACGTCTTTTCACGTCCTCTCATGTCCGGCGTGTATACTGTTAGCTTGCGTGGTTTATCTTACTGCCTGTCCAGCTCCGGGTAATGTCTGAAGACACCCATACTGTACGGCAGTCTCCTCTTGCTGGTCAGATACTGCTTGAGCCCACTCTCTTGCTTGATGTTATCGTAGAAGCTGACAAGTAGATCCGAGAATTCCTCCTTCCTCGTCTCCATCTCCTTCGGGAACGCGAACATACAGCCGTCGAGCACTTGCCAGACAGTGGTGTCGGCGTATGTGAGCTTGTCACCAACCAAATACTTCCCTTGCCCTCCACTAGCCTTCTCATTGAATTTGAGCGTCTTCTCGAAGTACGAGAAGAACTTTGGCAGGCGATTCTCCCTCACATCCTGCGACTTCTTCAACGCTTCGTCCTTCTGATCCTCGTAGTACTTCATTACGGCGATCGGATGATGCGTATCATGCACCTCATTGTTCAAGTCCAGCGCCGTCAATGCCACTTGCTGCACATGATATCTTCCTGGTTCGTCATCCTCAGGGACCAATCCTAGCTTCTCGCCCAGGTAGAACAAAATGTTTGGCGTCTGAGCGATCACCAACGCTGATTTGCCATCCTTCCCTGCACCTGGTACGCGCAATGCCGGTGGTGAGAAGACGGGTGGGTTGCCGTCGGCGGATTCGGTGCCTTTGTTCATGCAGATCTGCTGGACGGTACTGTAGCCATCCTTGACCTCGTTGGCCGTGTCGGTATAAGCTACGCCAGCGGCCTCGAAGGCCAAGCGGACGAATTCGCCGCGGCCGGGGATGCCAGGATGGTAGAGGAGCTCGTATTGAGGGTGTGTACGTTGCTTCTTTGCGGAGGGTTGCGCCGCCATGGTGATGCTGCGATACGGATCGTGTGCAGATGAGTTGGGGCGGCCCAATAGCTGTGTAGGAAGCTTCAAATGCTTCTGAGGCGGCTTGTGTCAGTGAAGTCGGCGGTGTTGTTGCTTTGCAGGTGTCGATGACATACGGGTGGTAATGAGCTCCGGGAATGTGGAAATGCTAATCGGAATGGTAAGGACAGCATGTGCAATCCGAGCAACAGGACATCGCTGCTACTTCAATTGACCTCTGGAGATCCTAGACCCTCTTTAACTCCGGCCTCCTCCACTTCACATACGTCAACAGCGGAACACGTCCCGCATCTGCCAACTCACAAAGGACGGGAATGAGCTTCTGGAAAGGGTATTCGAATCGAGCCCTTTAGCCGGTGGCGAGAGCCTGATCGTTTACCGCCAAGTGTGCAGCTGCTCAACGCAGACGGACCTCCATCATACTGGCCGGCCTCTGGATTGACGAGAGCCAATCCGCAGTGCCATCCAAGGGGTTGCGGATGAGGAAACAATGATCCACAGCGAACGACGCATCGCCAGGCCTGCTTGTATCTACCAGTGAATTGAGGACGAAGGCCACTTTCGAGCTATCAATGATGCAGATAGCCTGGTCCCCACGCACCTTTCTCGCTTCGAACAGCACATCCGCTAGGATTAGCTTCGCCCGCGCACACTTCTCGCACTGCGACTCATTGACACCACGGGAGTGATTGCAACTTGTGGCCTCGAGGTCGGAGAGCATGGTAGTCGCTAGCGACCAAAGTGTGTGCATAGGACATGCGATGCTGGTGCCGCAGATGGCAGCAGGGCATGGACGCACAATCCAGCTTTGAGCTATTAGAACGTCACCCTCCGCAAGGGAGTGGTCCCTCATTTGAAACTCTCCGCGTGTGTGCGACTCGCGGTCGGCGAGATGTTCGACCGCTAAGCGGTGAGCGAGCGATTGGTACCTTACTGGAAGCCGCCAATCTGGGTCCCAGATTGGCGGCTTCCGACATGCGCTGTCCGCTGACTGTTGTCTACAAGAGGCGGCAGCGAGCACTTCCACCAGATTATCCTCTACGCCGGGATGACTGAGAAGACTCGTCGCGAATTTCAGATACACGTGCTCGACGCTAGCTCTGTAGTCGACTCTGTATGCATCTGGGTCCGATATTCCCCAGGCTACGCTCATGAGTGAGAACAGCTTGTCCCTGGGGTCGTAGCACTCGGCATAGTCGAAGATGTGTAGGCTTTCCAAGATAGTGTTGTGCATCGACCGACGGGATGTTCCCAGCAGTGAGCGGTGCCTGGTCGTGTGGGTTCCAGCCGAGTTAGAGTCAAGCATCACTCTCCGAGGTAGGTGCAAAAACTGAATAGCTGGGCCATAGCTAGAGAGGCTTGGATGATCCACGATGTAGACGAAGAAAGGCCAGTTCCAGCCAGCCTCTCCCAGACGGAAGAACGGAGTGAGGCCCGTATTATGCGTGACGAGCACTTCCTGGATAATCCACCTGCGTTTGAACCACCATCGATTTAGTATATGGCGAAGCGTGCGTTGCTCATTGTCGTCGAAGGTGGTGTCCAAGCCGTGATCCTCCCAGGACCTGAATTTCGCCTCGATGCTCGCACACATACTGGCTTCTTGCTCGTCGCCTGGCTCGCCTAGCCAGATTGTGAGGTGCCTCGAAGACGTCGGCCATCATCAATACTTGTGCTGCCTTTTCCTCGGCGTCTCGCTGGTTAATAGATATGGCGTCTACCCAGATTGGCAGCCTCCTGTACCAAGTCAATTGGTCGGCTCGAAGTCGTTTGAGAGCCATGTGAAGATTTGGTGTAATGCGCATACGCCTTTCATCACAAAGTATGGTGTCAGTCAGGTGTGAGCCGTCCGAGGACGTCGGGCCCCATGCGTATGACACTGTTCGGTAGCGACAAGGGTCGTCGATGGAGGTTGTCAATGTGACGCAGGAGATCTGGCTCTCAGGATGATGCGATGGTGAAATCTGAAGCAAGCGTATATTCCTGTCGTTGCGCAAGGCATCCCAGTGCAACGCACCGTCGACGTCCATCATGGACGTATAGTGTGCCGCAATGTGACGACCGATCCCTCTCTTGCCCTCCTCTGACTGTCAGCTACATTTGCACGTACTTCGTCACGGCGAGGTTTGATGCCTGCAAAGAGACTCTAGCCGTTCGGTCTGTTCCCTGTTCCACTCTGGCACCATCGGCTCTTGGCCGGTACAGCCTTCCACTGGCGAACCAGGCTGGAAGCTCAGATCTTGTACAGGCAGTCCTCTCTGAATACTTGTCTCGAACCTTGGCTGCTGGTAGCCTCAGCAGTAAGCTGTACGAAGCGATTGCCGACGGCTAGTGGTCTTTCTGGGGCCAATGCTTGCACAGCGTCTGAGGCTGTGACAAGCTGCAGCAGGGCCAGCGAATCAGTGGCCTCTGTAGAGAAGGCAGAGACTGACGTGCATGTGGCTGCAGCACGCTTGCAGAAACTGGTCTAGCCAGGCGACTGCACGGGTCAGCGCGGCTCTGTCTGCCTCACAACGCTGGACTGCTCATTCACCAGTGCGCTCGGCACTGGGCTGCACCGGTGCCTATGCGACATGCGTCGGACAGCAACGCACAGCCGGCCAGGACAGAAACCCCAAACATGGGTAGCAGGGCCGAGAGCAATCGGTATACCTGACACATCTAAGCGGATACTCGCTGCCACAACATACGCATACCCGGTGAAGCAGGGGCTATTGTCAACAAATCTCATTCAGCTAGAGCGTCACCCTGCCCTCTATCAAAGTAACGACTGGATCAGCGTCACGACCGCATCCTGCTTGAACTACGTCGGCCATAGCCAACCCTCATGCCATCCCGTAAGCCTGTGCAATCATAGCCATCAGCATATGTGGTATATCCCATGCGCAGCAATGCAACCCTTCGGCATCTTCGCTTCGTCAATACGCCTCGCTGTTAACAAATAAAGAGCCATCCATGCACCTCTGTGTCGAAAGAGATAGCCTCGGACACGTGTCCAGCTGAGCCTACTCGACAATAACGTGTCTTCTGGAGCTGAGACTAGTAGCTCGGTTGGGCGCCTCCATCGAGCGCCTTGCGCTGAACTGCCCAAGCGACGTGATCCTTCTTTTAGGCTGCGATAATGGCTGGTAGTCACTTCCATTGCCCTCCTCCTCTAGCACCGGAGGCGTAGTCTCCTTCGTCCATCTCCGACGTCCATTATCAGACGAGAGCGACGCCACGCGAGACATCTCTCTGTTGCTCTCATGCACCCCCGCATTCGTTCGCCGCGCAGCCAAAGAGTTGCGTAGGCTCGGTGAGCTGTCCTGACCAGGCGAGTTGTAGTCACGCTGCCCTCCGAGCTTGTTGCGCATATTACCAGCATCGGTCATGGCACGTGATGGAGGGCGCACAGTCGGGTCTTCGTCTCCGCTGATCGAGTCATAGCGTGGCATTCGCGCGCTCAACAATCTGCTGCCGGGTCTGCTGACACGCCTGAGTTCACGCGGCGGGTTTTGTGACTGCGATGGAGTGCCCTCCTGCTCAGAAGCGGAGACATCGTCGCCAGCTCCACGAGGGCTGTTGTCTCTACTGCTGGTCGATTGTAAGCCTAGGATGCTGGTACGGCGAGCTTCCAGTCTACTCATTGGCCGATTGCTCATCCTCGAAACGGCATCTCCAGGTCCAATGTTGCTCCTCGAATAACGTATGGTTGGCGACGACCTTACGGGCTCGAATGTGATGGGTGATGCGATCGAACTGGGCGCCTCATGCTTACCCTCGCAAAGTGCAAGGCAAAGATCGGTCAGGTTGCGGCACATCGTATCTGCCTTGCGGCGAACATGCCGATCTGAAACTGTGACTCCGTTGATAATAGAGGCTGCAGAGAACGCGGTGCCTTGGGGACCAGCGCTACCAGTCATAGCCGCAAGATGTAAGGCATCGGATGCGGTTGCTTCCAATGATCGGTAGAGAGTCGCGTTCAGTAGAGGCTTCGCTTTGGCCAAAGTAGAGTGCAGCAGTGGGTGAATGCTGGCTACGTTTGGTCCGCCCACGGTGCCCTGCGTATTGGTTGCCGGGTTGACTTGCGGCTCCGGTTCCGGCTTGCGCTCGTGTTTCGGTGAATAATCGATCGTCGTGGGTGCTGTAGTTGCTGTCCGTGGTCGTTCGCTCGAGTCTCCAGAAACTGCTGCACCCGAAGCTGGTGGTAACTTGCCTGTGTGCTCCAACTTCTTTATTCGCGACTTGAGGTCATCGAGCTCATCCCATACAGTGTCTGCTGTATCAGAGTCGACAGACGCAGAATCCGGCAGTGAGCGTTTCGGCTCAGAGCTCTCAGCCGGTGACTCGTCTTGCGACTCTGGCTCTTTGCCTGAAAGATGACTCTGGCGGACATTCTGCGCGTGGGCTTGGCCGGTGCCGAACGAGGGTCGCCTCCTGCCAAACGAGGGTAGGTCAGGAGAGCGCATCCTGTCGCCAAGCCGAGAGGGAGACATTGGTGAGCGATCCGCCAAGGTTGAGAATCGTTGAGCGCGTCCAGACACTGATCTGCCCGTTACGCTCACCGCATCATCTTGTTCGAAATTTGCGCGGCTTGGCGTTCCTCGATAGCGATCGACATGGCGCGAGAGATCTGATGGGAAGCCGTCGAGCCTCGAGGCCGGACGTCCACCAACGATACCGCCGCTCGTGCGTGGTCTGCGCTCGGCGGCAGAAGTCAACATGGAGTCGGCAGGCAACGAGCGGCGCTTTCCCACTTGGGACAGGTGACTCGCAACGCGTTCGCCACGCCCCGGTCTCCGGACCTCATCGCCTTGCGCGAGCTCCAGGAACAAGTCTGCCTCTCTTCCTTTGCTGTGACGCGCCATGTCCTGTCCTCCACCGTCGTTCAGCAGCGTTTCGGGCACCGCTGGAGTGCGCTTGTCGGCGTATGGCGTAGCGAATAGCGACGTGCGACGGGCGCTGTCAGGCGCCTGCGATCCTTCCGTGTGTTGTGCCGTAGATACACGCTTGGTGCCGTTTACGCCATTGCTGCTGCTGTGCGACAGGTTCGGAGTGGACGTCGGCGACAGTGTCGACTCTCGCCTCGGTGCTCTTTCGCCTGTGTTGGAGATGGACAGAAAGCGCGCCGGAATTGCTGGGATCGCCGGGACAAACTCGCGCACTGAATCGCGCTGTTCCGCCCTCACACTTGACAATCTTGACAGCCCATCTGAAGTCCTCGGCCGTGTGCGCGTGGTGCTCGTCGAAGTTTGCGGCCTCAGCGCGGGCAGCCGCAGTGGAGGGGGAGGCTGGTTTAATTGCACGGTAGCAATGGTCGGTCGCGTTGAGTTCATGCGCGTCATGTACCCTGTCTGGCCGGCCACGCGACCGCCTAGGGTTTCATCACGGCTCGCCTGGGCGTCGAAGAAATAACAGTCTTCCGCGTCCTCGGACGCCATGGCAATGTAGGTGAAGCAGTATCGCACACGTGGAACTGTAGCTATACTACTACAGTCTATAGCCACATGGTTGAGGATTTGGCTTTATGGAGATCCTAGTATGCTTCACAACTCGAGACCGGGAGGAGCATGCGACCGTTGCAACGAGCATCACCGAAGATGGGGCGGCGGGCTGTCACGGTGTCACACCTCACCATCCAGCGACCTCGCGGGCGTTCCTCGATGCGCACCCAGAACCTTGAAAGGGAAGAAGACTCGAGACGTAGCAGGATGCTGGCGGGTTGCCCGACTGTACACCGCCAGCCGTTACAAACCCAAGTCGTATCCATAAACTAGTAGTAGATACTCACGATAGCGCAGAAGGCGATGCCGACGGAAATGAACACCACATTTGGCGTGGTTGAACCGTTGCCCAGCGGGAGTCTGACGCCTTCAGTACCTTTGGCTTGGCATAACCTGCCTGGAACGCTTCACTGATCAGTGCTTCACACTGGTCGCAAGACTCCGCTGTTTGCATCGGCATCCTAATCAAACCTACCATACCATTGGAAAGCTCAATCTGCGACCATCCCAGCCCCAAACGTATCGCTCGATGTCACCCGCAACTCTGATCCAAGGGCAATGGTAGCGTACCAAGACTGAAAACGCAGCGGAGGCAGCTTTCATACAGGTATATCGATACTGGCCAACTTCCACCCATTCCCGTACTGCGCCTAGCCTTAACGGCATTCGCCAACACCATCATCTTATCAGCAGCAGCAGCATGCACTCATCGTTACGGCCGGACCACCACGTTTGGACAACGCGATATTGCAACGCATGACTCGGCGATGCCCTAGCGCTGCGTGCTACTACTTCATCATGGTAGATTGGACCAGGAGTCAGGGTTCCCAGTATGAATAAGGCCGCCATTCGACTCCTCGAGCTTCATCTACGATCCATCACAACTTCCTCGCTATGGTGACTGCGGTCCCCTCCAAACCTACATTGTCGCGAAAGACGAGAGTCTACTACTATATGTCTGCCATCACGCACCTATGCAGCAGCATCAGCGCCGGTGCTCTTCGTCCTTCTACCCCAATCTTCTTGCGCGCGAGACACACGAGGAAATGATTCGTACTCCAGCGCCCCTGTGACCAACCCCAGTGTCTGTGCGGCAACCGCACGTCGGCGAGAGCCATCAGGTGTTTCACATGTCCGTCGCCGCTGTGGGAACAACGTTGGTAGTCAACTCCTTCGATGCCACCTACAAGGCATTGTGATAGGGTCCATAACTCTCCACCCCAAGATGCAGTGGCCACTGGAAGACTGCTGGGCGGGTGCCTGGCGTTTTCGGGTCCTGCCACGGGCCTGAGGACCGCAATGGTCTACAAGAGCATTGGATACCCGTGACTAGGCAAAGATCGCCAATCATCGGAACTGCAATGCGTTCAAGATCCATACCAACGGGCGCAGAGATCACTCACCGGTAGAAGGGTAGCTCCTGACCACTCTCAATCCCACAAGCAGCCTCGTCCATACCCACATGGCCTACCGCAGCCCACCTGCGACAACCGTGTTACCTCACCTTCCTAGTCTCGCCTGCGCAACGCCACGTGCAAGCCGGCATCGTGATGTTCCCGGCGTGCTTGCCACCAAGCATGCAGCTTTTTCCCAGTCGTGACAGTGGCTCTGCTGCCCCTAAAGTGCAAGGTACATACTGCCGTGAGACCATGCGTTGCTCCAGCGTGTAGATGCTACCTGGTCAAATGGGCAGGATGTGCCTCGTTCTAGGCACACGCGCGAAACCTTAAGAAGAGACATGATTCGAGATGCAGCTGACCAGACCGGGTAGAGTGCATATCTGATATTCCGCGAAGTATCTTACAAAGACTCTAGCGAGCACGTTCCCGTCATAAGCTCGACAGTCAACCCATGCGGCGCACAGGCACCGCCACCATAACACAGGTGGGTATCAATAGCAAACTGCACGCCCTAAACTCCACCCCGTGTAGTTTTGCCACCTGTACCCGTTACGCCACGCATCGAACGCATATCATTGGGACGTTTCAGCTCTAAAGCGCCTCGGGCGACTGGTCATAAGACATCCAATATGCTCCTCGTAATCGGACTGACGCCCGTCTGCGCCGGACTTCTTGGATCCGAGTCCCGGCTCTTTGCTGCATTTTCTGCAGCAGGCTCGTCCGGCAGCGTCAAAGTCAGCGAGAACGGGTTTTTCGTAAACTCGGTGGCGCGAGGGGACATCAGCGCGTCGTCCATACCGCCATAGGTAGCCGACGGCGGAGAACTGCGATGAGGGAGTGTAGCTTCGATCTTGGCCTGCAAGCTCTGAAGCTGCTGTTGCTCCCGCAGGGTCGGGGACGAAATCTTGCCTCGTAACCTTGGTACCGAAGCCGGCGCAAGTCCGAGCGATTGCGCGTCAGTGTACTGAGAACTTGAGCGCGACCTCAGTGATAAAGCGCGGCGAGGCACATCGACGGGCTGCACGGACCCCATGCCCAACGAAGCCAGCAGTGTAGACCTGGCAAACGGTGATGACGGGAACTCAGTAGACTTTGGTGAGAAGAGGCCAAAGCTGTCACCCAGGTCCAAGGTTTCTGAAGGCTGCAACGGCGTCATGGCGAACTGCTCCGACCGTGGCGAAGTGAGTGGCTCCGTCGGCGTTGAGTCTGAGTCGTCGTGGCTCAAGTCTGGCGTGACCTCGGTCGTGTGCATCTGGTCTTGACGCTCCGGCTGAACAAGCTTGAGCACAGGAACGATGTGACCCGATGGGTCGACGTAGGCGGAGACAGGTTTGACTGCACTCACTGCGCGTGCACGCTGAGCTGATCTCTCCGGTATTGCCGGTGCTTGATCACCGGTATGCCACTTTAAGCCAGACGGTGCAGAACTTGGTCCGGGTGTGATTGCTGAAACACCTTCGTGTGCCAACGTCCGCGTTGTGGTTGCCACTCCAGCAGACAACGGCCCATTGCGTGAAATGAAATCTGACGGATTGGCGGAGAAAGGTCCTCGCCACTCGCTGAACGCTGAGCTCGGTGTGATCGGTGTAAAGCCACGATTGCTAGAAAGCAGTCCACCTCTAGTGAGGCTCGTCCTAAACTCCTGAAGCTGCATGATCAGGTTCATGTTCGGTCCGATCCACTTGCTCCTCTTCTTGACGATGTCGTAGGCTTCTTGCACGCTCAGCGTAGGGTCCTTGTAGAGTCCATATGCCACGACTAAGCTTGCTGAACGACTGACACCGCACTGGCAGTGTACAAGCACCCGCTTGCCATGCTTGACCATGCCGTCGATGAGTTTCACCAGCCGCAGTAGGTCTGGTACAATGTCACTATTGTGCTCCCATGGTATGTGGATGTACTCTGGCTCCCTTTGTGACGGCTGAGACGTGGCGTCGCCTGGAAAGACAGTGTTGAGCGGCGTCGCTTTTGGGGTGGTGGGCGAATTGTCATAAGCTGCGTTGCCCTCTCCATCCTTCTGCAGCTGGAGGTGTTTGGGCACATACTGAATGCCACCTCCACCATCGATACGTATCTCAGGCTCTGTAGGCAGTACTGGTTGGGCGCTCTTGGCCAATGGATTGCGCACTTCGCTTGCCACGTTCATGATTACATCGTAGTCGCGACATTGCTCGGCAGTTGGCTCCAGATACAGATCGATGCTTGGCTCGTAGACGCATATTGGCCCATCTGGGTAGGCTTCCGGCTTCTCCTCTCTCGAGAGAGGCACGTCGAAGTTCTGCTCCTCTTCCTCCACGATTTGCACTTGCTTCGGCAGTTCGATGGGGGACATGATGGTCTCTAACGGCGCTGGAGCTGCACCACGCGGTCTATGCGAACCGAGGCCTATCTGAGAATCAAGACCTGGAAACAGCGGTAGAGAGGGCGAGGACTGAAAGTGCCGGAGTGTGGCAGGTCGGCCAAACGCCGAGGTCGGCGGGATGGAGAGACGGATCTCTTGCAGAGGAGACCTGCTGGTTCCTGGTGTCAACAGCGTAAGACCTAGGTTGCTGGGCTTTCGCCTAGGCGGTGAAGGCGGCTTCACGAAGGCTGGTGATGCCAGTAGTGTTTCATGTTCGACAAGTGCTGGCGTAGGCTGCAGCTGTGATTGAAGCGGCAGGCTTGTGGTGGAAGCAGCTCTAGGTTGCCGGGCAGTGTTGACTGCCAGGTTTTTGAGGTTGCGACCCTTTTTCGGTGGAGGCTGCTTTTGTAGCTCAAAAAACGAAGTGTTGCTGTCGTCAGATGTACGTGGTCGTAGCATGCTGGCAGCGAATGTGGAAGGCGGCGGCGATTCTGGTGACGATCCAGGAGAAGGCTCCGTCGCGCTTGAGTCGTCCACTGTAGAGGCAGTGGTCGTAGGCGACGAGTCGTTTGACCCCGAAGTGGCAGTGGAGTCGCTGATGCTATGCTGGTGATATCGATAGAATAGTTTGTCTGCGTAGCCAGACGGAGGAAGACGGCCTCTTTGTGTGCTTGACAAACCGGACTGTTGACATTCCGCTGTTTGCTCCTCAGTCTGCGACATGTTCGGTGATGCAAGAGGCGAGAGCATCGAACGTAAGGAGAATGCCGATGGTGATACCTCTGTCGAGTGTCCGTTCATGCTTCGTATAGTCCAAAGGCGTGCATTCGCCTTCTCGGCTCCGATATGGGTGATAACTTCACTGTGATGCCTGTTGCAGGCGGATAATGATCTAGAGGAAGGCATGTTAGTGGATCATGGCCAAAAAGCGAAAGTGTCGACAGCGTCGAATTGCAGTGCCACAATATGAAAAGAAAGGTCAACACTCGGCTACGGTAGCATCGAGATGTCGTCGAGGTGAGGTGGTGGCTCTTCTCGAAAGTAATCAGAGCCAATAGCGCTTGCGGCAACCATGACAAGCAACACTGGGAAGCTGCAAGCCAACCGTGCGAAGGCGGCGGGCACCGAGTGTGAAAGGCGTCCAGATTACGCAAGAAGATAAGGTACGTACCGGACTGCCTTCTCCAGGAAGTACTACTAGTGGTGAGATACCAGATCTTTGGAGGCGCCGAACGGTACGCAAAGTAACGGCGATGCGCCTGAGGCGTCTTGATCCGGGTTGGTAGTGAGAGTAGAATGTGCTTTTCTTGGAAGCAGGCCCTACCACGACATGGTCGCGTGGAGGAAGGGAGTCCGTGAACTAAGGATAGTCGTTCGAGTGGGCGCTTGGTCTGCTATGACAGGCAGAGAGACGCTTGGAACGGCCGTCGGTCAAGCGATGGCGACCAATGTGAGGTGAGCCGAAGCTCGTGCGCTTCCAGCTGAATCCAGCAGGCGGTTGTATCGGCTGCCCAATGAGAGCTCGGTATGAAGCGCTCCGCTAGAGCTGTCCACCAATCAGCACCGTGAGGCATGTGGCCACCAAAATCCTCTGCCGCTACTGTGGGCGAACCTAGAATCAGGCATATAGAGCCGTTCAGGTACCTTCAACGATGTTTGCCATTGAGCTGGCATGGCGTACTTGCTGGAGGCGCGTCGAGCTTGTTGGAGAGTGGCAAGCTTACCTGTTACTTTCCGGGAAGCGCCGAACAACAAGGGTTCGATATCTGCGCAGGACCCAGAGGAAGAAGGTCAGGCCCGCAACACTCACTGATGCTGGTCGTCGAACTTGCGAGGCGGTCCCGCAAAACTGTCCGGTATTCGCACCAGGCGGGATGTGCTGCTACACTCTCTAGCACACCACCAGTGCTCCGAAGACCTGCAAACACTCGTCTTCCAGCAAGACGGCCCCCTCGGTCGCTGTCCACTTTGTATGCAACTGCGTGCTGCTATTGATCGCTGCCGTCTGTCGAAGACAAAGAAATCGCAAGGCTCTCGCTCGTAGGCGGGTACCGGGTCTCGAAGGTATCGCAGGGCCTAGCCGCAGGTGTAACAGGTCCAAAAGTGTCCAGAAAGGTCGTTGTCGTCGTTACAACCGGTATGATATGGTAGTGGCGCTCGGAGAGCGGAGAGGAGGGCGTGAGAGCGTACGCGTAGTGTCGTCGTCGCGGCGTGTTTGAAAGAGACAGCAGGAAACCCGCGTACACGGTCGCTGGCCGCTAGCGAACACCTCGACCGCAATCTTCCAATAATAGCCTGAAACTCATGCACGGATGCACAAAGTTTGCGCCGTTCTTTCACGCCGAGGCTTGTGGTAGAACCTAAGCCCGGTTGCCGGACGTTGACTGGCTGTAGCTGTAGCTGGCTCAGGGTCTGACGAACACAAAGACCCAGTCACCCAGGCCAGAGCAGCTTTTCCTGAGCGACCTTCGCCCTGAGTTCACACTTGACATTTCACAGCTTGTACAGCGCGTTCAGGCAGGAGCTGGGAATCGCGTTACTCATTCGATTTCGCTGTGCTTAGTAGTAGTGGGATGAGACTCGGCAATCCTACCCGTCTATTTCCAACCCCCGCTAGCAAGCCATCTCCTCCTTGTTCTAATAAACAGGACCCTTGAATTGCTATCACATCATACATGGCGTGCTCGCCGGTCGCACTTCCCAATTTGGCCCTGTATAACGACTGAGACGGTCAACCAACACTCAGAGCATGATAGGCATGATAGGAATCATAGTCCTCGTCAACAGGCCGCGGCAGCTTGTGAGTTGTTGTTGAGCCACAACAATCAATCCTCTCTAGCGGCCCTGCGATGTTGAAGGGCCGACGAGTTCTGGCAGTGAAAATGCACGGCTACGCACGGTCTGGACAACATTCGCCAAGCAGCTTCGATTGCAGGTGAATGGCCAGGAGAATCAACACACACAGTTCTTTGGCAGATGTCCAGGTTGGCGGCTTGCCTGATACGGTCACCGTATACCGCTGTCGGACCTTTCTCTGTTGTTTTATTGATGGGCTTGTGGACTTGGCCATCTCAGCACCTACTCACTGGCATTGGCGCGTCTGCACCGCTAACGCACCCACTTCGCCTTGGGACGTCGACACTATAGGCCCATTAAAGGACATTCTTGCTTTGTCACTCAGGTAATGATCAGGTGCCATTTGCCAACGATTCAGGAGCGTGTTGGCACCAGCGCCTGTGTCCTGCTATACACTGCAGAACCGGAAGCGCGTCGACTGACCAAACCAAGTCCTCGCTTGGGACGGTCAGCTTTATCTCGTCATGCATTCAGGTGTCGCGGTCGTGAGTGGCGCCCTTTAGAAAGCAACATCTCCATCGCATGCTGGCTGGATTATGTTTTGATGCACCGCAGGCCAATACCACAGCTCAGGCATGGTCAGACGAGTGCGTCTGCCGCTGGGCTTTCCGCTCGAGTACGTCATGGTCCGATGTTGTTGCCTGTCGTCGATGGCGCTCATGCACATGACCTTAGCTCACCCGTGGATCCGATCCACCTTGTCAGTGCCCAATACCTACCAAGCTTTCTGCAGTACTAGAGACTACCCATAGGTGACCAGATCTTGGGCTACGACACCTTAGTTTCTGTATTTTCTGTAATGACGCACATCACTCATAAAGATGCAGCGGCGCCCTTCCCAGTGTTTAGGCGAGCTTTGACAAGCATCACTAGACCTTAGCAGCAATGTTGACCATTTTCCGTCGAATGCCTAACCCCGACAGTAGGGCGGCGAACTGGGCATTGCCGAAGATGTCACCAGGCGGCTGACTGCACTCGACAACAAGGATCGAATCTTCGTGGATGTAGGGTAAACAGCAGCTTAAAGCTCCTTCGTCCCTCGGAGACGCCGGGTGGCCCATCAAACTTGTTGACCACTATCTTTCTAACGGTATCGGGCGGTATCACAGCAGACCTTTCTGGAGCCTTTCGCGTAGGTATGCTCCAACGGCCGGGAACGCTGAGTCCCGTCATTGTGGAAGGGCATGTCCACCGGTGTGTCGTAAAACGGCTGGCACAAGCATCGACTTATGGTCCGTGTGGCCTGGCGTTAAGATCCGGCGAAGAACCCGGAGTGCCAACACAGCGAGAGCGGACGAGCCGTCTGAAACCTCAAGTCGAGCAGTCACCCATGGTAGTCCGCAGAGGCGGCCATTGAAGCTATACAGTAGCACTTTGACAATCCATGGCTTCTTCGATAGCGATGTCCACCAGTCGGGCATATCACAATGCTCCGTACGAAATGGCTGAGTCGAGCATGGGAGGAAGGTTGCTTCTCTCGATGGTGACGAGAAATGCTTGCAGTCCGACACCGGAGGTCAAGCTTCTGCCAAGTCAATACTTGATGTGCTCGGCACTACTGATAATAGGCCGGTGATGACTTCGGGCATGTTGGGAGGGCAGGCATTTCCAAGCATACCGGCGTGGCCGTGAAAGTGAGCAGGTTGATGTGAAGGAGTAGCTTGGCAGAGCAGCCAAGATGATAGTTTCTCGGTTGATCACCGGAAGATCTGATGATTCTTGCTCACTAGGCCGCCATTGGCTGGACCTGTGGAGACTGGAGCATTGCTGCTCACGTCGCTGCCCCAGAAGCGCAGTGAGTTGTGACGATAAGCCGTGATAGTGAACAATATCTCCTCCGAACTCGGATACCGCGGCTTCAAGGATTGTAAACGTGGGCGTATTTTGCCCACGCACTGTTGCTCGCCAAGAGGTGGATCATCGACTGCAAGGATCACGATCCGCATATATATTTCTGCAGCCCGCACTTTTTATCTGATCTCTCGGATCTGATAAGCGTCTTTCCGTCCCGTTTCGCACCACACTCGTGTTGCACATCACAATGGGTGTCCTTCATACTCTGCGTAACCGCAGAGACGCTCGCATTGCCCCAGATGCTACCGATCCAGATGCCACATTCGGCAAGGACGAGGCCAACGTCTCACAGGATTACACCCACAGTGACACCGACACGTTGAGCCTGGAGGCAAGAAACGAGAAGGAAGTGCAGACTCATCCTGACCAAGTCACTCGCGATGCAGATCTGGGTGTGCAGAAAGCAGAGGCCGCCGCACTCGTTTGGAGTAAGACGGCGGTCTGGGCAACTTATGGATGGTGAGCTTGTCGAACGCGAGCGCATGGCAAGCCTCTGCTAACACGTACAGGATATGGCTATGCTTCTTCATGCTAGCCTTCCAGTCGTCTATCCAGAGCTATGCTACTGTTGCAGCCTACGCCGACTTCGCGACTGCACCAGCCATTACCACCGCTAGCATTCTGGCCTCCATCATTGGTGGCGTCTTGAAGATTCCAATTGCCAAAACACTCAACCTGTGGGGCCGCGCAGAAGGGTTCATGGTGTTCTTTGGTGTATACCTGCTTGGCATGATCATACTGGCAGCTTGCAACGGCCCGAATAGCTACGCCGCCGGCTACGTGCTCTACTGGATCGGCTACGATGCGATTTATATCATCCTCGACATATTCATAGCCGACACCTCCGGTCTGCGCAACCGTGCCTTCGCCTTTGGCTTCGCGTCTACCCCTTTCATCTGCACGGCCTTCACTGGCCCACTCGCCGCCGACTCGTTCCTGGCCAACGGCACGTGGAGATGGGCCATTGGTGCTTTCGCCATCATTCAGCCTTTCGTCTTCGTGCCTCTCGCTGTGGCGTTCAAGTTCTACCAGCGGAAGGCGGAAAAGATGGGTCTGTTCAAGCGAGAGCCGAGCGGCCGTACTGCGGTGCAATCCATCATCCATTACCTGCATGAGTTCGATGGTACGTCCATCACTGCGCTTCCCGGGTGACATATGCTGACGTATGCTTCAAGTGGTTGGTGCGCTTCTCATCATGCTTGCCTTCGTCCTGTTCCTCCTACCGTTCAGTCTGGAGACCTACGGCAGAGCTTCGTACAACAGCGCCACCTTTATTGCTATGGTCGTCGTCGGCCTGCTCCTCTTCCCCATCTTCGCCATCTGGGAGAAGTATTTCGCGCGCAAACACTTCGTCCGCTGGGAGCTCTTCTCACAACCGACAATCCTCGGCGCCTGCTGCTTGTCGGCGATCGTCTACTTCAGCTTCTACTCCTGGGATCTCAATTACTATAGCTACGTCAAGGTCGTCTACGCTCTGAATGTTAGCCTGGCTGGCTACATGACTCAGATCTACAACGTCGGCTCCTGCTTCTGGTCTGTCATCTTCGGCGTGTGGGTCCGCTACACCAAGCGCTTCAAGTACACTGTTCTGTTCTTCGGTCTGCCACTGATGATGCTGGGTGCTGGGCTGATGATCTATTTCCGGGGTTCCGATGCGGCTATTGGCTACCTCATCATGTGCCAGATCTTTATCGCTGTCTCGGGTGGCACACTGGTTATCGGAGAAGACATGGCCGTCATGGCTGCTGCGGACCGCGACGGTGTTCCGATGATGTTGTCGATTCTAAGCCTGTTCTCCAACGTTGGCGGCGCCATCGGCGATGCTGTGGCAGGTGCAATCTACGCCCACACCTTCCCGAAAGCGCTGGCCCGGAAGCTTCCTGCAGACATGGTGAGCCAGGTCGAGGCGATCTATCTCGGCGGGTATCTGTTGCAGGAGAAGTATATTCCGGGGACGCCAACGCGCGCTGCAATTGATTACGCTTGGGCCTACTACATGAAGTACGCAAGCATCTCGGCGACAGCGGTCTTGGTCCTCGGATTCCCGGCTATCGCTGTGTGGAAGAACTACCGTGTCGACAAGCAGCAGAACAAGGGCACAATGATCTAGACAGGGTGGCATGAGCCAGCGAGGTGTGGTCCGTTAACACTTGTTTGTAACTCGTTGGGCGAGTGTGTATAGAGGTCGCTCGCGGAGAGCGTGCATGTAAACACTCTCCGTTCACCACGGTCTCGGGTCGTTAGCACTAGGCCCCTTGATGACCGGCCTCGTGCTTGACAATGCGGACGCCGCTGATTTCTCTGCGGACTTCAGCTCCTCTACTACCGGTCAGCAGGCTCGATTCGAGCGGTAGTGCAGAGATGGAAGAGCTGTAGAACTTGAGAGACTAGCATCACAAGGAGACATTCGAATAGCAACAATCTTCCAAGCCATCAATGCCACTCAACCGCGCCATGTGCCGAAGCTAGGTCGGCTACTTGTGACAACAATGCCTTGGTCTACGTTTATCTTGTGGTGAATGTAATGTTGGTTTTTGAAGAGTGCCCGTCACATGACTCACTGTTTGTGAACTGACGGCGCAAGGTGTAGTCACGCGCTTGTCAAGTCAAGCTTCTAGACCGCATTCATCGGCTGTGTGCTCACTATTGGGTGGGTACAGCACACAAGGCAAACATAAAGCTGCCTCGTGGCTCAAAATCTTATTTGCAAGGTGCAGGTGCGCAGCCAACGCTAGCTGCGCCACCCACAGCTGGCACTGGCACTAGAGCTTTCACAAGCTCTCCAGCTCACGTTTAAGAGCAGCAAGTCGCGCACACCAGACATCGCGATCTGCAAACACAGCCTCCTTCCAAGCCGCTACACCTCACCCTCCCACCTATCACTGCTCTTGGACACAAAAGCTCCGAGCAAGCCTGTGCGGCAAGGCAAAACACCAGCCTCTTGACCCGCATGAGACACAGCCTTGCGACCAGCACTGACAAACTTCAAGAACCAAGCAGCTCATTCCACATGTGAGTCGCATTCCTTCTCGCATCGAACAGCTGCCCTTTCACTGGACGTACACTAATGGCACCACTTCAGCTCAGCATGGACGCCGTCATACAAACCCTCCAACGCAGGAGTGAGGAGATGCCTCTGCACGAGGTGAAGAATTGGCAGCCATTCAAGATCGATGCTCTGGGTCTTGTCACCCTCCTCGGCGCCGAAGAAGTGAACCAAAGCATCGGTACCCTCCAGCGCCGGCGATACACGGAGTACCTGCCACTGCTGGCTGCTTTCCTCGTTGCCGGGGACCGCTTCACCGCCGAGCAGGCCGGCTACTCACTCTACAACCTCACGGATGGCATTCACACCACCGAGCTCAAGGGCTGGTTCACCCGTTGGCTGTCTACCCAAAAGCTCGAGAACAGCTCCACCTCCATCTTCACATGGGAAATCACGGAAGATGCCAGCGGCGGGCCGTGGAACCTGGCGGCGCTGGCCTTGAGCGTCGTCACTGTCATGCCGTTGCTAGTCTTCACCATACTCATCGGCGATTGGTTCGGCGTCGGTAATTCCATCGCCATCATTGCGTCAATCATGGTTCGCGTCTCCCTGCTCTCGCAGCGGCGCCAAGCTGTCGAGATAGCGGCTACCCATGGCCCCAAGGAGGACCAAAAAGACATCAAGAAGCTGTTCGTGACCCGCGCTGACGGTGCCATGGTTACGATCTACGCACCCAAGAGCGTCGTCGGCACCTTTACTCGCGACAGTGGCGTGCCAGATCTGGATCTCTATCACTTCGTCCGCTGGATCGGCTGGGCTACCTTCGGAGCTCACATCTGCATCCTCGGCATGAGCTCCCTCTTCACGCAAATCTACACCGTGGCTCTGCTGGTCATCAGCACCTGGTGGCTCTGCTCCGACATGCTGTGGGATATCGGCAGGCAAGTCGAGGTCTGCGGTAGCGCCGCTGACAATTGGAAAAGCGAGTTCGTTACGTCGCGGCCATTCGGCTCCAAGCTCAAGGTTGTCCAGGAGAATCCGGGGAAGACGAGGAAGGGCACGGGCAGGCGGCTGTGGGCATACGTTCGTGCTGAACCGGATGAGGAGCAGGAAGCCATGCTGAAGCACTGGACTCTGCTGCCGTTTGAGTACAACAAAGTATGGTACAACGGGTATGACGATGCGAAGCAACAATACGCCCGTGCGAAGAGCAGCCCGGTGGAGGCGAAGAAGATGTACGGCGACGAGGAGAAGGGGACGTCGGAGAAGGCGAGCGTGCAGACTGCCACGGTGCCACAAGGCAGGACGTCCTCAGAGTCGGCTAGGCCGGGCGCTGCCAAGTAAGATGTGGCTGACCTTCGTATCCAGGAGAGGTGCTGGACTGGGTGTTTTCGGTGTTCACAAGGCAAGTCATGGAACCAGCCAGGCAGTGGTGAGTGAGGCCTGGTTTGATATCACGACGGCTACGATTGACGATAGCAATGAAGCTCAAAGACCGAGGGCGTGTATAAGTAGGTAGGAATTATGAGAAACTGATGAGCGTTGCCTTAAAGTTCAAAAGTCTCCGGCGCTGCAAACTTCTCGCACGCTGGCGCACTGTGTCTTCCTTGATACCCGGTTAGCATTGGTCGTTAGGCCCGATCATATCATTCGTCTCGAGACCAATGCGGACCATAGCGCCTTAGTTGCTATATCGCTGCGCCGTAACATGATATTCACGTGTTGGTTGGGGTGATGATGATGATACGCTGGAGGGCCGCCGCGTCGGAAACCACTGGTTACTTTCGTGACGTTCTAATTACAGTATATCACAAGACTTGAGTCGTTGACTGTAGAGAGACGTGTTGCAATTTGATTGTGCCCACGACTATCTGATCGAAAAACAGCAGGCCTCAGCCTTTGCCACCAAGTTTGCAGGCCCGGTCAAGTGCATGCCCGGTACCATAGCAGGCGTGTAGCAGTGCGATGTTGACTAGCTAGGCGGTCATGCCAGCGCCCTCTTGCGGTGAGTTCTACTTACCGCCGAGAGACGGGAAAGCACTCTCGTCCTGAGCATTGAAGCCGCCACGAGAGCCGCCGCGTGGAGCACCACCACGGTCAGAGCGCTCACCGCCGCGATCGCCGCGGAAGCCACCCCTGGACTCGCCACGCCCGCGACCTCCACGACGCTCGCCACGGTCGCCGCCACGGTCGCCACGGAAGCCACCACGGTCGCCGCGATCGCCGCGGTCACCTCGGAAGCCACCACCACGGCCGCCTCTGCCGCCACGTCCGCCACGTCCACCCTCCTGCTCGACTGGAGCGTAGTATTGGCCCTCAAGCTCAACGCGCTCCTTCTCCTTGTTCTCCTTCGGCTTCCTAGCCTTGCCGCCGGCACCAGCGAAGAAGTTCTCCTCCTCTGGGTTGCGCTGGAAGGCAGTGCCCTCTGGGAACTTCTGCTTCGAGCCCTCGTTGGCCTTGCGCACCTCGACGCTGTTGTTGCTCAGAGCGAGACGCTTCTCGGCCTGCTCAGCAAGGTACTGGTCGTAGGACTTGGTGTTGTCCTCTGGCTCCGCCGCAGCAGCAGTCTCCTCGTTGGCCGTTGCGTCCGGTCCGTTGCTGAACGCTGGGTCGCCAGCGTTGGTGTCTGGCGTGAAGCCTGGGTCGTTCTTGGCCTCGGCTTCTGCGATGGCCTCGCCCGCCTTCTCGTCGTTCCACTCGCCTTGGCCAGTCGCCTCGCCCCATCCGTGTGCGGCCTGCTTCTCGTGCTCGGCAATGCCAGAGTGGTTCTGGCGGTCGTCGCGACCAGTGCGGGTGCCGCGGTACTCTCCTCCCCGGCCACCACGGCCACCACGTCCGCCGCGTCCACCACGACCTCCACGACCGCGGCCGTCAGCGTCACGTTGCTCGCCAGATGCTGAGAAGGGTCAGTGAGGTGCAAAGGCTGAGGCTGTGTACTCTGGCGTACCTCTCAGGCGGTCCGGGTGACGGTCCTGACGAAGGCCGTCATCGCGCTGCTCGGAGCGGTTGTTGAGGGGGCCAGACGCCTCAGTTCTGCCGCCACGCCCGCCGCCTGACTGTCTCGGGGCGTCGCTTGGTGGGCCTTCGGTGCCGGGGTTGCGCTTGCCAGCGCGCTGGACGGGCTTGTCGATGGCCTTGGTCGGTGGCTCGGGCTCCCTGTCCGAGTCGAGCTCCGGGTCGTTGCCTTGGGTCCATGTCAGTCATGCTACGCGGCCGATACAGTTGTCCTGGGCATACCCAAGAGCTCGTAGTGGTTCTAGGGAATGGACACCCGTTAGCCAATGTTCGTCGCAAATGGAGCGCATGCCCGCTTCGCAAGCTTGCCATGGTCCAGGCAGAAGCCGGAGCAGAAGCTGACTCACCTTGCTCGCAATGTTCGTACTCATGATTGCCAATGTCACGAGCAGTTCTGACCCATCTCTTACTGCTTCGCTGCAGGTGTCGCTGTGGGTGCCGGGCGTCAGAACTTTCGGCCGCGGTCCAGCTGCGAAGCAACGAAATGCGCTGTGGCCTGAGCGGCCCGTGCGTCATCGAGCTGGCCTTGGCGGGCATCTACCTTAGCATTGAAGAGCGCCAACATAGAAGTACCTGTAGAGTCAAGACACAGAACGGTGGACTCTAATGAGTGAAACATGTTCACTACTATATACTGAGCTATCTTGCCTCTGCATCTCTGGCCAAGTGACACCTTCACAGACCGGTACCCAACGCACCTCGCTGCAGTGATGATAATGCCGCACATTCCTCCCCTTGGTCGTACCTTCCACGGCATATGCCCCGTGGAAGTTCTGTCATCCACTATTGCTTGATGCCTCGCAACGCCTTGCTAACGACATACGCCGGACTTGCCATCATCACCGTGGCTTTGAACGCGCACCATAACCACCCCCGCAACGCGTCGCTGTAACGCAGTTCGCCATTCATTCATCATCTGTGCTGTGCCTGCCGACTCATCGACGAGTACGAAGTCGGGTAATGCATGCTTGCACTCAGTCCGAACGGGTCCGCATCAAGCATGGGATCGTTCGGATCAATGACCTGGCCCATGGCAAACGGTCCCTGAACCCCACTCGCAGTCTCAGCTTGCGAAGTGGTCATCATCTGCGACTGGTCATAGTGCGGATGCGGCGCCATCTGCTGCTGCCCATTCTGAGCGCCGTATGCTTGCTGATAGTACTCCGGCCCTCGAGCCTGCTGCTGCTGCTGCGGCTGGTCAAACTGCGGCGGATATGTGCCTTGTAGCTGATGCGGTGACGTGGTGGGCCGGTGGTCGGCGTCGTGTTCGGGGTGGTCGAGCATCGATTGCGGTTGTTGGGTATCGTATTCTTGTTCTGTACTCACGGAATCAATCTAGGACGAACACAGTTCTGTGGGAAAGTATGGGGGGTCAACTTGCCGAGCTGATCTATATGCTTCTGGAACGGGCTTGGGTAGTAAGCCGATGCCGAAGATGGTCCTGCACTTGCATTGATGCTACTTTGACCTGCACTCATCATGGGCGGAATGGGTGGCGGGTTCAGACTGTGCTGACTGCCAGTCGAGAGACTGGACACGACACTGGCGCTGCTTTGGTATTGCGAGGGCGGAGGCGGTCTTTGCGGCTGCCGTACCAAGTTCTGCGGCTGCTGTGGTATTGAGTAGTAGCCGTGGTTAGGAGGCTGCTGCGAGGACCGTGCGTATCCGTGGTATTGCTGTGCTTGTCCCTGAGCGAGTACAGTGGAGGCTGGCGGGGTCATCCCACCTTGATGCATTGCCATTGGTGACCGAGTTGGCACGTTAGTAGGCGAAGACCCATGTGAAGATGGTGTAGGGTGGCCTTGTGGAGAAGAGGTCGGAAAGCTGATCTCTGGGTTGCCCTGCCCAGGTGCAAGCTTGGGCAGGAAGGCTGCGCCTCCGGAGCGGCGAGCCTGCTGACGGTGAACGGCGGCGCGTTGTAGAGGTGGTTGTGGTGCCTGCACTTGTGGTACATTGGCTGTCGGGTACGTGTACCCTTGCGGTAGTACTGGACTGCCGGTCTTTATTCTGAGCTCAGCCTGAACGTCAATACCTGATCGTTGTTAGTCGAAAGTAAATCGTATCACGATAACGCGTTTCGTTTGGTTACGTACCCTTCTCGAGTAGTATGCGCTCAAGTAGCGAGTTCTTGTATCTTAGCATAAGACACTCGTCGGCAGCCGTCCGATGGGATTGCTGCAGCGTCGAAAGCGCGTCTTCGTTCTGTTTTATGGTGGCTTCGAGCTGCTTAATGTACTCTGTTCGTCGCTCCCTGAACGCAGCCTGGGCTTGTCTGTTTCGTTGCTTGCGCTCTTCGGACGTCGCATATATCTATTGCAGGTCAGTGTCCAACGCCGTTGTTACGAGTCCGGCATGGTAACTCACGGGCTTGCGTCCACCTTTGCGTTTTTGAGGTAGCACAGCTGGCTCCTGCGATATCTCAGGAAGGCCATCCTGCTCCGGTGTCGACTCAATGGAACTAGGCGTGCCTTCGTCGTGCCCAGTCTCGATCTTGCTGGTGGCAGCCATACTCGGCTCCGCAACAATGCTATCGCCCATCTGCAGGTACCCGGGCCAAACGCACTGCCCGAAGGCAGTTAGAGTCTGCACAGGGCTGAGCTAGAGGGACAGCGTATAGGTGAACCGGTCTGTCGGTGCTCACACAAGAGATGATCAGATTGATAATAGTGTTAGCACAGAAAGTGATAAGCGCGCAGAGAGAGAAAGCAAGGTGTAAGAGTTAGTAACGGAAACGCGTCACGGCGTCAGCGTCAGCGGATGTGGGCGTGCAGGGCGGGAAGGTCATAAAGTAAGTAGTAGTCTGAACGTTGCGAGGTCGGCAAATGCCTGTTGAAAGGTACGACGAAAATTTTCCTCTCCGCTGCGTGAGCCGTGAAGATGACGGAGGAAGAAAGCGCTATGTCGCGTAAGTCACCCACCATACAATCCTCATCCCACTGAAAGAGGTTGTATATAGCGGCTGGGTCGTGCTGACCCTTACTCCGTAGAGCCTTGCGGGTGGCCTGTCAACCAGGACCGTCGTCCGCCTCGAAAGACAGCAAGCATTTAGGATTTCCAGACGACCGCCCTCACAAACCCACGCTCGAAGGAGAAGGTGTCAGCGACCGCTGATGAAACCTTGCAGCATGCAGGTCTTGCACGAGGTCAAGGCGCATGGCGAGCAAGGATCATTGCATCGATCGTCGGGTACGCCTATCGCAAACGGCTAGATCATCTTCATCAACCCTCCGGCCGCAACTCCGGCACTGGCATCTCCGCGGAGAGAGACTGAGAGAGCCCCACGAGAGACTCTTGACCTTCGCTCCACGCTTCCAGTTGATTGATGAAACGAACGTTCGGACGACATCTCGTCGATCACCGTATCACGGTGGTCGTGGCACGTCGTCGGACTTCGTACCCCAGCCTCCAGGACCACAGGGAACACCACTCGAAATTACAAGGCGGCTACGGTATCGGGACTGTGCGTGGAGATTCACGGCTACTGCGCCGCAGATCGCCGACCGTTCGACCACACACCCACACCCGCTCTGCAAGCGAGAGGGGTCACTAGTACTGCCAATGCTGAGGAGATGGCGAGCATATCCGACATGCCGCGTCTGAGCCTCTGAGGACCTTTCGCAGACCGCTCAGCAAACTCCCGTCGAACCATGGCTCACCACTGTCGCTAAGTGTCGCGCTGGAGGTACGGAAGTACATCCTCACCGTTTGCGCGAGGCTCGATGATCACGGTCTGGCTGGAACCTCTGATTGCTGAGACTTCTGAGTCCGAACACCCCAGTAGTAAGTACTCGACGTGAATTGCGCTCAGCGTGCCATCATCAAGGGCGCGAGCCTTCGCGTATTCCCGGCGTCCATGAAGAGTCCGGACGAACACTGCATACCCGGTCTCGCAGCCGGATTGTAATGCGCCATTCTCGCATGCGTCTTCGGGGTACCGTACTGATTGAAGGTGGGCGTCTGGATGAGGTTCTAGTGGTTGGTCTATTGCTTTGCCTCAGAACGGCAGAAACGGTCAGGAGCGCGACTCCTTCCCTCCTGTGTGCCTTTCATTCTCGAGAGCCGTTCTTCTTCGTCCCGCTAATCTGACCCTCATTGTACATTGTATGGAGTGGAAGCGACTGATTTGCCCTGCTTGTCGCATTCCATCAGAATTGATGACAGCCTCAAGGTCGCAATACAACTTGCGCTTGCGCTATATCGCTGTCTTCGGAAAGCTGCAGTCTGGCAGGTGGACTTCCCAGCCATTGCGAGTGACCTCGTACGGCCTTGAAAGGTAGGACATATTGCTTTGTGGCTTTCGATGAGGCGGCGGTCATCCACATCACAGCCTTCTGTATGCACGACTACATTCCCTGATTTGTATCTTTTGTCGATCAGGCCTCCGTAAACCACTGGCTGTGAAAGCGTTCATGCTCACTACAAGATTGTTTTCAACACGCACTTGCTCTATGCATCTCTTTGCAACGCCTCCCTTATGCGGTGTGCTCTTTCCTTGCCATGAAGAACCCACCTGCTGTACAATACGGCTGCCAAGGCACGCTCGATACCTCTGCTCGGCGACCGATTGTCAACATTAGCACACGGCGTTGCAAGTCGTTACGCAAGCTTCATGGCGAGCCGCCTACGTGGCTATGAGATCTCAAAACCACAGCCGATCCTGCGAACGGCCGACCAACCCATCCTGCACGCGCCTCTACCACCGACAGGCCTCCCGCAAGCTGATGCGCCAGCAATAACCGTGTCTGCGTCGGGCACACGGCCACTATCGGACATCCGTGAACTCACCGAGCCCAGCTTGATCGATGCGATAGCCCAGCGCTCGAGCGAGTACTTGCGACACAGGCGAAGCACGTCACGAGCCAATTCAGTGAGGCGCAACCTCTCAATACGGCGGGACGGCTCTGTGAGGCGTGATGGACCACTGGGGCGGAACATTTCGTTCAAAGCAAGACCCACAGGGACACATAACCTTCACAGCGCACCACAGCTCTATGATAACATCTCGTCCTCTTCGTACTCTTCCACGCCCGAAGCACCGAGCGTTTTCACGATCCCGCAATCGAGCGTACCACGACGCTCGTCATCCTTCACGCGCGTGCGTAGTCCTTCACGAGGTCACGCTCGGAAGCCCTCTATACGTACCATCCCTCAATCTGGCGCAGCGACACAAGGCGGCCAGGCCGTGCCGAACAGAGGGCAGGGCCAGTCGCCGGTAAAGCACATAGGCCTGCGCCTCGACCCAGTCACATCGAGTGCCGCAAGAAGGGTGCCATCGCGGACGTGCATTCGAAGCCCACATCCATCTGACATATTGGAGTATCCAACACACAAGCACCCACGCGTCAAACTCGAACTCCATGCCACAGCGCCTGTCTTTGTCGGCGGTGGCAGCGTCGAAGGCTTCGTCAGGGTCACGGTGGACGACAATGAGCGTCTGAAGCAGCGCAGGTCTCTTGGCATTGCTGCTCTCTCCGTCGATCTTATAGGCTACGAGGATATCAACTATGGGAGACGAGCAAGCTTCCTCGCGCTTGGCACCGAGCTGCTAGATGCCAACCACCTTCCACCGCCGAAGATGGCCGAGCCAGTCAACCCACTTATGCCTGCAGACAACTTCTGGACTTTGTCGCCCTCGACGTCGGCGTTGCCTTTTATGATCAGCCTGCCGCTCGACACCGGTCCGCCTCCATTTCAGTCAAAGGTTGCCAGCATTCGCTTTCTGCTTTGCACAACTGCCGTCATCAGAGATGCCGGCAAGCTTTACAGGGTTCGGACGTCGCAGGAAGTACAGGTGTTGCCAACCTACGACCCGGAGAGAGCTCTGACCTCGTTGCCGAGCCCGCTTACTGCGGCAGACGAGCTACACTTGCCGCGAGCTGGCGGCCTGGAGAGTATCAAGATCACTGCTGGCTTGCATAGGCAGGTCTGGGTAAGTGGAAGCACCATTTTTGTCGACGTGCATATTGGGAACAGGAGTCACAAGCTGGTCAAGCGGCTTGATTTGAGCTTGGAACGCGACATCCTGTGCTACAAGCACGCCGCAGCTTCGACCCGCGAGAAGTCAGCAGGGCAAGCACGCATCTTCGAGAGCAACCACCAGACTATGGTGGCAATGTCAAGCCTCCGCAATGGCACGAACGGATGGAACGGAATTGAGCCTCATACATCTGAGACCCGTACGTGCGATCTTGAGCTTCCGAGAGGACACGCTACCGTGAGGTGCGGCAAGTACTTTGAAGTGCGGTATTTCCTCAACATCACCGTGTCGATATCGAATTCCAAGCTGGTCTCGGTGCAGCTGCCGATCATACTGATTCACATGAACTCGTTGGACGTGGTACCGAACTCGGTAGCGCAAGTCGCCGCTGCCATTGAGGAGAAAAGAGCGCACCACGAGCGACGGCAGAGCTCAGAGATGAGGCCACACGCCCGGGTGCCCTTTCGGCAGCGCTCTGTGTCATCACCCGCTCGCACTCGTAACATCGGGAAACGACCATCGTTCACGCCTGGTCGTGCTTTTGCAGCACCAAGGCAGCAATCACTGGACCGTCAGCGAGCTTGCCGTGCCAATATCGAGGAGCTGTGTCAAGCTGTAGACTCCTCGCCTCGGAAACACCAGCCCAAGCTGCAAGGCTTCGCTCTACGGAAGGTCGCCAGCAACATCAGCTTTGGCAATCTCAGCCTTGGTGGGAGGAGCGTCGGCAACGACAGCACATTCCGCGCCATGGCTTTCCGCACGCCTGAGCCCAAACGGCCTGCGGTAGAGCCCGATAGTGGAGCGGAGAGCGTTGACAGCATCCGCGAACGCATGCGCAGAATGGCAAGCTTCAACTCACTATACAGCAAGAAGTCGGTAGCTGCTGGGCGCTCGAACTTTGGACCGTGGCAAGAGAATGTGAGGCCGGCAGCGCCCCCTATGCCGACCCGTCCAGCTTTTGCAGCACACAGCTTGGGTTTGCCAAGCGCGAGCGAGCCGCCAGGCGTCAAGGTTACGACAGAATATGCATTACAACCAGCAACGGATCAGGGGTTTCGCGAGCGGCAAGACCGCAGTCGTTTCGAGTTCCAAGGCGTGCGACGGAAGCCCAGCGCAAGGCTTCGCGAGCGAGGCATTAACTGGTGGGAGCAGGTAAGGCACAAAGCGAAGGAGAAGGAAGGCTGGATCTAGGAACCTTTTATGTACCGAAGCAGGACTTTTGGGGTATAACTTTTTCACGTCTGCAGCGCGTGGATAAACCAAGAACGCTCAAGAACTCGGTGCACATGTGCTCGGGTAGCAACCAATCAGCTTGCGCTTGCCATCTTCAAACGCCTTCTCCGCGGTGTTGGTGTTGTGGTCGTTGCCGGCGGTCGCCTGGGAGCTCTTGAAGACCTTGATCGCATGCGAGATCTCGGCATCCACGACGTTGTCGAGCTTCGCGCCCTGAAGCTCCGTGATGCCAAGCAGCTCATTGTCGGTCTGTCGGAAGGTGCAGAGCTCCTCACCAGACCACAAAGAAATGTTGATGAAGGCGAAGATCCACGACAACGGGTCTGCATCCGGGTCTCCAAAGGCCGTCCACGCCACTGTCTCTAACGCTCTCGTGTCCACGCTGTCTCTCGAGAAGGCGGCAGTGCCAAGGGCCTCCGAGCGGGCGATGAGATGGTTTTGGGTGACGATGCCGTCGTGGATGTAGAGCGTCCTGTTCTTGGTAGCGTCGCTCTTCTCAAGTGTGGCGACTAGGGCTTGGGCGAGCGTAGTGACCCTCGTGGTGCTGAATGGTATGTCACCACCATCGAAGACTATAGATTGTTAGCACATGGCTCAGCTCTTGTTCAGAAGCCGGGAGTCATGAGTCGTACCCTGTGCACTCCTAGTGCCGATGTTGATGATGAACGGCACGACACTCAGACCCCAGTCGAGGAACGGACCGGTGATCACGATACTGTAGGTGAAGTCTGGGTGCTCGTCTGTCGCACGCTTCAGAAGATCTTGGTGTTTGAGCTTGTCGATGAAGAATGGGAATGAGCGGACCCTGTCGTTCATGGTGTCGGAGCCGAATTCGGATGGAATGAAGCGCTTCACACCGGTAGCAACGGATGCCTCGATCAAGGCCTTCTGAGCCGAGACTGCACCTGCCGTGTCTCCTAGTGTCGAGATGACCGCGTCTTGGCCCCTGAGCACGTCCTGGAGCTCCTGCGGGCTGCTGTAGTCAATCTCAATGATCTTGACGTTGCCGAGATCCGGCTTGACGGAGTCCGAGGTACTCTTGCGGGTAAGAGCCTGAACCTCGAAGCCAGCGTTGTGAAGTGCTTGAACGACGACTGGCCCGATGGCACCGGTGACCTGACTATGTCAATGGTGTATTCCTGAAAGCATGGTGACTTAGCCTACCCCAGCGACAGTCACGGTCGTGATGTCTTGCATCTTCCCCGTAGGCTTGGCCTCCTTGTGCCCTCCCATGTCCGATATTGCAAAGCACCGCCGGAGGAACGCCTGACCAAGCTCTACTTCTGTGGATGATATGGACCTGTAAAGCCGAGCGAAGGAAGATATAGGATGCAAGCGAGGGAAGGGCGTCAAAACGAGCAATGTTGAAGCGAATGTGTCGAGTCTTGTTCAAGGAAGTAACGAGTGTAGGGTGTCCAAGAACGACAAACAAGGATGTAAAAGATGTTGTAGATGTCGTTGAGGGTATTTCCAGGCAAAACGTGTTCAAGTGCAGATTTCCAGCGCATTCGAAACAGATATGACAGAAGGGCATGTGAATTGGAGCGAGTGAATGACATGTGAAAATGAGGTTGAACAGTGACATCCCGATTCCCGAAGTTGAACAGACCTTCCCTTCACGGCATGCGAGAGGATCCGTATACGTATGTTGTCTACATGGGGAGTGGCCGTTTGTTCGAGTTCGAGGTGGTACAGCGGGAAGGGATATCGCGCTCGCGCACGCTTCTCCCTCGCCATTGGAGGACAGCGGAGATGTAGACGTTCATTTCGGCCCATTCTGTACGGTTGGTGTTGGTGTAACCGAGATCAGAACAGAGCCTCGCGGATCCGGACACAGTCACATACTGCTCTAGAGGTGAGGTCGAAGACGGGCGACGCGACGTTATGGCACGTGATGACGTGCACTCAAGCAAGGCCCTCTCTAGGCTCGCGAACCGTGCGCCCGATCTGGCATCCGTACGAGCAGGTGTTTATTAGGTGACCTCGATCTGGGAAGCACCGCATGCGGCATCACGGGTTTCATCATGTCATGGGGATGTCAGATCGGATCGGAGTGTGAATTTCACTGTGTGTGAGTCCGTGAGACGTGAGTGACGGAATGTGTGAGAGACGGTAGCGGAACGCTGCGCTAAATTGTATGCATTAGAGCGGCAGGGACCTGCGTCGCGTCGACCGTCGGCGTCCAGAGCGTTGGTGTCAACTTGGTGAGCACTGAGCAGGGAAGACGGTTCAGTTGTGGCGCTGGACGGTACTCATGTCGTAATCTGTGATGGCTAACGCGCCACAAAAACAGGCTGCAACGAGTTTGTTGGTGATGCGGAGAGTACGATGTGATTGCGCTTCATCTCATACGCGGAGTGGAAAGTTATCCAATCTAGAGACATGAGCGATCATCAGCGATGGCGCGGAGGCGAAACGAGACGAGATTAAAGTTCATCGAGGTAAACTGAGAAACTCGGGAAGAGGCACTTTTAGCCGCGCCCCTAGGCCGGAACAGGGTGCGAGTGGGCCCGTGGGCACGGTGGCTGCAAGCCTGCAACGGCCTCGAAGTCTTAGGTTGCATGGCCGCTCTTGTTGGCCTCGCCCGTCCAGCGCTCACGGTCCAAGGCCTGGCGTGCTCACAGCGCGCCTCCCAGCTGCGCTCCATTGCCAGCTGCCATTGCTTGTTACCTTACCGCCGAGCAGAAAAGTCTCCCGGCCGGCCAGCTGCAGCAGTTCCCGACAGCCTACCTTACCTGTACATATTCTCCACCACGCACAGCTCGCGAATCCGGGAAGAAGCGTGCCCCCTTCTCCCGCCACGCCAGTCAGCTGCGCCGCATCTTGGGACACACTCTCCATCTCTTTCGGCACTGTCTCAGGCTGCATCATCGCATTCGACCTCATCACCAGGTGCAGCTTCGCAGCCTCATCCATCGCCATTCTGTCGCAATAATCCGGACTCGCTTTGCTGGTATTTGCCGGCGTCCATTCGTTACCACGACCACCAAGTCCTTCGAGCTTCTGCGAAGACGTCCACTCACTTCACCCATCTCCGCTACCCGATCGTCGCCAACTACCGAGCATTGCGCGCAGGCTGCGGCAGGATAGGAGCCTAGGTTTGCGGCACTCACACCAATACGTCCGAAAGAGGAAGTCGGAGACTTTACGCGGTGCGCAGCAAGACTGCGGCAAGGGAAAGGGCACCGAGTGCGATCCGACAGGAGACCGCATCGAATGGAAGCAGACATGGCACCACCACACAAGCGCAGGAAGTTATCGTACTCGTCCTCCGACATCAGCGCCATGGCATCCGAACCTGCCACGAAGATAGAGCTCACGCCGGCATTCTCGCATGGAGTTGAGCATCTTCCACATGTGCACATGTCTACACACGCTTCTTCCAGGCTGCGGCAAGTTCCGCAGCATATTGAAGAGGTTCACCTTGAAATACACCAGCAAGCCGTCTCGGCTGCGGACAGCCATTCACAGCTGTATCGACGGCAGCAAGGCACGGCAGTGTCTTCGGAGACCAGTGCAGCCAGCACCACTGTAGCCTCGAGTACCACAGATTCGGCGTCTGACCTCTCATCCTATGCAGCAACATCTTCCGACTCGGACAACTCCAGCTCAGTAGCATCGAGCTCAGCAGACCCAACGAGCGATGTTAGCAGCAATGCCAGCAGCAGCAATACGAGTACGGAGGCGACATCTTCGGATGCGTCCTCCACAGCATCAACAACGGGCACTGGCATTTCCTCTACGACCTCTTCGCAAGCGAGCACCGCTTCAGGTTTCATCGGCATGTCTCCTACTGCTAGCACAGCGGTGTCAACAACAGCTTCTGCAAGTGGCAGTAATAGCACCATTGCAGTGTCGGCATCATCGGCATCGATTACTAGCAGTGCCTCAAGCATAGAAAGCTCGTCTTCCAATTTCACTACATCGGGTAAGCATTGGTGCGCTACTTGATGTGAGGTACCACGCTAACGGCATTCAGCACTTATCATCGACAACAGTAGTACCACCTTCACGTCGAGAACGACGATCGACCTTGCAAGTACGACAACACGATCAGGCTCCGAGACCTCTGAGTCGGATTCGCAAACATCATCTTCGGGCGGTGCACTCGTCTACCTAGCCACCCTGCAGAATGGCGACGTCGAGACCATCACGAGGTCAACTCGTTCATACGCTACTACCTTTTCTGGCGGTCAGGTCTCGACGATCGCGCCAGTATCCGAAAGCGCGGTACTGACTACAGTGAGCAGCGGTGTTACTTCAACCCTCTACGAGACAGCTTCTGCAGCATCTGGCTCGAATACCGCACAAAGCACTATCACGTCCACTCAGATGGTTGCCGGCGCTGGACAGGCAGGCAGCAGCGCGACGTCGAGCACGAAAATTAGCACAAGCAGTGCGGCAAGCCATAGCAGCAGCAGCAGCGGCAGCGGCAGTAGCAGTACACCGCCCGCTGGTACGATAGCTGGTGGTGTTGTTGGTGGAGCCGCGGGTCTAGCGGTCGTGCTACTCATAGCCATGCTTTTCTTACGATGGTATCGACGAAGGGCCCAGCTGGGCCATCAAGCACTACCACCAAACTCCGGATTCTCGCCGGACCTGAACCAATCTGCCGTTTCACGAGGGCCAGGCATGGCCGAGCGCGCCGGCCTAATGCCCATGATGGGCGCAGTACCCGCCCTTTTCCGTCACCAGAACCGCAGCCAAGACCAGCAATCCGAGCCCAGCGAACGCGGCTTCACGCGAGTCTCGGGCCGCAAACTACCCTCGTCGTTCAGCCCTGGCATGAGCAGTCCTCCTCCCACCATGCCGTTGTCTGGACCCGACCTAAACCTCAGTACTACTTCGTTCTACCGGGACAGTGCCGGCTTCTACGGCGGAGAGGGCGGCGGCGCCGGTGGCGCGATGTCGCCAACTGCGGCTGCGGCGCCGGAGGAGCTGACGTTGTCGCCCGGCCCGCAACGCAGACCTACGGTGCATGCTGGCGGCCCGTACGTCATGTCGCCTCCGGCCTCATCGCCCTCGAGTCCGTCGAATCCGGCGGATAGCGCGCTGTCTCCGCCGGGCACGGGCACGACGGCGACGTTTGACCGCAGCGACACGCCTTCCTCGCTCGACCCGAATCGCGGTAGCAGGTTCACGGAAGAAGTGTAGCGCCTATCTGGCCTTTTGCACTATTTGGAAGGGGGTTGAAATCTTGGCGCTCACGACACCACAAGCGATCTTGGTAGGGCGGGCCTAATCTTGGAGGTGTGTCTAGAAGCAAGATGTCGTTTTGATTTGAGCGTGCATGCCCCTTTGTTTTTCCTTTATGATTCCCACGGCACACCCGATGTGTTTATATGTGAGAGGCCCGCACACTTCTGGGCTGGGCGTGTAATGTCTTGTATAGAGCTGTATACTCCTCGAGAAGGCGTACGTGAGCACTTGTTACTTGCTTGGCTCATTGTTGATGCTACTTCATGGTGTATGAGGCTATGTGACGGTACTGCCGTACTCTGGTGGCCCAGTAGGGAATCTTCTGGCGAAAGGACAAATGTGAGTCCGGGTACGTTGACAGGAGATCAAATCACGTTTGCCACTCGGCCTCCTTTGCGGCCGACTCTGTGCTTTTCGTAAACTAAGTGTGGACAGCCGTAGGATTGCCATTCGTACTAAGGCGCGGTGCTTGTGTGCTTGTGTGATGAACGACCAACCCAGCAGGCTTCAGTCCGGCTAGACATCAGAGGAGTCGGCCTTTGCATCCTGATGCTCCATCCCATGGCCGTCTAGTTTTGCATTGGTCTGAGAGTGCAATGTAATTGAGATAGGTTCATCTGCCTAGACCAGCCGTCGCCGCCTCGAAGCCGGACGTCACCATCTGGTCGACCAGCGCAGGCGAGATGGCATCTCGGCGGAACTGCTCCTGCTGGAGCAACTCCAGTGCTCGTAACGTTGGTCCGGGATATCTGCAAGAAGTCAATGTGAGTGTGTGCCCGCCTGGGTGGTGATGGGGAGGGGCTGGCGTACTGCAGGAACTTCATGTATTTCGGCTCGCGGAAGTACTGCAGGTAGTCTAGGTAGCGGATGAAGTCGGCGTCCTCGAGGTACTTCTGGGCGGCGAGGTGCTGGATGTAGAGCTGGAGGGCCAAAGGTCAGCGAACGCCTGGCCTGGCTTGTCCGACGCGGACATTGTTGGCTGGTGCGTGTCATTACCGGATTGCTGAGGGACTGCACGAACTGCTCGGTGCGTCAGCACTATGTATGCGTGGACAGTCTACCCGTTTACTTGACGGCTCTGCCTACCTCAAGCTCGAGCTCAAAGCGACTGGCGCCACCGTAGAACTCTATGTCGCGCGGCTTGCTGCCGTTGGCCTGGCCTTCCGCCATATGTGTGGCGTGCTGCAGGCCTCAGTACGCTTCCCCAGCACGGTCAAGTGAAGTCAAATGGGCTGGAGACCCACGTGCCTGCTCGCTACACCTCGCGGTTGATTAGCGTCGGGCAAAAGTCGAAAGTTGGCCTGAATTGAAGCGGTATGGCTTGTGCCTGCCTAGCTTGGTAGTGGCAGTGGCACAGGACACAGATGTCGGCTAGACGACGGCCCCGCAGACGGGCGCAGACAAGGTCACAGGGATGCAGGCCGAACCTTCCGGTGTGGCGCCGCCCTGTGGGCCTGTGGAGTGTGGAGGTGGTGTTACTGTGCCGCAGTGCGTATCACGATTCACGGGTCCGTCGTGGCCAAGACCCTTGGGCCGTTGTCACGTCGTACTCGTACGGCTTGGTGACCCGTTGCTGTTGCTGCCGCCTCAATTGTTTTGTCGCAGTCGACGTGGGTGTCACGAGGCACGGGTACCGAACCGGGGCAGATCCGAAGAGAGGAGGTGGCACACTACTAACTAGCCTCGGCGCTGGCGTGGAGCCAAATCAATGTTTCCCTTGCACGCAGCAACAGGCGATGGGTGACCGGGCGCAAGAGCATGTGCCAAACGTTGTTCCGCCAGCTGACCCTTTCCCGCATGTACACACACAAACAACTCTGCTTCCACTCCCATCATCGGGACGCTCACCACATACAGCTTGACATTGTGCAAGGGAGAGCATTCAACAACATCGCATCCCACGCCAAGCAGCTTTAAGAGGGCTTTAGGAGGGCCCGTACCTCGATCCGAGAGACTCCCATTGGGCTGCATTCCGTGCTTCGCCTGAGGAAGCTGCCCCGTCACAATCGGAAGATTGCGGCCATCCCCCACTCGACCGCACGACGCATCCGACGACGCACACCTCAGCGCTTGCAACCGCACGTAGGACAGGGAGGAGCCATAGCAAACATGTCGCTCGCCGCAGGGACGACGGCGATTGGTACGACCAGCCACGCACCACCGCACGCCTCCTGTTTCATCCGCGCCGATCCCTCGATGCGGGCCAGCTAACATAACCCGTGCTCGCTCCCAGCAGACCGCCAGCCCTCTCCCAACCGCTTGACAGCCTTCTCCTCCAACAACCCCTTCCGCAACCGCGCCGCATCGCCTTCGCCGCAGACCACCACTTTCCCCGAATCTGTCCGACGCGCACCGCCGCCTCCGCCGGCAGCAGCGACGATGTCGAAGAACCCCTTCTTGGACACCAGCGAGGTGATGGCGTTGCCAGCCAAGGCGAATGGCGCGAACAACAGCAGCGGCTTGACGGCCGACATCTTCGTATGTGATACATACTTTTCCTTATCCGTTGACCTGCATCGGCCCTTGCACTAGTTGCGCGCCTTGTGTCACCGAGCCCTGACGAGCTGCTCCACCACGCCATTGGGTGAGCACACCATAAAGAAAAGTGCATCGGCAGTCTTGGAGAGTGCACTGCCAACATGGAGCGCTTCGTGATGTTTTGCGAGCGCTTTGCTAACTATCCGCTGCTGCAGAAGGATCTCTCGCTGCTCGACAAACCGGCAAGCAATGGTATGTGCGACCCCAAAGCTCCAGCCTGCAATGCAGACTTCCGTCGCGCACAGAAAACGGACGCGTCACTGATGGCACGAACAGGTGCTCCGCTGATCAAGACCGCCCCGCCACAGCGCGCTGGTACCCTCCCACCCACTGGCGCCCACCGCCCAACCGCCTCTGACGATCGACGCCCACCACGACCTTCACGAGGCCCGGAAAGCCCTTCTAAGAGAGAGCACCGGCCGCGTCCGAGAGGCATGTCGGAATCTTTGGTCGTGGAGGATAAGGAGAGACGCGATCGTAGGGAGCGCGAACGCGGTGAGCGGCCCGAGCGGACAGAGTCTGAAGAGCGTAGGAGGCGCGAGAGACGGAAAGAACGCGAAGAGCGGCACCGACGTGAGAAAGAGAAGATCCGGAAGGGTCCGACCCCAGCAAAACGGCAACAGGGGCTTGACATCATTGACAAGCTTGATGTCACGGGTATCTATGGGCAAGGACGTGAGTGTGCAGAGGCTAGACCAGTAACAACATGACGTACTGACCTACTACCAGTGTTCCACCACGATGGGCCCTTCGACGCTTGCAACCCGCACCGCAACAAGGGTAAGAGCAGCCGTCCAGCGCCGATGCAAGCCTTCCCGGAGGGCTCGGCCAACATGGCACTGGGTGGCTCCGGTCCAGTGCGCTCTCGCCTTGATCTCGACAAGTTCCACGGCCGCGGCGAGGAAGGCTTCTCGGAATACGCTGCTACGCGCAAGGCGGACACTGCTATCATCAACCCGACCGACCGCATCGAGCAGGTACACGGCGATGAGACAAACGGCCTTGGCACCTCCACCTTCCTGGAAGGTGCGCCAGCTAGCAAGCGAGCACTGCAGCGTCGCGAATCCGAGGACCAGAGCGTGCCCGAACCCGCTATGGGCGGCGGACTGGGACGCAAGAAGTCGCTGGCTCAGCGCTTCCGAGGAATGTCCGCTTCGCGCAACAATGGCATGGGAGGTGACTTCCGCAGCCCCACTGCACGGTACGGCGGCGGTGGCGACGCTTTCGATACCAGCCCACCGCAACACAACAAGGCCATCTCGGCGGGCGGTCCACTTCGCGCTAGGTTCACGAAGGAGAACGAGACGAACCCGTTCGACACTGAATATGACAGCGCGTTCGACAAGAAGGGCGCGCAGATTCGCATTGCGGAGCAGGAGAAGCCGGCGGGTATGATGATGGGCCGGCCGCGGGCGCCGAGCAGTCCCAAGGACGGTCTCGTTAGGAGCCCGACGGCCGAGGCAAGTGCTGTCAGGGGTGCGAGCAACGAGGAGGACAGAGCTGGGACCAGCGGCGGCGGCGGTGGTGGGTTTCTGAACCGTATGCGCTCGCTCAAGGGTGGGCGACGAACGAGGCCGGAGCGGAGGGATACCTGATGAGCGGGAGCGTTTGGGCTAGCGGCAGATATAGCGAGGATGATTGCTTGGAAGCAGCGAGATTGGCAACACACACAGTATAGTGAGCATTGAGGACCGACATGGGGGCTGCATGGGCGATGGGTTGCATGTGCGATCTCGGGCTTGGAGACCGTTTCTCAGGCGAGCAGAGATTGCTGAGGTGCAGAGCTGGGGATAGAGCATTAAAAGCTAGGCGGTTCTTGAGACCGGAACGGAGAGGGGTGACCCCATTGCTAGGTGTTTCATTTGTTGTATACCCCCGAAAACGCGAACTGTAGCACAAGTAGCCAGCACCCGAACAGGAGTCTCAAAAAAACGAGAGAGGGCAATGCATTCGACAGCTCCCGTTATGTGCAGCGCAAGGTAGGGGTATCTGGGTTGATGCTTTCGCCGCTGGAACGCCACGCCATGCCACGCCACGACAACCCTAGGCACATGATAGCCATAGCAAAGCAACGCAAGGCAACGCTGAGAATCTCCACTCCACTTGAGGGATGAGGAGAGGTGTTGTGAAGATGTGAGCGTGCGGTCAGTTCTCCCGCCAGTCCGTACTGCACTTGACGCACTTATAGAAGGTCGTCATGGGCTCGTCGGCGCTGCGGATCTGGACTTGGCGGAAGTAGGCAGATGCGCTGTCGCAGTTCTCGTTTTTGCAGCGCGCTACACACCACCACTCGTTAGCCATGTTCTCTCACCCGTTCCACCTGCGAGTGATGGGTGGGTGGCTGAGGAGGTAAGTGAGTAGGTTGGTAGGTATGATAACGTACTGTCCGTCTTATCCACATTCTTCCAGCTGTCGGCGCCGCCCAGCACGTCCTCGGCGGCCTTGAGCTCCATGCCCTTGCGCTCGTAGTACTTGCGGTCGAGCACCATTTGGTAGGGGCAGGTGCGGCATTCGAAGCGGTTCTTGCCCACGTCGCCGGCGTCTTGCGGGCTGCAGCAGTCATGCGGGACGGCGGAGATGATGAGCATGTTGCTGCAGGAGGGGCAGACTGGGAGGGGGTGGTGTGTAAGAGAGGGTATAAATGACGGAGACTTCGGATGGGGACTTACATAGCAGCATGGCGGTGGTGGCCACGGGTCTACTGGCTGTTGCTTTAGGTCGTGGTGTTGCTATCTATCCCTCTGCTGTTGACTTGCACGTGAGAGGGCGCGGGGTTGTTGAGGTGAATGAATTTTGAGACTTGTCGGCGCCACCGGCAGCGTCATGCCGACGCTCAGGAACAGCCACAGCCACAGCCGCGTGGTAGGTGCAGGTGGGCTGAAAGTGTCGGGTGCATGCCATCCCGCCATCCCAACCCGCGAGACACGCCTGGAAGCATAGAGTAAGGTAGCGCAGGATAGCAATTCACACCCATCTCTGCCACAGCGACCACAGGCATGGCGGACGACGAGGGCGCCTCGCCGCGCGAGCAGCTGATGGAAGCCTGCCGGCGCAACAACACCGACCTCCTCGTCAACCTCTTGTCCTCCAAGACGCTGCACAACGATGCCGACGCCATCGCCCACTTCCTCAACACGACCACCGACGCGCTAGGGCAGGGTGCGTTGCATGTGGCGGCACAGTACGGCAGCTACGAAATACTCGACATGATCCTCGACCAAGAGGGCGTGGAGATTGACGGGCAGGAGCGGAGAGAGGGCGATACGTGTCTGCACAAGGCGGTGCGCTATTGCAACGACCTGGCCAAGAGCGAGTGGGAGGATGGCAAGGCCGTGGTCGAGATATTGGTGGATGCTGGGTGTGACCCGCGGTAAGTAGCCAAGCCCGCACACTTAGACAGTCTCTCTCGGTGTTTGGAAAGGCACTGATTGATAGCCGTGCAGGATACGCAACAAAGCCAAGCTACGATCCATCGATCTTGTCGACCCGCGGAACAAGGAGCTGCGGACGGTGTTGCAGACGGCCGAGATGACCGCGACCATGACGAGCGATATCGTCAACGACGACGAGGAGGCGCCGGATGGCCCTGGTAGCGAGAGCGACTGAGAGAGGCGTTCCAGCATGTATTACGACCCGTGGGCGAGGCTTTACCCATGATCGCTCGAAGCATAGCGTCGGAGTTTTGGAGTCATTGGAGGCGGACGTACAGCAACGTGAAGCTGAGTGGAGGTGGAACGACCTGGCTGCGAGGCTCGCTGATACGACCATATGAAGGCCGTCGTTCCACTATAGAGCGCATACACTACACGACGTCGGCGGCGTAGAGTGCTACCAAACTGCGTCTCGGGCTCGGATCTATCGAGCCCCAGACACCAGCTTCCACTGCGCTCGCAAAGATTCTAGAAAAGCATGAAACACGGAGCTTCTGGGCATCAGAGCACAGTAGGCATATGCTTTGGGCGTATGGAGAGAAAATGGTCGTCCAAAGGGTCATAGCCGACTCACTAGAATTATGTACAGTTGAGCTAGCATCAGTCTACGGCCGCATCATCAACTTCGAAGCCCTACCGTCACCTCCTTTTCCGCTCCTTAATCTTCCTGCTGTCCGTATCCGCACTCGTCCCATTGCTGCAATCCGGCACGTCAGTCACAGTATCATACGTGCAACTCGCATCCACCACATCCAGCTGAATCGTCGAGTTCCCCTCCACATACGTGCTCTTCGCCGGGCCCGTACTCCTGTAAGCCGCCGTCACCGCCTTGGTCCCCGTCGCGATATCCGTGTTCTTCAGCATCCGCTCAAACATCGTGAGCGCGGCCAACGGCTTGTAAAACGGCACAGAGTGCCCGGCATCGTAAACGCGGACGAAACTGTAGTTGCCCGCCTGCTTCACCACGCCGTGCACGACATCATCCGGCGTGCTGATGTTCTGGTACCCGGCGCCCGACCAGCCCGTGGCGTTGATTTCGGCGGCCACTTCTGCGCCGCCGAGCCAGTTGCAGTTGTAGTCCGCGTCACCGTGGTACATGAGGATGGAGACGCCCTGCTTGAGCAGTTTCTGACAGTCGGCAATAATGCCCAGCTCGCGCGCATCGTCGCCGGTCGTGCCGAAGGCGGTTGCCGTCGTACCAGCGCCCAGATTGGTCACCGAGTATGAAAAATTGGTGAAAGCACCGATGGCTTGCTGCACCTTCGGCGTGTTGAGGTAGGCCACGAAGTTCGTGTACGGGAACGGATCCGGTGAGAGCTCTCTGATGTCGTACTCGTCGCGGCCGGTAATGGTGTCGAAGATGGACTCGACGGCGTAGCAGAAATTGTCGGCGTCGCTGCAGACTTCGTCGATCTGGCGCGTGTTGCAATCGTTGAGCTTGTCGATACAATTTCCCGTTCCCCAGAAGAGGTTGTAGACTTGTTCGGCGGTGGCGGTGTCGTAGGGCTTGTAGTTGTAACTGTTACCTGGAGAGACGGTCTGACCGGACGTGTTAGTGAGTGGCCCTGACGAGACGAGGCAGGGTTTGGGGAGACGTACATAGTTATAGTAGGCTGGGTACCTATAGAACGATGGGTGTGAGGGTCAGCGCATGTCGCAGTCCACAAATCGGCGTGCTTACTGGATTCTTGGGTCAAACCATCCGTTACCGACCGACAGTGATAGCAGGCTAATGCTGTGGGCACCAGCGATCTTCGCAGAGTTCTGCGTCTCAAAGTATTCGGCGAACACGGGACCATAGTGACCCCCATAGCTCTCAGTGCTTAGATGAACACCCTCCCTAGCGTACTGTGGGAAGGCAGTCATGAGGCCTTGCAGAGTCATCCACACATTGGGCGCGGCAGCAGTTGTAGAGTTGGCCGTCAAGCTAGCATTGCCATTGGAAAAGGTGCCGCACGAGTCGGCTGGCGCGTAGTCCGGGCAAGTATCGCCGGGGACGGTGACGGTAAAGCCGGAGTCTGGGTCGACGTAGCCGTTGATGGGACCGGCGTACGAGAGACCGACTTGCGTGGGCTGGTCGATGTAGATCATGTTGCTGACGTTGTTCCAGGAATATTCGTTGTACTGCAGGTTGCCGTCGTAATCCACCCAGCACGGTCCGTTGTCGGAGAAGAGGCCGACCATCGATGGGTCTCCCGGGCCGCCATTGAGCCAGATTGTGAGCGGAGCGGTGGTAGGGTCAACGTTCCTCGCCTGATCAGGATCAGCGCGTGTTCGTACTCAAGCCTTCCTGAGACCGGTATGCTCACCTCGAAGAACCAGAAGAAGATGTGCTGGTTCGGGGACACGTCGACGTAACTGAGGGAATGTCAGCGATGTGAGCACACTGGGAGGCGTAGGAGCGTCCTGACCCGCTGTAGCTTGTGACATTTGGCGTTGTTTCGCAGATCCCTTGGGGTACCTCCTTGTAGCGAACAGGGTACTGACCCGCCACCGTCTTCAAATCCGTCGGTGCGGGCACGAACTGCGCGATGGCAGTGGGCAAAAACGCCGCGCCCACGGCAGCGATACTCGTGAACAGCATCTTGAAGCTGACCGGACAAATGAACGTCGAGAAGCAGACGTCGAGCACCCACGGCCGGAGAGATTGAAGGGCCACCCCATCCTTTATGAAGGAATATTCCAACCTGGTCTCGACTGAGAGGCTCCGTCAACGACCCGTGCCGCAATATAGAGGATCGACTTCGACCATTGACCATCCCTGTATATCACAGGGGGACGACGAAGAACCAGTATCTCGCCTCGAACGCCACTATACTATTCAGGTGGTGCAGTCTGCAGATGCAGGTACCGTGCGTTGCCGCCATTGCGCCGTTGCGCGTTCGGAACTTCGGCACCTGTCACCTGTGACCTTCCCTGCCTCAGCCTCTCAGGCCTGTTTGTCTTGGGAGGCGCCAGTATTAATTCATATTCATGGTGCCATTGTTGGACCGGGCCAAGAGTTATAGCTTCCTGTCCTCATTGCTGGCCATGTGATGGTGCACTACGGCAAGACGTCTATTTGGCATCGCATCCCTCTCCACTCCCTGTGACTTTGCAACAACTTCCAACACGTGGTGAGTTTGCGGAGCGCATCTCGCTTCTGCAGCAGTGCAGCCTGCTTGACACCATCATGCCATGGGCCCATGCTAGTATGGAGATGACGTTAGATTAGATCGTGGCGGATGCTAGCAAGCTTTAGGAAGGTGAGAGACGGAGGAATTGCTTCGGGGTGCTACCTAGACCGGCTAGTGGGATGTCGTGGACCGCAAGTTACTTTTACCGTAATACCGTGAGACTCGAGACTCGAGAGTCGAGAAGCGGCTCTCTCACCTGCCTCCTACGACCGACGATGAAAGACTGTCTGATGGTCTGGAAAGGAAGCTGAGGCAGGAACTACTCAACATACGCAGCCGTCTCCTGCTGGCACCACTCCACAAATCGCTTACCAAAACCATTCCCACCTGCCGTCTCCGCATCGCACGACTTCTGCATATCGGCCCTGATGTAGCCCAGCCGGCCCCATGGTTGAACGTACCGGCCGGTATCTGCCATGCTGACGTTCCCTAGTGCTGCGAAGAGCTCGGTATAAGGCGCCGAAGACCACAGGATGCAGGATGGCCTTGCTCACCATTCGCTCCACGAAGGACATGTGCTGCTACAAGTCGGTGTTGAGATTGCCCGGGTTGAAGCAGAGGTGCATGACGTTCGCGGCAGCGTCTTCGCGCGCGAGCACGGCGGCCAGGAGCATGTTGCCGACCTTGGACTGGCCATATTGCGGATGCGAGTCCAGCATTTGCGGCGTATTCGATGCCTTTTCGAAGAGGATACCGCCCGGCGAAGGACTGTACATGTCGATGGCCATGGAGCCGGCCCAGCTGACACGCACGGCGCCCGGCTGCCCCTTCGCCGCCGTGCGGACCAGGGTTGCGCGTAGAAGCTTGTAGAACAGGTATGATCCGAGACAGTTTGTCGTCAGCTGCAAGCAGTTGCCCTGGACAGCCCTGGCGCCGGTCGGCGTGAACATGATGCCATGGTTCAGAGTGAGGACGTGCAAGTCCTGTTGCTTTGCCGTGAAGCGGTCGACGGCAGCTTTAATGGTGGTCAGGTCGCCAAAGTCGACGATGAGTACCTCCACAGTGCCGGTAGACTTGGGGTACCTGGCCGAGATGTCTTGCACGGCTTTGTTGGCTTTCTCCGGCGAGCGTCCGGCAATGTAGACGCGGGCATTGTGCTGGTACAAGATCTCCGCAAGCTTGAGGCCGACACCGCCGTAGCCTCCGGTGACGACGTGCACGCGGCCCGTTTGATCAGGGCAATTGGCCCCTGTCAGAGCGGGCTTTGGAAGGCAGAAAGACTGGCGGAAGGCGTTGTAGTTCATGGTGCTGATTGATTGCGTCAGGGTATTGCGCAGTATCTAACGGGCTATTCGAGTGCCGAGACGAGACCTGGTAGCTGTCCACGAGAATGCTTATATGGCAGAGAGAGGGCACCAAGCGTCCGTGAGGCAAGGCAAGAGGCTTATATAAACACTGATCGATCCGCGCCTTTGTTGCCCCGGTCACAAGAGATACCTGACTAAGTCTTGCGACAGTCCCAAACGATTAGTACCAAACTCGCAACCATGTATCGTTGCAGGGTGTGTACGCACAATTCAGCAGGCACCCGAAGACACGGCCAGTCAACGTATGGTTGAGCCGAGCCGAGGCCTTCGCTTGGCATCTCATGATGTCGAATTTATCTATTCGACATGCTCGCATGCTTGACTGCAGCTGGTCTGTCACCCGTATCAGGACCGTATGTAGGCGCCTCGTTCCAGAGCTCATACATGTACAAGAGCTGGAGCTCTTGTTCGTGGCGCTAGACGCAATGGACTCAACAGTCATCGCCAAATCGGTCATCATTTTCGGATTACTAACTGACTGATTGCCTAATTGAGTCTGTCGTTCAAATACATGTGTAGCCGAAGAGCAGTCAGTCATCATAGCTCGCGATCTCAACGACCGACTGAACGACTGACCGACTGTTGAGGCTAGAACAACAGGATCTTTCAATCGTGCTGCATAGCGAAGATGCATGTCTTTGCCGTTCAATAGGAGGTACGAGGACTGCCTCATCCATGTCCATGTCTTGGTAAACAGGAAAATAAACAGGGGGAACAAGTATACTGAGCTTGCCGGCTTTGCTGCTGACAGTATTCTGTGTCTTGCTCGCACCGTCTTACGTGCAAGATTTATATAAGGGCCAGCGAGATCTCCTCCAGAAAAAACCTCACTTGTTCTTCTTCCACGCAGACGTGCAAACTATACCCAACGGAAGACACACGGTCTACGACGATGACATACGATGCGATCTTCGAACCCCTCGCCAGTAGGCCGACATCGCAGTATCTGAACAATGCATCTGGCATACTGCTTGCTGTGCACACCATCCTACCCTATGGAGCTAAAGCTCACGCACACTGACGTCTTTCACAGCTGCTCCGCGACAACTTCACCATCCCAACATGGCTCGCGTTTGGCGCGATCTTTCAAGGCCTGGTCTGTCTCTTGCCATACCGCAACGTCGTTCTGGTTTTGCCGGTCGCGCTGTTCCTCACGTTCAAGCTCGCCCATACAGTTCTGATGAGCTGTGGTTTTATCAAGAACCCGTACATGGACGGCGTCATTATTGGGCGTACAACACCTATCTTCCCGAATGAGAAAGGGATACAAGGGAGCCCAGCTGGGGTCGGTATCCGCGCAATCATGGTCTCAGTACGCTCCAACCATGCCCTCGGAATGTTCGGTCCTGGCTATCAAGCTGTCGATGACTTCTTCAAGGGCATGTCCCGGGAGCTTTCCAAGGACGCAACCAAGTACGGCTTTCTCGGGAACACCGGCTACCTGAGCTGCACGGATCGTGGTGTCAGCTCTGAATTCATGTCCATGGTGTATTTCGAATCGTTGGAGAAGCTGCATGAGTATGCGCATGGAAAGCTCCACACCGAGACGATGGAGTGGTGGCATCGCACGGGTGAGAAGTACAAGCACATCTCGATCATGCATGAGATATTTGTAGCACCGAAGAAGCACAGGGAGGCTATTTACCTCAACTATCACCCCATCGGCCTGGGAGCAACGAGCAAGGAGGTTACGATTGGTGAGCAGAAGGTGTGGATGAGCCCTCTAGTGAGAGGTAGAGGACAGCTGAACTATAGCAAGGGTCGGTTGGGAAAGGCATTTGACTACATCGAAGTGGAAAGCCTTTGAGGAGACGTTGAGTGAAGAGGAGAAGCGAGAGCTCGATACCAAGGTCTGAGCCGATTGGTCGGATTGCCCTATGCGCTATATACCTTAGCCATGACGATGGGCGGGGCACGCCGTGTTCGGGGTTCAAAGCACTGTAGGCATTTGCAGGCTCACGGAGTCACGCAGTGATATCAAGTAGACCGCTGTACTACCAGAAGAGCCGGCGAGCACTCGAGATGGCGTCAGAATCGGATATCCATCTCTACACCACTCAAACGCCCAATGGCATCAAGATCTCCATTACGCTGGAAGAGCTTGGGTCAGTCTCTTCTCTCTTCAGCTGCTCGCTGTTGGTATGCACCCTACTAAGATGCTTATCAACTGTCTTCCAGCCTGCCATACCAGTCGACCAAGATAGATATCTCGAAAAACACTCAGAAGGAGCAATGGGTGAGAATTTGAACGACATCACCCATGTCATGCCTGATTGTAATCATCTTAGTTCCTCGACATCAATCCGAATGGGCGCATCCCAGCGATGACGGACAAGTTCACTGACGGCGAGCCAATCCGCGTTTTCGAAAGCGGGAGCATCATGCAGTACCTCGTGGCGAGATACGACAAGGATTACAAGATCAGTTTCCCGCCTGGGAGTCGAGACTTCATCGAGGTAGGCCTGTTCGCGCTTCTGGGAGCTCGGATGCTGATGGTCTGGTAGATGACCAACTGGCTCTTCTTCATGAATGCTGGAGTGGGCAAGTGCGACTGCTTGCTTATATACGCATCAATCGCTAACGATGTGTAGGCCCAATGCAAGGCCAAGCGAACCACTTCACCAGGGTAAGTGCTGGCTGCTTCTGACAAGCCTGCGGACTGCTAAGCAACGGGACCAGTATGCTCCTGAGAATATCCCGTATGGCATTAGCCGGTACCAGAATGAAACCCGCCGGCTATACGGCGTGCTAGACAAGCATCTGTCGGATACCAAGGCCGACTACCTCGTCGGCGGCAAATGCACCATTGCGGACATCTCCCATTGGGGTTGGATCAGTGCAGCCGGCTGGGCGGGTATTGAAATCGAGGACTTTCCATTCTTGAAGGCGTGGGAGGACAGGATGTGGGCCCGGCCTGCTGTCCAGCGCGGGGCCAACGTCCCCGATCCTTACAAGATGAAGGAGCTGTTAGCTGACAAGGAGAGGATGGAGCGCCATGCAGCTCAGAGTCGGGAATGGGTGCAGCAGGGCATGAAGGACGATGCGGAGAAAAACAAAGCGCGGACAGGAAAGTAGGTACGATAGACCCTCAACCCAGTATGAGGTCGTCATGCGGAATCTACTTCGGAGCAGTTATTACCACCTCTGTGGTCTTGCCGGTGAACGTGTGGTATACGAAACCTAGGACCATTGGGTCTTTCGGAAGGATCGAGTAGGCAGTTTCAGCTTTTCCATTGCCCATCTGCTAGTCCTAACTTTCTATACAAGACCCTGGCAGCCGCAAAGTCGAAATGGTTTTGGCTGTCGCACGGAGGGTCATGTGACTCGGACGTCAACCTCGCTCATAGAGAGATGAATACAGACCCTCTCACGGCGAGCTTGCAAGCCGAGGTCAGGTCTAGATATGCCAACCGTGCTGCACCCCCGTGGTGCTCGAGAGACGACCTTCCCGTCGGGTTTGCCCTGGTTCACGCGCTCCCGCTCCTGCTCAAGGCTCATGGCTCACACTCATGTTTTGCTTCATTGCCTACTCACCATTAGGCGCGCATCCACCTCCGGCCTCTGCGACAGCAGCTACACTGATACTGAAGCAAGCGAGGCTAATATCGTTGACGACGTTATTGCACGCAGGGTATCCGCCGCCTGATGAAGCCGAATTAGTAGAGATGCTAGGCGAAAGCGAAAAGACAGAGCGGCACTATATACACATCCTAGGTCTTACCATAGTCAGATAGCATGAGATCCGCAAGACCATACGCGCTGCACTCCGCAAACGGAACACAGAGCCACCACCCGGAGAAGACTCGATCTGCGGTTCCCAGAACCAAGAGAGGCACTCAATCGTGATCCTCGAAGCCGACCAGACCGACAGTTTACACGCGTGTGTCAAGTCGCACCTAGCACGCGGCCGCATGATACGTTGTACGTCCAGCAAGTCTGCGATACCGTTCTCAACGCCTACCCGGCCAACTTCCTCCCGACTAATATTGCAAAGCGGAAGATTTACGTCGACCCAACGGTCGATGCTGCCCGGGTAGACTCCAGCGGCTTTTGATCTAGCTGGAGACGCCGTTACGACTGAGTGGAAGAACATGTAGAGTACATGGCAGCTGCGGACGACAAATGATGCAGAACGTCGGTCATGGCATATCCGATATTCGACCAAGCCGGACGGACCCTAAGCCCCGTTAATACCTTCCGGGCGTTCGCCAGCTGAGATTTGCCGGATCCTCTCGTGAGCATCCTCCTTGAGGAAATGATGGGCTCCGAAGAATGGAATGCTGTAGCTATCGTCCGTTTCGAGCAGCTCTATGTCAGACCAGCTATGGAAGCGGGTGGCCAGTTCTTCCTTCTGGTCCAGGTCCTCCGCCGGAGCTTGATCCTCAGAACTGCCGCCAGCAAGCTCATTCTTCGCGTCCACCTCTTCCGCCGCCCGGCAGCTGGGAAAAGCTCGCGCTCCTCTCCGAGCTGATCGCCATCGCGCATGAACGCATCTTGTCCATCCGCGCTGAGTAGGGCGTGCGGTCCATGCACCTGCTCGTTTTCATCTTCGGCCGCCACTGGTACTCTCTTGCGAGAGAGTAGCTGACGTCGGAAAGACTACGCGAAGCCCAACAGCGTTCTGCATGCGTTGTGCAAAGGCCGAGGTGATGCGAAGGTCGTGGCCGATGTAGCTAGCTTCTAGCGACGTATCACATCAATTTAGGCTCGGGACGAGAAGACCGCAGGTTTTGTAGATCGCTGCAATCGGACCGACAACCTTGCTGGCAACGACAAGGAACTTCTCGCGGAGGCTAGCACGACCGGGCGTTATGTAGCTCGCCACCCTAGCGGCCTCCGTAAGAAGCTGCGACACAGGATCCAGTGTCAAATTGCCGAATAGCTCTGGCGGCAGTAGCTCGAGGTACTCGGCCTTTGAACTCGAGATGGTAGTTCCGGAGGTATTCGCTTGTCGAAACTGACAAAAAACCATTTGAGGTCCTAGCAGTCAGGATGATGGGGCTGAACAGGTCGACTCCTTCCTGCAGGAGAGCTACGATCTTGGAGTTGGTCAGGTCGATGGGGCAAGTAAGCCTGCGATCTTGATCAATTGTGAGCTAGCAGAGTGCTGCTGATGAGAGTGAGGCTAGAACCAGTGAGCGGCGCGGGTTGCAGGCGGTACCGCGACTCGAACTCCTTCTTCCGCTTCTGCATCTTGTCCTTCTCAGCCTTCTGCTTCAGATGTGCTACTGCGAGCTGATGACCTGGCTCAGTCGCAATAGCGTGCTTGATGCCCTCGAGTTGATTGCATACGTCCAATAGTACGAGCCGTTCACAACTAATCAAGAATTCCAGCTGCTCGTCGTGGTGGAATGCTCGCGCCAGGATGGCCAGCTGGGCCGCTCCGTTATATAAGCTCAGAGCATCGGTGACGTGCTTATTGTCTGTCCCAGCAAGCTCGGCGCAGTCGCAGTGTTTGATAATCCGCCTGTGAAGAGTACGGCTGCACTGTCTTTATCGCTACTCCCAGAGCAACTTATTAGAAACGGGACCTCTGATTAGAAACGAATATCTGCGTAGGTCTGCGTAGGGACTCTTGGGAGCAGCTTTCTCATTCCAAAGCTGTTCTACCTCAAACAGGCGCCGTCCTAGCAGCCTCCGCGGTCACCCGCATAATCTGACAACCACGAACTCCTCGCTTTCGCCTCGCTTGCCCAACACTATGCCGACCCCATTCATGGCCCGTGGTATCTCCGTCTCTGCGCAGGCCCGCGATATTAAACACATACGAGAAAAGTGCTCGTTCATACATTCGTTGGAAAAAAAATGCGCCGTCGCCTCCGGACGCCCCGTCCTGCCCCTCGAGCTGCCGAATGTAAATGGGGAAAGAAATCATGTAGTAGGCTCAAATACACAGATCGAAGTGCAAAATGCAGGTTGCTTTTGGCGAACAGGAAATCCGTCTAGTGGTACTCGCCGGTGTGGATAAGGTGCGAATTCCCCATCACACTCATCGCGCTATGCGTCATGTTGCGCATGTCGATGTGTGTAGGCATGAGCGATTGCATGTCTGCGCCAGTAGTCATGCCGTTGGGTTGATAGGCGACTTCATCGCTTTCCGCGTCCTCGGCCAAGTCTTCGATCGCGGCGCGCTCCTCTTCCATTTCCTCCTCGGAAGGTGCGCTGCCATCTGCGCTGGTCTCGTGTGTTCGGCGGTGCTGAGCCAAATTATCGGAGCGCGAGAAAGCCTTGTTGCAGAGGTTGCATAGGTAAGGCCGCTCTTGAGTGTGAGTACGGACATGACGCTTGAGGTGCTCTAAACGCTTGAAGAGACGGCCGCACATGGGAATTGGGCAAGAATGGCTCTTCTGCGGGTAGGGCGCCATTTCACTTGCGGTGGCGCTACGTGCGCGCCTGTACACGCCGTTGGCAGTACGCTGAACCGCATGATGCTGAAGCGGGAGGTGCCTGTAGTGCTGACTCGGGCTGGCGCTGTAGCTGCCGAAGTCCTCAGTGTGCACTCCGGTCATCGACATTGGCTGCGAGTGTGCGTGAGCTGGAGTGATGTCTTCACTGGCGCCTTCGACGGCGTTCAAAGGCGTGCCATGTCTCGAGAGACTCATCAGCTCCTTGTGTTCGCTCATCAAGGGGTTAGGATGCTGCGAAGTGTGCATGCTGGCTGGCGAATCATTGTAGGTGTTGACCTCTTCCGCCTCGGGGATGGCCTGCGGCACGACCGAACGTGACATGGATCGCCTCAGGTCGCTTGGCCGATGCACAGCATGTGATGTGATCATGCCATTGGATGTGATTGCGGAGGTCACGCCACCTTGCGTGAGCGATGATCGACGTCGACGCTGCTTATAGGTTGGCGAGCCTTCAAGAACCGAGTAGACCTGCTGTGGCGCATAGTTGCGAGCCATCGACGGGTAGTGAGCGCCGGCCAGGTTAGGCGGCACCGACAGTAGAGGATTGAAAGGCTGTTGGAGACCGACGTCGGGAAGAGCGGTGTAGAGACCAGTGTCTTCGTTGGCAATGTACGCAGGCTCAGAGCTCATGCCCATGGAGTTTTGAGGTGGTGTGAGCGGCTCGAACGATAGTCCACGCTGGCTGTAGTCCTCGAAGTGAGACGACACGAACGACGGAGCAGGTGAGTACTCCATGTATGACGGCATTGAACTGTGCCTATGCGTGATCTGCGACAGTGGCACGCCGTTGCGGTCGAAGACAGGGTTTACGGAATGCTCACGTGTCTTCTGGATTTGAGATGGCATTGGAGGCATCGCCATCTGAGAGTACGTTGGCATATGCGTCGGTGGCTGATCATGCATTGCTGGTGGCATACTGTATTGAGGCATTGACGTCTGGGACATCGTCGTCTGAGGCATTTGCTGTTGGTGATGTAGCATATGCTGTTGTTGGTGCTGAGGTGGCATCGATTGTTGCTGTTGTTGTATTGGCTGTTGTGGCATCTGCTGTTGTGGCATGATTGGTGGTGGCGGCATTGAGTCTGCGGCGCGAAGCACTGGTGAGGTCGAGTGCGATGGCGGCAGCGACTGTGGCTGAGCTGTGAACGTTGATTGGTTGTTTTGCTGAGCCTTTGTGAGCTGCTCGAACAGCGACTGCGAGGAGTCGAACTCGAAGGACAAGGCGGGCTCGTTGACTGCGACGGTCGTAGCCTCCTGGCCCATCTTCTCGCGCTTCAGGTCGCGCTCAAGGGCGTCGAGGAAGAGGCGGTCATGAGGTACGCTGTACCAGTAGAACACCTTCTGCTTCTTCTGTGTGCGAATGCAGTTGTTCTTGTACATGAAGTCTAGGAACGGGCTCTTTGGCTCTTCAAGCGACGCGTCGGTCCCCGACTTCAGGTTGCGGAGATCGGAGAAGATGCCCTCTTCGAACTTCTTCGAGTTCTTGACCGGCCTGCCGAATGCCTGGAAGCGGAAGGATAAGCATCGCACGATATCGGTACCGGAGATGTGGAAGAGATTGTTCCTGTTTGGCGGTCAGCTTCGTGGCTGGACGGGAGGGCCGGCATGCTGCAGACGGCAACGCACCATAGCACGCAAGACACATATTCGCCGGTAGGCAGCAGAAAGCGGCGGATGTACTGGTCCTGGCTCCAATCCACCGGTGCAGATATGAGGAAATACTTCACTGCGAAAGTGGGTTAGCCAAAGCGGCGTTGGGGGGTAGGCGCATGTTTTGTTTACGCGGGCACGCTTAGTGGCACGTACGATTGTCAACTTGCTGCAATGCGACGACCGAGTCGGCTGGCAGGCTCTGCTGCGCGTCTTGGTCAAGCAAGAAGGTCTCCGGTGCCACGGAGCGCTGTTGCGGCGGCGGCATGGAGGGGTGCTGGGTGCTCGGATACATGACAGCGGCGAGGCGGCGATGCGCAGCAAGCGACACGGGCCGAGCAGCAATTGCGCGACGGTTTGGAGAGGCACGCCTCAATCTCAAACGAAGGATGTGCGGTGTGTGAGATGATGCTCTGGTACGACTCCAGGTCGTTACGCGAAGCCGAGCGAGTGCGGGTGGTGTATCAAGATTGAAGGGAGGGGAGCCTGAGGGGGGGAAGTTGCGACGCGGTTGTCAACAGTCATTGAACGAGAAGAGAGGCAGCGAATGTATCAGATATGAAGCGCAGAATCCACGAGCCGGCTCGCGTTCGGTAGCAAAGACAGAGTTTGTGGTATAAGGGTATGAGGCTATGAGCGCAGGAGGGCAGATGCAGCGAGGGCAGGCAGGATAGGGACGTGAAACAGAGGAAAGCGTTGTTTCGGAAATCCTGCGACGGCGCCCGCCGTTCCATGCGAGGCGCTAAATCGGTCGCGGGTCACGGCGCTTTGGGCCTAGCATGCCCGTGACCGTGACCGTAGCCGCGACCAGGATATGGGTGGTCCCGCCTTCCCGAGAATCGCGACCAACAACAAGCCAGGGATACTCGATATCCACCATACATCTGCTCCTCCAAGCGCCCGGCGGCCAGCACACTGGGGCTTGAGCATACGTCCTGGCGCCCGCGGTCGCGACTCGCAGGTCAAATGGATGGCTGACTTGACCGCGACGCGCCCATAAAGACCGACATGCCTCCCGCGAACACAGCAGACCCCACCGCAATTTCAAGCTCAAGACACTCGCAGCGAGCAATTTGCTGGAGTCAGCGCTCCCGCCAGCCTTCCGGTCGCCGGTTGCGCTGTGAGTCTGTGACCTGTTCTCGCGCATCACTGATGAATCATGCCGGGAACGTGTACCTACTAAGTTCACCGAGGGCAAAGAGTCAGCGTCCCAGGGGTATGATGGTATCTCACAAGCAGGGAAGACTTCAAGCCTGCGCAAGGCTCATGAGCGTCCTGCTGCGGTGCCGCTGCGCGCAGAGCGTCTATGCTAACAAGATCGCTTGAAAGGTTCGGGCATGAAAGGGATCGGCAGTCGACATGCGCTCGAGCCGAGTCAAATACCCGTCCGTGAGCCGTGGCCCAGGCGTCGCCGCCGCCATTGGAAGATCCGGCTCATCGCGAACGTGCCTGCAGCTGATCTCGCGGAGCTAAGTACATAACTACTAACGACAAGGAGGAACAACCATTTCAAAATTCAACGTGCTCATTAGCCAGGACCGCACAAGCTGAACACTAATATCCCGCTCGTACTTCCTATATAGCGCAGAACTCGCCGACATCACGGTCACGTCCCTGCTTATGCACCTGGCTTCGCGAAGCCCTCGCTGGCGTGACTCGAGCAGGCGTACCTGCAGCCGCCAAGCCAGTGCCTGTTTCGTTGACCGCTTACTCAAGGTGAAACACCGCACGCGCCTTCGGTCTAGAGTCAACGGAGAACAACCACAGGGCACAGACCTTCAAAGTTCGGGCTTCCGTCCTTGCGCAATCATCATCCACTTTTATGATCATCCGACGACGTTCATTTCCACGGCCTTTCACTCTACAAGGCCGCTGATCAAAGCGTGGCCTCCCAAAGCGTCGCCGCGGAGGCCACGCTTTGAAGACAGGCTAAACACTATCGCTCAGTGAGCACATGGTGTGAGTCGGAAGGGTATATAGCGTGCAATTGCCATTCGTCCATACGGTTCCTGTTATAAAGCCCCATCGCACTTCAAGCGCTTCCTGGTGAGATTGTGCCTAATGCTGCATACGGCTCCGGTTCTTTGGCCCAGATGTTGATAGCCAATACCTGACGACTCGTGGTTGAATGACAGTACGCTTGCCAGCCAACGCCGAAGCTCACCAATCGCTTGCAGCATCTTCCTCGCAACAAACGTTCTGCCATCCCCAATCGTCAGATCTGCGGCTGTACACAAGTTCCTCCACTTCCTTGGCTATTTGGTCGGCAGTTCTGGGACCCATGGATGGCGCGCCTTCCTTGCTAGGCAGAACTTCCGACCCACGGCATGCGCATCACTATGGCATTGCATCAGTTGTTGCGCTTCCACAAATAAGCACTGTAGCACTATGAAACAACTATCGCGGCCCGTTACGCTTTCTCCACCACGGCTGGTTGGAGAAGTCTCGAAAGGCCCGTTTATGCACAACATCACCGGTCGATCAAAGGTGGCTGCTACGAGGCGCTCACGTACGACTGGGGATCTGCGCCGCACGCCATTGCTCCCACATCCGCACGCAACTTTCAAGGCGCAGTCATGCTTTGCTGGTTCGGATGACGGGTCTGTGCAACCGTGTGGCGTTCTTCCAGTGCTTGCTTTGTATAGTCTATTCGCTGGTGGGGTGAGTGCATGTCATCATCGCCATCGTTTGGGGGTAAAAGAACAAGAGACCGCTCATGGATCCGGGTGGTCGAAACAGGCCGGAAGTTCTAGGCATTCTGCCGTATGGACTGCAAGGCAGTGCAAGCGCTCACCATTGTTTCATCTGCAAGAGCGCCGCACCGTGCAGCCGTCCGAACTCTAGACCGTCCGCAATCCAATGCCCTAGTCTGCGTCCACCGGTCTCCACTCGGCCGACCGCCTACCCGCGGCGAGCGCGCTGGTTGCCATCGCTGTCATTCGCCTGATCAAACCAGCGACCCCTCCAATAGCTATGAGCTCAACCAAATGCGATCCATGTGGCTATCGAGACTTGAGGGTTTCGCCGCGCTCATGAGAGCAGATGCCGGCCAAGTCACGAGTGGCGAGCTGTTGCTGAGTGCTTGCCAAGCACAGGTCACAAAGGTGAGGGTGCAGTACATGGACCTCCACAGTCAACGAGTATCAGAAGTTACCTTCGGACCCTGAAGTTCACGAGCCGCAGTTCTAGTAGTTCTGGTATCCACCATCTCGTGCATCTCGTGATTCTTTCGGCGAAGGTACCGCACCGGCCAAGAGACATGCATCCACCGACATACATGCTGCATGCAGTACATGATCGATCATTGTCACAGGCTCACAGCACAGCGTATTGACCGGGCATCTGCCCCATCAACCTTGAGAATCGCGAATGGCGCGAGGAGACCAGGCAATGGCTTGAAGAGATTCTCCACTTCTTGGGCTTGATGGTAGATGATAGAGAGGTATCGGATACAACCAGGATGATGCTGTACTGCTTGCATATCAGACGACGATCTGCCAGCACAAGTCGACTCCGATGGCCCGGTGACCAGGAGTGCCTGCATTGAGGAGCACCGTGGCCCAGGTCCGGGCTCCTCCCGTCGGTGCGCTGGGTGTACACAGTAATCTGAAACAAGGCTCGACTTGGTTGGCGCCAATCAAACTCAGCTCTAGGTTGGTGGGAGTCGTCATCCGCCAAAAGCTATGGGGTGCGAGTCATTGTATAGTCGGACATAGTGATGTGAGGGACCCACGGTGCCAGTGTGCCGCGACTGTCGGTGGATCGTATCTGGAGATGACGCTGCTGTACTGCCAAGACTACCGTTTGCGCCCTTTGCCACCCATCCGCTGCTGAGGCCCTTCGATCGACTTGACATCGCGCGAGCTGAGTTTCAGAGTTCCGCCCCTGAACTTACCAACTCCGGGCGCGATGACACCTCTCTCCCTATGCTTCTCAGGCCGTGCAGCTAGCTTTGCTTTCTCCAGTATGATGCCGTTCTCTACGGCCTCCTTCCGCCTGGCTGCTTCCCGACCAGTCGCTTTGGCCGCAATCCCTTTGCGGTGAGCGAGTGGCATCCTCACCTGCTCGGTGGCAGGCTTCTTCGCGCCCAGGTCCTGCAGGCGAAGCTCAAGTGCTTTCAGCCTACCTTTGCCCTCGGGTGCTGCGGTTGGCCCCTGGAGTGATGACGAATCAAGCAGATGGGACTCCTTCAGCAGTCGTTGCAGAGCCAGATCCTGCTTTAGATTGTCGCCTTCTTTCGCATCATCTGCGCTGTCCACTTTTGGTCGCTTCGAGACGCTCGGAGATATATGATGTGATGTGGGCGGCTTCGGAGACTGCGGTGCCTATCAGTATGTCGACTTTCGTGGGCGAACAACAGGAAAACCCGTACCATGAACGCCTTCATCTCCCTCCTTCGCGCCTCCTCGTCTTCGCTTCGAACGACGTCGTGATTGACAATCTCAATCACAATCTCATCCGCGTCCTCCGACAGACCAGTCCAGTCGGACTCATCGTTCCCGTTACCGCCGTCATCGTCGTCAACGTCATCTTCATCTCCAACATGGGATTTCACGGCAGCTTTCACTGGCTTCGCGCTGCTCTCTAGAGGCTTGAACTTCGCTTCGAAGGCACGCTGGAAGAGCGCCCGTGCATCCTCATTATCAGACTCATTCTGATCAGTCCTGTCTACGACACCAGTCGTCCTCTTACGCTTGCCAAGTGTCACGGCCATGTTTGGAACATTGAGTCAGTAACTGAGCAGAGAAGATGTGGCGTCGAAAATGCCGAGAATTAGGTGGCAACAACCCTAACGCTAACCCCTCTTCGACTTCTTTCGTCTTCACATGACCTTCCGAGGGAATGCCATTTTCGATCCTGCTCAAGACACTCTCAACATGACACGCTTCAGACCTTGCATAGATCTGCACGCAGGCTCGGTGAAGCAGATAGTGGGTGGCACGCTGTCCACAAACAACGCGGGCCTCAAGACCAACTTCACGTCCGAGCACCCTTCAGCTTACTTTGCGGAGCTTTATCGCAAGCACGACCTTAGAGGTGGCCATGTTATCATGCTAGGGCCAGGCAACGATGAGGCAGCGCGAGATGCTCTGACTGCTTGGCCCGAAGGTCTTCAAGTCGGTGGCGGCCTCAAGGACAGTAATGCACGCGACTGGATAAACGCTGGAGCGGAGAGGGTATGCATGGATGTGTTGCAATCGTTGCGAGGGCCAGATTGTGTAGACTATGATCATTCTGACGCCTCGCAGTAGGTCATCATAACGTCTTTCCTATTCCCATCTGGCACCTTTTCGCTCGAACGTCTGCAGTCGGTCCTTACGTCGCTGGATGGTGACAGCAGCAAACTCGTCATAGATCTTAGCTGCCGCAGAGTAGGCGATGGTTGGAGAGTCGCCATGGACAAATGGCAAACCATCACGGATTTCGAGATCAATGAGGGTACGTCCTGACTGGCATAATGACTTCGGGCTTCCTAGTGCTGACCTTGGAATGAAGAGAACATTAGGATGCTCGAGCCATACTGCAGCGAGTTCCTGATCCACGCTGCAGACGCCGAAGGTCTCCAGGCTGGTATCGATGAGAGGCTTGTATCATACTTGGCTGAGATCTGCACCATTCCTGTCACTTACGCTGGTGGCGGACGCAATGTACAAGATCTGGAACTCGTCGGACGCTTGAGTGGTGGGAAAGTGGACCTCACCATTGGCAGTGCCCTCGATATCTTCGGTGGAAAGGGCGTCACATTTGACGAGTGCTGCGAGTGGAATAAGAGGCGGAACCGATCGGGGTAGTGAGATCCGTCACAGCCAACGGTCATCAGCATGACCGGTGTAGAACTATAGCGTACGAGCTCAGCCTATATCAGCGTACTGTCTATTACCGCACCCTGATACAAGGCTGCTGCCTCAATGATCGCCGTCATTCCGAAGCTTACAGAACGAGCACCGGCTTTATCACCTGCCCTTGGTGCATCTCGTCCAACGCCTTGTGCAGCTCCTCGAACTTATACATTGTCAGCAACTTGTCGAACGGGAACTTGCCATCCTTCCACAACTGTATCAGACGCGGTAGCATCACCCTCGGCACCGAGTCGCCCTGGTGCATACCTCTCGTCGTCAAACCTTTTACCAAGTGCCCTTCAATCGCAGCCGAGATCTTCGCCGTTGGGCTCCCGCCCACAATCAACGCCGTACCTAGCTTGTCTAGACACAAATGTGCTGCAAGGAGCACAGCTTCATGGCCAACACCGTCCATGGCAAAGTCCATTCCGGCACCGCGCGGCGTGAGTGCCCTGAGCTCTGCTGCGAGGTCTTCCGACGACTTATTGGAGGAGTTGACTGCATGCACGCCTTCGAGCAGCTCGCGAGGTATCATGTCGAGTTTGGTCTGTGAATTGTCTACCAGCACCAGACAAGCCGGACTCGTAAGTTTCGCTGCCAACATCGCCGAGAGGCCCACCGCACCACCGCCGAATATGGCTATGGAGGAGCCTACTGCAGGCTTCGCCACATTCCTGCTCCCTGTTAGCTAGTGTGCAGCTCACAGAGAAGGCTGTTGCAACATACAGCATAGCACCAGCACCAGTCTGAATCCCACAGCCCAAGCTCGCGAACAACCGCAACTCCTCCCTCGTACCATCGACCTTGACGCAACAGTTCTCCCTCACCATCGCCACCCTACTCATCGAGCTCTGCCCAAAGAACTGCCCATTCAGCCCTCCACCATCCGCCCCCTTCACCGCCACAGTCCCGTCAGCCCTGGTGCTGCCCCCAAAATTCAATGCCCGCATCTCATCGCAGTAGGGTTGCTTGCCACTCATGCACCGTCTGCACTCTCCGCACCACGCAAACGCCAGCACCACCGCATCGCCAGGCGTGACGTAGCTGACAGCCGAGCCGATTTCCTTGACGTAGCCCGCCGCTTCGTGCCCAATGATCATAGGCGGTTTCATGTGAAAGACGCCCTCGGCGGCTTTGACATCAGTGTGGCAAATTGAGGCGGCGGTGATGTCGACAAGGACCTCATTGGCGTCGAGGTCGGCATAGTGGACTTTTTCGAGTTTAAGGCTGCCCTGGCGGGCCACGTAGGCCTCGGTGGTGGTAGGCATGTTCAGTGATAGGTATTGATAGGTGGGTAAGGAAGCGCGGAGTAGAGGGACAAGTACGGGTCTCGATGATGATGATGTTGATGATGAGGAAAGAGGGGCACGGCAGACTTCTCACAGCTTGAATGGCATTGAGAGGGCACCGAGTAGTAAGGTAAACTATGAGGTACGCACGGTAAGGTAACGGTCAGGTAAAGTATACCGATCTCCAGCGAAGGCTTCATAAAGCTCCCAGTTGAGCACCCATCGGCGTCTTCTCGACAATAATGCAGGCAGACAAGTGGGACACAGTGTACGACCACTGCACGCGGCTTCGTACGAGGAGGCGAGCGTGATGCGACGGGTCCGACACTCTGTGAACTTTTCCACGCTTATCTAGACACTATGTTACAGTTACAAGACCAAGACCGCCACCAGCCATTCCCTGGCGAGCTCCTCTTCGCCTCGCCATGCATCATGCCGAGAAAGAGCGGAGAAGTAGTGCTGTATTGCTAACGACAAGCGCTGAAGTAGAGCAGACAAAACATTTGTACAGTGGTCGCCAGGGTATCAGGAGGTCGAACGGAAGCCAAGCATGGCGGCCCAGGCAGCAGGCAAAGCTTAGATAGCTTAAAACATGCCGCCGCCCATGCCACCCATACCGCCCATGCCGCCACCCATGCCACCACCCATCGACGGTGACTTGTCCTCTGGTGCCTCGACAATGACTACTTCGGTCGTGCCGAGCAGGGAAGCCACGCCCGAGGCGTCCATGAGCCCCGTCCGGACAACCTTGAAGGGGTCCAGGATGCCCGAAGCGATCATGTCGACATACTCGCCCTTGGCACTGTCGAAGCCCTTGTTGAAGTCGGCTCCGAACTCGTCCATGAGCTTGCCGACGACAACCGAGCCCTCGGTGCCGGCGTTCTCGACGATCGTCCGCGCGGGCCGGGTGATGGCCGACTTGACGATGGCGACGCCGAGTTGCTGGTCGAAGTTGGCGGTCTTGACGTTGTTCAGGGCGTTGGCGGCCGCCTTGAGGAGGGCAGTGCCGCCACCGGGCAGGATACCTTCCTCGACGGCGGCGCGGGTGGCATTGAGGGCGTCAACCATGCGGTCCTTCTTCTCGCTGACTTCGACTTCGGAGGCGCCGCCGACCTTGATGACAGCCACGCCGCCGGAGAGCTTGGCTAACCGCTCCTGCAGCTTCTCCTTCTCGTAGTCGCTGGTGGTCGGGTCGGCCATGACGCCGCGGATCTGCTCGCAGCGCTGGGTCAGTGCGTCCTTGGTGCCCTCGCCGTTTAGAATGACGGTGTCTTCCTTGGTGATGGTGATGCTGCCGGTGGAGCCGAGCAGCTCTACGGTAGCCTTTTCCAGCTTGATGTCCAGCTCGTCGGTGAAGACAGTGCCGTTGGTGAGGACTGCAATATCGCCGAGGATGCTTTTCCTGTTGTCACCGAAGCCTGGCGCCTTGACGGCAGCCACCTGCAGCTGACCTCGAAGCTTGTTCAGGATGCAGACAGCAAGCGCCTCACCGTCGATGTCTTCGGCGATGATGACGAGAGGTCTCCGCAGCTGCTGTGAAAGCTCGAGGGCTGGCACGATATCCTGCACCGCCGAGATCTTCTTCTCCGACAGCAGCAACAGCGGCTTCTCGAACTCCACCTTCTGCGACTTGGTGTCGGTGATGAAGTATGGCGAGATGAAGCCGCGGTCGAACTTCATGCCCTCGGTCACCTCCAGCTCATCCTCGATCGTCTTGCCCTCCTTGACAGTGATGACACCCTCCTTGCCAACCTTCTCCATCGCTTTCGATAGAAGCTGGCCGATCTGTACGTCGCCGTTGGCGGAGATGGCGGCCACTTGGCTGATCTCCTCGGATGTGGTGATGTCCTTCTTGTTGTCGCGGAGGTACTGCACGACCGCCTCGACGGCGGCTTGCGTGCCTCTCCGCAGGTCCATTGGGTTGCATCCGGCGGCGACGTTCTTGACGGTCTCGGAGAAGATGGCGCGGGCGAGCACGGTAGCAGTGGTGGTACCGTCACCGGCAACCTCATTGGTCTTGCTGGCAACGTCTTGGAGGAGGCGAGCGCCGAGGTTCTCGAACTTGTCCTTTAGTGTCACGGCTTTTGCGACCGTCACGCCGTCTACATCACAAAGGGTTAGCATGCACATTGACTACTAGTCGCGAGTGCAATACATACCCTTGGTGATCTTGGGCGAGCCATAGCTGGACTCGATCAGGACATTCCGCCCCTTGGGCCCAAGTGTGGTAGCGACAGCCTTCGCAAGCGTCTCCACACCTTGTAGCAGCGCCGCCCTACCCTCTACACCGAACTTGAGCTCCTTGTGCGCGAACCTCTGCTGCACCAGCGACCCGGGCGTTATTCTTGCTGAGCGAGCCGCCGCTCGGGGTGCGGATGTGAGTGCGCGCTGCATGCTGGGTGTGGGTGGGAGATAGGTGAACGAGTGTATGAGATGGACGCCGAGGATTCCAGATGCAATTCGTAGTCGCGTGAGGGAGGAGATGGGTTGGTGTGGGAGTGATGGTTTAGCAGAAACAGAAACACTCCCGAAGCCGCTCAAGAAGATTCCACGGGCCCGAGCTTCAGCACGAGCCACTATCGTGAGTTCTTGGCAGCTAGAGCCTCGCCTTCAGTCCTTCGGGCTTCCGTGACTCCGTCCTCCCCTCTCATGGCGAGCGTGAAATAGCATCGCTTGAGCGGAAGTGTCAAGGAAAAGACAGCAGGATAGTAGGCATGCCGTCCTTCCATGCCTCTGCACCCTACCATCTCAAGTATACCATGCGGTCATACTTGAGTGCGGATAGTACCTCCGCCCCAATGACTATGCCTACACCGAGGAGGCGGAGAGTACAGCACACCACCCGAAGCTGCCCAGGAGCCTCGCGGAGCCGGGTAGATGGTACGACCACAACCTCACACCAGGACGCACACAGACAGCTACTCCACAGGCAGCGATGTCGGCGAAGAAGGCTGGGAAGCTGCCTGTTGCCAAGCCGCAGTGCAGAAGCGAGAAACGCATCGTCGAAACCCTCTCCTTTCCGAAGGAGAAGCGTGGCAAAAATCTTCTGGGTAGGCCAGTGGGAACCTGCTTAGACCGCGTCTGCGCGGAGAAGCAAATGTGCATAGCACTGTGTACGACGAAGAAGACTTGGAACTTGTGGGCTTGCTACGACGCTTATCTGGTGTGTTTGGCCTTGCACAATATGAGACGTGCTGTGGGTTGATGCACGTACTGCGAGTGCCTTTTCCGTAGCTAACCAGCTGGGTATCGACATGGTAGCTCTGTAGTACGAACGTTCTGACACAAGATAAGTACCTCTACATAGTGTAGAACCTGTCCCCGAAGTCGCCGAGGCCGGGTACGATGTAGCTGTGATTGTCTGTCAGCATTCCTGATTTCCAGCACATGTGCATAGGTTCATTGGTACGCACTTCTTCTCGTCCAGCCCTTGGTCGACGAACGCCGTCACTATCCGCACCTTTGGGAACTTCTGAGCAAAGTTCGCCGCGCCTTCGGGCGACGCGATGAGGTTGAGGAAGAGGATGTGGTCTTCGGGTACGCCTCTGGATCGTAGGACGTCGACGGCCATTAGTGCTGAGCCGCCTATTGTCACCGTTAGCATGCTTGCAACGTGACTCATATCGACACCACTATCAGTCCGGCACGTGTTGCCGGCAGACTTACCAGTAGCCAACATCGGGTCCAGCAACAGTGCCCACCTCTCGCTAATATCCTCGGGCAGCTTGTCGTAGAACAGGCGCGGCTTGCTGGTCTCCTCATCTCGCTGGATGAGGATCTTGCCTATCCGCACGCTGCGGCAGCACTCTCTCAATGCCTGCTCCATGGCCTCGCCGGCACGCATGATGGAGACACCGCAGATCTTGCCCTCGAACTTGACGCCTGCGTAGGCGCGGCCGACGGGCGTGGTGACGGTGTGGGGCAGGACGGGCAGGTGGTTCAGCGCTTCCTCGACCAGCAGCCGATTGATGCGGTTGCTGTAGAAGATGAAGTCTGCTCGGTTGGTGTTCTTGTCGCGGATCATGCTGTATACGTCCAACGCCTCCGTCAGTGACTGCCCTGCTAAGGCATACTCTCTGGTAAGTGCTGGGAACATGCGAACCTACGTGAGTAGTGATATGAGCTGGGGTGTCTGCGGCAGGACGGTGACGTTCTCGTGCGCGACCTTGGTGGAGACAGTCGCCGATGGCCTCTCCTCTTGCGATCTGTACGCGGGCCCCAGGTGCTGGCTCGGGGCGCGTTGCAGGATGTTGTCGTCCGACATGGTGGGCTGGGTATGCCTGAGGGCCTCGATGCTGCCTCGTGCGAGTCGTGCCGCTGTGGTAGCCGCCTGTGAAGGAGAAGAAGGGCTTGGGGGGTGGTGAAGGTTGGCTACGCTTCAGAACGGGTGGCAGATCGTTGGATATGCTCCTACCTGTGCAATGGCCTACAGCTCGAAGATACGATAACAGTTTTCGAGTCTGTTGCTCAAGTGGGACCGCTGTCGCGTGCCGAACTACTGCATGCGAGACCCCGCCGCTAGGACGACCCGAGCGGTCCATCCCGGCGCCAGCGCTGCACGTGGACCCTGTATGTTTTGGCGGAGAGTCTCACCTGCAACAGACGCGCTGCGCGTGAGCTGCTGCCATACTTCTTCCGATTTGTTTGTGCCAATGAGACAGCGCTCACCGCCACTTGGGTACATATAGCTGTTGTGCGCCCAAACCAACACACGGTCTCCGGCGAAGCAACGAGGTTACAGACGCGCCCGCAACTCCAGGCTTCACCACATGCGCCGAGCGCACACCACGGCCGAAGTGAGACTGAGCCAGCAATGACCTCGCACTGAGGTTCTTATACAGGCTGCATCGAATACGAGCGCATCGACAAACTCGACATCACTACTGGCTGTCAATCCATACGCATCGCGCCTGGCAGCCACAATGGCTACAGTCTCGTCAATGTCACACCAGCGGCAGAAGAAGGTGGTGCGTTACGGCAAGAGCACCTCGCGATCAACATATAGCACCACGCATGTAGCGGACTTCCTTGACGATGACGTGCCAACTTCGGCGGCCATAGCAAGCAAGCCAAGCGTGAAGGAGACATACGCGGTGCAGAAGCGAGAGACGCCGATGACACTTGTCGAGAGGATTGAGACAGACATGGGACTGAAGACGAGCCCGATAAAAGCAGGAGGCTGTGACGCAACGCTCGACAAGGCAGTAGCGCCCGTGGAGGAGAAGAAGAGCACACCGAAGACTGTGAAAACACGCGCGAGGAAGCAGGACGCTTTTGATGTGCCATCTTCGGAAGATGAGCCTGATACGGAGGTGCCGGTGAAGCGCATCTCACCTTCGAGGTTCAGGGCCCGGCGAGCGTTGGTGGACGATACGGCGTCGCAAGACGCGCAGTTGGCACCGTGGGAGAAGCGGAAAGCTGCGCCGAAGCCCGCTGGCAATCACAGCGTGGTCGCCACCAGAAGCAACGTTCTAAGCAACGCCCAAAACAGGCCCACCGTCGGACCACTGGTACAGAAAGCTGCATTGCCAGTGAGTCCGCCGACACGCGAGATCGAGGCAAATGTGACTAGTGCAGCAGCCAGGCTTGCGGCGCGAAGGCAGTTGGCAGGCAGCAAGGCGCCGCCTAGGGCAAAGGAGCTCGCGACTGCGCCGGCTGCGTCTAACAAGCGCGCCGGAACGCCAACAGAGTGCACGCTATCAGGCGCATCCAAGCGGGCGCGAAGGTCGCCCACAGCAAACGACCTCCATGGCGATGCCATGATGGCAGATGAGCTACCCATTCCGAGTTGCAACATGTCCTCGGCAATGTCAGTCGCACCATCAGCCGAACTCGACGTCTTCGACCTGCCAGATGACAGCTGCGATGAGGTTACATACGCAAAGCGTGCAGTTGCAACGTCAAAAGCGCCACGCCAGAACCCACGGAGAGGTCAGCTGCGTTCTTCCAACAGGTCGACTCCGAGAAAGGGATTGTCAGCTCCGGCGCGCTTGACAGAAATGCTTCCTGTGGACACCGATAGCACCGATGCTCCTTCGCGGTCTCCATCCGCGCGGCCAAGCGTGCCGTCGACTCCACGTAGAAGTGCGACGCCAGCGAACGGAAGAAACACCGCGACGCCGCCGGTACGGCTTAGCAGCAGTGCCAGTCCGGCAGCGAAGGGAACCAGTACCTTGACGCCAAAGCAGACACAACTGTGGAGTCAGCTTCTGCCAAGTGATCCGGTAGCGCCTTCCCCGAGCGCATTGGCGATCAAAGAGCTCAGTCTTGCTGGCAAGCGACGCACGGCCGGAATCGCATCGTCACTCACCCGTACGTTGACGAAGTCGAAGAGCGATGTGCCGGAGATGCATCGCAGACGGACCAGGCTTGTGGATCGCTTGAGGGCCGCAGCACCCAGCTCTGATGATGAGCTTTACGACGGAGATTCTGACGAGGGAATGGGAGACGCGGAGATCGTAGAAGCGGTCGCGTCAGTCACGGATGAGTTCGTTACAGAAGACATGGACAAAGTCGCGGTCCTGCAGTCACAGAGCCAAAGCCAAAGCCAGGCCACCGAAACAGGGGCGAAGATCACTTACGCTCGGACGCGCACTTACCTGCCTGAAGATAACCTTGAGGACGGACTGATGTTTAATTTGCCATCCGAGACGCCTCAGCGCCCGCCGACCCTGGCCCGCGCACCCAGTAAGACCAATGCCGCTTCGCAGAAGTCGGCTTTCGATCTTGAAGACAGCGATGATGAAGGGGGCGTCACGGTCAGAACGCGCACGATTCACGAGCTCAGAGCATCTGGCCGTAACAAGCGCTTCATGGGTGACACTGAGGCTTTGCTGGGTGATATTGCAGACCACAACATCTCTGCCAGAAGCCGGAGACGCAGCGCATTCATGGAGCTTGCGACCAAGCTTGCCGATAAGGGCTACGTTGAGCTATTTGTAGGGCAGGGTTTCGAGCATAAACTGCTGGCCGAATGTTGTGCTACTGCGGACGACGTCGCGGACTTTGTGCTCGCTTCCACATTCGCGCTCTTACTTACTGCTGAGCCGCCTGCGCATACAGTCGCCTCGCTCAAAGATGGCGGAATTTTCGCATGGCTCGGCAAGCGTCTGCCGCAGAATGTCGAGATCAGCAAGCTCGCGAAGGACCGCCGCAGCAACATGTCCAAAGCGACGCAAGGCACGCTTGCAGACTTCGCTACGACGATGCAGACACAGCAGTCTCTCTGGGACCAGTGCAAACCGGTCTCGATGTCCTCACGGCTCATCGCTCTCAAGGCATTGGACCTGCTGGTGGGGACAATGAAGAGGCACGGAGACAGAAGCGAGCTTTTGGACGCAGAGCAACTGCAGCAGGTGATGACCGTCCACGCCGCCTCCGCCACGGACACGAGCCTCTCCATCTCCGTCCTTGAGTCGCTCTCGACGTCCGCGCTGGCCCTCGCATGGCCGCAGGACGTACTCGAGCGCCTAGCCAGTCTGCTCCCGTTCCTGCACCAATCTCACGACATTACGCCACACACTCTGTTCCTGACGTTCAGGCTGACGCTTAACCTCACCAACGACAACCCGCGCAACTGCCACGCTTTCGCTACCGCAGAGGTGGTGCGCTATCTGCTGCATGCGATCAAGGGGTCGTTCGATAAGCTCGAAGAGCCCGCTCTGGACGAGCAGCGAGCCATCGATCTAGACCTGCTCGTCTTGGCAATGGGCATCACGATCAACCTCGCCGAGCACAATGAAGCGGCGCGCCAACACGCCGTCAGCGTAGCAGCGACGCCGACCCTCGACGCTCTACTCGAGATCTTCCAGCAAGGCCAGAAGCGCATCGAGGAGGCCGAGTCCGTCGAGGAATCCATCACGAACGTCGCCTTTGGCTACTTGGCCGTGATGCTCGCCAACGTCTGCCTCGACGCCGATCCTCGCGCGTGTATTGCCGCCAAGCTACCAGGGCGCAACCTTGGTATGCTGACAGCTGCTGTGGATGAGTTCGTCATGCACCATCAGAAGGTCGATCTGTTGAGCTTCGAGGGCGAGGAAGGTGTGGAAATTTGGAGTGCTTTTACAGCGAGGCTGAAGGGTGTGCTTGCTCGGCTCAAGGCTGTCGCTGACGAGGGATAGCGGCATGGATGTTGATGAGATGTATTCGCTACGTCACTCGCATCATGATACATAGAAGTGCAGCCTCTTGATCGGCAGGTGGGCTTGGAGGCCCGTGTAGATAGTAGCTGATTCACTACATGCAATGCGAGAGATATACACCTCTCGCCGGCCAAGCACTGCGTCCTCCTGGTTCAATCGAAGACGGCGACCAGCCATATGCATTGTCTCACCACCCGCCGGTTCCTCGCCGCCTATGTCCTGACGACCCCTTCTCACTACGAATCCGTCTGCATTGTGCGTCTGTGCTCGGCTCTCGCTCACAATGCCTGCGTGATGGTGAACAATGCATGACTTGTAATGAGAACCAGCCATGATGTTGGCATTTGCGCGCTGTGACTCGCGGCAAACAGAAGCGACTGTCCAGCCAACCAATCCTTCGCCACTCCGCGTCTCGCCCGTGACTGGGCACCTCCTGGGTCAATCCACAGGCCGGGCAGTTTGTTGGTAAGCGTGCAGCTTAGCGTCGCGTGCATGTAGTCGGTCGAGATGTCGTGTTTGATAAGCGAAGTTCAAGCGAAGTTCAGGGCATGCTTAAGCTTGACGGTTGACAACGCTACAAACATCAATACAAGAGCTGATGTCGATGATGATGGCACGGAGATCGTGCTCGCACGCCAAGGCGCTTCCTTTTGCAGCACATACTCCGGCGATCGTAGTTTCCTGCATCACATCGCACCAACTGGAGTGTTGGCGGTACAAGTAGCACAGTGACGCAGTGCTCATGGCCAGGACGCCGGCATCGAAGCGCCGTACTGACTGATGTGTTGTCTCTCTCGCTAAGCAGACCGCCGGTAGGTCGTGCTGCTGTGGGTGCAAGGCTTTACGGGTGCCTTCTGAGAGAGAGACAACGGCGGTGGATTTGCATGCGACATTGGCGAGCCGAATTGCAGCATGAAAAGCAAGGCTCCTTTTCTTGGCGATCTCCTCATTGACGATTGGCATACTGCTCCCGCTGCGCCCGTAGCTGGTCGAAGTCGGGGAAACTGATGTAACCGTCGCGCTTGTGCATACAGTCTTCCCAGCTGGTGCGTCGCTGGGGCGATGAGCATTCCAAAGGCGTAGAAGATGGGCTTGACTTTGGGCTGGCAGACGTCTGGCTCGTCCGTCCAGGTGACATTGACCTTGTCCTGATGTTGGCCAGGAACGCTGTTGCGTTGCCGGAGCTGTTGCTGCCGTCTTGCCGAGAGTTGTATGAGTGCTGACGGTTAAGCGAAGGCGGCGGAATAGTCGAGGGTGTCAGCGGCGAGCGCTTGAGCATGGTTGGGGCCGCCATGATGTGCTAGCCGCAAGAGTTGGTATATCTGTCTTGCAACGACACTGATCGGCTGGACAGATGATCACGGTGCATCTACAAAGTCTTGCAAAGTTGGGCGTGCGTGAGCAAGGAAGAGCGAAAGTGATTCCTTACCTCCTGTCAGATTTATACCGTCTCTTTATCCGTGCGTGTACGTATTTGAACGTGCATGCAGGACCGCAGGTCTACTCATCAGCAAGACCAAGGCAGGCGGCGGGCAATGTCGGCCAGTCGTCATGATGCAAACAACCAACCGGAAGACTCGCCTGCACCTTGGGCAGACATGGATGCGCTGTCAAGCTACCTTTGGCTGTTCCGGCCCGCCCTTCTGCAGGCATGGATGGCTCGAAGCCTCGAACACGCACCACGAGTCGCGTGCTCGGGGCAGCGGTCTTATTCGGCGCAGCACCGTAGTTCTTCAGCTGAGGGGCTCGTGTGTTTGGGTGTGGAGCAAGCCAAGTCCGGAGCGTGTATGTGTCCACCAGTAATAAGAATACGTCTGCGGTACCGCTGAGGGCGCTCGCCGCTGACACGCGAGCTACACGAGCACCGCGAGCACACCACGGAAGGCAGTATCGTAGCTGCGGGTTTGGAAGCGGGTGGCAGCCATGTGGACTGCTCGGCTAAGGGTGGACGGCTGCCCAGTGCCCAACGCTCCTCGGCACGGGAGCAAGCCGCATGCAGTCTGTGACTCTGCCACGGACGGGGCGTCTAGATTGGAAGTGCCGTGCCTGATTCGATAGGCACGCCAGGCTATACCTTATGCATTCTTAGCTGACCCAAGAACGGGGCTGTCGGAATGCTGCCACACTGGGAGCAGATAGTGGGCTAGATCGCCGCTACAAGAGGCAATTTAGCGGAGGCTTCCTACTGGTACATGGTGACTTTCACCGACTCTCCATGATCCATCATCTCAGATTGATGACAGCGAGCTTGCGGAAGTGGAGGCGGTAGATTCTACGGAAGCCGGTGTGTGACTGCCGACGAATGCTCGATTCGTGATCGTACCGCGAAACTGTGAAATCCTGCTTGGAGCCCTGTTCCACAATTCGAAGAAGGGGCGGCGAACTTCGCGAGTCGCGGCAAGTCTCAACCTACCCCGCCAGTTGTGTGCGTGTGCGTGTGCGTTGGGTACGCGATGTCGTGGCTCTCCTGCAGCCAAAGCAGTGGAGACGGGCGGAATCTCCGTATGTGAGTCTCATGTCACGGGCGATTGGCGGCGTGGCCGGCTACACAACATTGGGGAGTGCGAGATGAGAAAGGAAGGTGCGAGGAAGGGAAGGAAAGGAAGATCGAAACTGTTCAGCGACGATCGACAAGATCGGCGAACCGATCAAGGGCAGGCTTCAGCAGCGCGCTGGGCAACGGTAATCGACGGTGTGGCGATAGCTCCCGCTCCACTTGAACTGTCATTGAACGCGAGCCACATGTTTGAGTGCTTGCTTGCTTCGTGACTCATAGCCCATACATCACAGATCATTGCCATACACACAAACACCCTTCAACGGCGCCCCAATTCCAGCGTCATCCACGTCTACCGTGGCGTGCCTAGCGTCACACTCCGGGCGCTGGTCACTCCGCATACTTGTTGTGAGACTCCGCGCCAAATCCTCCATCACTGCGCCGCTGATCGAAACCTCGCGGACACCGTACAGTTGCCGCAACGGCTCGAGCATGAGTTCCAGGTCTCCAGCGACCTTGATGCCGCCTTCGCGCTGGCGGATGATGTCGGGCTTGACCGCGTCGAGAACAGCGTTGCCATTTGAAACGCGAATAGTAACTTTGGTGAGTCGGCGCTCCACATTGTTGCAATCCGCATTCCCGCCGGGTTGCTGAGGAGGTGGCTTCAGCGCATTGACAAGCCTTTGCACCTGCCTTCTCAGGCCATGTGTGAGGCCTTTGCCACCCACATTGAACTTGAGCATCCCCGTATAGCTGTCCACGTGGTCGATGTGCACGACCACTCGCTTCACGAGACGCATATACCGCTCCGGCAGTAGCTCGAGGAAGTCTTTGCTGGAGCTCGGCGCCAGCCCATTCGGTATCAGCCAGCGGAAGCGGAACGTGATGCCAGCGAAAGTGATGAAGAGCAGGAACGTGCTGGAGCCATAGACGAGCTCGGCGCATTCATCATGCAGCTGACGGCATACAGAGAACAAGTTGATGTTGCCTCTTTGCCACACAATATTGCTCGTAACGTTGCCGCTGACAAAGTGGTTCGCAGGCGCAGCCGCTGGTAACATCATACCCTTTAACTCGCGCTTCTTCACCGCGCTGGTGCTTGCAGGGTTGCTCGCAGAGGCAGCCGCTGGCAGCTCCATGCCCTTGGCTCCACGCTTTTGGACGGCGCTGAAGTTGCGCGCATGGCTGGCTAATGGGTTCTTATCTAACAGCTCCTTCGTCCTCGGCAGCAAATAGCGAAAGATCTCCTGCCTCAGCTCCAATGGCAGCTTGAGCAGTGGGAACTTTGGCTTGAAGCTCGCCGGCGAGCGGGACCGGTGCATGAGCTCGTCGAAGGACTCATGGCGCGGGAGCTGATAGCGGCCATCGTGGGTGGTCTTGAGGGTGGTGGGAGCCAAGTGCGGTGAGATGTGATAGTCACGGCAGTTGTAGTGGCCTGTGTCGCTCATCCAAGCAGGTCGTGGAGAGGGAATGGGAATGAGTGGTACGGACTACGGAGATATCCCCCCTGGAGTCGGGCATCCCCGTACTGGCCTGTGCGGCTCGCCGGGTACGCGGCGATGCTGTGGAGACGGCTGGAGCCGCTGGACCCGGGGGCAACGGTGATACCGTCAGTCATACCTCCCCTGCTTGCATCGCCCTCGCCCTCATTTCTCCTTCACCACCACCACCAACAATGAACGAAGCGCATACGACGGCCTTTACTGGCCTGGCGATCATGCCCATCGACTCGACTGTTGGCTGCGAAGTCTTCACTTATAGCCCCAATGGAGGGGTCGACATTATCTGAGCCCTTCGTCCCACCACCCGACGGCTCAGAGCAGCCGTCCGGTGCCCAAGCATTGATTGTGACCCGCGTGGCTACCGTCCGACAAACGACACGACCGCCCGCCATGCTCTTCGACGTGCTCCCCAACGAGATCGTCTCGCAAGTCTTCCTGTCCCTACCGAACATCTCCTCCGTCCTCAACTTGGCCTCCACCTGCCACCACTTCAACCATGTCTACCACAAGCAACGACTCGCCATCCTCACCGCAACAGTCGATGCCGAATTCGGCCCCATCGACGACATCATCCAGATTCTGACCCAGAACGCCTCGCAACCCGCTCACGTCCGGAGGACTGTGCCCATGTCCGATGCTCTCCTCAAGCAAGTGCTCGCAGTCGGGAGGGTGGCGCAAGAGTGGGAGGAGGTATACCCGCTGAAGAAATGGAAAACGGACTTCGCCAACCGCCGTCTCCTCACGCCCACCGAGCGCTACGCGTTCCGTCGCGCAATGTACCGTCTCTGGCTCTATTCCAAGGCCTTCAACAATCGACAGTACACTCGCCTCATCCGCAATCTCCCGCCCGTCATCGACACCCGAGCCGCCTTGCTCCACAACTACAGCACGCGCGGACTGGCCGAGATGCTCGATGTGCACAATGTGCTGAAGGACACGATCGCGAACAACATCTGTCCCTCCAATGGCAAGATCCGGCAGAAGTTTCAAAAGCGCTACCCCGAGTCGAATCAGCAGCTCCTGTTCAACATCCACCTGAACTACCCACCTCCACCAAGCCCATCGTGGTCGTCATCGGAAGGCTGGCTCAGCCCCTCGATTATCACGTCGGCAAAGTACCATCAGTCGCACCTCTCCCGTTTGCAGCCCTCGCGCTTCCACGAGCCGGGAGCCGAGGGCTGGGGTGACGATATCGGCCATTACTATGTTGTGGAGGATATGATGAAGCTTGACCCGGAGCAGATCTTGTTTTTGAAGGATCGGTGTCCGCTCAAATCGCATGTGGAAGCTTATGTGCGGACTGCCGAGGGTGGGGGCGAGTGGTTTGCGAACAATGGCGAGACGTTCTCGGAGACGTTGTGGTTTGTGTTGAAGCAGCGTGGTGGAGAGGTGGATGCGTTCAAGAGTGCTGTGGAGGAGTGTGAGATGGGTGTTGCTGTGGTTGAGGATTGAGGGAGGGTGGAGATTGGAGAGCGCCGGTACCGGATTATGTCTGTAGCCAGTGCATCTGTACAATATTATTCATTCGATTCGAAGACGGCTAGTTCGCCACTGCTTGGTCCAGCAGTGGGTGAGCCCTGGAACCGTGGTGCGCTTCCCATGGGCTGGCAAACATCGACGTTCTCGTATACTATGCCCAAAAATGCTGGTCGCTGCCGGCCTTCCTGTGACTGAGCTGTGTGTTACTCTACTTGGCCTGTGAGTGGTGAGAAGCGAGTGGCGTTCCAATGAATGGTCTGCAGCAATGCCAAGACAACGCTGAACATCCTCAAATTTGCCCCATCTAGGGTCACCTCTGCATCGAGACAACGCAATTCTTCGTTGAACGACGTATCGAACAAGGCTGCGACGGCGGTGGCTCATACATCCATTCCGAGGCAGTTGCTACCACGGCCACTCGGACCAGCCTTCTCGCTTCTACGGCGGCGTATGCAGCAGTAATGGCGGTGTACCTGGGCACGGCGCTGCCTAGCTCGACCTGAGGCATCGCAGGTAGCAAGATAGCCAGGATGGCTGGGGTGGTGGTGCAGTGGTAAGCCGTGCGCTCGGCGTCGCGGCCAAAGCTAGTCAACTATGACGGGAATCAGCAGCGGCCATGTGTTGGAGTCGAATGTGTGTATGCCTCCATGATGAACAGATAATGGAATGATGCAAGGTAATACAGACGAACGAAGCAGAAACGCCTGGCTCGATAATAAATGCGCTGCCCTGTAGCGCTTTCTACAGAGATTTGCCATGACTTATACTCGGCTTTCCACACTGTTCCCAAGGCGATATCGACTCTCTAGAGCGAGCTCGGGGTACTGAAGGCGGATACGCTGCCTCATGGCCAGGGTTTTGCCACGGAGATGAACTATAAACCTATGGCATAATTAGGCAACATGATTATTACACATCACCACACAAGGACATAAACCTCCGGCTCATATGTTACCAACGCCTCATACCGCAATGCACTCAAGCGTTGTCCTCGCTGCTGTCAGAGAACCCGCTCTGCAGCACAGCTTCATACGACTTCGCAAGCACGGTCGTGTTGCCAGGAGCAAGCAATGTCGCCCTAGCGCCAAACACACCACGTCCGGTGATCGAGCCTTTGCTCTGGGTTGCCAGAGGCAGTGTGGACGAGCTGCTGTCGAGGTCCCTTTGCAGGTAGCAGTCCGGGCCTGGATGTCGGTCACTCAGGCTGCGATGATTCGGAAACCAGCAGAACTCGTCTGTGAAGCCGGAGATCTGCGCCATATCGGCACTCGGAGCCGCAGACTCGGTGTAGACTGACGAGCTCAGCGATAGCGTCTGTCTTTGATCTTCCCATCGCGACACTGATTGGTTGGTCATCCGTGCACCAATCTCATACATGTCAGCGATGAGGTCTTTGATCTGGGCAGCCATATCGTGCAGCTCACCAGTCTTAATCCGATCAGCCGGTTGGTCAGCAAAGCACCGTTTCATGATGTCCAGCACAAAAGGAGACTGATCAAGGTCGGTGGCTGCGAATCTTTCAGCCAGGTCTGGAGGCTCATGGCTGTTGAAGCCCGTCTCCTCCTCACTATTATTGAATGTACGCACGAATGCCAAACTGTAAACCGCAGCTCCAAACGTATATACATCACTCGACCGGGTCAAGATCTGGGTGCCATGTAGCTTGTTGTAAGCTTCCGGATCGGTCTGACGCAATGCCACTGCACATTTCGCTTCCGGAGGATAGTGTCCAGGGGTGCCTACGGCACCCTTGCTCTCGGATTCGAGACAGGCAAATTCGAAATCGCCGAGAACGATATCTGGCATGCCATACTTGTTGCTTTTGCTGCGTAAGAAGATGTTGTTTGGTTTGATGTCCCGGTGTATCATGGCGTTGTGCTTACCATGAGGTCGCGGAGAACTCAAGTCACCAGACGGTCCGTAGCCATGATGAAGGTAGGCCAGAGCATCGCTCATTGACGCAATGAAGTGCAGAACGAAGATTGGCGCTGGTAGATTCCGTATGCCAACCAGAGACTCGCAGTAGTCGATCAAGTCTCCTCCAGAACAGTACTCCATCCTGATATTGCAGATCTCTCTGGAGTTGGAGTCTCGCACAGTGGTGTAGCCATGCCAAACGATGATATTTGGATGTTGCTTCGTTAGTCTCCCAAGAGCCTTTATCTCGCCCGGTAAGTCACATTGGCGGTCAGCAGGATGGTCCTTCAAGGCAATCGTCTTCACAATGATGAGCTCACCGGTATGAGGCGCTTTGAGCAGCTCAACTTGGCCTTCTCCGCTCGCCGGAAAGCGGCGCACAAACTCGTAGCCCGCCGAGTCCCGGGAAAACGGCCGCCCAGCACCGTTCGCAAGCGCATCGAGTTGCGAGCCCGTGAGGCTGGGATAGTCGGGCATGATAGAATCGCTGTACCGGCCAAAGTTGGTGTAAGCCGCGGGATGGACGCCATCGAAGTCGTCGAACGAACCGTAGCCGCCTGGTAAGCCCGCTTCCTCATCAGTAGGTGTATGTGGCCGAGGTGCATTGAACGGCCAAGCTCGCCTACGCGCTCTGTCTCGTGCCTCCCGCACAAAGCGTGGTGATCTTGCCAGCAGAGCCTCCTGGCCCCTGCATCGGATTCGACGGTTGAAGATCTCGCCGCAAGTCAGGAAGATCGCAAGGCAAAACATGACGGGTATGACCAGGATGAAGACGGTAGATGCGACAGGCATTGGTGAGCGGCTAGGAAACAGACAGGACCGGCCCGTAACTTGCTGATTGCCCCAGTTGCGGAAGGAGATGGTGTCAGTGGTGAGCTTCAGGAGTCGCACACTGATCCAGGAATGTACCCAAGAGCTTGAAGGAACCATATTTGACCATACCTGATAAGAACAATGGACGAAGAAGCACGCTGCAAGTCTTTGAGGGCTCGTCGATGGAAAGATCTTTGGTCTTTGTGTGAGCACAATGGGACAAAGGAATACTTCTTACCTCTGTCCGCAGGCGAGCAGTGGGCTATGGTCATGTGCAACGGCCATTGCCTGTTAGATGGAAGAGATGTGCTAGCCCGCATCGTGCCACGATGGTGCCATTTACGTTTAGTAAAAAGGTCGATAGGTATTTAGTTCGCTTTGGTAGTGTCATTTAGGTGCGCCTCATGAAGCCGACATTGCTGGTGGTTGATCATTAGTTGGAGCGCGCGACCTATTAATAAGGTGAAAACATGTAGAGCAACATGGCACCCGTCAACGGTGAGAGAAGACATCTGGCCATTTTTCACCAGACTGGAGCTGTCCTCCGAGCCCTCGTGGAATTTCCAGAAGGCCGCAATGATGGTTCTGACTGTCACCGATATAGCTGCAAGTCCTTGGTAACGGGAGAGAAAGAATTCTTGCGCCATCACCTCGTCCGCAGCCGCCTCAGAGGCTCAGAGCAATCTCCCAGCGCTGTAATAAATGCAGTCAGCTGATGATGGCCTGGAGTGAGGTGAGTGTCAGCGACGAAACGTCTAGAAGGAGGTAAACCCCCGGAAGCGTTGTGATATTGATACACTGTTTCCAGGTTCTTCTGAAGTTCTGAAGTTCTGAGATCAAGGATACGCTGCGCTTACACCATGTGCAGGCGGTGAAGGTCCGCTATTGGCGGTCGATAACGCGTTTCATACTTTTGCTGCAGGCTAGCCAAGAGCATGTGGCGAATGAGCGGTCCGTCCTGAAACTACTTGGCATCGGCTCTCCTCTGTCGGGTAGACTTGATATCACATTTACCGCCACGCAAGCAGACACTACGCGCATTGCGCATCATGTGGCGGAGTAGCTGATCACACCGGTGGCGGTGGTGGGCCGGTGAGGTGTTGTGCTGATCGTAGACGCGATAGTGGCGAACACAGTATATTTGGAGCGTGTTATGCGTACATGACTACATGTCCTGAATCTGGGAAGCGGCGAATCGAAGCAAGCTTTCCAAGTTTCCTGCAGGCATTATTGCGGACAACGCCAACGGGTGGTGTAAACAACACATCTTGAGGTTACCTCCACAACGAACGTCTTGGACATATTTTCGGCGTTTGGCGCATCATCGGAGGTTTGACGAGAGAAAGCTCCCCCGTTATTTGTTGACGGCCGAAGAAGTTGTTGATTTCTTCAGTGAAGCGCGCGTGGTAGATACGTTACGCTGGCGGAGATTTGATTCAGGGGTGGTGCACGTCACTGCCCAATATACGGTACCTTCTCCGAACAACAGCACTCCCGAACCCTGACACGCCGAGACTCTCCAACACCTCCCGAACGCTCAGTCTGGCCCTGTACCACCGTCGCTACCACGCTCGCGCTAACATCGCTGTCGGAAATGGCTCCAACGTGCGTCCCTCCACCGCACGCATGGAGAAGCCAAGTGCCAATGATGCCAAGGCACGTTATACTGACACGACCACCAGACTGACCTCCCAATGGCGCGCCTTCTGGCATACCCTGACCTCCAACGACCGACACGCCTCACACGACTCACCCTACCGCACCGGCAACCACGTCCCGCTCCCCCAAAGCCGCCATACACCACTCACATCGGTCGCTACCAGCGCGCTCGAAAGCCGCACTGACCTCGACTCCTCATATGCGCAAGACCTCGAGGCCGGCAATGGCTTCATCAGCAGCAACGGGCCGATGTCGCCCAACGGAGCGTACTCACCGGGCATGCGGAAAACGCTGCAAAGACAGAGCTCAGGAATGGACGCGAAGATGGAGGGTGTAGGCACGGGCGAGATACAGATGCAGAACTTCAGCGAGGGACTCCCACCTCCGCCGCCTGTCAGTCACACGTGGAAGCGCATTGATCACTGGCTCGAGGACAACTACGAAGAGCTGTTCGAGCAGCTGGGCTTTGGCGCGACGGTCAACGATGTCAACGAGTTGGAGCACGAGCTGGACTGCACACTGCCGCAAGAAGTGCGCGAGTCATTACAGATTCATGACGGCCAAGAGCGCGGCGGGATGCCAACTGGTATGATCTTCGGCTGCATGCTGCTCGATTGCGAAGAGATCATGCAAGAGTGGCAGAACTGGCGCGTGGTCAACGAGGCCTACCTCCAAGAGGCGCAGAACTATGAGATTCCGCAGGCGCCCATCAAAGCGTTTGCCGGCTCCTCATCTTCTGCGGTGCCGCTTGCGCAAGCCAGCCAGTCCACCAACCCGCAATGGCGGAAAGAGCTGTTGGACAAGCAAGACTCACAGCCAGCGAATGCGATCCAGAAGACCTACGCACACCCAGCGTGGATCCCGCTGGCGCGTGACTGGGGCGGCAACAACATCGCGGTGGACCTTGCGCCCGGCCCGACTGGCAAATGGGGACAGATAATATTGATGGGCCGCGACTACGACTGCAAGTACGTTATTAGCCGCTCTTGGTCAGCCTTCCTCGCTACAGTAGCGGACGATATGAGCACCGACAAGTGGTTCATCGAAGAAGAAAGCAAGGAGCTAAAGCTGCGGGAGTTCAAGCAGACTGGTGTTGAGCCGGCCTACATGGACATTCTGAGGTGGAGAGCGGATCAGAAGTACGGCCGAAAGAAGGCGGCAAGGAAGTCGTTGAAGATCAACAGTAACATCGCCGGGTCGGGACATAACAACCTCAGCCCTTACTCAAGCCCGACATCAGCTTCAGACGACAGAGGCAGGAGTCCGAACAGGATGTCGAACGGCAAGCAGCCAGTGACGTCAAGTCCAAGGGCGCATGTTGGCAGTCCGCTCGCGCGCGTGACGGAGGAGCCGCAGCCCCTCAAGCTCGACACCAGCGGAGACTCGACGGCGGCCAGGAAGCTGGAGAAACTCGTCTCGGTCGATACGCCGCAGTCGAGGTACTCGCTCCAGAAGGAGAAGCTGGTCTCCATTGACTCGCCACTGCCGAGCGATGAGGCGGAAAAGCGATCGAGCTTTCCGTTGCCGAAGTCAAGGCTCAGCACCAGCGTCTTGAGCAGCGATGAGATGGCTGTGGTCGACTCCGGGATGCTGAGTTCGAGGGCCCAGGAGGCTGCCGCGCTCGGTGGCGCGGAGATGAAGGACGTGGCTATATAGCGCACATGTCCTGCGAGCAAGCGATAGATTGATGAGGGAGCGGGTCATTACGTATGGCGTTCAAGCGGCGGAGTGACCGAGAGGGTACACAGGCTCTAGCAGTGCACGTCTTGTGCCCAACCAACACCCAATCTTGGAGGGTGGTTTTCCGCGCTGCAGCGGGTGGGCTGAACTGTATTACTGAAGATTTGAGCGACAATTGTATGCATGCGCGCTGACTCGTGTCTTGTGCCTCCGGCGAGCAATGTAACAACAGACAGTGTGCATTGCTGTAAGACTATGGCGGTCAAATACGCTGCAATGCAACGACTGCTTCCAGTTCTTCTGTCACCGCTCTGGCGCACGGACTGACGTCTCATCTACTAGCTGTTCCTACGACTCCCTGCTCGCGCGCAATAATGTCTGGGACACCGCAACACTACTCCTGGCTCTGCCTTCACGACACTGGATTGACCGGACAAATCGCGTGACTCAGACACGGGACGTCAAGTGAAGCTGACGATCACAGCATCCTAGCCCCCGACTCTTTGTCTCAAGCCCACGGCATTGTCTCGCAATGTGTCGGACAGGCCAGTGAACAAAGCACGAGGTAGGTGTTATTTTAGCTGACAAGCTCTCAAGTACACGGTTGATCTCGAGCGTACAGAGTACTTCTTCTCTGCATAACACAGCACGTTTGGAGCAACATAGGCAGCCTGGCGCTGCTGTCCATCCGCACTTACTCGAGCACTCGTGCTAGGTACACATGTTGTGCTCAGCCTTTCCCGGCATGTTTGACTTCCTGCCCAAGCTCAAAACACTCCTTCGCTTCAGCCAGACCAACAGCAGCAACAAGCCCGACAATGATCGCATCCAGACAAACATGCCTCAAAGCGCTGCAGAACATCGCTCCCAAGACCGTTACCAACACATCCACCACCTCGCCAACAGCACCGAAGGCGAATTGGGCATCGTGCGCTCAGATCGTACTGGCAAGCTACTCGTAGCCAAGCACACCAAAGCCCGTCAAGTCATCCGCCTCGGCGACGGGCCCATCTTCACCTACCCCAACGAAGCCAAGATTCTGCTCAAGACGCTTGGGGGCGCGGATCATCCCAACATCATCCATCTCTTCGGGGCGGAGAGGTCCTGCATCGAGCCAGGTAGGCACTTCCTCTTGCTCGAATACTGCTCTGGCGGCGACTTGCTCGATCAGATCGGCCAGTTCACCAAGATGGGCAAAGCGGCTTACGGAGCCTCGCGGCATCTGCTGTTGCGCAAAGTACTGCCGGCCGATACGCTGGCGCATCCGCCGAAGTTCGCCGGGAACTGTTTGGTGCCGGAGATGTTTGTTCTGCACGTCTTCGTCGGCTTGGTGTGGGCGCTGGCGTTTCTACACGACGCTTCGGAGCATGAGGCTGTCATTCACGGCGATCTCAAGCCGGACAATGTGCTGCTTCGCTGGTCGTCGCGGAATGAGTGCGGTATGCCTGACATTGTCCTTGCTGACTTCGGCGCCTCGCAATTAGCGTCGAAGACGATCGGGGTCACTGGCACTCCTGGCTACGACAGCCCAGAAGTCGTTGGAATTGCTCAGCTGAAAACAACCGCACCGCAGGCCTTCGAGTGGAAGCGGAAGCAGCGAGTCATGTCCACCAAATCTGACATCTACCAGCTTGGGCATCTGATGTACCTTCTTACTACTATGCAACTGTGGACCACTGGCGCTGATCCGGAGGCGTTGACATTGCCGCAGGAATACACGACGCAGCACTGCCGGCATCTGGCGACGACGGTAGCTTGGTGTTTTGCTGTGCGACCTACTAAGCGGCCGTCGGCGACGGAGGACTTGCTAACAGTGATTGACACATTCAGGGAGCAACGCGATGGCCTGTTTCGGGAGCGTGGGCCTTTGCCACAGGCTTGCTGGAGGAAGGCTGTAGTGTGAGTAGTGACCCCGTGATTGGGACTCGGTTCGACCAATGGCTGCAGGCTGCAAAGGCAGCGTTCGACAATGGGTGTTAGCGGCCATGAGGCCGAAGTCATGATGCCGTACAGAGATGTAGCGGATGCAGTGGATCCTCCCTTGGAGCACTGTCGGGAAGAACCCATAGCGTTCTGTGCACCAGGGCCTGTGGACTCAGGTAAGGCCCGTGGTCCATAGATGGGCTGGAATGGAGTAGTATGCGATACCGGAACAATCATAGACATGAGCAAGCCCTGTATGAACCAGTCGATCAAGCAAACAACATTCTCAGAGCATTCTCAAAGCTTCCACCGTACCGCCCATACTCTGGAAGGGATTGGGCGTACTGAAGGCGAATACGCTGCCCTTTGGCCGAACTCGTCCCACGGAGATGAACCATTATCAAGTATTCGGTCAAATTGTATCCCTGGAGCGAGCAAGTTTGGCCTACTAAAACCGAATGCACTGCCTTTTGGCCGAGCTTTTCCATGGACATGAACCATTATCGAGTATTTCGCCAATCCGCATCGCTGACGGGCGAGTACTTAATGACGGGTCAACATGTCAAGCGTATCTTTCGCGCATGATGGGGCGCCCAGGAAGCGCATAAACGAAGCCTCCTGCTCATTCACGAGTGAAGTGATGACTGGTAATTGGCTCATGGCTAGACCCATACACGGTACGCTACAGAGCAAGGGCGTTGAGTTGTAAAGGTCACTGGCGGCACGCGGCTCCTCTCGACTTCGGGGCCAGTCGGGTGGACAATGATGGTACAATGCAATGCAAAAGCCTCCACCACGGTAATGGTTCCAGCGCCCAGAACTCCGTCCAATGCGTCTGTACATGTTGTCGCCAGTTCATGTAAAGCTCCAGTAACACCACGCCATGCATGCAACCAACTCCCATCATCCAGCTCCCTCCTACCGCTTCTTCCCAGGCTTCTTCCTGCTCTCTGCATCTTCGTCAGCGCCCACACCATCACCTCGCATACGTCAGTCTCGAACTCACCTGCAGCGCTCTTCTTCTTCTTCGGCGCGCCCTTGCCCCTGCTCTTCGAAATCTGGATATGCTCCAGCCGATCCTCCTCCTGCTCGTCATACATCTCGTGACTCGGATACAGCTGCTTCAGGTCCTTGAACGTAGCCACTCGTCGCGGGTAGTAGGCTGCGAGCGAGGGGCCGCGCAGACGTTGGCGAAGGACCTTGTTGCCCAGGCGCAGGGCGGTGGGGTTGAAGATGGTGGAGAAGATGCGGGATTGGACCTGCAGACGGGGTGAGTGGGCGGCATGGGTGGTGCAGTAGATGGTGATGTACCTTCATGAGGTCCAATATGCGGGATCGGGGGACCGCCATGGCTGCTACAATGCTCCTTGGTGTCTGTTGCTCTACTGTAGCAGTCTGGTGTCGAGCAGTTGCGCCGCCCGAGCTTCGGCCCAATGCCGAGATAAGATTTGGCAGTTCGACACAGCCGTGACAGCGACCTTCTCTTCCGCGCGCAACCAACGCACCGCATCCAGCTCATCTCCTCGCTGCAGCAGTCACAATCACAGGCAGCGCTGAGGAGAGCTGTGCCTGCTAACATGAGCAAGCGACCCTACGAGGACCGCGAGCGCGGCCAAGCGCACAAGAAGCAAAGGCAAGACGACCAGCACTCGTACTCGCACGACAGCATCGTCCGCCCGCAGCACCGCGACACCGGAGACAATGCGCGCCCGAGCGCAAACCAAGCACACCCTCACGACGACGCACTATCCCGCCTCCCACCACCCACCGCCGCCCTCGCCGCAGTCCCGTCCTACACCCCCTTCACCGTCTCCGCCCCGCTTCCACCACTGCCCGACGTCCTGGACGGCGCCCTGAGCACCGCCCCCTTCCGCCACAAGTCCAGCGCCAGCAACTACAACCGCTCCTCCAACCCCAACGACGTCACCTACGAGAAGCTCGAATTCCTCGGCGACGCCTACCTCGAGCTCCTCGCCAGCCGCCTGCTTTACGCCCGCTTCCCCAATCTCCTCGCTGGTCAGCAGTCCCAGCTGCGCGAGCTGCTTGTCAAGAATGAGACATTGGCCGAGTATGCGCGCGCGTATGGGTTTGACAGGAGGGTGCAGGTGGGGGATATGGAGCGCATGATGCAGGATTCCAAGGATCGCGGCAACAAGGGCTTCAACAAGGTCCTTGGCGATGTCTTTGAGGCCTATGTCGCTGCTGTGGTACTCTCAGATCATGAGGAGGGGTTCGCGGTGGCGGAGAAGTGGATGACGGGCCTATGGGCGCCGAAGCTGCTGGAGGCGGCGGAGAAGGAGCGCTACTTCACGCCGAGTCTGTCATCCTCACTGCAGCACTCATCGACCACGACAAGCGGTGCCGGGAATATGCTGAAGACCTACAATCCGACAGCCAAAGCGGAGTTGCAGAAGCGCCTCCTCTCCGGCCCGGGCGCGAAGCTGCAGTATGAGCCTTACCAGAAGTCTGTCGAGTTGAAGGGCGATCAGTTAGGGCAGAATCGGCACTTCATCGGTGTTTACCTGACAGGCTACGGATACGAGAAGAAGCTGCTGGGTAAAGGTGAGGGCAAGAACAAGGTTGAGGCGGGCAATTGGGCGGCGACAGAGGCTATGCATGGCGAGGCGAAGGGGTTGGTGGACGAGTGCGAGGAGAAGCTGAAGGTGGCGAGGGATGAGAGGCGGTTGGAGAGGGAGGCTAAGGAGGCGAAGGGGGAGGCGAAAGTGGAGGGCAAGGCGGAGGGGAAGAATGAGCCCACTTGGTAGCGAGGAGGGGGAGGGCAGGACGTGCGTCCAGGTTGGTGTCTCCTTTGTGATGTCCTCCACCTACCCCTTAGCTTCCTCCAGACCGCGACGCAATCCGCCGAGCATTGAGAGGCCTGTTCACACGCCTGCACGCTCATCGCTTTCACAATACGTTCGGCACGCGCTCTGCGTTTCGTTACGTCTCTGCAATATACGCTGACGTTGACCAGTCGCGTGTCGATACCCAGCCAGCGATATACAGGACTCCAGCCGGGAAGCGCTCAGGCTGGCGCGTTCCACCTCGTGTCTGGTCTTGGCATTTGCCTTCTGCCAGGGCTCATTACGCACATGAACCCGCCATGTGAGCCGCAGCCACACTTACGTGGTCACACGGGTGCTCAAGGCAACAAGAGGGTAGGTCTGGCGAGGGGTAGGTGCATTGTCTCCAGCCAGTGGAAGGCATTGAGCCAACTGGTGGAGATTGGGCCAGCTTGCGCTGTTCCCTTTTCCTACATCGAGGACGCCGTGTTCGCAGAGACTGTGGCCAAAAGTACGAAATATAGCTCATGACTGCTGCCGCGCCTGAATGGTGTATACCGTATATATTCAGTGCATGAGGCATTCACATTACTGGTGAAACACGGTGTGAAAGCTCTCTTGGCGGTTCAGAAGATTAGACCCTTGGTGGGATTTCGTCACTAGCACGAGAAATTGTTCGCTGCTGCTGCCCAACATAACGACGAATCTCCTAGTTCAGAAGGCAACGGTAGCCATTACACCTAATCCACCACTGTCACGAGCACCAGGGCTGCCAGCACCTTGGCGACTTAACTTGATTGTGACTCAACAAAGCCTCCCGTAAAGATCGCCACCAGCCGTTGCATCGAAGAATTCTCGTATCGATAAAGTAGCGCGCCCCTCCAAAATCGACTCCACCAAGCAGTGAAGGCTCGAGCCCTCTTTCTTCCTCACCCACTCTTGCGACATACAACCGCAAACATGGTCTCCGCATCCAAAGCAGCGCGCCAGGCGAAGCAGGAGGCTGCCGGCAAGCCAGCCAAGAAGACGGCGGCGTCGAAGCTGACGTCCAAGAATGCATCAACCGCGTCGTCGATGAACGGCGATGAGACGCCTCCTCTGCTCGACGGCGACGGCAACCCGCTGCCCGAAGCGGAGCAGCCAGTCACCCAGCTGCAGACCAAAGTGCAGAAGCTCGCGCTGCAAGAGGACAAGGACGGCATCTCGGACCGCGTCACGACGGGCGTGCTGGCGTCGCTCGAGGCCAGCCGCGACGTCAAGATCACCTCGGCCTCGCTCGTCTTCCACGGCAAGGTGCTCTTCAACGACACCACGCTCGAGGTCAACTACGGCCGCCGCTACGGCCTGCTGGGCGAGAACGGCTGCGGCAAGTCGACGCTGCTCAAGGCCATCGCCAAGCGCGAGTTCCCTTTCCCCGACCACATCGACATCTACCTACTGAACGAGGGCGCCGCGCCGTCCAACGATGGCGCACTCATGTGGGTGGTCAAGCAGGCCGAGGCCGAGCTGCAGAGACTGGAGGATTTGGCGGAGAAGATCCTGGAGGATGAAGGTCCGGACACACCAAAGCTGGAGGAGCTGTACGAGCGCATCGACGGCATGGACCCGTCCACCTTCCACACCCGCGCCTCGCTCATCCTGACTGGTCTGGGCTTCAACAAGACGACCATGGACAAGATGACCAAGGACATGTCCGGTGGCTGGCGTATGCGCGTCGCCCTCGCCAAAGCCCTCTTCGTCCGCCCATCCCTCCTCCTCCTCGACGACCCGACCGCCCATTTGGACCTCGAAGCCTGCGTGTGGCTGGAGGAGTACCTCAAGAAGTGGGACCGCACCCTCATCCTCGTCTCCCACTCCATGGATTTCCTCAACGGCGTCTGCACCACCATGCTCGACATGCGCGGGAAGACGCTCATGTACTACGGCGGCAACTACGACTCCTACATGAAGACCCGGACCGAGCAGGAGATCAACCAGGACAAGGCCTACGCCAAGCAACAAGACGAGATCAAGCACATCAAGGAGTTCATCGCCAAGGCCGGTACGTACGCCAATTTGGTGCGCCAGGCGAAGTCGAGGCAGAAGATCCTCGACAAGATGGAGGCCGAAGGGTACATCCAGCCCGTGCCGCACGACAGAGTCTTCAGCTTCCGCTTTGCGGACGTGGAGAAGCTGCCGCCGCCGGTGCTGTCGCTGGACAACGTCACCTTCTCCTACTCGGGCGTCAAGAAGGACAACCTGTACGAGAGCCTGGACTTCGGTGTCGACATGGACAGCCGTACCGCCCTCGTCGGCCCGAACGGTGTGGGCAAGTCGACGCTCCTGCGCATCTTCACCGGCAAGCTCTCGCCCACCTCCGGTTCCGTGTCGCGGCACACCCACTTGAAGCTGGGCATGTACAGCCAGCACTCGGCCGAGCAGCTCGACCTGACCAAGTCCGCGCTCGACTTTGTGCGCGACAAGTACCCGGCCGTCAGCCAGGACTACCAGTATTGGCGCCAGCAACTCGGCAAGTACGGGCTGTCGGGCGAGTCGCAGACGGCGCTCATGGGCACGCTGTCCGAGGGCCAAAAGTCGCGTATTGTCTTCGCGCTGTTGGCGATTGAGAGCCCGAACATGCTGTTGCTGGACGAGCCGACGAACGGGTTGGACATCCCGACGATTGATAGTTTGGCGGATGCCATCAATGCCTTCTCCGGCGGCGTTGTGGTCGTGTCGCACGACTTCAGGTAAGCAATATGCAACATGAGAAGACTTTGGAGCCACGAGGTTGCTAACATTCATCACAGGTTGCTCGACAAGATCGCAAAGGACATTATGGTCTGCGAGAACAAGACGGTGACGCGGTGGAATGGCAGCATCGGCGAGTACAAGAACACGCTGCGGAAGAAGATGCTGGCGCGCGGTGGCGTGTAAAAGCGTGCCGCTTCGAATTTTGCGTAATGACACTCGCGCACGATGGCGGTGGCCCCTCCCTACGACTGTGGCCCCTTTGCTACTGTTCAGCCATCGCACCAAGCGGTGGCGGCGACGTGGAGAGATTGGCACAGCTGGACGAGGGCCTTGGGCCGTACGATCATGCATGATGGGGTCTGGGAGCATTGGCTGGATAGACAGACCTAAAGGCGTTCGTTTAGATTTTGCGTGAAGTATGAGAAAATGCATCAAATCAGCCTACTCTTGTCACAGCATCGTGATCGTGGTAGGCAGCCATAGCTCACCGGATTGCAAAGTGACTAGCTGTCCTGACGTGGACAAACGTTCACGCGCTCGTTGCTGTTTGCCACTCGTAAATCTCCGGCCTTATGTTCAGGCCTATTGGCCTCGTGGCGCCGGCTGTCAGTAACACGGTTACAGCAAGCCCATATAGCCGACCGGCGCCTTGACTGCTTGCTTGATTCCTTCGTGATAGAGTAGCCGGAGTCTTAGATCAGATTTGAACCTGATGGCCGGCGATATGGGAGCTTAAAGGTCTCTTGTCCGGGGATGGGTGGCCAGGTATGGTTCCTTCGCCATCGGCTTTCACGCTGGGTGGCAGCCTAAGGTAGGGTGAAAGGTGGCAAGCACGTGATTGAACATGCCGAAGTCGGACATGCAGAAACGTGAGCAGGCGAGTCACGGTCAAGATCGGAAGAGTCGGAGGACCTGTCACGGCACGCAAAATGAGAAATGGCGCTCAGGAGTATTGGTAAGGTCATGTTCAGCTATCTCAGAGCTATCTCGCGCAATGTGCGCATCGAGCTTCGGAGAGAGGCTAGGCAGAGCAGCAGGCAAGCACCGGAGTGCACCGCGCCACAAGGCAGCTCATGCACGCAGCTAGCATCAGTATCATCGTAAAGCACTCATGAAGCAGGTAAGCAGCCCATTCTTCGCCGTGAACGCCGTTTCGCAGCCGTATCCACCAAAATCCAGTAGACACCGCCGCAGTACCATGCGCTCTAGCTTCGTGGGCTGGTCGTCGAAGATGTTTGTCGTATTTGCCGTACGCAGAAGCTGCGCACGTGAGGTTGTGAGGCAGGGAGGTCCGCGCTTAGCGGTCCTCGGCCCACTCGTTCTCGCGGCGGATCTGGTCCTCCTCCTCTGGCGTGAAGTCGTTCTGGATGTTGAACGTCTTGCGAATCTCCTCCGGCGATTTGCCCTTGATCATGTTCGCCACCGTCTTGCAGCCGACATCGAGCAGTGCCTTGATGTCCATGTAGTTCGCCGCGAGGATGATCTCGAAGAGCATCTCTTGATCCACCTGCATGAACTTCTGGTCCCAGTCCTCGATGTCGGTGGTCTTCTTGCGGGAGTCGGCGTCGTCGTCCTGGGTCGGCGCCGGGTCGTTCTTGTGGTGGGTGCACCACTCGAGGACCTTGCGGAGGACGGCTTCGGAGACCTGCGGGCGGGGTTGGGGTTAGCACGTGCGCGGAGGTGGTGGTGGGGTACAGTGAGACAGTGAGACAGTGACTTACGTTCATGATGGGGATCGGCTCCTCGCCTGGCGAACCGAGATCCTCGATCATGTTCTTGATTAGCATGCTGCGCTCGGCGATCTTGCGCTCTGTGAGAGGTGTCAGTGAGCTGTCGGCGAGTGAGTGAGCGGCGCGTGGACATACCAGTCACGATCTCGACATTGTCGGAGCTGACGAGCTTAACCTGCTGCTCGGCCTCGGCAGACATGTTGATGGTATGGATGGGTGGTAGTGGGCGTGTGTGGTGGTGGTACTGGCTGTTGGTGTTCGGGTAGTTTGGTGGAGGCTTTGATGGTTCAGAAGCTGGTGGTTGCTGGTAGATGTATTTGATAGTTCGGGGTCGTGGGCTTTTTATGAAGGACACAGCGTTGCCTGTTTGCGCTTGGGCCACCTTTTGAGTGATTGCGAAGTTTGCAGACTGCACCGTGAATGAGGCAAGTGATTGTGAGGTCGCAGGTACCTGCAGGCAGGCAGCGGCCTTCTAGGCGCTAGCGCGGGGAGTGACGGTACCGTGGGCCGTGACCGTGACTATGATGACTGTGACGAACGATTCACCGGCAAACAATATTATTTCTTGTTCTCTGAAAGATGCTTTGCTCCGGAATCCGCGCTGTGAAGGTGTACTCAATCGCGTAGGGTTTGCAGGATAGTTTGCAGGATAGTCAAAGAAATGTGCTCAGGATGAGGTCAGGATCTGTATACAGACCTTAGGCAGATATATGACTAAGCGAACGTCACGTGCTCACCTCGTTGTATACGGGAGAGACCAGGTTATCGCTCTATGATGAAGAGGCACTCATTGTCTTTATTGTAAGCTGTAGATACATCTGAGACCTATGACTGACACTTGAGTGGCGGAAGATCGTCAATGAGATGGTAGGTCTGTGCGTTTAAGAGACGCATCGCGATTCGCGAGACCGACGCGAGCCAACGCGGACCAGCTTTATCAGACATGCGACGCCATACTGCAACCCGGTCAACAGCGGCGTTGGTATGTCTATCCACCTGAAGTCGAAACGTAGTTCAGTACCATGCGGCGCATTGTCTACCTATCCCTGGTCCTCCTGCGGCTCTACTTCACGACAGTCCCGAGCTATATCCACCCGGACGAGCACTTCCAGGGCCCAGAGATAATCACCGGTACGGGGTAACACTCAAAAGTCGCATTGTAGAACGAGATCTGACGAAAAGGTAGGTGCTATCTTCGGCTGGCCATCGTACACGACCTGGGAGTTCACGTCCGAGCGGCCCATTCGCAGCGTCTTCCCGCTATGGCTCATCTATGGTCCTCCCTTGACTCTGCTTAGGTGGATTTCGGAAGGCTTAGGCTACGATGTCTTCCCATTGCCGGTATTCTACGTTCTGCGAATCCTGATGTTCGCGCTGAGCTTCGTCCTGGAAGACTGGGCGCTTCACGAGCTTCTGCCAGTGAAGAGCGAACGAGCAACAGCGCTGATGCTGGTCGCCTCTTCATACGTCACATGGACATTCCAGATGCATAACTTCTCCAACAGCATTGAGACGATCATCGTACTCTGGTGCCTGGTCCTCATGCGCCGCATGAAGGACAACAGCGAGCACACGCAGTTCAGGCTATGCATTGCGCTTGCGTTTCTGGGTGTACTGGGCGTCTTCAACCGCATCACTTTTCCGGCGTTTCTCGTACCTGCAGCGGTGCAGCTAGTACCTCACCTTGCGGTCAAGCCGTGGCGAGCGCCGGCCATATTGCTCGCGGGACTCTTGACGACATTGGTAGCAGTCGCGATGGACACTGAGTACTACACGGGCAATCGGCTGCGTTTACGAGATTTCTTCAGCACCGCTGTGATGACACCATGGAACAACATGGCCTACAATCTCGACGCAGCGAACCTCGCGCAGCACGGTCTTCATCCCTTCTGGCAGCACTTCGTAGCCAACCTACCTCAGCTCATCGGCCCAGCAATTCCATTGCTCTTCATTTCTAGCAGAAGGAACACGCTCTTCTGGTCTGGCATTACCGGCATCGCCATCCTCTCCTGCTTCCGTCACCAAGAACCTCGCTTCCTCCTACCAGCCGTGCCGCTTCTACTCGCATCAGTCGACATACCGAAGCGCTTCACGCAGCCCTGGGTCTACGCGTGGGTGGCCTTCAACACACTAGCCGCGATTGTGTTCGGCTTCTATCACCAAGCCGGCATCATCCCGGTGCAGACCTGGATTGTGCAGCAGCCCGAAGTTTCACACGTAATCTGGTGGAAGACCTACAGTCCGCCACGGTGGCTGCTGGGCGAGCGGAATGTACACGTCAACACGACGGACCTCATGGGCATGTCCGGTCCGAGCATGATCAGGCAGCTGAGCGAGTCCGCTCGCTGTCATGGGGAGGGGGATGTGACACTTTTGGTAGCGCCATCTAGCGCTACGTTCCTTGATGCGTACACCTCTTCTACAGAAGAGGAACCAACGCTGATACTCGAGAAACTGTTGCAGCATCGCCAGCACATTGGGCTTGACGATCTGGACTTTGGAGATGACGGAGTGTGGCCTACGCTGAAGCGTGTCGTTGGGAGGCGAGGCTTGACGGTTTGGCGAGTATCTAGGAACTGCTGAGCTGCGGTAGCAGAAGCCAGGATCGAACTCCATCCATTGTACAGTGTACTCTACCACGCGAAAACCGTCCAAAGGTCTATGCTCTGGCTATGTACGACGCATTGGTGCGCGCTCCAGAGCGCTCCTTGTCTCCCCATCTCCATCGTGTTCAGAGGTACTCTGCTGTTGGTCGCCGGGTCAAGATCGGTGGTGTATGTTGTCCGGCAAAGCGCGAGACAACAGTCCAGCACAGCTTCACTGAGTGCGGCCCTTCTTCGAGCTGCGAGAGGCTGAACGTGCCCTCGAGTCCCTCTCAACGTCAGCAGGGTGACACATAGATCCGGCGTGGCACGGGCTGCGACAGAGCTTACTGTCGGACTGGACACACGACATCATCACCTGCCTTGTCTCTGGGATCAATGGCTGTTGCTACGTGAGCTCATCGTTGGGATGGAGTTCACGAAAGCGACACAGTCCCGGTCACTGACTGTCACCATAAGCGTCGTGGTGGCCGACGTCCTGCTCCATGCCTCACCTGGAAGGCACACCATCAGCCATTCCCCCACTCTGTAGACACTGTCCATATCCTTGATCTGATTACAGTGGCATGCCGGCCAATACGAAGGCTCCGAGCGATTGCACTTCTTGTGTTCGCTCACTGTGCTGCTAGTGCTTTGCTGCCTTGTATCTGTGAGGTCCCTCAGCCACCTCCATATCTATAGGTTATTGCCGTTTCTTTAAAGGACCCTGGGGTGGATCGAACGTTGACTTTCTGTAAAGGTTCAGACCCATACTGTGTTTTGTTCATTGTTCCTCGAATAGAGTTGCCAGTTATGGTGATAGTAGAGTGCATGGACAGCCGGTGAACACTGACCATTATTCGATTGGGAGAGCGTGCTGCTGTTTTGGAACGCATCAAGCATTGACAGGCTGGGTCGTGGTGGTCATGCTTCTCATTATCAGTACACTACTAGAAGGAGCAACGCTGTGCAATCCACACAAGAAACAATAACGCTCAACCAGCAGCATGCAGTCTATCGTAGGCTCTTGCGAAGCACTTGATCAACCTCTCGCATTCGCGGCCCATTTCATTCCACCTTCGCCATGCGTCCATAGCAACTCCCGATCTCACCAGCCCACCCCCGCTGTGTCCTTATCACCGTGGTACGCTCAGCGACCGCATCTTCACCACCGTAGCCTTGCTACTGTACCCCTCGTGGCGTGTTCCGCCTCCACTTTGGTTTGGCGATTGGTCTGTCGGCCACCGAGGCGTACCGCGGAGCACTAGGGCCCTGTGAGGGTGATGGTGGACCTTGCGAACCAGGAGCCTCTGGTGTAGACAGAGCCGGAACATTCTCGGATAGGCCATATCGGATCCTCGGGCACCATTCTCCATTGCCAATGCGCTGAGCTTCGAGCACCACTGCCTCGATATCTCGTCCGAACATGTTGACGGCGTCGCTTGTAATCAGGACGTCGCTTGTGTGTAGGAACGAGTACTCGAGCATCCGGCGGTTCGCCTCCGCGATCATAGACTCGATTTGCTCGGCCTGGTGGTCTTTCCACTCGAACACTATAGCACGGCCTGCAAAGTCCATGCGGTATGGCTGGCTCTGCTGCAGGGTAGCGCCAGTCGTCCGCATCATGAACGGCGATGCTGTGGTTGTTGAGCCGTCGACCTGCGCGTAGAGACTGCCACCAACAACTGCAGGCGGAACCATTGCTACATCGAGGCCTGGAGCGGCAGAGAGAGAACGAGCCATGCGGGTGCGGTCCATCTCGAAGTTGAATTGTCTCCACTCACCCACAGCAATACGTCGATCGACAGGCGCCGGCTGCGACTGAGCCATAGGTGGTGGCTGCGGGGTGTGTAGTACAGTGGCCGCAGTGTCAACCAGTTCCGAAAGTGTATCAGTGCTGGGAGCCCACACCGGAGCAGAGTATGCGTAGTAGTCGACGAGGTCTCGAGGGAGTTTGTTGCGCTCACCACAACACGGCGAGCATCCGCATCGCAGGCGGTTGCCCCACACACAATACGTGGCCGCCAAGCGCTTTACCTGCTTGACATCCTCAATGTGCTGGCGCATCTTCGCATCTTCCTGGGCTTGCTTCTGTTTGACGACCATCGCGATGCGCCTCGCCTCCATCTCAGTCCTAAAGGACGAGGCGGCCGTGGAGAGAGCAGCAGCAATCTCCTCGCGGTGAGCTTCTAGCAGGCGACGGCGACGACGACGGTGAGCTTCACGCACGGAGCGATCAGCGTGACGGTAGAGCAGGTTCGCCAATCTGGCACTCCAGCCCAAGCCCCGTACAGTGTAGACCGTTGCGAGCACAATGCCGAAACCGCTTACCAGCACAAGCTTGTCACCGACCCAGACAGCGGCAGGTGCACCTGCAACCACGCCACGTATGAGAAGGTTATTGTGGTTCTCAAGCTCTAGCACTTGCTGCTGGACATAGAGTTTTGCCGTGGCCGCCGTATGTGAAACACGCTCACAGCACTTGCGAAGGAATGGATGGTCATCCTCGACCTCCTCGGCATCTTCAGGCTCCTGTTGGGAGATACGAGTGCTCACATCGGACAAGTGGGCCGGAGACTCGAGTGCTTCGCCGACATTCTGTGCGGATACGCCGTGCTCGTCTTCGCTCGATGGCGGCGAGCCGGTAGACGACTGGTCGGATATACCGCCGCTTACACTGCCTGTGTGCTCAGGAGACTCGACCGCCAGGCCGGTGATCTGAGCGGACATGCCGTGCTCGTCTCCGTTCGATGACGGCGAGTCGGTAGGGGACCGGTTGGAAGTACCGCTGCTCCCTGTGCCGTCACGCTCCGAAGACTCGACCGTTTCGTCGTGCGACTCGAGGGGAGCTGCATGCTTGTCTTTGTTAAGCGATTGGTCGCCAGCAAGGCCACGGTCGACAATACCGTTGCTCTTGCTTGCTTCGGCTTCCGGAGATGTGCTTCCAGCCGTCAGCGGTCCTGCATCTGTTCCACAGGTTAGCGTTTGGCTACGTGATGGCAGAGGAGTAGGCGACGGCGCAATACGTTCGCACAAGGCGAGGTCTGCGCTCGAGATGCCCGAACGCCAGCGAATTTAGCGCACTCACCTTCATCATGCACTCCATCAATCATTCCTCGATGAGTTTCAGCGAACTCATCCGCGTCCGCGGTGAGCTCATCCATCGACCCGCCAGCTTTCGTCTCTTCGATGGCGTTCTCGGTCCCGCCGGCGTATGCGGCATTGTCGCCATGAACCGTGTCACTCTTCCGGCCGCCGGGACGCTTTCTGCTGATTTTTGAGGGCCGCTCTCTGCCTTCCTCATCGATCCTACCATTACGCCAAGCTCGCTTCGTTGACCTACCGCCCACTTGCTTCACATTACCGCGCGCCATGTTGGCGGATCCGATCGTCCCTCTGCTGGTCAGGACGCGGTGGTCGGGCTTCGGATGACTATAAGGAAAGAAAGCGTGTGTTTGCAGTGCGACGTAAATTAGTGACCCGCAAAATTTCATCGACCAAAAGCGCGCTAGTGAAAGGATTTGGCGTCATGTCACATGCGTCGTCGCTAGACGCGCCAAGCAACTGCGCCTTCCCGCCGCTACCCCGCCAGCACTTATATTTTCGCTCTTGCCTGAGCTTCTTCTTTCCCTTTCTCTCAACAAGTGGGCCGAGTACGGGTCAGTGAGCGGTCGTTGGCAAAGTCGGCTGGCCGGGTCTAGCATCAACACCCGCTTGATGGTAAGGCCTGTCCGGGATGATACATACTAGACTAAGTTCCCCGGGTTGGGTTGAGCTGAAAAGGTGGTGGACAAAGGACTCGTTCGGCTGCATCGCACGCGGGACATCGCGGCGCTGCAGTTGGACGATATCTGGAGTCCTATCCGGTTAGGGGTAGAATGGCTGTTCGCAGCGTCTCTACGCCGAAACGGAATCAGAGCCAGCGACCCAAGAATGGGAGATGCACGACCAGATGCCCCTGACGTGCAGGTAAGTAGCAGCACCAGAGCAGGCCCTGCACACCCGGCGTACCAACGGTCGCAGGCTGCAGGGCCATGTGTAAGTCATCCAGCATACCCTCCTTCATGCTTGTGCTCCAGACCGCTAACCAACGCCCTCATCGTGCTAGCAACATCAGCGGAGGTAATGAGCCATGGTGGACGGACATGGCTCCCCTTTTTTCATCAGAAGCCAAGCTACTCAGCTTGGCGCTGGAGAAGAAGAGGCGTCCTAGGATATGTGAAAGGTGTGCAGTGGGCTGTAGAGTAGCTGGGCCACCTCTTTCCCTCAAACAAGGAGCAGTACGGAAATGCATACAGTTCACCGTTCTACGAGCGCAAGCAGGCGTCCATTATCTCCCCATCCACCCGCACACTTGAGAACAGCCCCAGATGAGTAGGTTAGCATTTATAGCTCTACGCAAGTCCCAGAGCCATCCTGTGATGAGCCGGAAGCGCCATGAAGGTCGAGGTGACGTTCAGTTCGCGACGCGAGGAGCAAGAAACACGCTAGCTACGGGGGACCATATCACCCCGTCCCGACTTCCTTCGCGATCACGTCTATCTCGGTCCCGCACTAGATACTGTGCTCTATGTCCTCATCTTCCACGACGCCAACACGGGAGTGAATGGTGTCCGAGGGTAGGGTGCGCCTGCCTTCTCAGCCCGGGAATCGTCCGGTGACCCAACGAGAGTCACTGCCGACGGTATGGTGGTCCCGCTGTCGCGACCGAAGGCAGGCTTCCCTCGGCGCCGGTGACTGCTCGACTTCGTTGAACGACCGGCCCCGGTTCCGAGGTCTAGAAAGATGCTGCAGCCACATACTCACGCTATTGTTGCTTTTGCGGCCTGCCTTGGCTTGGTCCAGAACAGAAGGAGAGCATGAAGAGCCAGGTCTCCGCATTTTGGCCTGACAACCACACACACAGACCTACAGGGGCATCACCTCGATCTTTGGAAGCAAAACGGGAATACAACTAGTGAATGTGTAGGTGGGCCTGCATCGCTCGGTCGCTCTGAGATGGAGTATCCCAGACTTCAGTGCTGTGATCGGCCGAGCCGCAAGGCTAAGAATCCAGGCCTATGCTACGGCTATGCCGACAATCCAGTACCTAGCTAGTATGCTGACTATCTAATGGTCTGAAGACCCGGTCGACCATGGAAAGCCCAACTCGACACAAAGTACGTCAGGGAGACCACGCACCTTGCCTGCACATGACGCGCATCTGATCGCGTATTACACCCTCCTCGGTCGCTGGCACTGGCATGAACGTTGTGTAGAGGGGCTCTGGGAGTACCGCCCTAGTCGTCCGCACAGCCACGCCCGGCATTAGAGACGAGACCGGGGCTTGCCCCCGAAGCCGACGTCCACTCGGAATGTCTAACCCAGGCCCCTAGCTGCTACGCACCATCCCGACCGACTTTAGCGTCAGCAGTCGTGCATGATCCAGCGTACCCGACTGGCCAATGACCGCTCCTAGACCCGCATACTGCCAAAGGGAACTGTAACATATCTCCTCCAAAGCGCAGGGTTCCGTCCCTGAGACTTGCCGGTTTGTGAAAACACGCTAAAAGCGAGGCCGTCATGCCAAGCGTGTCTCTGTGATGGTGCGCTACTTAGTAGGTGAGTCGTCACTGGCGCGGAGATCTCGGTGAATGCTCCCCAGCGTGCAACAGCCCTTATCCCGTCTTCGCTGCAAGTTCTTTGTTTCCTTACTACCACTGCAACGCGTCCGAACTCCCTCACAGCTTCTGTCCCACTCGTCACCGTGATGGGGGAGAAAATCCCGCACCGGTTCTGAGTCCGGAGACGGGAAGTCCGCAAGTGCAAGGAGGAGGAACAGTGCAGGAGCCTGAGGCGCACCTGAACGCTAAATAACTTCGGTACCTGACGCTGAGGGTGTTTGCGGCGAAACCAGTAGCGCGTGACACGGAGCCCGCTTGTTGTTCCGTGGCCGTGGAGGCAAATGGCAAAGCCCAGACGCCCACCAGCACCTCCTCCGACTTGATCCGAGAATCCACGAGATATGTCAGCGTGAATGCTGATGGGCCAAGACAGCCTGGTGTTGGGCCGATGTTCGACGAACAGCAGACGCCAGAGCTTGCTGGACCGAATATGTTTATCCCGTCGGCTCCGTGCCAGCCGCCTCGCGGCCAGTGGGCCTGGTCAGTCCAGTACCACCGAGGTATACATCCGCGTCTCAGCACGGCGGCAGCTACACTGCGAGGTTTCTGACTACTGGAGCCAAATTCTTCGAGATGATGAACACGTTCTCCCGCCGGACATTCCACGCATTCCATTCAATAGACCATGGAAGACACCGCGTGATAGCAACAGTCGCTCTGTCCATTACGCACAGGCGCGAATGCTTATAGACAGACAGAGCAGGTATGCCTCAACTACAGCGTGGCACCAACCTCTGTACTTGAGGCATGAGGAGCGGATGGCGCATGCTCGGACTTGGCGCAACCAAACAAACACGCTACGCTCGCTATTGTTGTCGTCGAACGAAGCGCTTGACAGGGCGGTCGTGGAGCACTCCGATGCTATCGAGCAGCGTCTAAGGGAGCCTATGGGCTCGAGGGCTCGTTTGAGGGTGAGGAGATCCGCCCGGAACTGCTGAAATAGCAGCTCGCGTACATCTCGTGGGGCGCTAACAATGACACTGAAGCTCGGGGCTGTCAGCAATGGCGCCGGTGAGCATGACGCAGGTGAGAACGATGCAGGTGAGAACGATGCAGGTGCGAATGTCGGAGTCGAGGATGATACCGGCATACGTTTTGGTGGTAATGATGACAACTACGCGATACAGAAAGGCGGCGGCGATGATTATGAAGACGGTGAGACCATGACGACGATTGAACTTTGCAAAAGGTCTAAGAGTCGGACTGCAGTCTGACGATGAGTGCCTACGGGGTAATATTTAGACGCAAAGCCTTGGCCCTCACTGACCGGTTGCTTGTATGGATATATGTCGCCTTATCGCGGCGGTGATTCTAGCGCTATCTGACGAGCTGCCCTAGAAGAAGGTACCTCCTAGTAGCTCGCTACCGATAACAAGTGCTTCGGCCGTCTTCGGCGGCTCACACCACGTGTGGCGGAGTCCGGGGTTCGGAAACGGCTTACGCAGAGCACCGAGAAATACAAAAGCAGAAGCTAGGTACTATACCTCACCGATTCCTCTTTTGCACTCCTTCGAACACACTTGATGAGCCACTTGCAGAAATCGTAGGAACATGGCACTGACTGACAAGAATGTGCTGCAAGCGACGCCAGTGTGCGACCATGCAGCTGGACAGGCGCCGGCTGACCTATTACCTTTTGAGATGGAGGATAGCAGAATGCCTCGGACCAGACTCAGGATGAGCGCTATCTTAGTGGCGTTATACGTGAGTCTGGTAAACCACTGCGTTCATTGAACAAAGGCTGAGATCACCGTACAGCTTGCACTGTTCGTTCTTTCCACAGTAGAATCCTTAGGCATTGTGTGAGACGTCTGCTAACGCTGCTGCACATGGGCGTAGCTTCATCGCTGCTCTGGACCAGACGATCATGGCTACTTCTATCCCCACCATTTCCGCACAATTGCACTCTGCATCCGGTTACTCCTGGATCGGCGGAGCGTACCTCCTAGCCAATGCCGCCACTGGACCAATTTGGGCTAGGTGTAGCGACATATGGGGCCGCAAGCCTGCTATACTTGCCGCCGTTTCCCTTTTCGCAGGTGCAAGTGTGATGGCGGCACTAAGCGTGAGCATGCGGATGCTCATTGCAGCCAGAGCACTGCAAGGCACTGCCGGTGGCGGCTTGATGCAGCTGGTCATCATTACGATCTCAGACTTGTTCAGCATGCGGAGCCGTACTTTGTATCTTGGGTTTACCGAAGTCGTGTGGGCGATCGCAGGCGGCGCGGGACCGTTGGTTAGCAATGCTTTGCGATCGACTGAGGTCAACAGTGCTGATGTAAGAGACAGATAGGCGGTGCCTTCACGCAGCTCGTGACTTGGCGGTGGTGTAGGTACCAGAACTCTGAAGCCACAATGGCAACTCATATACTGACCCTAGGCTTTCACTCTTCTAGGCTTCTGGATCAACCTCCCAGTTTGCGCGATAAGCTTCGTGCTTCTAGCGGTCTTCCTTGATGTGCACAACCCGCGCACAAACCTGGTGGAAGGACTGATCGCCATCGACTGGCTGGGTACGCTGTCGGTGCTTGCTGTGACGCTCATGCTGCTGCTTGGACTGGACTTCGGTGGAACGGTCTTTCCCTGGACGAGCGCCAAAGTCATCTGCCTCATCGTGTTCGGCGTGGTGATGATCGGCTTTTTCGTGCTCAGCGAGAAAAAGTTCGCAAGATACCCGTTGATGCCCCTCAACATGTTCAAAGAACGCTCGAACGTCGCAGCCTTCGTTGTTGGCTTTTCGCAAGGCATGGCGTACATCGCCGCAGAGTACTATCTCCCGCTGTACTTTCAATCTGTCAAACAAGCCTCGCCGATTCGAAGCGGCGTTCTCATCCTGCCTATAACGGTGGGTCAGGCAGCGGCTGGCATCACGGTTGGGGTATTGATGCATCAAACGGGGAGATACCGCGAGATCATATGGGTAGGCTTGCTCTTGATGACTTTGGGCACGGGTCTATACATCTCTTTCGACACAACGACATCTATCGCAAGGCTGGTGGGCTTCGAGCTGATTGGTGGCATTGGATGTGGCTTGTTGTTCCAGGCTCCCATTATCGCGATACAGAACACAGTAAGCCAGAAGGATACAGCAATGGCCACAGCTACCTATCAATCCCTGAAGAACGTTGCGACATCCATGTCGATCGTGATCGGAGGCGTCGTGTTTCAAAATGGCATGAATGCCCGCGCAGCTGGCCTTCGGTCAACCGGGCTTGACGAGGGCATCGTCAAGGCCATGTCGGGCGGCCAAGCAGCTGCCAGCGTCGAGATCATTGGCACCATCCAGGACCATACCCAGCGGAGGGCGGTCCTGGACGCCTTTGCCGAGAGTCTGCGGAACATCTGGATAATGTATACTTGCATAGCCGCCATAGGCTTGGTTGCCGCCGCCTTCATTAAGCAGACCAATCTGAGCACAGATCATACGGAAACGAAAACCGGCATACAACAGATGACTGACCAAAGTCAAGACCAGACGACGACGATCGTCACGCCAACGCCTTTAATGTAGATACCTTGCCCGGGCCATCTGTGTGACTGAGGATCGCTTCGAAGCCCTTCAAGACTTCCTGGCAAAGATGGCCTGGCTGAGGACTCAGCAAGCAGGAACTTGCGTATCAATGTACTCCCTTTGCTTTTACTAGTGTCTGACACCTTCTATCACTCAAGCACATGCAACAGTGCCTTGCTCTCACTTCATATCGTGCCGCTGTGCTTACAATAAGTATACTAAGACGACATACATCATGTGCCTCCATTCCGCTTTCACCAAGCTCTGTCGTGCGTTCTCGCTACTCAATGCCCAGTATTCAGTGGTCTACGATCTCTCATAGCTGGAACCTCACCAGATACCGTAACCGAATCTGCGCCACGTCGTAGCAGATGTACTCGTTGTACTGCAAGTAGGCATTCGGATGCTGTTTCTGCTCACTCGGCTCCAGCTCTGGGTCCGGGATCTTGATGCCTCTCAGATCCTCGCTGATGGCATCCCCAGCGTCGACCCAGCCTTGCGGTGTCGTGCGTCCGATACCATAGGTCGCAATCGCGCCCGCCTTTTCTGCCGCCTCCTTAGCCCCAGAGTCACCTGACAACAGCTCGTACATCGGGTTGCCAAGCTCGACTTCGCACAGGAGCAGAATGCCGGTGTTACCAGAGCTGGAACTGACGCAGTAGTTCGCCGACTTGGTGGAGATGTCTGCCAGGTATACGCCCTTGCCGAAAGCGTAGCCGTTGACTGGTGCCTCGGGAGGAGCAATGCGTAAACCTTGGCTGAGGATACCGCCTAGATAGTTGATCAGTCTCGGGATAAAAAGAATGACTGTTCAAACGTTCTCACCATAGTTCGTGGTCCGCGACCCATGCCAAAGGAGACGACGGTTCTTGTCCTTGATCTTGGCATACTTGGAGTTCTCGAACCGCTCCTCCTCGCCTTCCCGCTTAATGCGAAATATGTCCTGTAAACGGTATCGAATATTGTGCGTATGACCCGCGGTGTTGATGAGGTACTTCTTTAGCGCTTGGTACTCGCCCGACTTCTGATTAAGCGGCTCACATTCTGAGAGCTTGAGCTGCCCGAAGCGCTTGTCGATCTGCGCAACGGAGTCGGCATCTGTGTGCCGGCTACTTGACGTCTTCATGATGGCATTGGCAACCTCCATGTCCGTGAGAGTATCCAGCATGGCTACTTCCTTCGTAAGAAGGTCGTTGTTGTCGATGATTGGAGGCCGCTTGCGCCCGAAGACGTGCGGAATGGCGCTGTAGTACTGATTCGTGAAGTCCTCCAGAGCTGACTGCTGCGTGCTGCCGTACTTGTTCTGCGCCAGAGAAGGGTGGCGAATCAGGCTGGAAATCTCCTGGAGATGCTCGAATCCTTTCTGAATCGTGCTTTTACCGAGTTTGCCGAGTGGGAGCTTCTCATTGTTGTAGCCAATATTCTCGAGCACAGAGTTAAAATGATTCTCGTTGAAGATCAGCTCCATGAGTCGTTGGGTTTGGATGGGCAATTTGCTCTCGGCCTGATCAAGGGAGCTGTCGTCTGCATATTCCTTCTTAACGGCGTCTGCCTCACCGTCTTGTTCGTCGTCCTCGTCGTAACTCCTTTCCAAGAACATATACTTGCCTTTCTTGGGCTCTTCGCCTCTGTCATCCCAAGCGAGACCAGTTTTCTGCTTGAACTTCTTGTCGAACTCACTGAGAGCTTCATCAAACTCTTCGAACGCCATGCTCTTGACTTGGCTGCATCATGCTTGTCAGTGCGGTCCTTGGCCGACTCTATCAGGCTCCGGAAAGTGATGAGCCTACCCGAACTCGCCCACGCGACCCCATCGTGTATGGACATGGTGTTGCTTCTTGCCTTTCAGTAGCTGAAGACGATAGAACTGGGCCGAGTTGCTTTATTAACCAAGTAATCGCATGCAAGTAAGTCTGATGGGCGCTCAGATACCTTGTTGTTGTTCTGCGCGACCTGACTCTGGTTCAAAGATACGTCAAAGATGGTGCCATGTTCGTCGACGTAAACCTCCGGATCTAATTGAGCAAGAGTGAGCATGGTCTCAGGAGTAGCGGGCGGGACTGTACGCTTACTGTCAGCTGCCGAGAAACCCTCGTCGACGGGGACGTTGAGGTCTTTGGAGACAGAGCTCTGCCCGGTGGTCTTCTTTTGCTTCGGCTTTGCAACGCTGCCCTGCTGCGCGGCGGCCTTTCTCTTCCCTTTCGGTGGCATGCTCGTGAGATGTTGGAGGATTGGAGATCAACTAAGTCTACGAACTCGATCGAGGAAGGGTGAAGAATGACACGAGAACCAACAGTGTGAGACAACCTACTTAAAAGGTGCTTGCCGTATATGCACAGCCTCACTGGTTGCCGGGTCAAGGCATGCCATGCTCCCTCTGTAGAGGCAACTGCAGGCAGCCTCACCAGTTGTAGGGACCATCAGCATCCAACGGCTCGCTAACCATCTCGCTGTAGGCAGACAAGAGGGTATTTTGTTTAGTGGGCGTAAGAGACGAAAGGGAAGCAGGCAGTGAGGCAGCAGCCTCGGAAGTCTAAGAATAGAGTAAAGACTCGGCCGAGTCTCGCACGAGTGCTACGCAAAGACTTGGTATATACAAGGATTCTCATCTCGTCTTCACCGACTAAAGTCAAGGTGGCGAGTACGACAACAATGAATGATGCGGGCAAGGCGGTCGATCTGTATGGTCCTGGTAGAAGCACCACGAGACCCTCCGACACTCTCTGCACATTTGCAAGACCGCCAACTCCGATATATTGAAAGTCTACAGCCGCACACCATGCTCATCCCATCTCGAAACTTCGCCAGTCCACAAAGCATCCTGCAGTGCACGAGCGATCTGCATAACCTTCTGGCCCAGCTCAAGCGGTAGAGGCACCGGCTTATGCTTCAAGATCGCCGTGATGAACTCGTTCGCCTCAGTCGCGAATGCGTGCTCAAATCTTTGCCAATACTCCGGTTGCACTTCGTGCGTCATGCCGCGCTTGTCACAGACTACCACGTTGTTGTCTCTAGGCAGTCCGTTGATCGCTACCTTGCCCTCAGTCCCCGTTACTTCAGTACACACGTCGTGGCCGTGCGCTTGCGTGCGGGAGCAGAGGAAGTAAGCGATCTTTCCACCCCAGAACTCCACAACGCCGACGGCATTGTCGACATCCTTTGACATTTCCAGTTCGGGGTGATGTTGCAGGGTTCCAGTCGCCCAGCAGGACTTGGGCGAAGGGTCCTCGGGATACCACAGCGTCAGGTCGATATCGTGGATGGCGCAGTCGACGAAGATGCGCCGTTCCTCGTGGCGTACTTGACGAAGAAACCCGTAGTATCGAGGAGATCACAGGTTTGCGAGCGCACGAGGAAAGGTTTGCCAATCGTGCGGTCTTCGAGGATTTTCTTTGCAGCATCTCGATACGAATCGTCAAAGCGCCGAGAGAATCCAGCCATGACTTTAAGGTCGGGATATCCTTTCGCCGCATCGACGACCTTTTGGGCTTCGTCCAGATCAGTGCTGAGCGGTTTCTCGCAAAGAACATGTTTCCCATGTTTCATTGCGGCGAGAGTCTGGCTCGCGTGGACATCGGTACTTGTCGAGACCCAGACGGCGTCTAGGTCCGAATGGCCAAGCATCTTGTCGTAGTCCTCGTACAGCGTGATGCCGAAGTCCTTGTATTCTTCGTTCTGCTGTGCCCATTCGATCTCGTGCGGCATGTTGGTGCATACCGCAACGACCTGGGCGAATGGCACCCGGTAGAGTAGCGTGTGTACATGCCGTTTCCCCTACGTGTGTCAGTGTGAGTCCGACTGCTTGACACGAGTGCACTGACATACCATGCGGCCAAGGCCAACAACGGCTATCTTGACCCGTTTCTGCTCCATGGCGGTATACAATATCTGACGCTTTTATGCAACTGTACGAATGGCGAGGAGCTCCTTGATCGTCTCTCTCGCGATGTGATACCAATGCATCACCTGGACCGAAGCCCGACCTCCAGGTATATGTACTCCCCAGATGGGGTACATGCACCGACGACAGTTACCATCGTTGCGGAGTTACAGGATGGACGCTCCAAGGTTCAGATACCAGCTCGCGGAGCCGACGACCAGACTGTCAATACCGCAGTGCGTGTGGTAAGCTAAGCTTCATGAGGGGAGAAATCTTGCGTAGAACGGGTGCCGCAAATGATGCATCGGGAAGGTACCGATCGGGATCAGTTTCCTGATTGGGCCGCGCCGACAATCGCACTCATTGCCGAGGACCATCACGTGGATACGGGCTCCTACGTACCTTGCCAATGAAATACCAATAGCTAATGGCTACGCTCGCTGAAGCACTCGTTGAGATCGGCGAACTGTTCAATTCGCTGAATATCCAAGATGCTAAAGTTCGTCACTACAGCACGGCAGCAAACAAGCCAGCAGCAAGCGCAAGCAACGAGACATGTACGGCAGTACTGCCCCCTGTGTACGCCGTTGGGGTCGCCGACGTACTGGCCGTCCCACCCCCGCTGTAATTGCCAGAGGTACTGCTTCCGCTGACCACCAACGTCCAGTTCCCTCCTGCCACGTTGGATGCCGCACCATCGATGAGCGGGATCGTTGTCCCATTCGAGCTGCGCAGGCTGCCACTCACACCAGGCATCATGAACGTGCCTGCTGTGCCTGGCGGCGTCTGGAAGCTGTACGCCAACGAGCCATTGGTGTTGCTGTAGGTCGCGCTGAAGGTGCCGATTGCAGTCGTGAAACCAGCTTCAACGCTGGTAAGGTTCCCTGGCTGTGGGTAGACTGTCCATGTGCTGCTGTTCGTAACATGTAGACCGGCGGCATAGTTGGTAAGCGCGAGCAACGGGCCGGTAGACCAACCGTGAGCGTGCGAGATACGCGCATCGTCGGAGTAGGCTGGGTAGTGCAATGCTCCGGAGACATCATAGCCTTCGTTGAACGTGCTGTTGGTCATGCGCGGGTCGTCCAGCATAAAGTCGGCCCACATGAACTTCATCAGGTCGATAGCATACTCTGGCTGGCCGGCTAAGAAGTGTGCCTGTAACTCAAAGCTGGTGATGAAAGGCGAGACTGTCGTACCGGCCTCTGGTGCTGGTGCGCCGTACGGACCCCAGCGAGCTTGGAGCGCACTGGAGATAGTGGTTGCTCGGCTGCTGTTAGCAACACCGGAGAGGACCGCCCAGCAGTTGCCGTCTTGCGGGTGAAGAGTTGTCGTCTGGTTGTCGGTGTACAGTCCGGCCGAAGCGTCCCACAATAGCTCGTTCGCCGCTGTCACTATATTGTCATAGTACGTTTGCCACGTGGAGATAAGCGCGGTATCGTCGACAGCATAGGCGAGGCTGATGGCGGTACGCAGGGTAAACGCGAGGATGGAGTTCGCTTCGATATTGTGGCCACCCATGCCAACACGGAGCCAGTCAGATGTCGCATTTTCGGCGACGTAGGTAAGCCCTGTGCTGTCGACAGACTCCAGGGAGTAGCTGAGACCAAGCTTGAAGCGGTACCAGTTCTGTTGCAGAAAGTCGATGTCGCCGCTGTAAGTGTAGTAGTTGTTCAAAGCCAGCAGATTGTACCTGTAAGACGCAAGCAGTCAGCCAGTAGCTCCGCCTACACTGTGGAATAGCGAATGGCACTCACATATGGTACGTATACGAATACACAGCGCCAAGCTCGGTGAAGAACGGATCCGGAGGATCAGTATAGATCGGCGTAGCCGCGTACATGAGCTGCCCGGTCGTTGCATTCTGCTCTGCGAACAGCTGTGCAACAGACAGCTGGAGGGTGATCTGATCGTTCGTAGACAGAAAGACGCCGGGAAGACTGATGCTGAAGTCACCCGGCCAGATGAGCTTGTCTCGCTTGGCCCCATCGACCAGTGCTGACGAGCCGTTGGTGAGGGTACTATTTGACCACCAGTAAGTCGGCACGTCAGTGAGATTGGCCTGGAGATCTACCAGCGAGTTGCCGGCATCAGACGGGATGGTGCAGAGCTGATCGGTGTATGCCGCGGCGTACCAGACACGGTTCAGCTGCTCGTCGTTCGAGTGGAAGTAACCAGTGTAGTCTCGCAGAGCATCATCCGCGTAGTGAGGCATGGCAGTAAAGTTCGTCGTGACCGAGCTTAGCGCCACGGATCCCGAACTGTTGTGGTAGACATTCAAGTACCGGAAGCCGCCGCGCTGGTGGTCCTTGTCTACAGTATAGGTGCCTGTGCCATTGATCGCGAACCAGAGCGTCATGTCAATCGCGACATTCTGCGTGGCATCGCTCCCGTCTGGCGAGATCCAGAACGAGCTTTCCGAGAAGCTGATGCCGATGAAGTTGCTCGAGCCGTTGACACTGCTGACGGTGAACGAGACGAGGCCGCCGATGTTCTTGCTGTAGTCGAACGTGACGGCGGACGCGCCGGTCAGGACCGTGTTGCCACTGCCGCCCGTCGTGACGCCACTCGGATTGGAGACGGACCCGTTGGCGTGATGGACCGTCTCCGGCTGCAAGACACGCTGCGAGGGTGCGAGGATGTACTCGGAGTAGGGAATAGCAAAGGCAGTCGGGAGGACAGCAAGCGCCGCACAGGCAGCCGTGAGCATAGCTGAGCGAGCCATGCTGGGGGATAATGGAAAGCTGGCAATACGAACACTCACCTTACATTGTCGAGACCTTCGTACCCTTATATGTGTGGCCTTCGATCAGAGTCTGACGCCTTAGCGGCCGCGTGTGCTTGAGCGATGTGCCGACCTGCATGCTGCACTTGTGTCTGCCAAGGAGTGAGAGAGGAGTAAAGATGGTGGTGGTGTACATCCTGCAGGAACCCCGTCTATTGCGGGGAAGACCAGCCACCTTGCGGAGACAGTCAGTGGGGAACCATGAGTGTTCTGGTATTGCAGCTTTGCCAGGTGGAGGTTTAGGATGTGACGTCGACTTTCGAGCTATCCAACGCCGAACACTTCGGGCTATCCAACGCCGAACACTTTTCCGAATCGCCCGCGTGATGCTGCTGCTTCTCTCAGTGCTTCTGCTTTCTCCTCCAAGCTCCTGGGTATGCCGAAAACCCGGAATCACTCTTTATGGAATCGTGGCTATATCTGGAGGTATCTTGATCACCCAATGGTAGCGCACAAAATCTGGCAATCAAGCTCAGCCGCGCCGGAATCACACGTAGTTCGTTGCAGATCGACAGCATGGCCACGTGCGCCTGAATCCTACATCGACCTCTCGCGCTTGTCAACAGCCGTTTTATGAGTTTTGCTAGACAGTACGCCGCCCAACCAATCAAACGATTTATATCTCCCAGAGGCTTAAGCGATAACGTCACGGCAAACAACAATGGCAACCTTATCCAATACCGTCAATGTTGCGAGTTGCAGTATCTCACATTGCATCGGTTAGCAGTCCAGACGCGCGCCAGTGTGGCTACAGTCCTGGCCAAACAGAAGCGCGCCTCTGCATCGTCTCCGAGACAAGTCTACACGAGCCTGAGGAAAATCCTGCCGATGATCAACGTACTCCAGAACAGTGCGATACCATTCTTTGGCCTTCGTGTACCTCCAGCGCTCGCGCTCGTAGAGTTGACTGCAGTTGGCGCGACTGTCATTCCAGGAGGCTTAAATACTTCCGAGACGGTCGTCGGAAGACTGGTTGCCGAACTGCTGACAAGCGCGAGGCTGCTTGTGCTACCAGTCAAGAGGCCGCTTGATTCCACGCTGAGTACTGTACTGCCGGCAGTCGGTGCCGATCCATCCGGGTATAATGTTGCGCCTGCCATGACCATCCCAGTTGCAGCACCGTCCGCACCTATACGCGACAAGGTAAAAGTCTGCCCTCCCCCCGCAACGTCAAATATGTTCGACAAAAGCTGTTGGGCCGCAGTAGATGTCATGGTCGCCAAATCGCCCCTAGCACCGGTAACCGAAAGAGCGCTTGTAGAGTGTCCGTACAGTGTCGTGGTCGAGCTCGCGCTCAGGCTGGCCCCAGAGTTTTCGACGCCTGAGACAGTGACACTTGAGTCGCCGGATTGCGCTGTCATGGGGACTAGTCCGCTAACAGAGCCAACGGACGAGCGTGATGATCCATGATCAGTTGGCGTAATTGGACCAGGTCGAGGCGCTTGTGTTTGCGTCGCAGTCACCGCATCGCTTCCGAAAGCAAGCATTCCGCCGCCCCGTGATAGGTCGCTGACCTCTTCGCCGTGGGGTGGGTCAGTGGGATTGGGCTGCAAAGTAAGCATCGATCCGCTGGCTGCAACAACGATCGGTTCAGTCACAGCGCCCCCCGAAGGCACGGCGACTGTGTAATCTGAAGAGCCGACGGGGACCGTGGTACTGGCTTGGGAATCTTGCGGAGTCTGCCCTGCTGAGAGACCAACAGAGGAGCCTTGCACTTCCAGAGAAGTGCCAGATGCAGCATCCGTCGGTGCCTGGGCGGCGAGTTGCTGGGCGAAAGAGGCTATAACACCCCCCGCATGCTCATGAGCCTCGGTGGTCGATACATGGACGACAGACACAACGGCGCCTCCAGCATTTGCTGAAGATTGCGTCGTGTTCTCTGGGTCTTCCCCAGCACTAGAGCTAGCCGTTGATGTACTTGCGACGCCGACTTGTGCGTCGCCATGACTGTTTGCCGGTGAAGGAGCGTCTGCGTTTGGTTCGGCGCCGGACGCCGCTGCTTGCGTTGCGCTTTCTTGCGAGTTCGAGACTAGTATCTGGGCTGGCGATGCCGCTTCAGTGCTCGCTGTCTCCGGATCGGAGCCGGTGGAGCTGAGCGTGAGCACGGCCCGTGTGGTCTGAGCAGGATCTGTGCTTGTGCTCAAGGCAGTTCCAGCTGCTGCATTCGACGCTGGGCTCGCGGATCTGGTGCCCCAGGATACGCCTGCTTCGGTTGTCGCTCGCGGAAGCACCGTTGGGGGGTCAAAGTCGCCTATGAGCTGGACAGCGCAGTGGGCCCAAGCCGGTTGTAGTGTCCGCAACTGCGGAGGCACAGCCAATCGGGGCCGGAAGTACGCACCAAAGAACTTCGATACACAGTCGAGGGGAAGGGCATCGTGGCCGTTCACAATATCCCATGGCGTCAGCTCGTAATTGCCCTGCCATTCCTCTTCGCAGGTCCCCTGGCACCAGTACGCCGCCGGAGGCACAATGCCGTCAAAGTCTGCGAAGTCCACTTGCCAGAGCCAAATGGTCTGCGTCTCGATTGCGTTGCCGTCGCCTACTCCGCAAGACGAGTGAAGCTCGCTGGATTGCAGTGTCACCCAAGCATCTGTCACAACGCTTCCCCGAAGGCCACAGCCATCGGAAGCGGACAGCTGGCCGAAAGAAAGGTAGACCCTGTTCTCGTACAGCGTACGCCCGCTCAGGAACGTAGACGGTCCTTTTCGGAAAAACCCGTTAGCACCGCGATATCACAGCTGAGCTCTATAACCCGCCAAGGCTTACCCGAATCTCTTGTGCTTTGATAGTCTCCGAAGGTTTGGATGCATTCAGTGGAAAGGAGGGTAAAGTTGCTGTCCCCCGCATGTTCGGGATATCTTGGGACCGTCGTGGTGGTCCCAAAGGGGCAGAGGGTGGAGGGTCTTGAAGAGGCGCAGATGTCCTTGGATGTATGGGAAGTGGGCGCAAAGTGAAACATTTGCAGGCTGTCCGCGACGATCGTACATTGTCCGCAGTTCGTGGTCGCGGGTGGACCGTTGCAGTCAAGCCTCGTAGGCGAGGGGGTGCGGTAGCTGTAGTAAGTCTGCAGCAACGCGCAGTCTGTCGGGCCAATACTGCACCGAGGGGACGAGCCTGGATAGGACGTACTCCAAGTACTCCATATAGTCGTGAGCGGAGGCTGCCGAAAAAGTACTCGATGGTGCTGCAGATTGTGGTGACGGGTAGCGAATAGTAATTCACTGTGCCCACACTAGTGATGTTGAACCCAGGGGCTGTGCCTACAAATCTTTCCGCAAGAGCGTTGAATGCATTCTGCTCTTTGTTAGAAGCAATAGCATAACCGAGTCCTGCATGTGAGTGTCAATGATGTTCCTGATAGATCCTCGGAAGGCGAGAGACTGACCACTTCCGTTGGCATGCACTGTCCAGAAGACGAGGGGAGACGTGTTGGTCGTGCCGTATCGGCTAGCGGTACGGTTGCCAGGGAAAGGATTACCTGGGGATTTTCTACTCGTGTGGTCGGCGCATCCGACCGTAGGATTGAATGACATCGACGAGGCCATACTGGATTGTGCATACAGGAATTGTGTGGCCATCTCGCGGTCGATCGGCTTCATGCTGCATGGTGGTGAAGGACATGGGTATGCATCAACCGCCGCTCTTGGCGATGTGAGGGCATGCGTATATGCACCAGAGCTAGAGGGTCCGGAAAGCTTTCGTACCAGCCAACATTATAGCGTGTTGCTGCTGATATGAAGCATAAGAGGCCAGCGCTTGATTGCAAGCGATAGCGTACTCCATGTCGTACGCAGGCCCTAGGTTCCCGGTCAGCAAAAGGAACAGCTTGACAAGTAGCTCCAGGGAGAGCCTTCGGCTATACCAGTGGCATTGGCAAATGGCGCTGTGAACAGCTTGGAACATTCCGAATCAGGGCTAGTCCCATGGACCACGCTCGTCATGGTCGAAGCAAGGGCCAAAGAAGGGCCGGTGACATGGCTGCTCAACACACGAGCCTGTATGCGTGGACTGGTTGAAGCCTTTGTTCGCGAAAGTCTGCGTGGAAGTGTTCGGAATTTGGGAGGAGTAGGCTTGCGAGGTCTGAGATACCAGAGCAGGTACAAAGGCCGAGGAGGTCGGGACCGTCGCTTTGGCCACGCCGCCTATTCCATACATCACGTATGCTCCAATGCCGGTAGTCCCATCATCGGAGGGTGAGGTCGAGGCAATCGTGGTGGCCGTCGCCGTCAAAGGGGAGCCTACCGAGTGAGCGCTCCCATCAGCACTACGCTACTTCCAACGGCCGAACCCCAAACACTACATCTACCTTCAGCGGTGCAGAATGGCTCCGAGAGCATGAGTGGGAGCGTGGTCATGAGGGTGAGCCTCACCAAACCTAGAGAGAGACTCATGACCACCGAGAAATGGGAAGTTGATGCGCAAGAGATGCTGCGAATTAAGAGTGGACGGGACAAAGTCTAGCGCCAGGCGCTCAGTAATACCCGCCGGCGTCGCGTTGCCTCGCGGAGCCGATGCGGGCAAGGCTGCGCGCTAGTCCAGCCTGTGCCACGGTGCGTGTGTATTCCTGGAACAAGGCTGCGACGCCATTCCCAGGTATGTGGGACAAGTACAAACGACACGTGAAGCGGCAAGCACCTTCTTTCGCGGGCTTCCGATTTGGTGTGATCCCTGAAAGCAGACGCCCACCATGCAGGACAAAACCCGGTGAAGATCCCGCGTTCTTATTAAGTATCATCGTACCAAGATATTTCGGGCGGGGGCGTCTGAGATCGGTAAATACTCCCCTCGAATCGATATGCGGGTGTAGGTTGCTGGAGCTTTTCGAAATCACCCAGAGCATTCCTCCATACGATGCAGACCCCTCCCACACCACCATCACCCATCCAACCTCGCCGCAAACTCCTCCACCCCCCCAACCCCCGCATCCCTCTCCGGCCTCCAACACAACCTGACCAACTTCTTCAAATCCTCCCGCGCAAACCCCTCCCGCACCCCTTCCCCCACCACCCCCGCCGGCCCCACGCCCGCCAACTCGTAGAACCGCGCCGCCCTCTCCAAACTCGCCCGGGGCTCCACGTTCTTGAGCCCCTGCTGCAGCACCAGGACATTCAGCTGCATCCGCCGATTCCCATACGCGTCCATGGCCGGCACGCAGTGCACGAGCCCGCAGAGCGCGTTGCTCACCAGCACGTGCAGATTCTGCGTGAGAAAGGCGTGTTGGCCGGGCAGGAGGTGCGCGGTGATGGTGGCGTCGTAGGCGCTCAGGCTGGTGGCGAGGGCGAGGACGGCCGGGTCCGGGTCGTTGTAGGGCTGGGCGAGGTGGTAGGTGGTGGCCATGGCGGCGTGGATGCCGTGCAGCAGGTGCAGGCGGAGGTCGATGTGCAAGGTGCGCAGCACGAGCGTGCTGAGCTCGGTGAAGGAGACGAGGACGGCGTCGAAGGCCGTCGCGGTGTGTTGGTCGAGGGGGAGGTAGGGGCTCGTGGGCGCGTTACTGTCGAGGTCGATGTGCGCGCTGGTCGTCCAGCGTCGGCTATGATGGTGCTGATGATGGTTGTGGTTGTGGTTCTGCGACTGTGACTGCGCCTGCCCGCCGCTGCCCTCATGGCTCTCCATCAGATCAATCGCCCGCGGACTGATATACCGCAAGCCCCGACACCGCGCGGCGAGCCACTTCATACTCACCTGCAGCGTGCACAACGCGGCGAGCGCCTTGCGATCCGTGATCAGATCCGCCTGCTCCTGCAACCTCCGGCTCTTGACGAGATTGATCAGCAGCGCCGCCTCCTTCTCCGCCAGCACCACGCCAGCCTGCTCGTCGCCCGCCTGCTGCGCTTTCAGCAACTCAATCACCACCTCGTTGACATCGCCATGCGTGGCCAAGGTAGCCGCTAGACGCATTCCGCCCCCCGCCGTCGCCGTCGCCGCCCCACCGCCATCATCATGATGCGACTGGCCAGCCATGGCCCGCTGTTGGAGCAGGGCCTTGGACCACTGGTAGCACTTGTCATAGTACCCCCGCATCTGCCTCACCACCAAATCGCTGAAGCTCTGCTCATGCGGCAGCGCATCCAGCATGCCACACACCCCCTCCAGCACGGCGAAGAACCTTACCGCGCCGCGAAAGATGGGCCGCGGCCCATACTGCTGCCACTCCGGCGGGTCCGCCGGCTGGAAGGCCTCCGGGTCATCGAGGCCGCGCCCGCCGCAGAGCTCCAGCAGCGTCTCGTCCAGCTGCGGGTAGAAGACGTTGATGAGGAAGTCGTCGAGGAAGGAGGTCAGCGTGCTGGCCACGACGCCGGAGTGCGGGGGCACGATGGCCTTGAGCCGTGTGAGGAAGAGCAGGGAGGGCGGGAGCAGGACGCCCATGTTGAAGACGCTCGGCTCGACCAGCAGTTTGTGGCCCGTGGCCGAGCGGTCCATGACCGTCATCAGCGCCCCCGAGCCATTCTCTGCCTCGCCGCCTGCGATGTCCGCCGACTGCCGCAAACCGGTATTGACGAGCCCCGGCACCGACGCCTTGAGGATGTACTCCAAGTCCTCGCGCTCCGTCGCCAGATCGGTGTTGGACTTGCTATCCAGCATCGTGTCCGCCAATCTAAACAACTTCCGATTCCTATCTCGCGGCTGCGGCCGGAAGATGTTAGCGCTGGGGTCATTCTCCTTCAAGCGCTGGCCGCCGAGACTGCCGCTCGTGGCCAGGTGGTCGTGCAAGAGGGAGCGAATCTCGGATTGCAGCAGTTTCCACAGCTCGCGGAAGCTTCTGTTCAGCGTTGCCGAGTCGGCGGATGAGGATGAGGATGCGGATGAGGATGATAGAGACTGGGCTTCGCGTTTCAGGATGGCTGCGGTAACGTCGTGCAGCACGCGGTGGCCTTCGGCGATGGCTTCGAACTTGGCATACAGCGTCGTGAGCAAGTCCTCCAACGTCGCTTTCTGCTCGTCATCGGGGCTTCCGGCGAGCCCCCCGTTGCCGACCAGGGCCTGCCGCTGCTGCCGGTTTCGCGCGGCGGCTGTGCGCATGGTGTTCGGGTGGCGCTGCTCGACTTCCGCGTGGCTGCGCTCCACGACGCGGAATAGCTCGACCGGTAAGCGTTGCTCGATGGCGTCGACAGCCACGTCGAGCCTATTCATGCGGTGCAGGCTCTCGACGAGGAGCTGGATGTAGTGGAATGTGTTGGCCTCCGGGTTGCGCGTGGGATCCTCCTGCATGGCTTTGCCGCCGTTGTATGTTTCGAGGAAGGCGTGCATGGCCCTGTCGTCATCCGAGGCCGTGGTGTTACTATTACCAGCCGTAGCATCTCGGCTGTGCGCCTTCCACCGCCCCTCGCAGTAGGGGCTCTTGAGGTAGAGGTGGCTGTGCAGCTCCTCGATCAGGATGTCGGTCAGCGAGTGCTCCTGGTTGCTGAGGTACACGCGCAGATCCGACAATGCTCCTATGTCCTCCATCTCCGGCTTCCGGATCAAAGTCAGTGCTTCCTGGAGGGTAGCGACGGCGCCTAGGAAGCGCTTCTCCGAGATCTGCGCCTCGAGGACCTCGGGCACGGCCTGCAGCTGCTCGATGTGGGTTAGGATCTGCAGCATCTGGTCGTAGCTCTGACTGCTCGTCGCAAAAGCCCTGAGTTCCGGTCTTGGGGTTGCCAGACTGCCCTTGGCCTGCACCAAGCCGGCCCGCAGCGTCCGGACGCGATGCTGACTCGCGTGGATGGCGGCCTGGATCTTGTGGAAGGTGCCGATACTGCTGTTGAAGCCCTGGTGGTGCTCATTCACGATGACTTTCAGGGCATTCTGCAACTGCTGGTGCACGTCCTGGAACTGGTCGTACTGTTCGGCCAGGCCGAGGGAGGAGGGGTCCATGAGTTGCAGGGCGACTTTGATGGGGATGCACGCGTCCGAGGCCATGAAGGACCATTGCTGCTGGATGTAGCGGAGGATCTCTATGTATGCATATAAGCCTATGTACGCTACCCAATGTGCTGCATGCTACACGACACACACTCACCTTCGATCTGGCTGCCGGCAGCTCCATAGCGCCCTGCTGCCGGTCTGCTCCGACTGCGACTCGCGCTCCACTCATGCTCCCCTCGGCTTCTTCGGTGTGCGTATTGCCTGTCTATGCGTGCGGGCGCTCGAACGTGCTCCGCTGGTTGCGCCGCTCCGAAGCCGCCATAGCCTCCCGGGCCCCTCGACCGTGATCGCTCATCGGCGCTCGTTTCGGGGGTGGTGTCGAAGTGGAAGCGGCCCAGTCTGCCGTCGCCGTTGAGGTGGTCGCCATGCCCATTGCCGTTGCCGTTGCCGTTGCCGTTGCCGTTGGTCGGCCGGGGGCGCATGTAGGACATCGTAGCGGAGTTGCGGGAGTTGCGCGTTATCGGCCGTCAGGTTGCAGCATCGTGAGCACGTGGACCCTTGGAACAGATGCCGCTGACGTCGGAGCTGGCAAGCGTACTACGATTTAGATGTGATGCGGGACAGTGAGACGATTCCTTTGCACTCGACCACATTGGCACACGTTCATGTTCATCATGCAGGCCGAGGGAGCTACCAGTGCACCAGGAGGCTGGCTTGAGGCTCTGCGGGCACTGCCGGCCGGGGAGCAGTAGCGGTTGATGGCATGCGTGGACTTAACTCCGTCGCTAGACTAGTAGTGAGGATCCGAAGTGAGTTGCGACTCTGTGAGTCTGGGTCTGCGACAGTACACACTCGGAACTGATCGCGAACGTTACAACCAATCCTCCTCCGAGTTGAGTGTGACCTGACCTCCAAATGCGTGCTCACCACCACCACCACCACCACCACATCCATGCCGGCGCGTCTCTGACTCCCCAGCCGTCTCGCGACTGCGATCGATAGCGGCACCCAGCGCACTGCCGACCACCACCCGCCACGACCACGATGGCCTCCCCTCAACACGACCTGACCGACCCGACGCAGCGTCGCTTCCGCGGCAGCGGCAAGATCACCGACTATGACATCGCCAAGGAAAAGCTGGGCGAGGGCACCTTCGGCGTCGTGTCCAAGGCTCGCTCCAAGCGGACCGGCGCCACCGTCGCCCTGAAGAAGATCCTGATGCACAACGAGAAGGACGGCTTCCCCATAACAGCGCTGCGGGAGGTGAAGCTGCTGAAGATGCTCTGTCACGTCAACATCCTGAAGCTCGACGAGATGGCCGTGGAGCGACAGCAAGGTAGGCCTACATCACTATCCACCACGTGCCTGCGCGTCGCCATCGCTATGCTTGTGTGGCCGGGTCTGACGTATATACTGCAGTGGACGACAAGGGCAAGAGCGGCAAGAAGCGCGCCACGCTATACATGGTCACGCCCTACATGGACCACGACTTGAGCGGCATGCTTACGAATCCCGACATCCGCTTCAGCGAGGCGCAGATCAAGTGCTATCTGCACCAGCTGATCGAGGGAGTGCGCTATCTGCATGACGTGAGCTGCCATTCCACTCAAAGAGGGCGTGGACAGGCGATGCTGACTCGTACAGTCGCAAATCCTGCACCGCGACATGAAGGCCGCCAACATCCTCATCTCCAACAAGGGCATCCTGCAGATAGCCGACTTTGGCCTAGCGCGCCACTACGAAGGCCCGCCGCCGCAACCGGGACGGGGCAGTGGCAATGCCGTCCGAGACTACACCAGCCTTGTCGTCACCCGCTGGTACCGTCCACCGGAGCTCCTTCTCACCCTGAAGAAGTACACGCCCGCCATCGACATGTGGGGCGTGGGCTGCGTCTTCGGCGAGATGTTCGAGCGCAAGCCCATCCTCGAAGGCAAGACGGACGTGGACCAGTGCGTGCGCATCTTCCAGCTCGTCGGATCACCAAACGACCAGAACATGCCTGGCTGGTCGGAGCTGCCCGGCTGCGAAGGCCACAATGAATGGGAGAGCCAGCGAGGCGACATCGACAAGCGTTTCGGCACCAAGTTGGGGAGCCCCGAGGGGCTCGATCTGCTGAAGAAGCTGCTGTGTCTAGATTGGCGGCGGCGGATCAATGCTATCGATGCGTTGCAGCACCCTTACTTCCACACCCGCCCGTTTCCATCGAGACCGGAGGATCTGCCACGGTACGAGGACAGTCACGAGCTGGATTCCAGGCGCAGAGGGCATGAGAAGCAGCGGGCCCTGCCACCGGCGCCGGCGGGAGGCACGGTGGGCATGGGTCCCGACGAGTGGAATGGCTCCGGCGGACCTGCGGGCGGTTACGGCAACGGCAACGGCAACGGCAATGGCAATGGCAATGGCAATGGGTATGGCTACAGCGACCGCGCGCCACCGCGAGGAGGAGGAGGGTACGGGAGGGATAGAGACAGAGGCCCACCCGGCGTGCCTCCGGCCCGAGGCTACGACGACCGGAGTCGAGGCCGTCCCTTACCAATGGATGCCGGAGGGCCGCCCGGCCGAGTGCCGGCTTGGCGGCAAGACCGCGACGCGCGAGGCATTCCACCCCCGCCGCCACCGCCACTGACGAATGGCCAGCATCATCAGCTGCCGCCTCGACCCGGCAGCGAGCTGCCGCCGAGACCCGCTGCTGATATCCCGTCGCGCGGCTTGCCCCTACCGCCTTCTGCGCGTGGAGGTGGAGGTGGAGGTGGCGGAGCAGGCGGAGCAGGAGGGGGAGGGAGTAGTGTGGACACGTACATCCCCGCCTACTCCTCGGTGGTGAACCCAGCCGACCGCCGCCCGCCCTCCCGCACAGGAGCGGAGTACGACCGCGGCGCCAGCAATGGACCGCGCGGCAACCGGGGCGAGGGCAACACTTACCGCGACGCGGACGGCCCGGCGCCTCTACCCCCACGTGAGCGTGAGCGCGAGCGCTATCGGGACCTGGACGCCGCGGCCCCTGCGCCTCCGCAATCGCGAGATAGTAGGATGGGTGGGTATCGCGATCAGGATGCGCCGTACCGGGACCGTGACCGGGAGCGCGGGGGTTATGGCGAGCCCCAGCAGCAGCAGCAGCAGCAGCAGCGGAGGACTAGGAGTCGGAGTCCGCAGCAGGACCGGGCCATGGACCGGGGCCCGAGGGATGGAGATGTGAGGCGAGAGCGGCTGCAGAATCGGGAGCGGGATGCTTACAGGCGGTGAGCTTGGAAGAGGGGGGTTGGTGAAACGCCCTTTCGCGGACTTTTGCTGGAGTTGCTATTTTCGCCTTGCAAAAGAGATTTTTCTGGCGATGGCTTAGGGCTCTCGGTCGTGCGTGCCAGAGGTTGCGTAGAAATGAGATACACGGACCTTTGGGTTCACGGCGACATGATTGAGAACGCACGGGCGGAGCGGATGGGCGACCGTTGCCGGTGGGCGGTGGTTGTTCTACACCTCTACTACTGCTTCTACGATGTGATGGGGCGTCGTTGTGAGCGTGCCGGAGACTGCGACGGTGAGCTTGGTGACTTGGGCGGGATGGGCACGGCACTTGGGGAGGAAGAGGGGGCGGGCGTCGACAACTGAGGCTCAGGGCGCGCACTCGATGAGCCATAGGACGTAGCGGCGGCATTTTGACAGCGAGTGCGGGAGCAGGCGCGCCCCCAGACAACGTCACCGAGCTCTTTGGCGCCCTTTGTCGACAGGGTCGAGATCGTTGATGTGGGGACATGCTGGCCCCTATGAGGTATGAGCGGACCCAGACCCAGGTAGTGACGCTCCGAAGGCGTCGGGGCGGGACGGAAAGGAGAGGGGCGGTGGAACCGAAAGGGGCAGGGTTGAGCTGTCGGTTATGAGCGCCATCATTGTGTGAGAGAGAGGCGGGGGGGAGGAGGAGGAGGGATTGGGGCGAGTACTTTTACAGCGTCGCGGCTGCAAGATCCGTTGGCAGAACAGGGCAGGAAAGCGGTATATGGCCGCGCGACAGATACCGACAATGCCTAGCTTCACTTCACAAAGAATGTTACACAAGACTGCTCATGCCCCGCTCATCTACCTGACGGCGATCGGTGCGCCGTGATGCTGACAACGACCTGCTGACGGCAAACCGAGCGCGCTGGAGGAGTTGGAGAACGCGATGGGGATGGAAACTTTGTGCGTGCGAAGTGTGGCACAATAATGGAACGAGCAGCGCTACCCCAGTCGTTCGGAGTTCCCTCCGCCCTGTCACGGTTCGTGCTAGCCCCCCAATGCATCCGTCCGCTCCCGAGGCCCATGGGTCGGGGCGTTACGCAACACGTGGAGCATTCCCCGTTATGCTTGCTTGCCTCCGACCAGCCATGCATGTTACAGGGAACTCAAAAAGCCGACTCCAGGTCCCATCCTACAAAATCTTCACACCGCGCCAACACCGTATCTCACTAACATCGATGGGCCCGCTCCGCACTGTTTCCTAATCCACACCCTCTCCCTCTGCATTTGGGTCACCCGCTCATACACTCCCGTCGCCACTCACCACCAGACCTTAGCGTTGCAATCCCATTCGCCATCGAGACCTTTAGGGGCCCTTCCAAGTCTCCAGCTGGCTGGCGTTTTGCGCTTCCCTACTCCTTGCAGCCGCCGTTGCTCAGGTAGAAGGGCAGCCAATCCTCGCGGTTGCCTTGCCAGACTTGCATCATGGGCGCCGGTTTGGCTTGAGTGGCCTGGAGAGGAGTGTCAGGTAACGGTACTCGGCATCATAAACGCATCTGCCACAGACCGGTGTTGCCACGGTGGTCGGCGGGTGACTGTGTTGTTGCCGTTGCAGTTGCTGCCGTTGCACCTCCTCAAGATTGGCCGCCGTAAGATCGCCTCGGCGTGGCGCGTTTGGGGGACCGGCCGGGGTGTCTTTGTTGGACGACATCTTGGCCGGCAAGTCTTCACTAGATGTGGATGGTGGAGGGTGGATATGCTCGAATTCGACTCGGGAGCGTTACAGCGAGTGTTCGTGGGCCTGAGGAGAGGCGTGGTTACGGACTCGATGGAATGGCAGCGGTGTCGAGGGTTTATATGCGCCTTCTTCCAGCGACCGCTCACAGCCATCATCATCACAATACGCTTGGTCCATACGAGTTTACAGACTGTGTCCAACGTTCCAGTCGACCGCTGTGGACCGGTCATGGCCCGTCGGTGTGCAATGAGACGGTCACGCTGTTTGGGTCGAGAAGTCGACTATCGATAACAGGGAAGTGGACGGACTTCTTTGAGGTTCCTTCCCCGTAAAGGTTTGCAGACTGTGCACAACGCAGGCTCCGGGGATGTTTGTGGGCGATCATCCAGGCGATGGCAACTTGGCAAGATGGCAATGACCACGCGCCAGGCTGTCGGGATGATTGGTTCTGAAAGCGGGCGGTTCGTGCTAAAACAGGACTGTTTCAGGTTGACAGGAAGGGTGACATGGACGGTGGGCCATCAGCGTTCTTGCGTCCTCGGTGCACGCCGCCTCTGGTGAGCTTTTGAAAAGGTCTGACAACCAGTTCAACCGTCGTACAGACTACCGTATGCCGAGGAAGCCCGCGGGCCGTGCGCCGCGAAGGTTTGACTGTTTGAGAAATCATCCTTCGCAAGTTCGCACTTCGAACTTCGAAGGTTTCTGTGCTAGGATCTAGTGGAGCCAACGCAGGCCTCGGGTCTACTCTGTACCTAGTCGGTGGAATCTGGATCCTTCCACAAGCGTAACGAGCCACGGCCGGGGTTGAAGTGTGGGTCTGGTGAATGCCACTGCTGACTGCAGCTTAAACCGTGCTGACACTGCCCATTCTGAGTTTTGACAGCCTGACGGATAGCGAGGCTCGAGCGCCGAGCACCGGGCGGGTGACGAGTCAGTGACCCATCACGACGCGCAGGCGGTAGTCACGATATCCCAAAGTCCAGACCAGGGATACACAAACGGAGAGCCGCTTCAGCTGTTCTCAGTACGCCGCGGACGGTATGCTATGCCCAGTGAAACTCGAGAGGCAAACGACGGTATGGTGCGCTGGCACGGGGATCAACGTCTTATCTCGGACGGTTTAGCTGCTCTTACGATTGCGCCTTTAAAGTTCAGATATTTCACTTCAGTTTTAAAGACTTTCGGGACGCGCTTGCTGAAGCCTAGACCCTTCAGGAACCGATCCCAGCGGCAGTGTCAGCCGTGGTCCGGCACCCGGGGTGGACCGTGGATGTTGGACCGTACCCGTCGTCCGGCGTGTCAGGAGCCCGAGAGTGACGTCCCAGGGACTCATGGCGAGTCCACTAGCTTTATACCCTTTCTAGGGGGAGGGCATGGCTCTCGCGTTACTGTCGACCTGGCCATGTTGGATGTCCAGACTGTGACAGTCTGCTGTTGATGGCAGCGCAATCTAGGCCTTCCGGGCCATGAAGTCGAGCTTTGTTCGTGCTTAGCCATTTGCAAACCGCCCGAGTTAGCAGCTTACTAGCGCCATTCCTAGCAGCGGCGACGGTCGCGTCCCAAATTATCGGACTCTTTGCGACTGGTGTGTTGCGACGCTCAACGGGGAAGCGTGCGTACTTTTACAGACTGTCAAGTGCGGCAGCAGGCACGGTGGTCTGGCGCCCGCTAATGCCGGCTTTGGCCATCTCCTTCCCAGACTTCTGTCGATCACGAAGGATGCGGACAGGGCCTTAGACAGCGGCAAGGCTGATTATTGCGTGTTTTAGGATGGTTCGTAGCAGATGAGGTCAAACCGTCGAAGGCGCCCAAAGGCCCATGACTCCCGCCCAGAGGCGCTCCGCACTCTGCGCCCCGTGCGTCGCCGGCGGTGAGGACAAGAATATCCCCCACTGCATTTATGATCACCCACCTACTCAAAAGTAAGATTTGATGAGGTGCCGTATGTCGCTCCGACGGTGCGTTGGCAGCGCTAGTTGAGACCGCGATGCCTGGTTATCACTATCCATCCCACTATCGCACTTTGCCGGACGGCGCAGAGGTTCAAGATGCGCCGAATTGCCCTTGGGTATTGCGGTGACGTTGATTTAAAATGCCTGCTTCCCGGCACATCCTCCTACGTTATTTTCCCAACGCAATGCGGTCATGGCTGCCATTTCATAGGCGATAGCGGGACACGACGTATGATGTGAGAAGGTACTCCAATCTGGATGAAATGCAGCCTTCTCGGCGGTCACACTCCCTCAGACGATCTATCCTGCAGCCGCTTCGAGATCTCGCAGGCCGACCGCTCTCTACTGCCTCCACCAGCCTGTCCGCCCAAGAGCATGTGTCGTCACGTCCTGCATCGAACAAGCGAAAACACCCTTCTTCGCGCTTGTCGGCATGGTACCATGCTTGGACACCCCAACAGTACTTCGACTCGGAGCCGAATCCTGAGGCTACACCGGAGAAACCACGCAAGCGTCACGGTCGACCTCCGTATCGGTGGACGAGAAAGGAGACGAAAGTTTTGATACGCCTTGTGTGCTGTACCGATGTTGCCTTCGATGACATACCAGCTTTAATGTCGGACTTGGACACGGGCAAAGGACCATCGTACGCTCCCCTCGTATCCCTACGTATATGCTTTGGCTGACGCAAGCATCAGTGATGCCACTTGCCGAGAGCAATGGGCGCGCATCTTTGGACAGCCGCCCGATGATGCACGCCTCAAGAGTAAAGCGGGCAGGGAGCAACGGCGCAAGGATCACCAGAAGGCTTACAAGCGCTATTGCGAGCTGCAGCAAGCGCGAGCACAGCTTGACAACGCACCCGATATCTCTACCTGTCCTGCTAACGACAATCGATTCCCAGTCGTCGAAAGGCTTAAACAGGACGAACAACCTGTCGGGACACGCAATGGTTTTGACCCTCGTGCGGTCTTGACCCCTCCGGGAGGGCCAGCTGACTTTAAGATGCAGCCTGTACAGTCCATGCCGTCGATACCTTTAGTAAACGCTGCTCATTACCCTAGTCCGGCCTACTCGCGCCGATCTTCAGCAGCCTCATGCGGAGGGTTGCCTGACGTGGAATGGCACGTCACCCTTCCGGGCCAACGGTGTAGCGCGAGCAGCACAGAAACTCACCAGGCTGAAGATGTTGAGACCCTGCAGGACCCAGACGCGCCCTCACGACGGGAGCAGATCGAGAGGAAATACGGCATAGCACCCGGGCAGTTGGACTGGATGTCCCGTGATAGTTGGGTCTCCCGCATCAGCAGCCGCTTGTCGCATCGTCCCTCGGGGCAGAGCCGATCTGTCTCGTTTGCTGCCGACACGACAGCACGCCAAAGTGCAGTTATAGGTGACAGTACGCTAGCATCACCAAGCGACTCAGCCGAGCAGATCCCCAGTAGCAAAGCAGACCCTACAGGCCTGTCCCAAGATGAAGGACAATTCGATATGCTCCCTGTTGGAGCGTGCCCGTACAGTGGCCGGCCCGGACCTCACGTACCCGGACGTCGGCGTCAAAGTCCGGGAACTGATAGGACTAGGACACAATGTCAATCAAGTGAACGACGCTGGTGAGACACCACTGCACATTGCGCTTGAGATTGGCTGCGCTCCAGCTGTCTGTGAGCTTCTCGAGCACCATGCGGGGACTCAGACGGTCACGACGAGTGGAGAGAGTATCTCTGCATACGCGAGGTGGTTTGCGCGGCAATCTGGACTGCCTGATGACAACGTCGCTCACATCGAATGGGTACGTCAAGTAACGAACTACAACTCCGACCTGGAAAACATGGGTGCCGATAGCCGTCCCAACGCCTCCCGCAAGCAACACAGAGGCACTCGTTCTGTGGTCAAGATGCCCTCACTCGAGACGTTGACCGAGACATACTACGAAGTCGGCTGTCCTTTGCGCATTGAAGACGCGGAGATTCACCTTCAGCTGGACGACAGATACGGTTTTGGGCAAATCTCTGATTCACAGTCTGACCATGAGTCGCTGGCTCAGAGCAAACATTGCAACCTTACGGTGGCGCCCTCCAGTCCCACTGCCCAGGCAGGAAACCAACGCGGTTCGTACGACTCGCTTAGCCTCGAAGCGTCACAAGCTGTGCCGTATCAGCAGCAAGTCTCATGCTCGACGACACGAAGCACTGCTCCGAGACCTGCAAGCAGCTTTGGACACAAAATCCAATCCGACATAAGCACCTCGGGTCGTACAGGTGCAGTCGCTAAGGACTATATATGGTCTCAGGCCAATATCGCCAAAGCTGTTGCGAGAGGCGACGGCCAACAACATCTACCAATTGGTGCACAGTTTGGCAGTCACTCCTATGGCCGGTCTGGCTACAACATCGTTGGCCCGCCTAGCATATATCACCAAGCTAGCTTCCTACAGCGCGGAATCCGTAGCAATACCACAATCGAAGCTCAGCAGAACTCGCAGCCTCAGCCCTACCTGTCGCTTACTGGCTTGCCAGACGGCACACATGATGGCGAGTCTGGCTTGGGTGGTCGATACATGTAGAAGGCCCGAGATTAGCCGTTGCTGGTCCGCGAGTTGGGTATCCACCAAAAGGCCATCCTCCGGAGAATCGTCAACATCGTTTGACCCGAGATTCGAGCCAACGCGAGCAGGGGCGGTGGTCCTCCGCATCGCGGTGTTGGACTTTGGATCTCGGCGCATAGCGTTGTCGTTTTGCTTCATAGCGACGGGCATGGGAGGCAATCTGTAATGGCTTTGACGCAGCGGGTGTGGTTTGATTTTGTTTGGCTTGGGAGCAGCATGGGAGGCGAACGTGTAATGAATCAACGCAGCGAGTGTAATTTGACGTCAGACATCCTATGTTGTGCCTCAGCCTTGCTTCCTGTACTGGACTTGCGAACCGCCGTAAGTCATAGATTAATAGATACGTGCGTCGTTGCATTACTTTGCCACCACGAGAGTAGTATACTTAGCGTCTGCCGGCACCTTTTGTTTCGACGAGATTGCGTACTATCATGAACGTCTTGAAGACTCATCAACGGTGAACCACGCCATTACTACTAGTGCACCACCATACCTTCAGTGAGAGGTACCATTCGTCGCAGCGCTCTCCTTCCGTCGCCTCACCTTGATGGTCTGCTTCATAGGCGGGATGACATTAGGGCCGAACCACTTGTTCGGCGGCCGCTCGGACAGCGGCTCAATCTCGTAGTTCAGGACGAGGTGTGAGATCAGCATCTTGAGCTCCGTGGAAACGAAGAAGCGTCCGGGACTAAGTATGCTGTTAGTGATTTTTACACGCTACAAATATGTGAAGTGTCAAGCCAGAAGCAGGGTTGATGCTAGGGTAGAGGCGTGCAAATGGGAGATCAGTGAATGGAGGAAGAGAAAGCCTACCAGGCATGTCGCCCATGACCAAAGGGCAGAAACGTCTCACTCGTTGTAATCAGTCCCGTGTTCTTCAAACGCAATACCTCGTCCTTGCTCCTTTCGTTGAGCTTGCCTTCCTTCTGACTCTGCTCAAACTCCTCGCGTGGTCTCGAGAAGCGGAAGGCATCATACTCGTCGGGACGAGGGTAGATTTCGGAATCCATATGCACGCTGTACAAGTCCGTGGCCACGAGCGCACCGGGTTCCAAGCTCCATCCAGCCTTTTCGTTCGTGATCCGATGTGTGACTTTACGGCTTATGGCGCGGGTCATGAAGCCGGAGATGCGCATGCTGTCCTTTAGCGCGGAGTCCGCGCGAACAAGCTTGGCCAGGCCGGGCTTGCTCCACTTGCCATCCTCTTCAGCGAATACACGGTGGGCCTCTTCCTCCAGACCAGCGAGATAATCGGCAGCAGAACGGGAGCCTACTATATCGAAGAGAGCGTTAGTGATGGTGAAGGTTGTCGTGTGGATAGCGGCGAAGTTGATCGGCATGAGCCGGCGGGATATAAGGACTGGATCGAGTTCGCGGACGTTGTTCTCGGCACGTGCGAGATTGATATGCCAAGAGATGTAGTCGTTCGGCTCCTGCCAATCGAGTGATGGATCGCGGGCTTTGCGGTCCATGAGCTCGAGGCGCTCATGAATGAGTGGGAGAGTGTGCTTCGCGGTGCCACGATAGTGCTTTCGGTTCGGGATTGTCAGTATCGGAGCTAGTAGAGGTTTCAATGCTTTCGGGATGAAGCTGAAGAGGGCTATGTCGGTTATGATGTCTTGCGCGAAGGCACTGGCATTGGCGAGGTACTCCTCGTTTCGGCACAGTGGCAGGCCAACGAACATGCGGTTCGAGACGCGCGCGATGACTTTCATCATAGCTTCGAAAACGCAGACTTCCCGCCACTCCGTCTCCAGGCCAAAGACGTCGTCCATAGCGTTCTGCATCTCGTCCTGTACGTCCGGGACCAGAAGCCCAATCTTACGCGCCAAAGCTTTGTGCACAACGTCCTCATGGAAAGGCCGCTCGAGCAGATATGGATCGGTGAAGATGTAGGCTCCCTCCAGCTGCTCATGGTGCATCTCCGAGACGCTTACGCCGCGGTCGTCATGGTCAATGAGCCACTTGATCTCCTCGCGAGGGATGATCACATTCGGTGTGCCGGAGAAGTCAGGGAATATGTAGCTGAGGCCCTTTTTGGTGTATTTTGTGTAACCTTCGTTGAGCCATCTGCGGCTGTTGCTGAAGCTGGCGATGGATGCTCTCGCTTCAGCGAATAGTTGGTCGTCTGCTTTGCCTACCCAAGGTAGATCTGGGAGAGCGCCATTGTTGGAGAAGCGGGAGTGCAGTACGTATGCTAGGCCACAGACTGCGAGCAGGACGATGCTGATGGGGCTCGTCAGGTAGTCGGACAACCGGTCCATCGTCAGAGTGCGTGTGGTCAGTCACGGTGTACGTAGTCCGCCTAGCGGCTATATATATGTCGCTCTACGTGGCTTGACACGGACTTGTCGCCTCCGCGTGATGAAACGTCTGGCTTTCAGTCAGTGTACAGTGAGTTGTAGGTGTGGCAAATATAAGCACACGCACGAGGGAAGGTGTCGGCGGGGTTGCTGCATGGATGGGATGAGCCGCAAGCGATCAGCGAGACGCATAAGGATCAGGCGCCACAGTACATGTCGTCGGCGGAGTAGCCACGCGTGGGCGATAGAGGAGTGTGTCGGTGATCTACTTTCCTACGGTATGTCGATATAGCTTGTTCGGCCGAAGTGTATGTCTATAGACCACATGTATCGGCTTTACCGCTACAATATCCGGAGTCGTCGCACGGAGGTGACGTCGATCGCGGACCGTCGTTAAAGTTTGTTGCCGTCCTTCCTATTCGCCTCTGGTCACCGTTGCGCCGCTCATGGTTCTGTACGGTTCGCTCACCGCAAACACCACCTATTCTTTCTCATCGCAGTAGCCTTCATTGACATACTGTGAGCCATCACCCATCATCCATCTGACCCGACCCGGCCCACCTACAGATTTGGCTTGCCGAGCGAGCCTCCTATGAACCACGCGACACCAATGGTAGACCTCAGCCCGCCGCAAACCGTACTGCATAGCCTCTACACCCCCACCTACCTCGACGCTACACGCACAGGAGGGCAGCCATTATGCGGTAACAGCGAAGGATGGGGCCCGCTGAGCCCCTACCGGTGGGACTTCACTCCATGCTTCCTCGACGTCTGGGTGGCGGCAGTATCGGTCTGGGGCATACTCGCCGGAGCTGGAGCGATATGGTTCCTTTACAGGAAGGACATGCCGGAGGATGTGAAGAAGGACTGGCATTTCTACACCAAGCTCAGCGTCATTGCTGCGCTCGTCGTCGTGACGGTTGTGCAAGCTGCGCTGCAGATTGACAGATTTCCCGGGATATGGTTCAGAGACTTCCGCTTCTGGTCCACGGTTCTCAACATCATCAGCTTGGGAGTTGTGTTCACCATCCAGTACATCGAGCATTGGCGATCGCGTGTGCCGAATGCGGTCGTCCTGCTGTACTGGCTCTTCCTGTTGATCGTCGATGGTATCAAGTTGCGCTCTCTGGTGTCGCAGCATATGTTCCGGGAGCATGTACCCTACTTCGCCGTCTTCACCACTAGTGTCGCACTGGTGGCGCTCGAGCTCGTGCTGGAGTGGCTGGTACCGAAGCGGCTGTCGGCCTACGATGCACTGGGCGACGAAGACGAGTGCCCTGTCGAGTACGCGAACATCTTCTCCCAGCTGACCTTCAGCTGGATGACTCCGTTGATGAAACACGGCTACAAGACGTATCTCACGCAAGACGATCTATGGAACCTCCGCAAGCGCGACACAACACGCAGTACGTCGGCGGTCTTCGAGCAGTCATGGGAGATAGAGCTGGAGAAGAAGAAGCCGAGCTTATGGATCGCGATGTTCAGGTCTTTTGGAGGGCCGTACTTCCGAGGCGCCGTGATCAAAACTGGCTCCGACGCGTTGGCCTTTGTCCAGCCGCAGCTGCTACGCTTTCTGATCGCGTTCGTGGACTCCTACAGACCCGGCAACGTTCCACAGCCGGCGGTCAAGGGTGCCGCTATCGCGCTTGCTATGTTCGCCGTGTCGGTCGCCCAGACGGCCTTCCTGCACCAGTACTTCCAGCGCTCCTTCGAAACGGGTATGCGTATCAAGGCGGCTCTCACTGCCGCCATCTACGGCAAGGCCATGCGCCTTAGCAACGAAGGACGTGCGTCGAAGAGCACTGGTGACATTGTCAACTACATGGCGGTCGACACGCAGCGTCTCCAGGACTTGGCTCAGTACGGGCAGCAGCTGTGGAGTGCCCCGTTTCAAATCACGCTGTGTCTGATTTCACTCTATCAGCTCGTCGGCGTTAGTATGTTTGCCGGGCTCGGTGCCATGCTTCTCATGATCCCGATCAACGGCGTCATTGCTCGCATCAGTAAGACGTTGCAGAAACGGCAGATGAAGAACAAGGACGCACGTACACGCCTCATGACTGAGATACTGAACAACATGAAAAGCATCAAGCTCTATGCCTGGACTACTGCGTTCATGAACAAGCTCAACTATATCCGAAACGATCAGGAACTGCACACCCTTCGGAAGATCGGCGCGGTGACGGCCATTGCGAACTTCACATGGAGCACGACGCCTTTCTTCGTCTCCTGCTCGACCTTCGCGGTATTTGTTGCCACGCAGAACAAGCCTCTGAGCACGGAGATCGTCTTTCCCGCGCTGACTTTGTTCAACTTGCTCACGTTTCCTCTCGCCGTGCTTCCTATGGTGATCACGGCGATCATTGAGGCATCTGTGGCAGTGACAAGGCTGACGGATTACCTCACCGCTCCGGAGTTGCAGGCGGACGCTGTACTCCGTAGCGAAGCGGTTGGGCCGGGCGAGGAGTCTGTAAGGATTCGCGACGCCACCTTCACCTGGAATAAGGATGAGGATCGGAACGTGCTGCATGACATCAACTTTACTGCGCACAAGGGAGAACTCTCCTGCATCGTTGGCCGTGTCGGTGCAGGCAAATCCAGCTTCCTCCAGACCCTGCTGGGTGATCTGTACAAAACCAAAGGCGAGGTTGTCATGCGCGGCACGTCAGCGTACGTAGCACAAAGCCCTTGGGTTATGAACGCGAGTGTGAAGGAGAACATCGTGTTTGGGTATCGATGGGATCCTCAGTTCTATGATCGGACGGTGAAAGCCTGTGCGCTCATAGAGGACTTTGGGAGTCTGCCCGACGGCGATCAAACCGAAGTCGGCGAGCGTGGCATTAGCTTGTCTGGTGGGCAGAAGGCGCGCCTGACGCTTGCACGAGCGGTGTACGCCAGAGCGGACATTTACCTGCTTGACGATGTGCTCAGTGCGGTAGATCAGCACGTTGGCCGGCACCTGATTGACAACGTTCTGGGCCCGAAGGGTCTCTTGGCGGGCAAGACACGCATCCTAGCTACCAACTCCATTCCGATCTTGATGGAAGCGCACTTCATCGCCCTGCTCCGCGATGGGAACATCATTGAGCGCGGGTCCTACGAGCAGCTGATGGCCATGAAAGGCGAGATCGCGCAGCTCATCCGAACGGCCAGCAACGAGGAATCCAGCCAGACTGAAAGCGAAGAGGCCAGCAAAGGCTCTGGCAGTCCTGACAGCGAGTCTGAGACGGTATATGGTGAGGATGACCCTGATGATGCTCTGGAGCGCGAGGAAGCGCAGGAAGGACTCACGCAGCTGGCGCCTATCAAGCCGCGTGGTGGTGGGCCGGTACGCAGGTCGAGCAATATCACGTTGAGGAGGGCTAGTACGGCGTCTTTCAGAGGGCCGAGAGGGAAGATGACTGACGAAGAGGAAGGCAAGGTAAGCAATTCTCTAGTTCTACTGCCTGTCGCCAACGCGACTTACTGCTTACCTCAAACTATTTACCCGTGTTTGCAATTGCGAAGACATCTCGTGGTGTCGAGATCCGCGCGCTGACCGTACTCCAGGGCGCCTTGAAGTCCAAGCAGAGCAAAGAATTTTCCGAGCAAGGCAAGGTCAAGCGTGACATCTACCTCGAGTACGCCAAAGAAAGCAATTTGGTGGCTGTTTCGATATACCTCGTCATGCTGTTGGGGGCCCAGACCGCTACAATCGGTAAGCAGCCCCCTCCACTCCGCACTGGCAACTGCTACCCCTACAGTTTGAACAACGCATCCGCACGCAGTGTTACTGTCGCAGCGCCGGACATGCTCGGTCCTCAACACAGCACCCCGGCTTTCGTTGCAAGGGTCTGATGCGGTACGCTAATCTTTTTGCAGGGGGCAGCGTCTGGCTCAAACAATGGTCCGAAGTGAACAGCAAGTACGGAGGTAACCCGCACGTCGGGAAATACATTGGCATCTACTTTGCGTTTGGCATTGGGTCCGCAGCGTTGGTAGTGATGCAAACGCTCATCTTATGGATCTTTTGCTCGATCGAGGTAAGTCTGGATCGCCGGGGTGGCTGTATCGTTTAGATGCATGACATCCCGGCCCGGCCTGCAGCGGCTGCATAGGCGAGTATGGTCCGGACATTGCTAACCAGGGTATGCAGGCCTCTCGAAAGCTCCACGAACGCATGGTGGGTTGACACTCTCTGCTTGTCGCGTTGTTTGGATCTGAGTTGACGGTGTTACAGGCGTATGCGATATTCCGATCGCCGATGAGCTTCTTTGAGACAACACCAAGCGGCCGTATTCTCAACCGCTTCTCCAGGTACGTACACTTACTGTGCTTTCGTGCTTGCTTTTGCGCACCTCCTCCCGAACTCGAATATGGTGGCGTCCGAATATGACAGCCCCTCGTGTACTCCACGTTCTGTGGCGGCCGTACACCAGATTGGGACTACGCTTCCTGCAACCTGGTGTCCACCGTCTCGCAAGTTCGAAGCTAACAAGTTTCTAGTGACATCTACAAGATTGACGAAGTACTCGCGTAAGTGCATCTGACTGCCGTATTGCCGGGTCTCCGTCTCCACCACCCGGTCACTGACAGCTGTCACAGGCGCACATTCAACATGCTCTTCACAAACGCCGCCAGGGGTATGTTGTCCGTTTTCATCGCTCCCAAGATGGCGCAATGCAGCTAACAGCAACCTCGTAGCCGCCTTTACCCTTGTAGTCATCACGTCGTCAACGCCCGTGTTTGCTGCACTGATCGTGCCTCTTGGCGCACTGTACATGTGGATCCAGAAATACTATCTTCGAACCTCTCGGGAACTGAAACGACTCGACAGCATCAGCCGCAGCCCAATCTACGCTCACTTCCAGGAGTCTCTCAGCGGGATCAGCACAATCAGGGCTTACCGTCAGGCCAAACGTTTCGCCCTGGAGAATGAGTGGCGTGTTGACGCTAACTTGCGAGCCTACTTTCCATCAATCAGCGCCAATCGATGGCTTGCAGTTCGGTTGGAGTTGATCGGCTCGGTTATCATTCTTGCAGCAGCCGGCTTCTCCATCATTTCCGTGTCCACAGGAAGCGGCCTCTCGGCCGGGTTCGTCGGCCTGTCGATGAGCTATGCTCTGCAGATTACCGCATCACTCAACTGGATCGTAAGGCAGACTGTCGAGGTCGAGACAAACATTGTCTCAGTCGAGAGAGTGTTGGAGTATGCTCGCCTGCCTAGCGAGGCGCCCGAGATCATCTCGAAACATCGACCTGCGGTTAGCTGGCCTTCGAAGGGCGCTGTGTCGTTCAATGGCTACAGCACCAGGTACAGGCCTGGCCTTGATCCGGTGCTGAAGAACATCAGCCTCAGCATCAAGTCTCATGAGAAGATTGGTGTGGTTGGCCGAACTGGCGCTGGCAAGAGCTCGCTCACGCTGGCGCTGTTTCGTATCATCGAACCTACTGAGGGCGACATTTCCATCGACGATGTCAGCACCAGCTCGATTGGGCTGCTAGACCTCAGGCGACGACTGGCGATCATCCCACAAGATGCAGCGTTGTTCGAGGGCACTGTCAGAGACAACTTGGACCCCGGACATGTTCACGATGACACGGAGTTGTGGAGTGTCCTTGACCATGCTCGTCTTCGCGATCATGTCGCATCGATGTCGGGCCAACTGGACGCAGTGGTTCACGAAGGAGGTTCCAATCTCAGTCAAGGGCAAAGACAGCTCGTGTCGCTGGCCCGAGCCTTGCTGACGCCCAGCAACATTCTCGTGCTGGACGAGGCTACGGCGGCCGTGGACGTCGAGACTGATGCCATGTTGCAAACGACACTCCGCAGCAACATGTTCAAAGACCGTACTATCATTACGATCGCCCACCGCATTAGTGAGTGGACCGTACAACCCGTGAGTGAGTATTATGATCGATTCTGACGTTTTCATTAGACACCATCCTCGACAGCGACCGCATCATCGTCCTTGACCATGGTGAGGTGAAAGAGTTCGACACGCCCTCTGAGTTGGTTCGCCAGAAGGGTCTGTTCTACGAGCTGGTCCGGGAGTCAGGCCTACTTGGGTCTGTCGACACGTCTAGCTCTGCGCATTAGTAGTAGCAGCGTGTACCTCAAAAGCCTGTCTACGTTGCTTTTCACCATCACCGACCATGTGGCATATACCCTGTTGACATGTCCGAGGCGCACGGCTAATTAAGACCAGTTTGACACCCACACGGAGCCTCCTTCCTTCCTGACGCTCAGTCGCGGTGAGCCGCAAGCGTGCCCTATTCCACTTGCCTGCCTAAGCCCTAATGCTGCGCAATGCGATCGCCGTTTCCATCTTGCCCTGCAGTAGCGTGCACGCCGTCTCCCCCCATGTCGAACGGCCATGCAAGCCAAGTCTTGTGGTTGTCACGTTCCAGGCTTGTGCGACTTCGAGAGTGGGCGTGTGACAGCGCCGCCACTCGGAAGCTGATCGATCGGGCCGCCCCACGCCGCGGCCCGGATTGATCATCGCCCCGAGACAGCCGCTGCCAGATGAGCCCCGGCACCGCCGCGCTTCTTGGGAGGATCTCGAACGTCATCCCCTGTTGAAGCCAACGGGCCGATATGTGTTCAGTCTCCAACGCGTGGTTGATAGCCTGGCCTTGCATATTGCGGCAGATGGAAAATAAGGCCCGAAAGATGCGATGGTGAAATCCGGGTGCAAACAAGACGAAGAGCTCGGTCTGACATCGCTTCGCATACTTGCATGCGCGGGTCGCTGATATATTAATTGCGACACCCAAAGTCTCGGACACTATCAGTGCATCACACCAGCAGCGCTCGAGCGGGTGCGTGTGCTCGTGATTTCTGTTCATCATGCAAATGATTTGGATGTGGTTATCAGACCTTGCCGTCGATGCCAAGCCTTGTGGTTGGTTTTCTGGAGTTGCCCGCCGGATCGAAAGCTGCCCGCTCACTCCACCCCGTGATGAAGGCATGAAGCCCACCTTTGGCTAGAGCGCTACAAAGGTTACACAAATGCTCGCAAGATTCCAGACGCCGTCATTCACGCTCCTATACGTCGACCTGCGTCGCAACGCGCCGCGCCCGTGATGCCTGGCCCTGTCGAAAGCAATTTCTCCGTCCTACTCGACCATCTCAACACCAGTGCGATCCGACAGGGTCACACCGCGAGTGATCTGCTGCAATGCAGGAAGACCTCCACGGCCCCGCCCGGCAGCTCGGTGACAAGCCATCTTGCAAGGAGATCGTTGCTTCTAATCCTCGCCTAGATGCATTGCCTTTGGCACATTATGAACTCCGGAGCGTTTAGGCGGGATCGAGTGGCTGCCGGAGTCGCAACACCATCCTTTGCCGTTGCGAACCGTGGTGCTGGGCCTGCTTGCCAACCCGGTCACCCTGTGTTACTCAAGTCACTTCCTTGTTCTCCCTCCGAGTCCGCAGGTCCCTCTTACCTGGTTCCTGTCTGTAGCATTTTCTGTAGCAGACTCAGACCGATCTACTAGCAGGGACGTACCGTGCGGATCCACGGAATCGATGCCTGGTAGCAGCTCACGGTCTCACCAATGTCAGATTCAATTCGTCGTCTAGACAAGGGTACCTGATCTTCCTCTTATACTCGAGCACTTCGCATGAGTATACCCTCATGAAGGCGTTTGCTTTGACGTTAGTCGTGCTTGCAACCACTCCAGCCTCTCGTTTGCTTCCACAGCCGCACTCCGGTATACTCACCCTCGGAGTGATCTATCACAGTCGTCTACTTGCCTTCGACCCATCCCGGCCACCCTCCCATATACGACCAGGCTTGCACCAAGTATTGTCCTGACTGATCTGGGTCAATCGATCACCATCTATGAGATCCGCTTCCGAACGACCGTCCACAAACCCATAAATCGGGCGCATCACACAATACCGCCGAAACCAGCGAACACTTACCGCCAACTTTCCTCGCCCTGCTACGACAACCCAAGACAACAATAACGCATACACACATTGCCGATCTACGAGCTTCGTTACGCCCTCGAATAGGTGCATTGGCAAGGCAAACGACGAGGCTCTGGCTCCCGCTGTCAAGCGTTTCAACCCTGGTCGGCCAACCCCGGCTGACGCTCTTCGGTTACGACGATCCTTCCACCAACAACGGCCAGGCGGGCCCAATACCGAGATTACGTAGTCCGCCTCAAACCAGATCGATCTGACAAGATCGATATGATCTGAATATCAAGGATCCATCATCGCCGACCAGGCGCCAAACGTCAAGCCAGCGAACCCTAACCGACAATTCGACATCAACACAACGGCGAACGTCAACGTGATGGCGCGACTGTCCGACAGAAAGAACGGCGCTGCTCGCAAAGTGAAGAAGACCAATGTCGAGAGTCGTGACGAACATAGAGTATGTGCAGCCGGCATTCGTTCGACGATTTGTTGCTGACCCGATCCAGGGCCCCGAAGCTAGTGTTGCAATGCTGCTAGATGCATTTCCTCGTGCCAAGACCTTCACATTCGCCCCTACGCCAGACGGTGGTGACATAGAGACTCTCCCGTCAGGGTCCGTACCGCATTGCATCGACCGTTCAGCCCTAGAAGAAATAGCACGCTCGATGCTCCACAAGGCACAAGGAAATGTGTTGCCGTCTGATCTGATGAAGAAGCCTGCGATTTGTGCGTACTACCCTGATACTACGTACGAGTGATCAAGCTGATGTTCAATGAAGCGAGTAACGCAGACGCGATGCCCATGAACACCAAAGATGACGTCGCCGAGGTCGAGAGGGCGGAGGACCCCATCGTTCCAAGCACGACGAAACAGACTCGACAGCCATCCAACAAGCGAGGACGTCCGGCGAAAGTCCGCTGGCATCCTCGATTCGAGGAAGCAACAGTCTCCGAGACGTCGAAGAATGCCCTGACGGATCATGACTCAGTCGATGACGAGCTGACGCCGAAAATGGGCCAGTACCAAAGCTTCTGGATGCATGAAGAGGTGAAGGTAAAGGCCTTCCTGTACAACCGCATCGAAAGGATACACCAGCTGGCCGACAAGAAGATTGCCAAGGCGTGGATCAAGGGCATCTGCCCCAAGAAGCAAGCCAACTTCCCTTACCAGAACAAACAGCGGAAGGAGGACCTCGGAGAACCGCCCGTCGTGCCGGAGTGGTGGCCGCCGGTCGGACTCTGTCCGTTTGTCGAGCCGGACCACGTCACAAGATATCGTAAGTGACGTCTTGGTCTTGTACGTCTCGCAGTAGCTGAGTCTGACCAGCACGATCGGAGCTGCTCCTCTTTCTCCTCCGGCTTCGACCGACGCCCGAGAAGCTCAAGGCCTGGAACATGGAGAAGTGCGAACCCCATCCGACTCACGTGCGTCAGGGCTGGACCGCTTTCTTGAAGGAACTCGCGCCCCTCGACTCCCTTGACGAGATAGCGCCGACGACGGGCGAGAGGATCGGCCAGCGGAGGGCGCTGTTGCGGGAGGTTTATACTGTCGCCGAGATGGAGGAAGATTACTGTGCTTTTGGCATGGGTGAGTGACATTTCCCATCTGCTATCATGGAGCGCGAGATACTAACCACCCGTATGCGCAGACCAGCAGTATCAGTGTGAGGACCCCGACAAGCCTACGTCAAGCAAGTTCAGCAAGCGGCCACGGCACGTACCTTCTGAGACAACTAGTGGCGATGATGGACCATACATCTGTTCGCGGTCATCGTCGCCGGCATCGAGTGCCCGTGCGCCATCGAAGAAGCCGCGCCGTGACTCCGTCCGTTCGGATGCAAAGCCGTCTGTCGTCCACAACAAGCTCGCCAGGCAAATGTCTACGTTCACCACTGATGGAGAGCCTGTAACGGAGATGGGTGCGCCAGTGTCACGGAGATATGGCGAGGACACTCCGATGGAGACGCCGCCAGCGCACTTCCCCATCGCTACTCAACCGCCAAAGCCTGATCGGAAGGTGGCTGTCGCCGTTCCCACGAAGCACCCAAGACGCAGCCATCCCAAATTGACAGAGTGGCGTGCGGCACAGCGAGAAGCGCGCCAGCACCAGCACCAGCACCAGAGCACTACACTGCAGCAATGGCGAGCCCCTCAGGCTCCGCTCACGACTTCCTTCGACTCGTGCACATCAGGCACAGAGCAGACCTTCGACCCATACAAAGGCCAAGCGGGTGGATACTCCATGTTCCCTGGCGACCACAACTACGCCTTCCCGCAACCTCAGTACACGCCTGCGCCCCAACCTCAACCTCAGCCGATGGCCCCGGTGTACCAGGCGACGCACTTCCCGGAGCCTCACTTCGACACTGTCCCCAATACGCCTACGTTCTCGCCAACGAGCCTCATGTATCCGAACACCCTACAGCAGTTCGGGCAATACGATATGGCCGCGGTAGCGGGTCCACTGCCGCACGCGCAGGCCATGGGACCATCGCAGCAACAAGCTTTCAACTTCGCGGCTGGCTTCGTCGACCAGACTCTGGCCCAGCAGACTGTGCCTCAGTATCATCATCACCACCAGCCGTATGGTCTGCAGCACAGCCACCAGCCGCAGCCGCAACCGCACGTTGTTGATCGTGCACTGTCCATGGGGTATACGCCGCAGATGCCCCAGGTGCAATACGGCGGTCTGCCGCTCAGCTACACTGGGCAGCACCAAGTGGCTGGCTTCTTGTGAACTGGCACGTTGTACATGCCGTCCACAGTCTGCTATCTTATGCCTCGGGTCCCTCGGCAACCATACACCTTACAGCTTTTGGACGTCGAGCACCCAGCTCAGGGCAAAAGTCTTTCCGGCCTGCCATCGATTCTTCGCAACATGCACGGACGCAACCATACCCAGTCTTACCTTGCCTGCGCTTTGTTTATTTCGGGCCGCCTTGGTATCCAGCGAGCAGCGTCTAGCGTTCAAGCAAGCAACGCATTCGATTCGATTCTTTCTTCGCCCGCCCACGGCAACCGCCGATTTGGCGTTGATGACGACCCACCACTGTACAACAGCAGACAGCCTGCACATATTTCGGTTTTTGTCAATGAAGCATGAGAGGCATGATTATACGAGTGATATGAAGTAACGATAAGCAGTCCTATACAGGCAGTTGAGAGGTGGCGTGTTAGTAGTAGGAGGTAGTAGCATAGGCTAGTTTGACGATTCGATGAGTATTGATCACTTCGTCCTCTTACGTGACGTCTCCAGGTCACCAAGCATGTGTGAGCCAGGTCTTACCAAGATGGTAGACTATGGGAGCGTGAAATCGAAAGGTGACTTGCGATCAACATTGAAGAGCGGATGGTGTTATGGTGTTTGAGTTTGAGGCTTGAAGAACTTCAGAAGGCATCTAAGTCTTGGCGTTTCCGGATCCAAATGCGGGCCGACAAGCCCGCATGACGATCGTCCAGCACCAAAACGTTCCCATTGGAGAACAAAGGCCAAGTCGCGAAGGCCGCTTGATGCCGCATCCGAACCTCGAACATTGTTGCGCCCGCACATGACGACGGCGCATCTACGCACACTCGGCAGTGACGGCCATGTCGAGTGCAAGTGCCAAAGGAGGCGTGCGCGGGAGAGGACGCGGTAGCGGAGGTGCTGCACGAGGCGCGTCCACCAAAGGCAACAATGCACGCGACAGTCCAGCATCACGAGCCACGTTCGGGCAGCCATCGCGCGGCAACAGCGGTACTCGAGGAGCAACGCCCAATGGCTTGCGACCACCACCTCAGAACAAGACCGGCAGCGGCAGCGGCAGCGCATTTGGGGGAGGTGCACCGAAGGGCAGCTGGACGCAGCGTTACGACTCGGTGAGTGCTCCATACCCAGACAGCTTACTGACGGAGCGCATAGTAGTGACTCCGTAATTATAGCTCACCAACTCCCGCGAACGCGAACGACGTCAGGCCATTGCGCAGGGCCTGATCGCCGACCCTGACAAACCACGCTCGCTCGCCGACGCCATTACACCGGTGGCAACATGCCAGGACATGTGCGCCGAGTACGAGAGGGCGCAGCGGGCGGTGCAGAATGACGTGTGGGGCGAGGAGACGGATCCGAACCACTCGGTGTACAGTGTTGGCAAGGCAGAGCCGGATGAGGCGCGCATGGTCAAGAAGTTTAGGAGGGCCGCTGCAGGTGTGGAAGAGCAGCTACCGTCAGACCTGCGGCCGCCAGATGTGCTGAGGCGGACGTGCGATTACCTCTTCCACGAAGTGGTGGGCAATGCGCCGAAGCTGGAGAAGGTGCACCACTTCGTCTGGGATCGAACGCGCGCGATACGCAACGACTTTTCCATCCAGCAGGTCACCAAGGTGGAGGATCTACGACTGGCGATCGATTGCTATGAGCGCATTGCACGCTTCCACATTGTCTCCCTGCATCAGCTGGCAGTCCTACCGAGGCCGTATGACAAGTATGATGCGCAGCAAGAGCGTGAGCAGCTGGATCGGACGCTTCTGTCACTCATGCAGTACTATGATGACAGCCGTGGCCGGGTCGATCTACCAAACGAAGCGGAGTTTCGCGCATACTGTGTCATCTTCCAGCTTCAAGACCCGATGCCGGACCTGGAAGACCGCGTGCAGAGCTGGCCAAGGCACGTTGTGATGGACGGAAGGGTTCAAAAGGCTCTGGAGCTGTATGCTGCGGCATGCAATACCATGGATTCACAAGGCCCACTGAAGCCGCGTGCGAGTCATCTGCTCGCGCAGCAAGACTGGCAGCGCTTCTGGATCCTGGCCGACTCAAAGGAGATCTCGTACCTTATGGCCTGTGTGGCAGAGATCTACTTCAACCTTGTCAGGCGGACCGCATTGAATGCATTGTGGCGTTCTTTCAGACAAAGTCCTAACAGGTCTCCCGATGACTGGACGATCGATGCACTCTGCGAGCTGTTCGCTCTGGATGAAGAAGAGCAGGTAGTCACCTTCTGCGAGGCTTACGGCTTTTCATTTGCCCAGAGAGCGGATGGGCAGCAGTACCTGGATCTGGCGTCTGTCAAGGACCGGAGTTTGCCGCAGCCCAATGTTGGACTGCCGAAACAGTGGAGAAGCGAGCTGGTTGAGAGTAAGCGGTATGGTAGAATCTTGCCGGCTATCATCGACGGGCTCGCTGTGAAGCAGGCAGAGCAGGTCGGTATGGTGATTGAGGTGGAGGATGATGAGATGGAGATGGATGATGGTGTGGCGTCGTCGCAGACGCCGAGAAATCCGTTCCTTGCAGACAACAGTGACCCAACCGACGGAGAAGACTCGAACTCGTTGTTCATTCCGGAAGATAGGGATCAAGGTGCTACGGAAAACAAAGCACCTGCAGGACAGCCGCTTACGAACGGCTTCAGCGGCGCCAGTGGGCAGCTGAAAACCTTTGGAGCGCCCAGCAATGGATTCGGCTTTGGCAAGCCTTCCGGCGTGCCTTCGTCCAGCAAACCGTCGATTGGTGAAAGCCTGTTTACTCCGAATGCCTCTATCAGTACGAGTGCTCCAGCGGCAGCAGGGCAGTCACCCTTCGATTTTCTGTCAGGCCCTTCCGCGCAGACTGCGACTCCAGCACTGTTTGCGACGACTACGCCAGCGCCCCAGCCGGCTTTCACTCCGCCGAGATTCGAGCCAGGCGCCTCTTTCAAGTTCTCGAGCCCACCCGTTGCAAAGAGCGATACCGCAGAGGCGCCCAAGAACTCATTCGGGGCGCCTACTGGCGACCAGCAGAGCATCTTCTCGCAAGCAACGGCCAATGGCGACAGCGCCGAGACGTCGCCCACCCAAGCCTTTCCCTTTCCGAAATCAAGTGCGCCCGCTAAAGCCAGTGAGGAGAATGGAGATAACCCAGCAACAGGCTCGTTCCAGACTTACAAGCAACCGTCACTCGAGTCAGCGCCGACTTCTCCGGAAAAGGCATTCACTTTCGACGAACCTGCCGCTGCGAGCGGCCCAACGACGTCATCGGCAACAAAGGTGACTCAACCTGAAACGAAAGCTTCGCAACCTCACTTCACACCCTCAAATCCGGCACAACCCACTACTTCCGCCAACGGTGCCGCTTTGCCAAGCTCGCTCGGTCGCAAACCCTCGGCCGGTCCTCATCAAGTGAAGAGACCGAGTCCTCTTTCAAACTCAATCAGCTCTGAGGACGTGAGCAATTCTAAGGCTACTGGTGAATCATCAAGTAGAGCCGCAGGCAGACAACCAGTGAAGGAGCCGTCTCTCAATCGACCCAACACCGGCGCCTTCGAAGCTAAGTCTCGGGCGCACTCTGAGGCACACTCTCAGGCGCAAATACCGGGCGCTTTGAAGGACGACCTCGCATACATTGTCACGAGACTCGCGGACGAAATTACCAACGACGAGATCGCTGGCTTCTTGACTCAGTACGTCGAGTTCGCGGTCCAACAGGCCATCACAAGCGTGCAGGCCAGCGTAACGCTTGAGCGCGACACGGCCGAAGCCGACCGATTCCGGAAGGCTGTCTTGTTTCGTCGGTATTTCAAGAGGTGGAAGGAAGTTTTTTGGGGCAGAAAGTTCGCTAAGCGAGGCAACAAGAGACGCGAGAGGGCGAGGAGAGGGCTGGAGGAGCTTCGGAGGAGTCAGGGATCTGACACTAACAGCTTGCTTGCAAACAGCAGAGCTACTTCGGTGGCTGGGAGTGCGATGGACGACGTGGAGGCGAGGAGGAAGACGGTGGACAGGATATTTCAGCATACAGTTCGGAGTAGACCTCGGCCGGGCGCAGTATCTGATGAGCAGCACGCTACCACTGGGAGCAAGCGACCGCTCTCTTCGCACGGCAGAGACGGCAGAGACACCGCGAGTGTGGTGCGTGAGGGTGGGCACAAGCGTATGAAGAGCACGAGTCACGTGGACGACCGCGGGCGGATCACGAAGCCTGCGCCGACCAGCAACCCGAATGCGGACATTCTCAAGAGGTCCTCGTTCTTAGGCTTCACTATGCCGAGTGCCCCGCTGAACGGAAAGAGGTCGAACTACTTCCGGCTGAAGGCGATGGGTGTCGAGCCCGGCGAAGGTGTTCGGGGAACGAAGAGGCGACGTGAGGAGTCGAGCGAAGGTACACCCAGGACATCGCCGCCTCATATGCGGATGTCGAGTCAGTCGACGTCGTCGCTGCGCATGTCTACCCTTCTGCAATCGACCACCGAGCAGCCAAGTATGGATGCGACTATGCGTGTGCCGTCTTCCGCATCCACAACGGATGTATTGGACGAGGCTCTCTTCGCTCGGTTGAAGGCAGCAAGGGAGAGCTTAGCACAAAGCTCAACGTACTTACAAGACGAGGTGGCGAAAGAAAATGAGTTTAAGCGCAGTCTAGGCGCGTCGCAGTCGTCGAACGATTCGCCGTCCATGGTGCGCGCTCGGGTGGAGGCAAGATTGCGTGCCTCCCACGCAGCCTCTACGACTGGCACGGCCGAGCCGGCGAGTGACGTGCCCGCCTACAGGCTCCGCGAGAGCAGATTCGTGCCGCGCGAGCAATACGGGAGAGCTATTGAGCGAGCTAAGGAGATGAGGGAGACGAGGTCGCGGGACAGTAGTCGGCCGGAGTCGAGAGCAGAGTGGGAGGGGCTGCCAACGACCTCAGCCCCGGCTGTCCAGATGCCGCAGCTTAACACCACTGCATTCGCCGCCGCTCCGCAGACTTTTTCTGGAGTTCAAGCGCAAGCCACGAAGGTGCCAAATGGCTTGCCCAATTCGAGGCTGGCACAGTGGCAACCTCCATCAATAGCGCAGACGACACAGCCCTTCTCTCAAACGCCGCAGTCAGCTGGGTGGGGCTTCTCCAATGCCGCTGGCCAGGCCTCGGGATTCAAGTCCCTCGCAGAGACGCCAATCAATCCCTTTTCGACTTTCGCCTCACAGCCCACGCAAGCTGTGGGTTACGCACAGCCAAGATCGTCGCCATTAGCTGACGGCCATGACTTCACGATCCAGCCATCGCAGATGCAGCAATCACTATCAAACTCTTTTGGCAACTCACAGCCGCAAGACTTCGGCCAGCAGCCCTTCCATGACTTTGAGCAGCAGAGCCCGACACCACCGCGGCCGGACTCCTACATGCATTCCCAAAGTCTGTCGCAGCAAGCATTCTCGTTGCTGGCCGACGAATGCGAGCAGGAACCGCCCGCTTATGCGAGTCATTTCGCGCAGCAGCCTGCGGTCAACGGCAATGCGGATGGGGAGTATAGTGACGATTTACTCGATCCTGCGGACGACGAAGAAGTGCAGGACTCGTACCAGTACACCGACGGGAACAACGTGTATGCGGCTTTGGCAAACGACTTGGGTGGCGACACCGAGGAAGATGCAGATGAGGGCCAAAGTGGTATCGACTTTCTAAGCCAGGTCGATGAGGAGTCTGCGGACGATGGACATGCACCGAACGGGTACGCCTACGGCTATGACCAGCAGAACGGTGGATATCAAGATGAAGGCCTCGATGGAGATGTTGAAGACGAGGAAGACTATGATAGTGATGAGGAACTGGAGGATGACGAGGAGACAGAGGGTGGCACACCCTCTATTCGTCATGAGGGTTTCACCAACGGCGATGATTACACCGAGGGGGAAGATGATGAGGACGACATTGACCCGCGCACACAGCGGGCGTGGAACCAGCAGCCTCCGAAGAATGATGCATTGCAGGACGTGGGCGCAACGGTGGAGGAGGCCATCGAGCTCAGTGATTGAGCTGGGGAGCGCTTGCTGGATCGGCTGGCGCAGCGACAAGGGAAGGAGGCGATTGAGCTATTAGAATTTGCGGCGATGTTTGAGTACGAGGATGATACCCGCTGGCTAGATTTCAGCGCAGCCACAGTGACCTTGGGCCAAGCACATGTATAAGTAGGAGGTGTTCATCAGACAGCTAATGCGAGCACCACTTCCGGAGCCTGCCGATCGAAATCGCTGCACGAGACTGAACATAGTTGCTACCTCCTAGATCCTGGTAACTTGCAGCCGTGTGCGGCGTGCGCCCTGTATGATGTGGCAGCAGTGACTGACAGCCTGACAGGCGAGGTCCCGACTCCCGAGATCATGGTCCGGCTCGCGTGAATTCGGCAGCTAATGCACGATCAGGGTGCAGGGTGCAGGCTGCAAATTGCAGAAGCAGGCACATGTCATCCCACCTTCAGCAGCACAAATATTCGAGCATCAAATCGCGCTCGCAGGTTGCGCTCGTCGGGCCAATGGTGACTCGGGACAGGCACAATGTCAGTGGCATCGCAAGTGACCGTGGGTCACAGAGGTGTCGGGCCGCAAGCCTCAAGGAGCACCAGTCACTGAGTCACAGCCGGCGGGCCGGCTGTGACGCGCAAAAGAAGGCTGCCCTTCGGTCCGTTCCAAGGGAGTTTAAGCTTTGGTGTTTGGTAAAAGCCCTTCCTCCTCTTCTGAGTTCTCCCTCTTGAACCTTGAATATTCCTCTTGTCGACGACAACACGTCACTATATACCGCACCACACCCCCTTCGGACATCCACTCACCGTTTGGAGATCGGTTCCACCAGCATGCCTGGCTTTTGACTAGCTCCGCATCCAAAGCACCCGTCGGACGTCGAGCTGGCTGCACCTGAGGCATTTACGCTCGTCTTCCGCCAACCGCACCATATCCCACGTCGCCAAGGCGACTTCTACCCGAACACCACCAAGTTGGCGGGGACTCGATTGCTCCAGTTCTTTCACATCCGTCCCCTGCTCGGACCAGTCTGGTTCGTGCACGGAGGCGACATCAAGCAGCCTCCATAACGTGGCCGAGGGACGCACGCGCATAATAGACCGACACGCCGGGTCTACGTTGTGTCGCAGATGGGTTAATTGCACGCGCTCGTTCAAGTGTGCTACACTGGTTGTGCTGGGAAGGTTAAAGAGTACCGTTGAAACGGACAAAATATCTACAGACACCGCGCAACAGAGACGATCGAGATGTCGTACACTCCACCCGAGGGCCTAGGGACTCGGTTCAGCACGCCGGAGCCTGGGCTCGATGACCACCGCAACCAGCCTGAGAGCCTACCTCTGGCGCACGACATGCCAGGGACCCGGCGTGGCACACTCGCCAGCCTTGCGAGTGCCGAGCGCCCGCGCATGGAACAGCTAGGACTTCCGCCTATGGAGCATCATGGCTCCATCGCGCGTGACTTCGAGCATGCGATCGTTGACGATGACAAGAGCATCAAGAGCAACAAGTCTACCGCTTCCAAGAGATCAAAGCGGTCGGCGGATGAGGAATGGCATGCAGAGCGGAGAGGCTCCGGCAGCCCCATCGTTGCCAGGCGTAGCACCTTTCGGAGAGCCATCCACAACAGGCAGAGAGAAGCTGGGCACGTTTCACGGGAGTCCTCGAGCGACAGATCGACCTCGCCTCCGAATTCCGTGGATGCCTTTGCGCCCCCACGGCCACGAGGCCGCGCAGGGACGATGAACAGCAAGGCAGCATCTGCGGACAACGTAAGCTTGCACCGTACGGTGTCCAACGGAACACATCCACGTCGCCGCCCGACCGTCGGCGAGGAGGGCACAGCTGGCCATAGGACGGACGTCGCGTCTGCGCGCAGTTCCGTTCAGGAGGACGTGTGTTTCCCACCGGAGGAGCAGACGAACACGTACACGATCGACTTCGAAGATCTTGAGGAGTTTGTTGCGCAGACTCATACGAAGACGCCCGTCTCACACCCGTTCATGCCAAGCTTTGCGCAGCACAACGAGCAGGCCAACCGCGTCTTCCACGATCTGCGCCATGGCGAAGCAGCGCACAGTGTTCCTCTTGAAGTTCTCGAGATGTACGGCAGTGGCGCTGCGGATACCAACGCTGCCACCAAGGAGAAGGATGCTGAAGACACGTCCTCAGACGAGGTGGAGCTGAAGCGTGCGCCGAGCAACGCTGAGATCACTAATCGCTTTACGTTCTTCTCCTCGGAGATCGACGAGACTGTGCACGCACCAGAGCTTGGAGGTCTGCTTATGCCTGGCGAGACGTTCCGCGACCTGTTCGAGCTTGGCCCGGAAGGCGGTGTCTGGTGGCTGGACATGCTCAACCCTTCCGAGGAAGAGGTGTTCACTATCTGCGGCGCCTTCCGTGTCCATCCCTTGACACGAGAGGACATCACTACCCAAGAGACTCGCGAGAAGGTCGAGCTCTTCAAGAGCTACTACTTTGTCTGCTTCCGGAGCTTCTACGCCATCGACAAGGAGAGCGAGGACTACCTCGAGCCCATCAACGTCTATGCGGTCGTCTTTCGGGAAGGGTTGCTTACCTTTTCCTTCTGCCAGAACCCGCACGCTGCCAATGTTCGCAAGCGTATTGGCCGGCTTCGCGACTACGTCAATCTCTCCGCAGACTGGATATGCTACGCTCTGATTGATGAGATAGTCGACTCTTTCGCACCTGTGCTTCGCGAGCTCGAGCTTGAGACGGATACCATTGAGGATTCGGTCTTCACTGCACGCTTTGACGACTCTCGCGCCATGCTCCAGCGGTTGGGCGAGTGTCGCAAGAAGGTCATGTCCCTCCTCCGCCTGCTCGGCGGCAAGGCCGATGTCATCCGGGGCTTCGCAAAGAAATGCAACGAAGCGCACGCCGTCGCGCCTCGCGCGGACGTAGGTCTGTACCTGAGCGACGTCCAGGATCACGTTGTGACTATGATGTCCAACCTTGGCCACTTCGAGAAGATGCTCAGTCGCAGCCATGCGAACCATCTGTCGCAGATCAGCTTGAACCATATCGAACAAGGGTCGCAAGCCAACGCCTTGCTTGGCAAGATCACGGTTGTTGCTACAATCCTCGTCCCGCTCAACTTGATTGCCGGTCTGTTCGGTATGAACGTCCCGGTACCTGGCCGTGAATCGACGGGGCTTGCATGGTGGTTTGGTATCGTTGGGGTGATACTGGGCTTCACGCTTATCTGCGTGGGGTTTGCGAAGAGGATGAAGTTCATCTAGACATTCCTAGGTGCAGTGAGTGGGCTCGCAACGATAGGGCTTGTTGGTCTGGGTGCATCCGCAGCGCGGCGCTTGTGCATGGGTGAGCGGGTATTGTATGGTTGTGCCCATATTCTCGTGTATTGTTCATACATCGTTTGCCGAGCATCACTTAGCTTGTCGATAACACTATTCATGACAACCCCCGGCGGTCTCGATAATGGCTTCATTGGCAATGACTTGTGATCTGCCCTCTGGGGATGCCGGAGCATTTAGATGGCACTGCGGGTAGGAGACACATCTGTCGCAGCTGACCAGGCCACTCAAGGCGTTGGCGTTGTCCACGTCCGCCTTGTGACACGGGCTACGGTATCGAATGCCATAGGCTCGAAGCCCGAAGCTATCTCAGACGCTACACTTGTCCGCCGCCCACTCAGCATACTGGTGGCGGATATGGCTCCGAGGTCGTACTTATGGAGACGGGTGACTACCTTGTAGATATCGTGACCAGACGATCTTAGAAGTCGGCCAAACTAGGCATCGAGTTTGAAATCAGGGCTCTTGGCATCCACCAACGGCCGCCCAAAACTCACTTTCGACCTGCTCGCACTTCTTCCTCTTTCTCCGCCAATTCTCTCGCCTACTCGCGATGAGAGGTTGGAACAGCAGTCGCGGAACAAAGCTCCGACGCTTGCCCACAGAGCCTCGCACGCAGTACATCGAGGACGTCTTGTGTCGCGACTCGCTTAGGTGGGTTATACCAATCGAAGACGGCACAGTGCGTCTTAGGAGCAAACGCAGCCGGCACCTCTTCGAAGAGTCCCGAGGCCTCGCAGTCGTCGACATCAATAGTGGCAGCCGCAGTATGCAGGCTGCTGTTTGGTGACCGCTCCTCTTGTCAGGGCAGCATACCTGCATGTCGGTGAATCAGTGAAAAGTGCACATTGCTGACTCTGGAGTCCATCTTGCAGTTCACGGATGTGTACGACACTCCAGAGACCACGTGAAAGCGGTGCGTTGGGTAGTCTGTTGTGCCCGGTCTAATACAAACCAAAAGTCACACAACGCTGGGTCGCGGCACTTAACAAGGTTCGTATAGCGCACGGCTGCTACAGGCTGCAAGGTCAATACTGCAGCACGCATGTCGGTAGCAGATGGCTCGCTGCTGGATCATCTCGGGGTGATGGGTGCTCACTAACCCCCAAAACGATGTCCAGGATCTCGCGAAACCAGCAAGGTTCGAGAGGATATGGGCAAAAACCGACGCTTGAAAAGCTCGCCAAACTCACAGGGTGCGCGATGACAAGACGTGATCAGTATAGCAGGTGAGTGACCCACAGTGCAGTACGGCGCAGGCGACCCCTTGCAATACCATCATGAAAGGAGGTGTTGCAGAACACGATGAGCCAGGCTATGTCGATTGGATAGCAAGCTTCGCCTCATACAGCGGCAATCGAGCATGGGACAGTGCAATGGCGTTTGAACATGTTTGTTTTCGAAGCGCAGCTGAGCAGCATCAGTGCAGAAGGCAAGCAATCATGGCCATGACTGCTACATTCCGTCCGTCTTGAACGCCGTATCTGCAAGCATGCTCCTCCGCTCCTCGAAATTCAGCTTCGCGGTAGCGTACCACCACTGCCGTGGGACTCCGCTCATATCGAGCTTGGGTACAGCATTATCCTCACCATCGCGCCGAACGACTTCGGTGGCAGGTTGTGCCTGAACTGCGCCCTCACCACTCCCGAGTTGCCTGTCCAGTGTTAGCTCCACGCCCTTGCCAATGCCACGCCATGTCCCATGAGCCTACCGTGTGACCTCGTGACCTTGCCCCAGACCACCCGGATCTTCGTGCCTCTTATCTCCCTCTTGCCGCGGTAGACGTATGCGATGCGCTTGCCCAGGTAGAATGATGCGGCCTTCGGGTCGTCGACGCCTTCGATCTTGATGAGGGATGTGCCGGGGTTGGTGTTGCGCTTGCCACGCTGGTAGGATAGGTGCTTGCCCCTGCGCGCATCGTTAGCATACTGGCCGGCCGCTCTGGCATGTCGTCGTTGCCGGTGGAGTGCAGCGCCGGCCGGGGGCGGTGGTTGAACGTACTTCACATACAAACGGTGGCCGCTGCCAGCCTTTGCCGCTTCCGAACCCATTGTGAGTGTGTGTGGGCTTGTCGACGTGAACCGAGGGGAATGTGTCGTTGTCCGTCGCGTCGTCGTTCCAGTTGCTGAGTCGGAAGTTCGCTTTCACGATTTGTGGGTGGGCCTTGGCACTGCGGACGTAGCCGGCAAGTTCCGCGCTGCTTATCAGGCTGCAACACGTGACTAGTCTGATCTCTCGCTTCGACTCGAGTCTGTCTGCTCTCGCACACGGTGGCACGCCAATGAAGATTGACGGTATCAACTCATTCAATACTGCTAACATGGATCAAATGCCTCCCGCATAGATACCCTCTGCTATACTCGGGTCCTCCTAGAGTCTCTTCCTTGAGAGCGTCCCTCTTGCCCAGACCTTCCCTCACTCTACTTCCATCGTACTGACACCATCTCTACCCTACCTTAGCCTCCCCGGGTGGGCGAGTCGGTATGCAGCACCTTAGCCCATTGATTCTTCCAAAGTCATCCTTCGAACGCGGAACTGTTTTGGTCAGCTTGAAGCCAGCGTACGCCGTACAATCACGTAGTCCTAACTAGCAGAACGTACGCTGCCTCGCTAGCGCTACTCTCAGGCTGTCGCAGCGTCGGGTTCCGCGTTCGCCGCCTGTTCCTTCTGCACTTCCTTTTCCTTGAGCTTGAGCGCTTTTCTGAAGAGGGTGATGAAGATGGTGAAGCGGCCGCCGATGAGGCTGAGAATCGACATTGATGTTTCGCGGGTTTGTTGTTGATGTTTGTAGGTATAGGGCTAAAGACGCGGTAACCTGCTACTCGTCGCTATGTACTTTTTGTGTGTGTACCACGCGCCTTACCAATCTAAAAACCATCACTCGGTCGTCATAGTGAGGTAGACGGTGCTCTCACGCACCTAGAGCCTCTCACAGTCTCACTCTAATTATTGAGCCCGTTGTTTGGTGGTATCTCCAAAGCACCTCCCAGAGCGTCATGGTCGCTCGCATGGTGGCGTCGTGCAATCTTGTGGACACCGAGTCACCGACTCACCGACACGGCCGGGAGCTTCGGCGGTCATTGCATCACTTTACCGACTCAAGCTGGCTTGCTAAACCACCGGGCACGCTGACAGAGCGCAGCCGTCAGATCCAGATAACTGATCTCGCGGTATAAGGCGTGAATTGAGGCCAGTCCGTCAAGATTGAAGCACACCCACTGAATGTTCGCCACGTTCGAGACCGTTTGATTGCATATTAATAATTGCCAACCCGTTCAGTGACGTTGTTGACAACTTGACGGATAATCTCCCCCCACCACCTTCCCTCGAAAGCGTGAGCTTCCGCTAGCAGGTCCGCTTCTATTTTCCTAACACCGAAGCTTCCTCAACATATTTCGTGGAGTACACCGGCCGACTACTCAGAAACATTGCAAACCGATCGATCACATACCCAGCATCGTCCCGCAGCCCAATACTCGACCTACACCTTCATTCGGTCAAGACGTCATCATGGCGGACACGGTAATCCACCCGGACGTGGAACAGACGGCAGGGTAAGTCAGGACACGAGCAGTAATACCACGGCCGATACAGCCTCCGCGCCTGTATGATTGACACAGCGTGTGCTCAATCCCATCGAGCACACCTTGACAACAAGACCCTTTACGGGTCTGGTCCTACACCGCGTCACCGCACAGCACCAGCACGACAAATGCACAGCAGAGTGAATGCTGACATGTCCCGCTCGCAGCACCATTGAGCTCAAGGACAACACCATCGTCGTCGTCCTCGGTGCGTCGGGTGATCTGGCGAAGAAGAAGACCTTCCCGGCCCTTTTCGGCCTGTACAGGAATGGCTTCCTCCCGAAGGATGTCAAGATCATCGGCTATGCCCGGACGAAGATGGATCACGATGAGTATCTGAAGAGAGTGAAGAGCTACATCAAGACACCGACCAAAGACATCGAGCAGCAGCTGGAGGAGTTCTGCAAGTTCTCAACGTACGTCAGCGGTCAGTATGACCAGGACGAGAGCTTCGAGAACCTCGAGAAGCATCTTCAAGAGCTGGAGAAGGGTCAGAAGGAGAACAACCGGATCTTCTACATGGCTCTGCCACCATCCGTCTTCATCCCCGTCTCCGAGCATCTCAAGCGCTGCAACTACCCGAAGAACGGCGTATCGCGCGTCATCATCGAGAAGCCATTCGGCAAGGACCTTGGTTCCTCCCGCGAGCTCGACCGTGCTCTCCGCCCCAACTGGAAGGAGGAGGAGATCTTCCGCATTGACCACTACCTGGGCAAGGAGATGGTGAAGAACATCCTCATCCTTCGCTTCGGCAACGAGTTCTTCGGCGCGACCTGGAACCGCAACCACATCGATAACGTACAGATCACCTTCAAGGAGCCCTTCGGCACAGAAGGCCGCGGAGGCTACTTCGACGAGTTTGGCATCATTCGCGACGTTATGCAGAACCACTTGCTGCAGGTGTTGACGTTGCTGGCGATGGAGCGCCCGATCTCGTTCTCTTCCGAGGATATCCGCGACGAGAAGGTGCGGGTGCTTAGAGGAATGGCAAGCATTGAGCCAAAGAACGTCATCATCGGGCAGTACGAGAAGTCGCTCGACGGTACAAAACCGGGCTACAAGGAGGATGACACGGTGCCTAAGGATTCCCGCTGCCCCACCTTCGCGTCGATGGTGGCATACATCAAGAACGAGCGCTGGGACGGCGTTCCTTTCATCTTGAAGGCGGGTAAGGCGCTGAACGAGCAGAAGACGGAGGTGCGCATCCAGTTCAAGGATGTCACGAGCGGCATCTTCAAAGACATCCCGCGGAACGAGCTGGTCATCCGTGTGCAGCCGAATGAGTCGGTCTACATTAAAATGAACTCGAAACTGCCAGGTTTGAGCATGCAGACGGTCGTCACAGAATTGGACCTGACCTACCGGAGACGGTTCTCCGACCTCAAGATCCCAGAGGCGTACGAGAGTTTGATCCTCGACGCGCTCAAGGGCGACCACAGCAACTTTGTGAGAGACGACGAGCTCGATGCGTCGTGGCGCATCTTCACACCTCTCCTGCACTACCTGGACGACAACAAGGAAATTATTCCTATGGGCTACCCATACGGTAAGCTGACATCGATCACCAGCTTGCGATTGGTCATGAGCTAACAGATACTGCAGGCTCTCGCGGTCCGGCCGTCCTTGACGACTTCACTGCGTCCTACGGCTACAAGTTCTCCGACGCAGCCGGGTACCAGTGGCCTCAAACGTCCGCGGAGCCAAATCAGAAGCTGTAGGAACGCTCCGTTGATGCCCGTGCGCGCGTGGGGCGATATTGACAAACCAAACCAATCGCACGTATCCACCGAGGGGGTAGTACGGGTGGCTGTTGTCAGCGCACGGTGCGGTGGAGCGTGGCGGAGGTGGTCATGTACTTGTCGCGCGTTTCAAGCAGAGGCGCAAACCCCTTAGATGAAGACATGAGCGCTGGTATATAGACCGCTGGTATGAAAAGACACGAGATGACACGAGAAATGTTGATCATTGTGCCTGCATCGCGACTTTCACGTGTTACAAATTAAGCTCGTGTCAGACGCGTGCCCTTGCTTGGCTCAACGGCGATTCCTCAAGAACTCACTGTGCCCCACGAACCATTGCAACTCTTGCAGTCCTACCATATATATACTCTTTCCCAACTCTAGACAGTACTCGACGGATACGTCTGCTACAGTAAGCGACACCAGGCGCAAAACAACCTTCCAATGTCACCCTGAATCCTCGAACCACCTCCGCAACGAGCGGACTTCCTCGATACCGCGCGACTATGGCCATACAGACAGCATCATGGGTCGGCCAGCCGCGTGTCAAAGGCGCCTCCGAGTCCATGCAGATGATGCTGCTCACACTCAGTATGGTAGGCCTTCAAGCCTGCTGGGGGGTCGAAATGACCTACGGATCCCCTTACCTGCTTTCTTTGGGGTTGAGCAAAACGAAATTGTCCCTCGTGTGGGTCGCCGGGCCACTATCTGGGTTGGTGATGCAGCCGCTCATTGGCGTGTTGAGTGATCAGTCTACAAGCAAATACGGCAGAAGGCGACCGTTCATGGCCATGGGAACGGCGGCGGTGGTGGTGTGTCTTCTACTGCTGGGCTGGACAGGAGAGGTGGTGGGCTGGTTTGTGGAAGACAAGGAGCTTGTATGGTACAGCTACAAGCATGCTACGGTCAAGGGAGGATGCTGAGACAATACAGAAACGAGAAATGACTATTGCACTGGCCGTTGTGGACATCTATGTCCTGGACTTTGTGATCAACATAGCTCAATCGACGTGTCGAGCGCTGGTCGTGGACACGCTCCCAGTCGACAAACAACAGCTTGGGGCTGCCTGGGGTACGGCCATCCACCTGCCCTCTCCCGATGCATTGGAGAAGCTGACGACTACAAGCTAGCAGGATGGTGGGTGTTGGCCATATGCTCGTGTACGGAATCGGGGTAAGCACACCGAGGGGTATAGCCCGTATCTGAGACATTACATGAGATCTAACAATCTGTCTAAGGCATTGGACTTGATGACTATCTTCGGTAACTTCCTGGGTGACACGCAGTTCAAGAAGGTCTGCCTCATCGCAGCAATAACCATGGTTGTTGCTCAAGGTACCTCCTGCTGGGCTGTGAATGAAAGGGTGCTGGTGTCGGACGGGTGCGTATCGTGATCATGGTCGTCATTCATTATGATGAGCAGCTGCTAACGCATACAGTAGCACGAGTCGGCCGTCTAACAAGGGGATACTGTCTGTTCTAAAAAAGATCTACTCGACCACCCTCAGCATCCCGGAACCCATACAAGCAATCTGCTGGGTCCAATTCTGGTCCTGGATCGGCTGGTTTCCGTTCCTTTTTTACGGCAGCACTTGGGTTGGCGAGATATACCTTCGGCATGAGGCACCATATGGCACCCCAGACGCTCTGACGGAAGTTGGCCGGGCGGGGAGTGTGGCGTTCATCGCGTTTGCTATGATCAGCTTTGCATCCTCCATTGTCTTGCCGTGGCTCGTGCAAAGTCCAGATGACACTGACAAGCCTGACTACACCCCGCGACCGCCCCAGAGCCTCCAGTCGGTCATCAAAGGTGCGCGCAGAACCAAGCCCACGCTTGTAACTGCATGGATGTTCGCGAATCTACTCTTTGCGGCTTCAATGGCGTTTGCGCCCTTCGTGCAATCTGTCCGCTTTGCCACGATCATCATCGCCTTGTGCGGCGTGCCGTGGGCAGTCGCTGGCTGGGCGCCGGGCACCTTTCTTGGCATTGAAGTCAACAGGTTGAGCTCACGCCTTCCGATGACAACGCACAGCCGCAGCACCTCTTATCGGAGACTCTCCAACGACTCCATCGAGTTGAGCTCACAAGAGTCTTCGCCGGGGACACTGCATCTGCGGCATGACTCCAACGGGATGGAGACTAGCGGTTCAACGGGTGATATGTCAGGCATATACCTCGGGATCCTGAACATCTACACTACCCTGCCTCAATTCGTGGGAACCGGTATCAGCTGGATCGTGTTCTCGATGCTAGAGGATGGCAAAAGTCCGGAGTTGAATCCTGAGGCTCACCCCGATGAGCATCATTCGAAGGAGGGGTTCAGCGGCATTGGCGTATGTCTCTTCATCGGAGCCATCTGCGCAGTAGGAGCGGCATGGGCTACGAGGAGGCTCAGGGTCGCATCGTAATAGCTAGGTTGCATGTTGGCTGGCCATACGAGTGCTCGAGAGACCTCTACTACTAATGTCGAGAGTTTCTTTACTGGGCCGGCGCAGAATTTCGTTGCATAGCGTGGATGCTCAGCCTGGTGCAGATTTCTGGACCCAGTGAACGATGACTCTCCATGGCACATGCCTTCGGAAAGGCTGTGAGCCTGTGAGTGTCAGGCTTCTGTGCTTATCGACCATGCGTGGCGTACGCTCCAGGCCGGCCCAAAAGTTGACTACTACAATAGGCTAGCAGTGGACTCCAAGTCTCTAACCGTTTACTGAGTAAAGGCTGCACACGTGACGTCTAGGGCTAGTTAAGGTTCACTGTTGCCACCATCGAATGATCGATTATCGAACTATATCGAACTACAAATAGGTGCGGCGAGAACAGTCGCTGCCAGAATGTGTTTTCGGATCTCGCGAGCTGCAGCCGTAATGAAACACCATCAGGCATGGAGTGAGGTGAATATGAAGTGACACTCGCGAGTAAAAACAGCGTCCGCTCATGGGTGCACAGCGTCCTCCCTGCCGTGCCTCTGGCAGAATAGGTACGGCGGGAAGCCGGACACTGGGTCAGATATTCTAGCTTTCGTAACGCAAAACAACGCTGGACGTTTCCCACGTATTTCCGCATGCATGGTGGGGGGGGGATGACGCACGTCTGGGCTGTTCCGTTCCGAGGCCGTGCCAGCGTCAATCTTGAGGCGGATACATGTATATCGCGTTGTGCAGCAGCGAAGACTACTTCCTGCCACCACATGGCGAACAGCACGCCTTACCGTTCACGCCTCTCGCTGCATCCTCTTCCCCACGGTGCAGGCGCCGGCGTTTGCTGTCATGATTATCCGATCTTGCTATAGCGCGCGAGTGGCTCTCCTATCGCTGCCGTGATCAATATCAGATCGTCTTAAGGATAGCAATTTCACGCACGCGCCAGCGCAAACGCGCAAACAACGCGCGACATGTCAAGAAGTAGCAACGACGGGCAAGGGTCGTGGGGCAGGCGGCGGTCTTTGTTCGCTCTTTCGGCCCTCAGCCCCATAGTGCCCATGCCCTCGACGGCCGGCGACGAGGGCAAGACGCAGAAGACACTGAAGAAGTTCAAGCATGGCAGGGCGCCGACCCAGACCCTCTTCACCGACGTCAGCCACCCCGACTTTCACCGGGGCGAAGTCGACGAGATCCGGTCTGCACCTCCACTGTCGGATCCGCCAAGGGGAGGGAAGCCAACACTCAGTATGAAGTCCAGCATCAAGCTGACGTCCGGCTTCGGCTCGCTGAAGTCGTCGATGCGCTTCAGCAGCGACGAGGCAACAAGCGATGCCGTTGGTGAGCCGCTCTCCGCGGCCTCGTCCAAGACGTCCTCGCTTGGACCTGGGCATGGGGAAGGGGGAGTCGCGAAGACGGTCATTCTCCATGGAGAGGTGCAGACCAGCTCGGGCATGTTCAGAAAGAAGAAGGAATACCTCGTGCTTACCGAAACGCACATCGTACGCCATAAGTCGCAGGCGAAGGCAGCGGAGACTTTCAAGGCAATACCGCACCCTATCGGCCGGAGTCCAACGATCAGGCATGGGTCGATGCCGTCGGCGGGGTCGCAAAGCGATTTGCAGACCATGTCAGACTCTTCCGGCGACAAAGACGGGCGTGTGCCAATGCGGCAAGTGGTTGCGGTTCACAGCTTGGATGACGGCAAGCCTTACTTTGCGCTGGAGGTCTGCTACCTTGACGAAGAGTCCGGGCAAGCTTCTTCCATGACGCTGCAATTTAGCAACCCTGAGGAACGGGACCTTTGGCTGAAAAACATTCGTACTACAGTTCGGGATGCAAGAATGCGAGCGTCAAGCGGTATCTCAGCGTCCAACTTGGAGAACGCTGCACGGATCATTGAGCGCGACAACGATTACGACCCATCAAATTGCGCCATGTTCAAGGTCGTGCAACGACAATCTGCTTCGAAATCTACGGCTCGATCCTCATCCGACGACATCACCAAAGTAGCATCAACCGTGTGTTTCCTCGCCATTGGTGTGCACAGATTGCATCTCATCCAGCTTGCGAAGGCGGTTTCACGCGGCTCAAACACATCGCTGGCGCCTACCGGCTCTCAGGCATCCTATGGCGTTCTCACATTGACTGCCGTGAAAGTGAGCAACCTCGACGACAACTTCGAGCTCACCTTTCGGCAACCACTGCAACGACCGAGGCACTTGTATCTCGCTTCCGCTGCGTCGCACGAGATAGTGGCACGATTGCACTATACGGAGAACTATCTGCGACCCGAATGCGGTCATCGGCTGTTCCGCTTTTCAGTGCCCACTGAGGTGGAGGATCTCTTGCTACCTGCAGTCACGTCAGACCAGGAGCACAGCTGCTTGGACAGGACACTGATAGCTTACTGTGTGGCATATGGCGTCAATCCTGCCAATGTGCGCTATACTGTCAACTACAATTGCGAAGACGCGCCTCGCTTCGAGCTCTTGGCGCCGGCAGACGCTCGTAGACCAGAATATGGCCCTATTGAGCTGATGGCGATCATGCGAGCATTGCGCTACAACGAGAGCTTCGGCAGCATGTCCTTTGCTGGCATCAAGCTCGATAGCGTGAACGGCTTGCATGACAATTACGGCCAAGAGTACGTATGTTCGCGTACCAAGAAAGGAACACCCATCAGACTGTCGCCGAATGAGCTTGGGCGCTCGTGCATACTTGTGCAGGAAGTGCGCGCTCTCGCGGCGACCAGTAAGAAGTTGCGACGGATGGACTTCTCCGGGTGTGTATCCTCCAAGCCGTCAATACCTGTAGAAACGTCAGAAGAAGAGGGTACGAAGACCAAGGATATTGGCTGTGGAATAGTAGAGGCACTGTTTCCGCTTTGCAAACACCAGACCACCAATGTCGACTGGATCTGCCTCAACGGTATCAACCTCAGCGAGACGGATCTGGACTACCTCGTGGGCGCGACAGTCGAGAAGCTATGCCATTTCCGTGCCATCGAGCTCAACCGCTGCGGTCTGAACGATAGGAGTATGAACCTGATTCTTGACGCACTGCGTGCGCAGGACAACACCCTGGAAGCCATTGAGATTGCTGGCAACACTGCTCGCATCAATCCGGCAACCTTCGACAGTCAGCTTGGCATCTTCGGTTTCATCCGCAAGCTCAATCTTTCGTACGTGTCACGGACATCAGGCGAAGAGCCGCTATTTCAGGCGGAGACGCTTCTGATATGGAGGCTTCAAGAACTGAGACTGAGCGGTGCGAGTCTCAACTCAGCAACAATCGACGCGCTTGCAACATATCTTGCTCACCCGCAGTCAAGCAGCCTACATGAGCTCTACCTCGACAACGCATATCTATCCGGCGGCGACATTGCAACGCTCCTGCACAGCATGGCCAGAGACCCGTTCAATACGCGAGATTTGCACCTGGATATCAGCCAGAATCGCCTCGGAAAGGATCTGGAGCAGGTCACGCATGCAATAGCAAATGGCCTGGCGCCTTCACATCTCAGCATGCGGGCCATCGAGTACCGAGAAGAGTCTCTGTTCCGGAAAATGATTGCTGCCGTGACTGTAAACAAGTCTATTCGCTTTCTAGATATGTCACAGACTGCTCTGCCGGGCGATGCAAGCGACGAGACTTGCCGCGCTTTCGAGCGACTATTCGCCGAGAACGATACGCTCGTGGAGCTTGACATCTCAGGCGAAGAGTCAAGGCTCGCTACGTCGAAATTCGGTAACGGGATCAATCAGGCGTTGAGAGGCCTGAAGAAGAACAACACGCTGCAGACCTTCCGCATCGAGAAGCAAAAGCTTGGTCTGCAGGGAGCCAGCACGCTGGCAGATGTCTTGAAAGAGAACAACACTCTACGCGAGCTTCACTGTGGCGACAACGAGGTACCGCTACACGGTCTGACAGATCTTGTCAACTCTCTCATCGAAAACACGACGTTGGTCTTTCTACCTACAATGGACGATGGGCGGGCAGCAGCATTCAGATCCGCTGAGCTTACGATGAAAGGCCTTTCGGATGCAGAGTCACCAATCGTTCCGCGTTCGCCAGACTTCTCGCACCCTTCACAGCTGGGCGGTGCCTCCGCTATGAAAAGAGGTCTGGCTAGCGTTCGGCGATCAGCCGCACGATCAGCTTCGGCGTACGCACCTTCTTTCCCTGCTCTGCCTTCGTACAGCAGAGCAGTATCGACAACATCTTCAGCATCATCATCACCTCTTTCTCTGACCATGTCTGCGTCACGGACCAGACAGAGCACACAGTCGTCAATCGCCACGCCCGTCTCATTCACCGTACAGGACATACAGACAACCCATCGTCTGCTGACCGAGCAATGGGATCGGCAATGCTTCCGCCTTGGGCAGTATCTCGATCGCAATTGGTGCCTATTGAATGAAGTACCTGTGGACATGGAAGTCGAGGACGAAAAGTTCGAGCGCCCGGACTCTGTGGGCTCAATGGGCATAGTCAAGCTGCTGGAGCAGGTGAAGTTCGATACTACCCCGAGAGCGGAGAAAGATCTGTACTTCGACTTACCGCTGGACATGGAGGCATCCAAAATTGCACACGACTCTGCGGAGCCGTTGGATGAAAGGCAAGCCACGAGCTTCAAGCAGTTCATCCTCGACAGCGGACCCACAACGCCAGAGTCTGATGAATTCAACGACCGCACGAAGCAGCTGAGACTTCACAACGATTTCGACCAGATCGAGGAACCGAAGACGCCCACGCAGGCAGGGTTTCTTCCATGACTATTCTTTTGCAGCATATTAGCGTTTGGCGCCGGGCGCATTGGCGTAGTGGCGTGCTGGAGTTGACGAGGAACCCACAGATAATGATGGATGGATTTAATCTTGGCATATGGGACAGATGAATGTAGGTACGCGCAATGAGGCTTTGGGCAGGCAGTATGGCGCACATTCAGTGCTGCCTTAAGGGTTCGGCAGGGCTTTCTTGGGCGACAGGGGGCTGAGAGCACACGCTCGTGCGAAGGAGGGACTATGAACTTGTAACCTAGATGCACATACTGTACATATGGCCTGACGAGAACGTTCCCTGTTCCTCCATGCGAGTTGGGTCAGTATACCAGATGGACATGGAAGCCTTCTTCCGTCGACGGTATCTGCATCCTTTCCGATCTCAAACCGTTTCTACTCATCATCTTACGCATAAACGCCTCGACCATCACCGCGAGATCCGTGTGCCGGTCCTCCAGCTTCCAGCGCTTTCATGGGGCCTGCTGCCCCAGGCTCACGCAGCTTCTCCCGCATTGCGTATGTCTCACTGTTGAAATGGCCGTCCCACAACAACCCTCATGCGGTCATAAATTGTATCGTCTCGTTCTCGTGACGTCGCAGCTCTGTCGACTAAATCCTCCGCTGCACAAAGCCATTGAGCGCTTCGAGGACATCTTATATCAAGGCGGAGAGAGCCAACTCCGTTCTCATATTCAAGCGTGTCGAGCGTCTATGCGTGGATCCGGAAATCCAAGGAGAGAACTCGAGACTCGTGGCGAGGCCATTCTTGCAATCATTCGGACGCGCTCAGTAATTTTCTCCCGTCCCCATTGGTCTACTTATCTCAATCTGGATGTCCCCTCGTCTGGACGTAACAGAGCATGCATCTTCCGTGATAATGTCTCAATCATCTAACCCTCATGCCCGTCATGCTGTCACAGACGGCTACTGCCTCCTCCGAATCAGTGCCTTCTCCGTGTCCTCATTCGCCGCAGTCCCTGGACTCCTTGATCGATGCCGAATAGCGCTTCTTTCAGGTGGGCTTCGACATGCTCGTGCTGCTCGCGCTCGGTGCCGTATTCGAAAGAGCGGATTAGTATAAGCTTACGGAAGGCGATACGCTGGAGGTGAGGGCTGGGGCTGTGGACGGCCACACGCGTCTGTGTAAAGATGCTGGCTTTGTGGTAAAAGCCCTCGTTTGGAAAACACGCAAGAAAGAGATAACGCATTACAAGGCCTTTCCCGGCTTTGTGTCAGACGAGTGAGCCCATGCCATGACATCGGGATTGAAAGAGTACCTCCACTGCATCACGATCGAAATAAGACGCTGGAATCGGTGTCTGCAGTTCCAGCATGAGCTTCCACGAGAAGATGGAAGTAGAGAAGCAGGCCCGCATCTGCAGCTGCAAAAGCGACGGACGAGCTTCTCGTCAGCGTAACGACACGCAGGACGTTCGTCCGGAGCGCCGAAATCATCCACTTGCCAACGCAACGACGCGAGAACCGTTTATTTCGGCCTTCCGGTCTATCACACATCCTCGTACAGCATCTGCGCGAGACCACAGCCGTTGGTATCATCGCAGCTCCAGAACGCCACGCTATGCATGTCATGAACGAAGCAACCAAGAGACACCCGATCAAGCGAACAGCACACGCTCATCAAGCTCGTCAACCTCTCTCCTCCCTTCTCCAGTGTTCAGGCCCAGGTCTCTCCTCTTCACCTTGCGCTCAAGCGTGCCTTCCGCCCTCCTGTTATACCGCCCAGCCTTGGCCCGTAACAGATCCGAGCGAATCTGGTTGGGACTCACGAACTCCTTGTTCTCGTAAATCACAGGCCCGCCAAAGCTGCCCTCCAAGATCACGATGGGCGTGAGCACAAAGCGTGGCCCAATCTCGACGAGCGACACGTTCGTCTCGCCCTTGCCCGCCTTTGGCATACTGATCGCGGGCTCCTCGTTCTCCTGATCCGGCTTCTGCTTCCCAGCCTCGGTCTCCGAGATCTGATAGCACCGGATCCAGATCTTCCCGTCGGCAATCGTGAAGCCCATGACGTGGTCAACAAACGGCTTGATCTTCCTGCTGCTTTGCGGGACACCGAAGGTATGTGTGAGCAGCTCCTTGATCACTCGCGTATGCGCCTGCTTGTCGAAGGCGGCGTCGAAGGACAGGACGGGTCGCGAGCCCTTCAAGCAGTTGCCCGTGAAGTTCAGCTCCTCCATGGTGTGCAGGTTCTGGCAATGCATTTTGACTGTCGGCCCGTTCGGCGGCTTCGAGAGCCAGATGTACAGGTCCTTGCCCTTGCGCGCCTCGAAGAACATGACGTTGTTGCAGTTGTACAGGTCGGCGAGTTCGTTCAGCTGGTGCAGGTTGGACTTGGTGTCGAGCTTGGCGTCCTTACGACTGTGTGGGAGGAGGGAGTTGAGGTCTCCTAGCAGATGTCGCTGCCGGAAAGTCACGCCTGGGAACAGAGTCAGCACTCGGGCTCTGCTCACACGGCGCATTCGAGAGCATCCTACCGCGGGAAGAGACGAGCAGCAGCTTTTGCCGATTCTTCGGCCGGCTCTCTGCCTCTGCCTCATCCTGCCTGCGCCCGGTGGCCTTCTGCTTCGACATGGACTTGTAAACCGCTGCCATTGTCGCTGCGGAATGTGCTGAGTGTGGAACAGGGTGGTGATGGAGTAGGTAGCATGTGAACGTGAATGTAAATGAATTTGCGACTCACATGGCGCGGCTCGGTTCCGCTGTCCGCATCCGAAGCCGCGTCCCGCCGTTACTGGGTCCGCCGGCTCACCAGCCTGCCTCCTCCGCTTGACACTCGCAGCTTTCGGGCCATCTCGACGAAGAAGACCCCCGCAGCTCCGCCGCCGCCATTCGCATTGGCACTGACCACACCGAACACCACGACGCGTCCCCCCGCGTGTATCTCCTACCGGCACTGCGAAATACTCTTCGCCATCCCCCTGTACACCAAAGCGCCAGACATCAGTCTCTGCCTGCACCATCCAGCAGCGCGAGAGGCACCCTATCCCGCGTTTGCGCCATCACGACCAACAACATAGTCGTCTGCTGCGCAAACCTCGCATGCTCGCTGCCGCTTTCAATCACGCTTAGTCGCACGCGACATATCGCCACGTGACGCGCGCGGCCAGCTGGGCCAGCGCTAGGCGCGACAGTCGGACGTGGAAGGCCAGACACAACCAGAGGCGCATAGGACAAGATGGCTGCGGTTCAACCGGCGCAGGGCATGCCGGCGCAGGGCAATAACGCCAACATGGCTGCCCAGGCGGCGAACAGCATCCTGCCACCCGGCATGACGAAAGAGGCCGTCCAGCAGCTATACCGCAAGTACCAGCAGATGAAGGCCAGCGGAGTGCCTGACAGCGATCCGGAGTTGATCAAGGCTCGGGGTATCCTTCAGCACATCCAGCAGCGGACGGAGCTCATGAAGAAGCAGCAGGCATACCGTCAGATGCAACTCAAGCACCAACAGCAGGCCGCCATGCAGCAGAACGGCGCAGACCAACAGTTCCAGACAAACGGTGCTCCGACCTCTGCTGCCCCTGCATTCGATGGTCAACCCCACTCTTCGCATCCTGCAACACCTGCTGCCAACGGCATGCCACAGACTTCAGCACAACTGGCCGTACCTCCTGAGGCCGCCTCTGGTCCCGCTCAGCTGGATGGTTCGAACGAGACAGCATTCTCAAAAGACCAAATCACGACGCTGCGTGCTCAGATGCAGGCGTTTGGACACCTTCAAAAGAACCTACCAATACCACAAGCCATCCAGGACCGCATCTTCCCGTCGAAGCAAGATCAAAAGCCGCCTACTACGGCCGATACTCTTGATGCGGCAGGCAAGGTGCTCGACGAGGCGGCGGACACAGCCCGCGCGAACGCGATTACGAAGGGCGTAGACGCGCAGGCGGACGGCAGGCCAAGGCATCGGTTCGAGACCTTCACAGACCCTCATAGTCTGGTGCTCAGGCATATCAGCTATGCGGACCACACCAACCGTGCATACCGACCGCTGATTCCTAGCATCATGCCGCTGGGTCTAGATCCGGAGCGGGTACGCGAGGAGCGGGAGAATATTGTCTACAACCGCGTGCTGGCTCGCAAGAATGAGCTGGCGAAGCTGTCGGCGAACATTGGCGCGTGGGACCCGAGCAAGTCAGACATTCCGCAAGACAATGCGAACATGAAGTTGCGCGCCTTGATCGAGTACAAGATGTTGGCTCTCCTGCCCAAGCAGCGCGAGATGCGGCAGAAGGTCGGCAAGGAGATGATGCTATCGGACAATCTCTCCATGACCGCAAACCGTACCATGTATCGCAGAGTCAAGAAGCAGTCGCTTCGTGAGGCACGCGTCACCGAGAAGCTTGAGAAGCAACAGCGTGATGCCGCCGAGAACAAGGAGAAGAGGAAGCACAACGACTTTGTCAATACCATAGTTCGCCACTCCGAGGACATGCGCAACGCAGCCGCTCAACACAAGGCTCGCAACCAGAAGCTCGGCCGTCTCATGCAGACAACTCACGCGAATATCGAGAAGGAAGAGCAGAAGCGTATCGAGCGTACCGCGAAGCAGCGTCTGCAAGCTCTCAAGGCCAACGATGAAGAGACCTACCTCAAGCTTCTCGGCCAAGCCAAGGACAGTCGTATTTCACACTTGCTCAAGCAGACCGATGGCTTCCTGAACCAGCTTGCGACCTCTGTGAAGGAACAGCAGCGTAGCCATCACAATCGGTACGCCAGCGAGCCGGAGCCGGAGCCGGAGGAGGAGGAGGTTGAAAGCGATGAAGAGAGCAAAGCAAAGGTCGACTACTACGAGGTTGCTCACCGCATCAAGGAAGAGGTCAAGGTGCAATCCAGCAACCTCGTCGGTGGCACACTCAAGGAATACCAGGTCAAGGGTCTGCAATGGATGCTGTCGCTCTACAACAACAACCTCAACGGTATCCTGGCAGATGAGATGGGTCTCGGCAAAACCATTCAGACCATCTCGCTCATCACGTATCTCATCGAGAAGAAGCAGCAGCACGGACCTTTCCTCGTAGTTGTGCCGCTCTCTACCCTGACCAACTGGAACAGCGAATTCGAGAAGTGGGCACCAAGCGTGAATCGTATCGTCTACAAGGGTCCGCCGAACCAGCGCAAGAACCACCAGCAGCAAATTCGGTACGGCAACTTTCAGGTCTTGCTCACGACATACGAGTTCATTATCAAGGATCGACCGATTTTGAGCAAGGTCAAGTGGCTGCACATGATAGTTGACGAGGGTCACCGCATGAAGAATGCGGGCTCTAAGCTGTCGAGCACCATCACGCAGTACTATCACACACGCTTCAGGCTGATCTTGACTGGAACTCCTCTCCAAAACAACCTGCCGGAGCTGTGGGCGTTGCTGAATTTCGTCTTGCCAAACATCTTCAAGTCTGTCAAGTCTTTCGACGAATGGTTCAATACGCCGTTCGCAAACACTGGTGGTTCGGACAGCATGGCGCTTACCGAGGAGGAGTCTATCCTCGTGATTCGCCGTCTGCACAAGGTGCTCCGCCCCTTCTTGCTCCGCCGTCTCAAGAAGGACGTCGAGAAGGATCTACCCGACAAGCAGGAGCGCGTCATCAAGTGCAACAAGTCCGCGCTGCAGGCAAAGCTGTACAAGCAGCTGCTCACGCACAACAAGATCATGGTCAACGATGGCAAAGGCAGCAAGGTCGGTATGCGCGGTCTCTCCAACATGCTCATGCAGCTGCGTAAGCTGTGCAACCACCCGTTCGTCTTCGAGGAGGTTGAGGACCAGATGAACCCTAGCAGGATGACCAATGACATGATCTGGCGTACGTCTGGCAAGTTCGAGCTGCTGGACCGGGTGCTGCCGAAGTTTCTGGCTTCGGGTCACAGGGTGCTCATGTTCTTCCAGATGACGCAGATCATGAACATCATGGAGGATTTCATGCGTTTGCGCGGATTTCAGTATCTGCGCCTTGACGGGTCAACCAAGGCTGACGATCGGTCTGAGCTCCTGAAGCAGTTCAATGCGCCCAACTCGCCATACTTCTGTTTCCTGTTATCGACTCGCGCTGGCGGTCTGGGTTTGAATCTGCAGACTGCGGATACCGTCATCATCTACGACTCCGACTGGAACCCTCACCAGGACTTGCAAGCCCAGGACCGCGCGCATCGTATTGGCCAAAAGAACGAAGTCCGGATCTTGCGTCTCATCACTTCCAAATCTGTCGAAGAGAAGATTCTCGAGCGTGCGCAGTTCAAGCTCGACATGGACGGCAAGGTCATCCAGGCTGGCAAGTTCGACAACAAGTCCACGAATGAGGAGCGTGACGAGATGCTCCGCGTGATGTTGGAGTCGGCCGAGGCGGTGGAAACCCAGGAGAACGACGATGAGATGGACGATGACGATCTGAACCAGATGATGATGCGGAGCGACGATGAGCTTATCCTCTTCCAGAAGATGGACGAGGACCGCGCGAGGACCGAAAAGTATGGTCCGGACAAGAAGCTGCCGCGTCTGCTAGGCGAAAGCGAGTTGCCGGACATCTACATGAACGAGGACAACCCGGTCGTGGAGGAGATCGAGATCAACTACGGCCGTGGCACACGTGAGCGGGCCAAGGTCAAGTACGACGATGGACTGACCGAGGAGCAATGGCTCGATGCTGTGGATGCGGACGATGATACCATCGAAGGTGCCGTTGCGAGGAAGCAGGCGAGGATTCAGAGGCGCGCTGCAAACAAGGAAGCTCGTGTTCGAGGCGAGAACGACCTTGGCACCTCACCACCTGCGTCTCGTGACAGCTCGGAGTCTCCTCAGCCCAAGAAACGTGGCCGCAAGCCTGGCAAGGTAGTCGAGAAGCGCAAGGCTGACGAGGCGTCACTTGACGGCCTGCCGGAGCCACCCAAGAAGCGCGGCCGGCAGGCTAAGGTCACCGAGACGCTCTCCCGGGAGGACCGTGAGACTCTGCAGAAGATCCTGGATAACGCTCACGACTCGCTGCAAGACCTCGAGGAGGAGTCGAACGACCCGAAGATTCAGAACCGTGGCATCATCGATCCTTTCCTGGAATTGCCGTCCAAGGCCGTGTATGGGGACTACTACCGCCTGATCAAGGAGCCGATTGCGATGAAGCAGATCGAGACGAAGATCAACAAGAAGCAATACCAGAGTCTCGGGCAGTTCAGACGGGATATCGGCTTGCTATGCAACAATTGCCGGCAGTACAACGAGGATGGGAGTGTGCTGTACAATGATGCCAACTTGATCGAGGTAAGTGCCAGCGACGCATAGAGGATGAACACGTGACTGATATTCAATATAGCGCGCCTGTCTCGACAAGCTCCGTGAAGAGACCGCGGACCATCCGGAACTGCAAGACTTCGATGAGCAGAGTGTTGACGGCACATCGACACGGCCGATATCCAGTGTCGGCACGCCGCAGCCACCCAAGTCTGGGTTCAAGCTCAAGCTAAACGGGGCAAGGGGGCACGCTCGTAGCTCGCGGGGTGGGACGGAGAGCCTGGCGCAGAGCGATGAGGACTAGGCACAGTCGGCGTGAAGCACGGTTAGAAAGGAGCGGATCCTTCTCAGGCGTTTAGCATGGGCCCAGCATGGTGTTTCTGCTTTCGGAAAGCATGCATGATTACGACGGGCTTCGATGGCCACGGATACAAGGAGGAGCATTCGGCATTGGTACAAGTAGCTTCGTTGGCTTTCTGTGCGGTTGTACGCTAGAATAGCAGAACGCTCCAGATACATTCAGTATCATGGATCAGAACAACACACCTTTTGTACTTGGTATCTCACCCTCTCTGCCCACGACCGGAGTGCACGCCATCCGCAATGCTACAGCCAGTGCCTTGAACGCGCTCTCAGCTCTGTGGTGGTCGTTGTCCCCTCTTAGGCAGTCCACGTGCATCGTGATACCCGAACCTTGCGCGAACGACTGCAGGCAATGCGGCAGCATCTCGCATGACAGGTCGCCAATCTTCTCGCGCGTCGTACCCAGGTTGACCACGCAGAACGGCCGGTTCGAGAGATCGACCACCGCCCTCGACAACGCCTCGTCAAGCGGACAGTAGGCGTACCCAAACCTCGCCAGCCCCGTAGTAGTGTGCAATGCTTGCTTCACCGCTTGGCCCAGCGCGATGAAGGTGTCTTCGGCGGTGTGGTGGTCATCAATGTGCAGGTCTCCTCTTGTCCGTAGGTGCAGACTCCAGCCTCCGTGCTTCGCAAGAGCGTGCAGCATGTGATCGAGGAAGCCGATGCCCGTGTCCACGCTGATTTGCTGTGACTTGGACGACTGCGAGGCATGCTGTTTGTCGCCGTTGGTGTCTTCGCCTTCCGCTGCTTGCAATACGCCGCCGTCAAGGTTGAGGGATAGCTGGATTTTGGTCTCGTTGGTGTCGCGGTTGATGGTTGCGCTGCGGACGCGCTTTTCGGATGCCATGATCGCTAAGGCCCAGTGTGATCTTCCCAAGTAGGTACGCTCGTATTTGGCTACGATTAGTGTGCTGTCGGCCCTTGGGTTGTCGGCGGCACTTGTCGCTGTAGATGGGATCACAGTCCAGCCAATGAAAGCCGTGAGCCGAACCTTAAAAACTCTAGCGGGTATGGAAACTAGCGTCAATTGCAGAATACCTACGACAAGATATTGCCTACTTCCTGCCTCTACCAAACAAGACGAAATGGCACAAACCGATGGCGACCGAGAAATGGCAGACGTGGACGCGACCGCAGGAGCAGATGCCAACGGCACAGAGGGAGATTCTGTGCGGGAGAAGCAACGGTTACGGCTGGTATGCTGCTGCAGCAGCGCCGAGATGCCCGCGTCAGATACTACCTTATGTACTAACGCGCCGGAAAGCTGCCAGGTTCAACCGATACTGCCGCTTCGTTCGCATTCGAGAAGGAAGATCACACCCTGGGTAACGCCTTGCGGTATATGATCATGAAAAAGTACGCTATCGCCACCACAGAGCGGAACCTGACCACTGACCCACGCATAGCCCTGATGTCGAGTTCTGCGGCTACTCCATCCCACATCCTTCAGAGACCGTCATGAACCTACGAATACAAACATGGGGTAGGTCGTGGTCCACACTATCGAGCAGCACGCCGCGACTGATCAGTGACAGACAACGTGAGCGTGTACGACGTGCTACGCAGAGGGCTCAGTGACCTGGCAGAGCTGTGTGACGTCGTAGAGGACAAGTTCACGGTAGCGCGGGACGAGTTCAATGCTGCGCACCCGGACAGAGTGGCTGCGAAGTGACGGGTCTTGGTGTCTCCCGAGATTGCTTGCTCTTTGTCCTGCTGCTAGGGTATGATATGTACAAGGCGTAGGATGGACAGCGTACTCAGTTACGGGCCTACTTGTCGTTAGCGAGGCGTTCCGGCAGTGGCAGCTCGCAGACGTATGTACCTGCAAAAAGCCCTCGATAAAGGTCTTCGGTAACCGGGACTGCGGCTCCTCCTCTGTCCGGAAGTACTTGAGGACGTGTGTGAGCTGCTTCCAGTAGTTGAGTGTCTCCTACGTGACCAGTATCAGCATCCCGCTCTCGTTGTGCCGTGTGCCCTCGTCCCACACAGTCCGCGCACTTGTTGCCGTACCTGGTACTCCTGATGGCTATTGAACAACAGCACATCCACCGTCTTCAGCTGTGACACGTATCTGTGCCTTTCAAACTCTTGCCGTATCTTGGTTCGGATCGCGGAAACGGGCATGTTTAGGGAGTACATTTGCTGGATCTCGGGTGACTGCGCATCTCTGTCAGCGCCCAGATGCATCGAGTGTCCCAAGCCGTGCAATCCATCTCTTGCGAGTGTCGTCAGACGTACCGCTCGTACCCAGTCGCGGTAGGATTTGAGGACTCTGTGTTGCGCATCTTGGAAGCTTGCAGAGGATCGTGTCCTCTGCGCGAGATATGTTGGGTTGATCATCTCAGGATTGTAGCCGGTACGTGACTTGTGCCGTGCAGATGCGACATTCAGAAGCGGAGGTTGCGCTGTTGCGGGCAGTCAAGAAGCTCGGACCGCCGACAGGTTCACCTAGAATAGGTCTGTCTATATACCACTACTGGCGCTGCCATTCTTAGGGTGTCAAAGTCGGGAGTACTTATTTCGCAGAGCAAGACATGGATGCAAATCACTGAGACGATGCCGTGCTTTCATCGATACCTGAAGACGCGGCTATTCAGCAAGCAAAAATGATGGTCATTGCTCGCATCACAGGTCCCATTCTTGCTACCATGTTCCCTCCGCGCTCGCCACCCAAGCCGGCTCCATGCGGCCGCCCTTGTGTTCTTCAGGGTATGAACTTTCAGTAGCCAGCCACCCTGCCAATTTTGCTTCCGCTATCGCCGTAGGAAGATGGTGAAGACGCATTCCTGCTCATCAGGCGGCATCTACGTCTGAGCAACCAGTGCAAGCATTCCGCAGAAACGGGCCATTGCACGCCCGTCAACACACCGTGAAGTGTATTTTCCGCCTTCCACACGCCGAAGACTCCAGGTCTGCGAACGCCGTACGTGAGCAACCAAGTTGAGAATGCATCGCTGCGTGACTTCATGATGATGGGCTCTTGTGGTTGAGCTGAGTATGGTGCAGCAAGGGCTGAGGAACACTCTCAATCCAAGCGAGCCATCATTTGATCTTTTGTCAGCGGTTGAAGGTTGTCGATGTCGAGCCCCTTGGCCGCCAACACTGGCTTCATGTGTGCTGGCACAAGCTGGTGGTTGAGCTGAGGCGCGATCGAAAGCTCTGTCACTAGCATTAGCACATTGACGGAGCAGCTCTGTTTGTTTCCTGCTTACCGTGATGCGAGAAATCGTACAAGGTCGGCAGCTCCTTGGGAGCACCGTTCGAGTGGCGAGAGTCCGGCAGACGCGTACTGGGATCCCTGAGCTCGTCAAAGAAAGGGTGCACCATCGCGTCAACCGCGGAGAGACGTTGTGTTGGCGTGTACTCAAGGAGCCTCGAGATCAGGTCGATCGCATTTGGATCCGCCTTACGGAAAACCTTGCTGAACGGATGTGGCTTGATCTGCGGAAACTTGTGCTCCATGTAGTTCGGGTTCATGGTCCTAATCTGGTCCCGCGTCGGTGTCCCCAAAACTTTGATGATCTCGACCAGTTGGTCAATGCCGGACTCTCCCGGGAACAATGGTTGACCGAGCATAAGCTCAGCCATGACGCAGCCGGTTGACCAGACGTCTACTGGATGTCAGCTCAATGGTCAGAATCACGCACGTGAAAACACAACTCACCGATCTTGGTGGTGTAGTTGGTGGCTCCGAAGATGAGCTCCGGGGCCCGATAGTACCGCGAGCAGATGTACGAGACGTTTGGCTCGTTCTCCACCAAAATCTTCGCACTGCCGAAATCGCACAGCTTCAGTATACCCGACTGTGGATCCAACAACAGATTTTGCGGCTTGATGTCTCGGTGGCAGATGCCCTGGGAGTGGATGTATGCAAGGGAGCGGAAGAGCTGGTAGATGTACAGCTTGACCTCCAAGATCGGCATCGTAGTCTTCAGCTTATTGAAGTGTCTCGAGGCGCGATACACGGTCTCTGGGACGTACTCGAGGACGAGGTTGAGGTATACTTCATCTTTCTGCGCTTCCATCAGCGCGGTCTCAATACCCATGAGCTTGTCGATGTCTCGTACCCTGTCACCGTTCGAGTAGTAGAATGCCTTGAGCTCGACAATGTTCGGATGGCGGACGATACGCATGATCTGGAGCTCTCTGTTCTGCGAGGCGTGTCAGTGTCACGTGCACAAACAGAGCTGGAGACCAGCTCACCTTGAAGCGCTTGTCCTGCAGCACACGCTTGATGGCTGCGTCTTCGCCGGAGGGAGAGAGCTTTGTCTGGAAGACCACGCCGAAAGAGCCATTGCCGACGATCTTGCACTGGGTGTACTGCATCTCTTTGGTCTCTCCCGTCAAGCCATCTTGCACCTTCTCGCGGATCACCTCTGCACGCTGGTCAGCTCACCGTCTCCTTCAGTCACGTGTGCCGCGGCGCTCCATACCACCCATCCTGAGGCCTGAGAACGCTGCCGGCCTGTTCTGCGACATCTTGTGCACGCTGGCTTGTGATCACGCGCGCTTGGCGAATTGTTACCGCGAGTACGGCGGGCTGAGGTTGAGCAGCTGGTGCGGAGATGTCGGTGTCGCAATAATGGAGTCCGTGTTGGGCAGAGGAAGATGGATGTTCGGTGTCGGGCGGTGGTAGAAGCGCTTGTGAGGCGCAATTGCAGAGGTGGCAGCGGAAGAAGGGTTCAGGCGAGCAGGTGATGTCGAGGGTCAGGTGCACTGAAGCTGACCGTTGCGGAAGGCGCGAGTCGCCGGGTCAAAACTAGTGGAGCGACAACAGCCGCTGGGCAATGGGCACTGGGACCAGAACCGCCGAGGAGAGCAGTAATCGCAGGTGAATGATGTCGCTGGAAAGGGCAGGAAGCCGTGTTGTAGTTTGGCTCGTCAACTCGTCGAGAGGATTGCCCCGCGCTTGGGACTAGGTCGGCAGGGCTTGGGTTATTACGGTCGGTACGTACTCAGTACCCAAAAGGCGACGAGTCTGTGCGCCGCGCCAGTGCATGAGCCTTGACGTATTTGCTGACCGTTTGGCTGCAGGACTACTGAACGGAACCGAGCAGTTGGGGATGACGCTGCCTTCACTACTACTGGCAGCTCGGGATCACTGTATGCACGTGGCGCCGGAGCGCGCACTGCGCAGAGTGAATCGGACGCTTCTTCAATCAAGTTGCGTCTCTCCACCAAGTGACCGAGGAAGCGGGAGCCGCCCTGGTAATGTGGAGACAATCGGAGGTCACAAGCACTGCAGATTTTCCCTTGGCGTCGACGAAACGTGACGCCTGACAATTCGGAACACCTGGTGAAGCGGCAGGAAGGCGACCGCCTGCGTCTGCGTCAAGACTGCTTACGTCTCTACAAAAACTGTTGAGATGCTCGAGTCCACGTGCACGAGTGTGAAAGTAGCATAGCCCGCTGCCCTGCACTTCGTGGCACGATCTACCAACGACCTGTGTGTGGTCATGTGCGCAGATCTGCTAGCGTCTCCGGCTCACGACACAGGTGACAGGACGAGGGCGCGGCCAGCCCCAGTTGCGGCTCAGTGCGCACCTTGGCCACATGCCTCCCACCTATACTCCGTCAGCACTGATTGGCTGCGCCTTCTCGCTGCGAACAACTGTTCCCACTAATAGCAGCGTCTCACCGCAATAATAACATCGCAGTCCCCTGTGTGGTGAGAGTATGGAGAGCCCCAGAAGCCAACCTTGTGACGCCCAGCCAGAGAGATACGCTCCCGCTACTAACAACCGCATGTGTGGAGGAGGAGGGAGAGCTGCACGAATGGCCCAGCTCCATTCTGACTGGAAAGAGCGACCTGCAGGTACTGCCTGGCAGCCTGGTTCCAATGACGACTTTAGCTTTCGTCAATGTGGTCCATGGCCGCATGGCGCCCACCAGTAGTAGGCGCCAGGGCAGTGCCAGCGAAGTACCTGCGTACTTCCCACAAGCAGCCTCTTTCAAGCTTTCTCAAACCACACTCCGAACACGGATGCTGGCTGCGCTGCGCTTCACAGAGTGCGGCGTTGCCAGATCCTTGGTAAGCACAGTGCTGCACGGTAGCTGCAAGAGTCGCTGGAACTGACAGTGTGACACCCGAAGCTCAAGCTTCAACCGCATCAAACCATGCCTTTGTGTTACACGGCTCGGAACGGCTGCCGCCACGAGGCTCTTCACATAGTTCGGATGGCGACTGTGCGGAGTACGATAGAACAGTCCGGACGACAGTCCGGAGTTCTCTCTCTATTGTACATACGCTCGTATACTATACTATGCATGATTCGCCAGTGCTTGTACCAGTCACGCAGTACCCAACGCCATTGCTATGCATGAAGGAGGTACAGTATCAGGGTCACGATGATGCACGCGAACCTTGTCAGCAGGCTCGAATGTACGACGGCGTGTTCATGCCACAACCTCAATTTCTCCATCAGGAGGTTGTGCTTCAAATGTCTCCTTGAACAACCTCTCCCGCTGACCTCTACGCCACTCGCCCTTGACATACGCGAGTAGTCTTAAGGCGCCTGCAGGCGTCACGCCTTCGATCCTTCTAGCTTGGCCAACAGATTCTGGCCGGGTGTCACCCAGCACCTTCTTTTCTTCGAAGCTCAAGCCATGGATGGCTTGGTAGTCCAGGTCTGGTGGAAGTAGGAGAGTTTCGTCTTTTGCAAATGCTGCAGCTGAAGCCTCTTGCTGCACGATGTACGGCGCATACGTGCCTTCGATGTCCATACGCGAGCGAATACGCTCCGAGAACCGGGCGACCTCCGGTATCAGGCTTGCCAGGGATGAAGTTGTGGTGCCGGTGTGGCGGAGGAGGTCAAAAGCGCTACGCTTAACGCTATCACTGCGCACTGGGAAGCCCTTCTCGATCCAGCTCTGTGAGCTCAACTTCTTCACCTCAAGCATTGTGCGCAGCTCATCCATCTGTGCCTTTTCATTTTCGAAAGCTGACCAGCGTTCATCTCCAACCACGCCTGCTTCTCTTCCTTTTGCGGTAAGCCGCAAGTCTGCATTGTCGGCTCGTGCAGACATGCGATACTCGCTCCTACTCGTGAACATGCGGTAAGGTTCGCTCACGCCTTTCGTCACCAAATCGTCGATCATGATGCCAATGTAGCCGTCCGCTCGAGACATCGTGAACGCACTTCTACCAACAGCAGCGTTGCCAGCGTTGATACCAGCTAGGACACCTTGGGCAGCTGCTTCTTCGTAGCCTGTAGTACCGTTGATCTGGCCTGCCAGGAACAGGCCGCTGATTGCTTTGGTCTCCAGTGTACTCTTCAGGCTCCGTGGATCGACGTAGTCATATTCTACGCCATAACCCGGTTGAAGCATCTTCGTGTGCTCGAGTCCCACGATAGTCTTAAGCATGGCCTCTTGTGCTTCGACAGGGACGGTCATGCTTATACCGTTCGGGTAGATGACATCGGTATCGAAGCCTTCCGGTTCCAGCCATATCAGATGTTGGTCTTTCGTAGCAAAGCGTAGAACCTTGCTTTCGAGAGAAGGACAGTATCGTGGGCCTTTGACAGACTCGCGAATGTGTATACTCTTGTCCAGATTCTGCCGGATCACATCGTGAGTCGCCGGATTCGTATGTGTACTCCAGCAGTCCAATTGCTGCTCCACGGAGACTTTGTTGTTCATGTATGAGAACGGCATTGGCGAAACATCACCAGGTTGCACTTGTAGCTTAGAGAAATCGATTGTGTTTTTATCTAGCCGTGGAGGCGTGCCCGTTTTCAGCCTGCCCAGTTTGAAGCCTGCTTCTCGAAGCGATTTGGACAAGCCAAAAGTGGCCGCCTCGCCCATACGACCAGATGGGAAGACCTCTAATCCGATATGGATCTCGCCGCCCAGGAAGGTGCCGGTGGTTATCACCACGTTCTGTGTGTTGATGATTTCTCCCGACTCCAGCCGTACACCAGTGATCCGGCCATGTCTGCCCGTCGACGTTGCTTCCATTGACCGATCGACTATGATGTCCGCTACCTTGCCCTCTTTCACTTGCAGACCGGGATAGGAGACCATCTCTTCTCGCATGTGCTTCTTGTACAGCGCCCGGTCGATCTGCGCTCTTGGTCCCCATACAGCAGGCCCCTTCTTCCGATTGAGCACGCGGAACTGGACACCGGCCTTGTCGGCAATGCGTCCAACCAGGCCGTCGAGCGCATCGATCTCCCGCAACATCGTGCCTTTGCCGATGCCGCCGAGGGACGGGTTGCAGCTGCAGACTCCCAGATTCTCGAGCGACGGAGTGACCAGCATTGTACGGGCGCCTGCGCGCGCAGATGCCGCTGACGCCTCGCATCCTGCGTGCCCTCCTCCTATTACCACGACGTCGACCGGAGGTCGGCCACTCGCGTCCTTCGGCAGGTCTGCGATGGTGGCGAGGCTTCTGCGGACCGCCTGGGCCGACCGTACTCGCGGCGCATGGCCCCAGAGCATGCGCGCGCGGGCTGAGAAGACGAGCGTCATCGCTGTGATGAGCAGGGTGTTGGACTATATAGGCATACGAAACTTGAAAGTTGCAACCCAGAGGCACCTCCGGTCCTCCCCGCCGGTAGGCGGTACCCACGTGCCTTATTGTAGAGCTTGCGGAGCTCGCCGGGGAAGCCACTGCAGCATTATTGTTTGGGGTCAACTTTCCACATCCGGACAAAGGACAAGCAGAAACATATAAGGTATCGAGTGGACAGTTGGCCTCGACACCTCCCTCGGTCGTCCCGCACGTACGATCGGACTCTGGTCTCGAAAGGTTGCGGGTGATGTTGGTGAAGCATGCTTGAAGTGCTACGCCATGCCGCCCTCCTGTCATTGCTATGGACCGCGGTCAGCCATGCGCGACCCAGCGAGGGTGGTCCCGGAGCCTCCAGTGCGAGCACGCCGAACAGCAGCGTCTCGATACCCCAGACCGTGTCTGTCGAGGCCCACGCTCCTGTGAGCAGTGGCTGGCCAAGTCATGCCACCTGCATAAGCCGTACGGTCAACTATATCACCCACACCTTGCCACAGCAATGTCTCAGGACGGATCGGTTAGCCGCGCATGGCACGCAGACTACAGCCAACAGCACTGTCACGTGCTCTTCCGTGTCCGAGACCTCTGCGAGCTCTGCTGCGCTCGCTGAAACGCCTGCCTCAACGTTGCAGGGTATAGCGGGAACAATCAATAACGGCACCGAGACTGCGAACTTCACCACAACGGTAGGCCCAAGCGACCAAAGATTGTCGGAATCTGGCTTGGCTAGCAGCACCGCTGACTCGTCCGTGCGAACTATTACGAGCGAGAGCGCCACCCCTGCGACTCTCGAGCCAGAAGCAGAGGCGGATTCTCCGCTAGACAACGCCAACTTCCTGTCTTTTGATGAGTGGAAGAAGCAAAACCTTGCCAAAGCCGGCCAGTCGCCAGAGCACGTCGGCCAGGAGCGACAGGCAACCAACGCGAACAGGCAGCGGCCGGGTATCAGCAATGCGCTTGACACGCTTGGCGAGGAGAGCGAGATTGATCTGGACTTCTCCGGCTTCGGTGGCGCACGCTCATCAAGTGCGGTCGGCGACCAATCTGCATCTTCAGCCTCTTCAGATACGGCTGCGGCTGGGCAATCATCACCAGGGAACACTCCGCGCTCGAAAGACGCTGGCAAGACCTGTAAGGAGCGCACCAATTACGCATCTTTCGACTGTGCAGCTACGATTTTGAAGAGCAATCCGGAGTGTAAGCATGCATCTTCCGTGCTTGTCGAGAATAAGGACAGCTATATGCTGAACACCTGCTCAGCCAAGAACAAATTCATAATCATTGAGCTCTGCAACGATATACTCATTGACACGATTGTGCTGGCCAACTACGAGTTCTTTAGCTCCATCTTTCGCCACTTCCGCGTATCGGTGTCCGATCGCTATCCTGTCAAGGTGGAAAAATGGAAGGACTTAGGTACCTTTGAAGCACGAAGCACACGCGAGGTGCAGGCGTTCCTCATCGAAAATCCGCTGATCTGGGCGCGTTATCTGCGCATTGAGTTCCTTACGCATTACGGCAGCGAGTATTACTGCCCGCTCAGCTTACTAAGGGTTCACGGTACGACGATGATGGAAGAGTTCCGACATCAGGAGGAGATGTCTAGAGGTGACGTTACTGACGATGAACGCACTCCGGAGCCTGAAGAGACAGGCACGCCGTTCGTAGTACAGGAACCGTTCACTTCGATAGGCGAAGGTGAGAAGGCCACCGCTCGACCCAGCATGCCGACAGAGGACGTGTCTCCTGCCGAGTTCTCGACTCCTGCTAGTAATGCCAATGATACTGCCAAAGTATCCCCAACCGGTCATCCTGCAGCAGACTCCACGCTACACAGTACTGCTGTGGCCATTCCCACGATCTCTCCGGAGCTCGAGTTGCCTACCTCAAGTGAGTTGACCTGCGCGCCCTCCGCTAGTAGCGGAGAAGGTCTGGCGTCGCCCGATGAGGGAGATGTCACACTAGCGCCGACCTATGTCACAAGCAGACACCAGGCACTGTCGGCAAGAAGTAGTATCGTGGAGGCCGCCAATGCAACCCAACCAGCACCGATTGTGACATCCGAGTTTGGCAACACGATCGCTCCTCCGAAAGTGACCGCGTCAAGCAACGCTTCGGACATGGCCAACAACCAAACTCACTCTTCGGAAATCACAGATGCCGCTTCCGCAACGGGCGGCTCATCTGCTGCCGGGCAACAATTTACCACCGTCAGCTCAGTCGTATCGCCAGCCAACTCCACACGCAGTGTAGCCTCTTCTACAACAGTCTCCCACCAGCCGCAGCCGTCGACACAGGAGTCCTTCTTCAAATCAATTCACAAGCGCTTACAGCAGCTCGAGAGTAACAGCACGTTGAGCCTGCAATACATTGAGGAGCAGTCGCGCATTTTACGTGACGCTTTCACCAAGGTCGAGAAACGGCAGATCAGCGCCACTACAACATTTCTCTCCCACCTCAACGAGACGGTTATGGCTGAGCTGCACGGGTTCCGGCAAGCATACGATCAGCTGTGGCAGAGTACCGTACTTGAGCTCGAGGGCCAGAGGGAGCAGTATCAGCGCGAAATGCTTGCTCTGAGCACAAGACTAACGCTAGTTGCGGACGAGCTGGTATGGCAGAAGCGCATGGGTATCGTGCAGTCGACCCTCCTACTACTGTGCCTTGGGCTTGTACTCTTTGCAAGGCAAGGACATGGCTACCTCGAGTTACCGCTAGCACAGCAACTCATGCTCAAGTCGCAAGCAGCACTGCGGGCGGGGTGGGAAAGCGAGCCTAACAGTCCCTCTCCAACCAGTCGCAGCCCTGTTAGCATCTTTCGCCGGAAGCTCTGGCGTTCGAGCGCCGAGCCTGCCGGCAACGGCAACCTCACGGACGCAACTGAGACCGAGAGTAGACCTGTCACGAGAAATGGTGGGCCAGACGTGCAGATTGGGCCGCCCACAGCTAGCACTGATGGCGCGTCGAGTGACGCGGAGGAGTCGGCCGAAGATCAATATGAAGATGTCCTAGCTACGCAGAGCGGGCCTACAACACCCAACGGCAGCGGTGCTGGGCTGAAGCGGCCGCCTGACCGGCCGGGTGAGGCGCGGACTATTAGTCCACTAAGGTAAGATCCGAATGACGGCGCCCGTAATCCATAATCAATTGTAAACACATACGATAGCTGCCTCCCTGACCCATACAATGCGCGCCTGAGACGCCGATCATATCCCTCGTTCTCGTCGTAAGCCTAGACTGGCTCGTCTGGCCGACCAGCTGCTCAATCACTGCTCGCGCACCCTCTGCACCCACAGCTCACACACTGGATTTCTTGGTCCTCCTTCAGCTGCTCACGTGGCACGCGACAGATGCACGTGCTGTTGAAGTTGGTCTCCTTGGTCTGAATGCACCTCAAGCAGCATAGCTGTGAACCGGTCAGCCTTGCCAAGTGTGCATGTTTGAGCAAAGAAATGACGAGCCTACCTTCTCATACCCCTGCTTCTTCCACTTTGCAATCAGAGTCGCGTCCGCATACCCGTTCTTGAGCAGCCAGTCGTAGAGCGGTCTGCTGATGGCCTCCTTCTCGTAGTAGAGGTCGTAGATGTACCGTGAACCTACCGTGGCATCATGTCAGTATCCCGCCATGTGTGCCCGCTCACCGCCTTGGTCAAAGAGAATGGAAGCTCTCACCTTAGCGGCCCTGTCTACGGGCAAGATGTGTTCGCCACTTCCACGACCGAACATCTCGCGTGATACGTACGCTGATGGGAGATTTGGAAGATGGGCCACTGCATCTCGTGCTTCTTCTTGCCCTCGTGGCTGGCCTCGTTCGCATCCTTCATGCTGTTGGAAAACTCCAACAGAGTGTCTTCGATATCGTCAAATCTACGTGTGTCAGAGCGCGATCAGGCAGCAGGTACGGAGGGGAGAAAGTTCTTACCCCTCGGGCGGCGCCTTGCGGCCCTTTGACGAGGTGATCTTGGGCATGTTGTCGGTTGTAGGGGCTCTCGGTCTCTGCGTGGCCGTGTAATGCTCCAGGCGTGGATGGCGTTGACGTCGAGCTTGCAAGCACGCACGTGCAAGCGAAGGGGAAGAAACGGGGAGGCTGGATCCGGTCTAGCGTCAAACGCGGAGCTCGGGGGTCTACCTGTACCTGTAGCAAGCCAGCAGGGCAGCAAGCAGCAACGCTCACGCGCAACAGACAGCTCATTACTCATAGACGTTCACTCCAAGCAAGCAAGCAAGCAAGCACGGGCTGTCATCACGAGCTGCTCGGCCGGACGACAACAGCATCCCCATCATGGCAGACGTGGAGAACAGACGCGACTACCGCGGCGGCGGACGCGGGTACAACAACCAGAAGCGGAAGCGCAATCGAGGTGAGACTGACGCCTCCCGATGCATTGGCAGACACCGGAGAGGGCGGGACTGACGGCGGCGCTGCGCAGATGACGACGACGCGGATGGCTACCGCAACATGCGCCCGCGCCAGGAAGCTCCGCCTGGCACGCGCATCAGGAGAGGCCTTCTCGAGATCGCCGAAGACCCGCTGCGGCTGCCGCACGAGGTGGCCGCGAACGTCGGCAAGCTCGCCGCCGACAACTGGGAGGACGAGTACGTGCGGGACACCTTCTCCGGTGTCGCCTTGAAGCTGGTGGTGGAGCAGCCGTTCAAGATCCCCTTCGTGGCTGGCGTGGTATTGTACGCGAACGCGGACAATGGCGAAATTGCCAAGGACATCATCAGCCAGGCTGCACCCTTGCTGCAGGAGTACCTGGGCGCTGGGCAATGGCGCGAGTTCAAGCTGATGCTGAGGTTCTTCGCCTGCATGAGCCAACTGTACGAGGAAGACGGCATCATCCCCATCCTGGACGAGCTGTTCAACCGCGCTGTGGATCTGCAGACCGCTTCGCCGGATGACGCCGTGGGTATAGAGCTGGTCAAAATCATCCTGGTCACCATCCCGTACCTGCTGGCAGCCACCGAGGATGCGTCGCTGCAGCAGATGGCAAGCGAGGTGTTGGAGAAGACGGATATCGTCGCTTCGACTCCGCATCCGATCGAAGCGCTTGTTGATCCCTACCCGAACACGACCGAGCAGGATGGGAAGCCAATGGCATGCACCAGCGTCATCTCACTAATGCAGCGTCAGCTGCAGGAGGAGGCAAGCAACGGCTGGCAGCTCAAGTGCATCCCACGGGTGTACGATCCGAATCACAAAGCTTCTGCTGCTAACGGAGATGGCGCTGACGAGACCGACGGCGAACCCAAGGAGTTTGTCAAGCACGCATTCCCAACCATTACCGTCCCGTCGCCAGTCAACACCGGCACCAAGCCCTTGTTCCCAGAGATCTACTTTTCCCTCTACGCGGACCAAGAGATCGAGTCAGTCCCGCCAACTTCGAACATAGCATCATCGTTGCTTCGCGACGCCATCCTCGACACGGTCAACATCCTCGATTTCAACCGCAACGTCACAGCCCGCTTCCTCAACGAGATCGACTGTTACTGGTCACCAGGCACTTTCGTCAAGCGCGCCACCACGTTCGACAAGCTTCGCGACATGTCGACCGATAAGCCCACATGGAAGCCCGAGGACGTTGCCATTGACGCCATCTTTTCGCAGATCTACCAGCTGCCGACCCCTGAGCACAGGCTCGTGTACTACCACAGCCTGATCACCGAGAGTTGCAAGATCTCGCCGCAGGCGATCGCGCCTAGCTTGGGTCGAGCTATCAGGTTCTTATTCCGGAATGTGGATACGATGGATATGGAGCTGACGTACCGGTTCATGGACTGGTTTGGGCATCATTTGAGCAACTTCGAGTTCAGGTGGAAGTGGGCTGAGTGGTACAAAAGCTGTCAAACAACTGCTCTTCTCGAGCTTGAGCTAACGTGCTTGTAGGATCCCTGAGCTCGACCTCTCAAATCTGCACCCGAAGAAGGCCTTCATCATTGGCACGCTCGACAAAGAGATCCAGCTGTCGTTCGCCAAGCGTGTCCGCGACACCCTGCCACAAGAGTACCATCCACTGATTCCGCAGAGTAAGGAGAACGAGGTCCCACCCTTCAAGTACAACGACGAAGCTACGTCTTTTGCCAAAGAAGGCCGCGAGATCCTGCAAATGCTCAAGAAGAAGGCGCCTGAAGAAGACGTTCAGAATGTGCTCAATGCGGTCCATGAGCAAGCCGCCAACCATGGCATCGACCCGCTGGTGGCGAGTACCGACATATACATGACAGCCATTTGCTCGGTGGGCTCGAAGTCCCTCTCGCACGTCCTCTCCACGATCGACCGCTGTAAGGAGCGTTTACTTGCCGTGGGCTCGCAATCTGAGCCTGCGCGCCGCCAGATCATCAGCTCCGTCGTCGGCTTCTGGGCTGACCACCCAGGTACGGCGGTTAACATCGTTGACAAGTTGCTCAACTACACGATCGTGACACCTATGTCGGTCATACTTTGGGCGCTGCAGGACCATATGGACCGCGGCCGCGCTCTTGCGAACTCTCAAATCTACGAGCTCATTTCGATCACGATGTTCAAGGTCACAAACCGTGTACGCCAAGTGCTGAGGGAGCGTAACAACCCTGCCTTGCCATTTTACCAGCGTCAGCAGATCGACGAGGCGCTTCCGAGGGAGAGGCAGGGTATGCGCGACCTCTTTGCTGCAATCGAGGACGCGGTAGCTGGGGTGGCGCAAGGAGCGCAAGATGAGATGATTGAGAGGTACGATGGGGAGGAGGTGGAGCAGCAGCTGATCCAGCTCTGGGGTGCGCGGTGGGCGCGGGTCTGGAGGAGAAAGGCCGCGGTCGAAGAGGCGGTCGTGGGTGATGCCGTTGTGCAGCCGTTGGTTGAGCCGGTGGAGGCGGTAGAGGACACTGTGGAGGAAGTTGCGCCGGTTGATGCTTTGGGCAGCGAGGACATGGATCAAATTTAAGCAACAGGCTGCTGAGGACCGGTCAAGTCTCTGCCTGCTGATACTTGTCAGGTGCGACGAGCCGCCGCGCTCTGGCTGTTGAACGGCAGCAGTCGTTCGAGGTGTTGCGGAGACTCGATCAAAAGACGTATATGAGGATTGCCATGTGGCAGGGGCTCACAAGCTCTTGGCAAGTGCCTTCGCCGGCAGAACTCGAGCTGTCATCCTGGGTAAGAGCATTTATCGAACTGTCCAGATAGGACCTGGCTATAGATATCATCCTGCGCAAAAAGCCAGGTTCTACGCAGCAAGCACTGGCGCGTTGTCACACCTATCAGTCAGCAATGCTGTGCCCAGCATATTCACGGCCGGGCGTTCCCCACTGCGTAGAGCATATCCTGACCGCATCCTACTCCCTACATTACCGAGCAAGCTCTCGAGCAGGACTGCAAGCGCGGTCACTGAGAACGGTGGGCACGATGTGTCGATAGTCCAAAGGCCGCGGAAAGGGCGCAACAGTACTACTGTACCGTCGATATTATTGCTTGCCCAAATTGAGTGAGTGAGCCATACATCGAACTCGGAAGCCATAGCAACACCACAATAGCAAAGGGTCGATGCCGATGAACTGAGGTCGGTCTAGGGCAGCAAGCTCACGCGTTTCACGATCGTAGACTCTCGGCCAGGCCAACTTTGGTTTTGGTACGAACCATCGCCTACAGTGAAAGTCAGCGTTACCCGCTGCCCATATCATACAGCACCTTTTCCTTTCCTTCCGTGAAACCTTGAAATTGGAAGGCCTCGTAATTTCCTTCACGAAAGTGCCTCGGTAGTGCGACCCTTGTCATCCATATCACTGGTTGGAATCACGAGTGGGAAGAGACTGGGCGTTCTGGAATGGGGCTGAGTCGAATCGCCGCCGGCAGCACGCGAGCGAGGGTCTGGGTACAGGTAGCCTGCGAGGCTGCGAGCTACGTTGCAAGACCGGGCATTGTCAAAACGCCACCCTACTCGGAGGTGTAGCCTCGCGCCGGAGAAAACAATTGGCAATACAGTAGCAGTAGAGCTGGCGGGCTTACGAGGCTATCACACGGACTAGGGACACCAGCTTCAGCATCGGCATCCAAAACAGGTAGGCGCTCAGCTGAAGACGGTGGTAACGAATCAAGCTTGCGACGGTGTGGGTTTGCAGGCCGCCTTGAGCCCGAGAATGGCTGTATATGCTGACGGTAATCGCACGCTGCACGAAACCGCCAGCTGGCAGCCGTACCGCTCGTAGAGCTTCCCATTCACAGTACGACCGTCTGAGCAATTGCAGAACGACGCAGCCGGTTCCGAGGAGAAAGACGGCGACCCTTTTGCAAAGATCACGCTTCCTACGTTGTATGACGTTGGCGATACCAGGGAATGAAGCGACAATGTCAGAGGCACAGGTGCCCTCAATCGATTACAACGTTGGAGCACCAAGATCAGCCAGGACATGGATGGTTCCTCGGGCGCTTTGGCCTTGCAGAAATTTGATGGTACGAATCCGCCTTTATGGACATCTCGGGGCAAGGACGCGTACGTGATGGCGGACCACCCATTGCACAGTGGCGGCAACGGCGAGACTGCCACAGTGCCACCACTAGTAAGGATGGAAGGAAGGAAAGAGCCAGAGGCCGCATATCGTTCGTTGTTAATGACTCCTGAAGTTTCACCGAGCATACGGGCTGCCGAGTAGAAAGGCTGCCCACACCGCGTACCTGCATATTCGGCCTGTGGTTGATAGCCAGCTGCGCCCAGCAGGTGGTCCGCAGATGCGCAAGGCCATCCTAAGTGACCACACAGACACGACAGGCAGACGAGGCGAGCATACTCGGTCGTGAATGACGTGCGCCCGCTTACGCAGCATCTGGTGCTTTTTTCGCAGCCGTCGCGATGGTTCAAGAAGCACGGGCATGGGCCGTAACTGACCGAACCATCGACGTGGAACCCTCTGCAGCGTACTTGCAACTTGCGGTGATCCCTTCGTCCAATACAGATCGACAACTCCAACTATTCTTCTTCACCAGTAAACGGAGGTTGCTGATGTTGAATGCACTATGCCCAATGAAGGCATGTTGGTGAATAATGCCATTTGCTCGACTCGTGGTAGAGATTAGTACCGCATGGCTGCTGTTGGGCCCATTCCCTACCATGGCTCATATGCCACCTTTTGTTCCCGAGAGACTCGTCAACCTCCGAGGTCGCACTCTCAAGAGCTGACATCTCGGTATGTCAGGTCGATATCTTCAAGGCGAACAATATTGCATCACCTCCGGAGAAGTCGAACTCGATGAGGTACAAATATAGCGTGGCAACAAGCAATAAGACGCAAGGTATGGTCTCGATGACGGCCGGTCGGTAACCGTTCGGTCCTCGATGAGGCCGTCATTGTTAGTCAAGACTCTGAGCAGTCTCTCTAATGCAGATGGTTGCCTTAGTCACCGCTAGATGCCTGCGCGATTTGGAGTAGTTATAGGAGGTATCCACAATCTTCGCACACACGGGCTTGCTGTGATTGGCCAGATCCTTAGGCTCGCTGCTTGCTGCTAGTTCTGCAGCCTGCTACATACATTATGTACCTCATGCATCGTGCAACGGCGTTTGCCAGGCACGGAAGCTTGAGAAACTTGGACACGCAGAATTGGCCAGCGGCCCAGGCCCTCGCGCGCCCTTCAGATTCCAGAAGTTCAGGCTTCGTACTTCGTACTCCGATCTCGCCACTAGTCCGCGTGCGGCAGTGGCAGGCTATAGCGAGTTATCAGATAAGTAAAGAATATTGCTATGGCCGGTGACTACCAGCCTGACCCGGAGGCCATCCGCCCCCGCGCCAAATACTGCACAGTCCTCTTTGAAACATGTTGTTGCTCTTATGAGTCTTATCCGGCTCCAGCTGCAGCTTGTCAGGATTGATAGTGGGTTGGGATGGAGACTCGAGAGTATGGCTTTGTTCGTCAGATGATCAAAGCCGCGGATGACATCCTTGTATATGATCCTGGTCCGCTTTCTCAAGTGATCGGCATCTGTCGGCCGGGAAACCGGTTGCAGATCGATTCTTTTGCAATGACCGTTACCAGGTTTGCAGGTACGTCGAGATGCCGTGGCATCGAGTCTCACTCGGCCGCAAATACCACGACAGCTGTGTTTGAAGTCGCATGGTCGATGTTCGTCGAACATGTAGGAACGACTTCTCTGGTATCAACAATGCTGTGAGACAAGTCACAACACCTCCGGAGTAGAGGCCGTGGCAGGTTGTTGCGGACGTCTCATCATGACAGGCTACAAGGTCTTCGCCGTCGTGTACGTAGCTGCGTCGTAGCAGCGGGTTACCGTAGAGGCCCGAGGGCTCAATCGGCAAGGTTCGGAAGACCGAACACGGTCAGCACAGAGCTTTAGCTGATGTGAACGGGCACGAGTGGCGTTGTGGCTTGATGGCTGATCCCGGTGCTGGGAGAGGGCTAAGTAGTAACTACCGAGCGGCCCACGCCCAGGCTCGAGGTCGTCTTCTCGAACTAGTCATGTCCCTTTTCAATCTTGTGTGGACAGCTGGATGCTCGGGAGCCCTGCCTTGCGTGCAGAGGGCCGCCACTGTTAGACCGGCCAGAGGCCCAGAAGGGCTGCTACGCTTGCCGTGATCGCTCTTGCGACGGCTTGCGCTAGGAGATCGAATCCGCTCGCGTTGCTACTGGCCGGCGCAGCTGCCGAATGCGCCCACTGCTGCTATCAACATCTGTACCAGGCTGCCAGCCTGGAGGGACGTAGAATCATTGTAATAACTCAAGGCGACTTCGGACAGAGCCGCGCGTTGATGTCTGCTTCAAGATGTTTCTGCCAAGTAGAGGCGGCGCAGCAAAGAAGTGTGACGACTCCGGACGGAGTCGACCGACTGGTAGCTTGCTGCCCGTTGCGAACGTTGCCGGCTTGCAGCTTGCAGCCTTGCGAGCCTGCAGCTGTGCAGCAGTCAAACTCAGACCGTCAAAGTTCATCAAGTTGAACCTCACGATCAAACCTAAAGGGCCAAACAACCACGCACCCCGGATCTGAGATTAGACTTGCGGGAGCGTGGAGGCCGAGAGCAATTGCACATCAGCGACTTCACAAGTTCACGATACGGTCTTGGGCCCTTGGCTCCATGTCCAGCTGACTTCATCAACGACCACCCGTTCCCGGAGCTTTCGCATGGCAACACGAGCCTCGAGGAGCTGGCAATACAGCTGTGCCAAGCCCAACGCGGCCACCGCGATCTTGATATTATCATTACAATATCACAATTGGGCTGCGGCTACCGGCCCAAGGGTTCCGGAAGATCGACAGGGTAAGTGCTCTGGAGACTTGCGGCTTGACTGCGGGCCGTGCTGCGCTGCTGCGCACCTGTATCATGTATGCCAGTGATGTATGGGATAATAGTTGACGGTGGCCCTAAGTCTGGCAAGATTGTATGCAGCGTGCGGCAGCCGCCCGAATCAGACGGGTGGAGACTGCCTCCTCGATCTATCGAGTATTGACATCTGGCATCCTGTTCGGCGTGCGCAATAGTGTTATTTGTAGCACCTCCTATTAGCCCGCGGGCTCCCAGCACTACAGCTTTGACCTTCACACTAGCACGCACAGGCTGGCGTGTCACCGTGTGTGGGCGAGAGCTGTCTCCAGATTACAATTATTACATCAGGGAGGCCGAATGCGTGACCGCGTCTCCGCAAGCACGTCGGTTTTGCGCGTCACGGCGCTGGAAAAGACCGCTCTGAGCTCACGACACCTGGTGCCCGCGCAACTAGCACCTACCCAGCGGTCCAGCGGGAACGAGTGGAGCAAGCCATCATCCCAATCCCACCGAACCCGGCCGTTGCTCGACTCCATCTACTAGTATCTCTGCGAGCCTTGGTACGTCTGACCTCTAGTGTGCTTCGGGGAGTGATGAAGTGCGTCAAGCAAAATAATGCCAACTCGCCGCCATCATTATTCCCGTCACCCTCCCCAGGTCGCACCTTCTTAGCTTCTTATACCGCGCGGCCGCGACCTCCGATTGAATTCGCTCGTGCGAAGCTTCCCGCCTTGACTCCTTCAGAACGCCATCAACCTTGACGATACCTTAATCTATCTGACTTTCGACCGCATCCAGGTACGAAAACATATCTCGCTTCTCAAAGCTTCTACGTCCTTGGACGACGGCCAGCTTCACCGCGCCGACGAAGGGGCACCAGCGCACACGCGCCTGCCACCACTCCACAACATTCATCACCGACATCACCGCCTCGTGCGCTGCAAGCCTCGGCGCAAGCCTTCGTTCGGTGCGGCTCCGCGTCTTTCCACCCGGCACTCTTGCGCGCAAACACATAGATTCACTCACGGTCCTCCCAACGCCTGCGGGACCTCACTGCGTCGCTCATCGACACCTCACCCGTCGCCGGCAGGGTTCCGGTACCTGACGGCAGCGGAGGCTATATCACTTCTCCTGGACCGTCTTTCCTGCGCTGATCCACCGACCGACCATGAGTACGGGAGGCGGGGCGGGCCCGTTGGTCCCGACCTTCAATGGCTTCGTTCACAACAGCATGGACGGCCTTGTGCTATTTGAGGCGTGCTTGAGCGGCAAACTGCACCACGTCCCGCGACGACCGCATGACAGGGAACGCGCCTCGCTCATCAAAAGCGGAAGCATCTTCATCTACGAAGAGAATGCCTCAGGCATCAAGAGATGGACTGACGGCGTCGCTTGGAGTCCAAGTCGCATCCTGGGCAATTTCTTGATCTATCGCGAACTTGAAAAGCCTTTTCCGCCTGGTGAGAAGAAGCGCGCGATGAAGCGAAAGCGCGAAAGTCTCCCAGGAGAGCCCTACCCGCGCCGCCTATCCGAAGAGGATGGCACCGGCGACCTCAATACGCCCTTGACACCACCCGAGCAAAGTGTTGACGGAGACGTCAAGTCTGGGCTTCCTAGTGATCAGGAGAAGGAGCTCGAGCGGTCTCTGATAGGATCACTTGTTGATTCCTACGGTTTCCGACCTGATGGCTTGGTCAAAAAGACGATGAGCATCTCGATCAATGGCATCTCGCATCACATGGTTTCGTACTACAAGGTTGACGATGTGAAGAACAACAAACTACAGCGGCCACTGTCCGATTCACGTCTGCAGAACATGACCGTGCGCCCCGAATTGTACCTCAAACAGAATTTCAGGGCGCCAGTTGAAGAGACCGAGCAGTATGCGATTGACGGCCAGATGCACGCGTACCCACAGATGATGTACTCTTCGATGGGCGCCGGCGCCTACAACGTTCGCCCGGGACAATACATGGCGCAGCCATATCCCATGTATCCACTCAACACGACATCCGGACCAAACATGTACGGAGGTCTGACTGGCACCGCATGGCCATCGCAGCCCACAGCAGCAGGCGCCATGGCTTACGCCAGTCATCCGGGCTACTCCACTCAAGGCTATGGCGCGAACTACTACAAAGGTGCGGCCGGCCAGTCAGGCGCACCTGCGGTGAAGGCCGAAGATTCTCAGGCGTCTGCGCACAACTCTATGTATGGCAACCAATATGCGTCGAGTTATTCCAGCATGCCACGAAGCAGTACGCAAGGCACGCCGTCAATGATGCAGTCTGCCTACCACACTCCTGTGCAACCAGCAACATCGACCTTTGGATCCATGACGGTGCAAGGCAACCGTACATCTCACGGTGGCAACACCATGCCGAGCCCATCCACGAACAATCAGTCCCAGCATGGATATACCACCTCGACCTCCCAGCCGTATGCGGTACGATCACCCACACAGAGTTACGTGATGCACAGCGCCCCAAATAGTGGCGTACCACAGTCGCCTCACACGGGGATCAAAAGCCCACACTCGGCACATCCAGGGACATCTGCGCCAGATGGTAGCGCGCACTTGCATTCTTCGCACATGCCATACCGTGCCGGCTTATACGGGGCCCCTCACACTCCGCAGTCCGCGCACCCTGCGCATCCCGGCAGTGACATGAATGGCCTTGGGATCAGCAGTACCGCTGGCTACTCCTCTCAGTCGCAGAACGGACAGAATTATCAAAGCTACGGTCACTCAGGTCAAGCATACAGACCTAGCGGTCAACTCGCAGCTGCTCATGGTGCGACTCAATACCAGCAATAGGGTGCTGCTACTGAAACCATCACTGATGGCAAGCGAGTGAAGGTGGAAGAAAGATGGTGAAAAGCGCGGCTTTCAGCGCGAAACTGACAGGAGAGCCGATGGGGCACGCGTCATGTGCGTGCACGGCTCCACCGTCGCTGTCAGGCCAAGGGAGTTCGCTCCGGAAGGAAGATACTGTATGAAGCGTGTGAGGTGGGGCGTATAGTTGAAGCTTGAAAGCGGGATCACAGGACGCTTTCCGGCGTAAGACTTTGTTGCTGGTTTAAATGCTGATTACATGCGGGCGAACGTGATCGTAGGCGTTTCGAAGGGGACTTCCGTGGGAAACGAGCAATGATTATGCTGGGAGGCTGTTTCAATACATCCATACGCAATCGCGATGGCAGCATTCATCTACGCCGGCAATTGCCTGTGTTAGGTCTTGCGAGGTTCCTCTACTCGCCTATACAGCAACGAGGAGGACACTTGGGCGTTCACATGCTACGATAGGTCGGATACGCAAAAGCGATCGCATTCAGAATCTTTTGGTCGCCTTGCCTTTCTTCTTTGCACAAGCCGCGATTGATCGGAATACATGGAGCCCATGCCAGTGTTTCTGCCTTGGTGCCTTGCTGCGCCGCCGCTGTGCACTTGGAACCGGCAGCAGCAAACTGACTTCCGGTTCTTGACTGCTAGCCCATGAAGTACGGAGCTGCCGCACTCAAGACCGCAGTAATGCAAACTCTCAACTTCCAACTTGACCTGAACGCTGCTACGGAGATCCAGATTCCCGATCACATAGAGTGATCGACGTTGATCGGCGTGTTTCAATAAAACGGGTGCGCTAAATTTTCGTAGCATGTCCGCACTGACTCCGCAGTAATGCCGCGGAAACAGTGTTCCCTTCATTAAGGCAGGCACAGCGCATAAATCAAGCAAAGCCGTTCAAGCATACGATGATACAGATCGGCGGCCGAGATGGCTGCGAGATGCAGTCGACGGGATGTCTCAGATATGTGTCAGATTGTATATCCTGTCCCAGCGCGTGGGATCATCGCGGCATCCTCCGTGCTGAATGTGGTGATCGACGCGAAGCTCTGCGGAGTTTAGTCACTTTACAGGCTTACAGCCCACAGGGGCGTTAGCGCCAAGTGTCTGCTGCTCGTCTGACTTCACACCTTCACCTCGGAGGCACGACGTGGAGAAATGGCAAGACTGTGCCAGAGGCTATCGTTACTGTCGCAGCATGTGGTCAAGCCGCGATCGTCACCTGTGCCCATCTGGTCCGCATGCCAGGACCTTGCGTTCAAAGGGCTGCTGTCGGCCAACCTAGCCCCTCGGTATGACCTCTTCGGACATCACATTGCGATTGGTTTGCTAACGGTCTCGACGCTGAAGCGGCCTTGCATCATGGCACGTCACGCATCGACGGTCTCTATCGGATGCACATAGGAAACCAGACTCACGGCCAATACCGGTGCATGCTCGGTCTGATGAGGCAAGTCTTTCCACCCTGCATTGCGATCTTCTCTTATTTGCCACGTGATTGTCACACTGTGCGACGCCACTTCGCTTCGCTGGTGTTCGCACTCAACGGAACTGATATACGTAAAGCCGACAATGTTATGCAGACTTGACATGGGGAGGGAGCTCGCCACGGTCTGGCCCTGGCCCACTGTGACCGTCGTCATCCACGACTGCAGTCCGGCCTCCACGAGCCTCCATCTGCCTGTATGTACAAGCTTGCGAGCTGCGGACTAATCTCTTCTTTCTCATCCAGTCAACGAAAGACGAGCCAATTGCACGAAGTCTGGAGACTGCTCGAGAGCGCACGAAAGCCGTGCGTGAAAAGGTCCGATCGACTCTGACGCCTCGCGAGAACATTTACAACCTGCCAAACTTCCTGACCGTGACCCGACTGATTGCGGCGCCGGTGACAGCATACCTAGTCGTCCATGACCAACATACCTGGGCACTGGCCCTCTTTGCCTATGCCGGCTTCACTGACCTTGTCGATGGGTGGCTGGCGCGCAGATGGAAGCTGCAAACTGTGGCCGGCAGCGTAATCGATCCAATGGCCGATAAGGCTTTGATGATCATACTAACGGTGACGCTCGCTGTGAAGGGCGCACTCCCTTGTAAGACCCACCTGAAGGGCCTCTTTCCCAACGAGAGACACTAATGCCACACAGTATATCTGGCAACCCTGATCCTGGGCAGAGACGCATCTCTCGCTATTGCAGCCATCTACTACCGCTATGCGTCGCTGCCTGCGCCGAAGACCTTCATGCGGTATTGGGACTTCTCGTTGCCTTCCGCAGAAGTGCACCCAACTACTGTCTCGAAGTATAACACCTTGTTGCAACTGGTGCTGATCGGCTCGACGCTTGCATTGCCCGTGGTGACTGCAGGCGGTCAGCACGCCGGCTTCATGAGCCTGCAGAATGTTGATCTCCACCAAATAATGGCATACTATCAGTGGCTCGTTGCAGGCACAACAGCATGGAGTGGGCTGAGCTACGCATTTCTCAAGGATGCCGTGACCATCATGGGCTCGGACGAAGAGCTGAAGGCGAAGCAAGGTGCTCGAGGTCGCGCTATTATCGGCATCACCTTTGGAGGCGTCGTGGCGGCAGCCGTTTGGGTGGGCTACACATCGGATGAGAAGCGAGGACGGAATGCGAAGAACGAAGGGCCGGAGTTGGACCGGTAGTACTACATCAACGCTGGGACTGCAGGCATGCGCGATCCGAGCGCATGCCAAAAGCGTCTCTACACTACCCTGTGGTCCGCCTGCTCCCGCTGCCCGCCCTGGTAGAACGCCGAGTCAAGAGCAAAGTAATGTTACACGCTTAGCCGACCTCACCGTCAACGACAGCAAGCCTCTGCTTCACCGTCTTGGCCTTCTTGCTCAACCCCTTCCTCTTCTTGGATGGCGGGCCGCCGTCAGCATCAGCGACAGGCGTTGCGGCACCAGATGGATCATGCGAAGTACCGTCCTCGAACTTGCCCTCGCCTAGAACGACATTAGTATAGGCAGCACAGCACTTGCAAGGGTAAACTCCGACTCACCCTCGTGATAGAGGTCATCCATATTGACCTCCTTCTTCTTCCCGCCCGCCGCTTTCCGCTTCTTCTTCCCGCCGTTCTTCGCCTCCTCTTCAAGCACCTCTGCCTCACGTCGCTCGATGGCAGCAGCTTCATCGTCGTCCGCGAGCCACATCGCCATCTCCTTCGTTCTGTTGTTTTCCCGACTGCGGTTGTTGAAGTCGACAACCTTATCGCCACCCGCCTGGCCGGATATGACGACGCGCTGCACCTCCTCCTTCTGCAAAGCGCGCTTGCGGATCCGCTCTTCGATCGTGCCGCGCGTGATCATGCGGTAGACAGTCACCTGCCTGGTCTGACCAAGACGATGTGCGCGATCCATAGCTTGCGAATCGATGGTGGGATTCCAGTCCGAGTCGTAGAAGATGACAGTGTCCGCGGCCGTCAAGTTGATACCCAGCCCTCCTGCGCGCGTGGACAGTAGGAAGACGAAGAGATCCGGCGAGCTCTGGAAAGCTGCAACGGTGTCTCGGCGGTCTTCCAGCTTGGTCGAGCCGTCGAGGCGACAATACTTGTAGTTGCGGTATGTGAGATACTCCTCCATCAAGTCGATCATGCGCGTCATCTGGAAGTAGAGGAGCACGCGGTGACCGCCTTCCTTGAGCTGGCGGAGGAGCTGGTCCAGTTTCGCGAGCTTGCCGGAGTCGGTGACGAAGCGGCGCATGCTCGGGACTCGGATCTTGGTCCAGCGCTGTTTCTGTGAGGCTGGTGTTGGCAGGAGGTCGGTGACTGGGTGTTTTGAACACGGCAGCTTGGACTGCAAGAGTGCTGATTCGGTGGCGAGGCTGATGGGGTATAGTGCGCGGCGCATCGGGAGATTGAAGAACGTAGTCTCCTTCTCCACCGAAGAGCGGTGGCTTGGACACACGAGCTCCACCGGAGGAGCCGAAGCGCGAGGCAGATAGCACGCTTCAATGACGCCGTAGCCCTTTTCGTCGATTGCTTGTGCCGAGACGTTGAGCAGCTTGTGCAGATAACCCTCATTCGTGACCTCTGCGAGCGGTCTCCGGTCATTGCGCTTGACGATGTTGAGCATATCATGCACCGGCGTGAATCCAGCGTTCTCCTGCTCGTCTTCGTGATCATCGTACGCAACCTTGAGCCTGCCGAGTCTGTCATCCTCTTTCGCAAGGTCAATGACGCGCGCCGCGAAGGTCTTCTTCGCAACAGTAGCGACATCGGTTGCAGACTGACCCACAAACCGCAACCAAGAGAAAGCGCCATTCTCCTTCTCACTACGCCGAACGTGCCTCTCGTCCCAGATGCTGAGGTCGGTAGTGAAAGCCTTTTGTCTCCAGCCGGCCTTCTCATTCTCCGGCCCGACAACATCGAGCCTCCCGCCACCCTCAATAAGCATGCCGGGCAGCCAGAACTCCATCAAACTCCTCGCGGAGTACGCCACATGCACGTTGGACCCCTCGCGCATGAAGCTCGCCGTCTCCGCCCAATAAGACATCGACATCGGGCTCCATATCGCCGCGCGCTCAAACAGGTCAGGATGGTTGCACACCTTTCTGAACTGCATGACCAGGTTCATTAGCGTTGCCGAATCTTGCTCATCCCCCACCGCGGCCTTCTCGATGATATCGAGAATGCTGATCTTGTTCCTCAGGTTGGTGTAGTAAGCACGCTGGCGGTACGTGAGATCGCAGAAGAGGTCCAACTCGATCTTGTCACCCAGCTCCTTCTGCACGTGTTTCTTGATACGCCGCAGCATGAAGGGCTTGAGGATCATATGTAGACGGCGCAATTGGTCCTCGTTAAGCTTGGTGTTCGACTGCGCATGGTTCTCGATGTCCTTGGAAAACCATTCAGAGAACTCGTCATGGCTGTCGAAGAGTGACGGCATGATGAAATGCAGAAGCGCCCACAGCTCCTGCATATTGTTCTGGATTGGCGTACCCGTCAGTAGCAAACGATTCCGGCAGTGGAAGCCTAGCAGTGACTTCCAGCGTGACGACTGTGAAGACTTGATCGCCTGCGCCTCGTCGAGAATCATATATTGCCACTTGACCTTCTGGAAGTAAGCCGTATCCTGCACTACCAATTGGTACGAGGTAACCAAAACATGGAAGGGACTGTCCTTGTTGTAAGTAATGTGCTTCCGATCCCAGAACTTGCGAAGCACTTTGCGGTCTTTGGCTGATCCCCAATACGGCAGGACCTTGATGTTGGGCACGAATCTCGCAATCTCCTGTTGCCAGTTGTGCAACGTACTGGCCGGCGCGATCACCAAGAATGGTCCCCAGATATCGTGCACCTCCGCCAGATACGCCATCACGGAGATGGATTGAACCGTCTTACCCAGACCCATCTCGTCGGCCAGGATACCATTGATGCCCTGCTCGTACAGGTTGACAAGCCAGTTGAGGCCCTTGACCTGGTACTCCTTGAGTGTGCAATTGAGCATCTTAGGCTGCTCCACATCCATGGTCTGCAGGGAAGTCGGATTCTGGAAGTTCATCTCGCCTTCGTCGAAGTCCTCTTGCGCGCCTGAGAGCTCGCCCTCGGTGCCCCTGTCGAATGCGATTGCGCGATTCTTCGCTTCCTGAACGGCGTGTTGCGCATTTGCCATGGCCGCCTGGTGCAACACACTGTCGTCTTCCGCATCGAAATCGAGGTCCTCGAAGTTCGTGACCTTAGTGCCAATCTTGCCAGCGGAGTCAGGCAGGTCGACAGAATGATCAGCATCCGGTTGATCCCTTATAGTCTGTCCGCTCGGCGTGACACCATCGCCACCCGCGCCGTGCCTCTCGATCTCGTCAGTCTTGACCTTCTTGCCCACGAAATGCGAATACAGCTCCGTCTGTGAGATCAAGAAGTTGAGCTTTCTCTTCTGTCGGTTGGCTTCACGATCAGCTTCAGCCTTCCGTGCCTTGTCTAGCTCATGCTTTTCGGCAGCCTTGCGACCTTCACGCTCGTCACGCTCATTGCGCTTCCAGAAGCCCAGCATCTCCCTCATTGCACGCTTGGCCCTAGCCGCTACATCTTTTGTAGACTTGTTGGTCCTCAATTGCCAGCGACGTGCTTCCTTGGCAGCGAGCTGGGCCGTCTTGCGCGCATTCGACTGCTTGGTATCGAGACTGTTATTCTTGATCCGCACCACCTTCGGCACCGCTTTCGCCAGGTCTCGCGTGATCTGCTCGTAGATTTGGTTATAGCCTTTACTGTCGAACTTGACCACTCCCAGCAAGCCTGCGGTGGGCCGCATCTCGAAGTTGGCGGGTGTCATCTCACTGATCGGCTCTGAGTCATCACTTGGACGCGGCATATAGCTTTGGAGCCTCTCCTCTTCCTTCGGTGCGATGAGCGGCAGATCGTGGCCTTGATCGATGAACGCTTGAGCGCCCGCGGCACGGTCCTTCTCGGCCTGCTTCTGCTCTTTACTCTTGCGGGCCCTGCCATTTGCAGCGCCTACGCGCCCACCTCGAGCACGCCCCCGAACGCTATTGACAGCGAGCTCGGGTGTGCCTTCTTCTTGTGGATGGCTGTGGTTGCTGTGAGTGTAGAAAGAAGTCATGAGCCCGCCCTCCATAGTGACCTCCCGCTCGCGTCTGCCAGGGCCAGCGGCATTTAGAGGAGACTCGGTGCGGTACTCTTTCGTCGGCGTAATGCCTTGCAAGCGACTCTGCGTATCGCGTATCTTCTTGTCGAAGCGTTGAATGTCCTTCTCAATCCGGGCTTTCTCCTCTTCATCCTTCACATTCACCAGAGTCTGAATCGCCTCTTCACGCTTGACTTGCTCGTCCGCAATAGCTTTCTCACGCCGCCTCTTACGCTGCTGGTCCTTCTTGCGCTCCTTGTCCTCTTCCACCTCCTTCAAGCGAACCTCCTCAGCCACCTCATTCTCGTGGGACTCTAGGTAAGCGCTCCTTTCAGCATCGGCCGCCGCGCTGAAGTGGTCGTGGTACTTCTGCATAAGGTGCAGCCGACGCCGCTTCCGCTTCATGCTCTCCGTGATTTCTAGCTCCATAGTACGCTTATGGGACCTTTGAGCCCAATCCTGCTTTGGTCCGTCCATGCCGGGCACATCCGCCTCGACGTCAGAAAGATCTCGGGCTTCAATCTCCTTCCACGCGGCCTCGGTGTCGCGGATGGTCAGCCCTGGTGGCCCGGTCTGTGGTGGAAGGGGTGGTCGGCTCGAGATCTGTGGAGGCGGTGGCGGAGGCGGTAGTTGAGCCGGGTGGACGGGCATCTTCTCTGGCATTTGGCGTGCTGTTTCGGCTGGCTCTTGCTTGACACGTGGTTGAATCTGCTGTGAGGCGCTCGAGGTCCGGCTGCCCTTTCGACTCGACTGCTTCGGTGCAATCAGTTCAGTCGGGGTTACCTCCTTAATCGCGGCCGGTGTCGCAGGTGCGGCGGAGTCCGTCAGTAGGTTGGTCATCGACATCGGGTTCGAGGAGCGCGATGGTGGTGGCGGTAGAGCGGCGACCTCGGTGCTCGCCGTGTGTGAGTGCGTGCCGTTACTCCGGACTGTCTCCTGGTACGCCATTGGTGATCGAGGGCCGCGCGCCGGAGCCGGGTGTGCGTGGTTCTGTCCTCCGGACGGAGATGACTGGCTTGGCGGGCGGCTCAGGATAGGGCGCTGGTCGGGGTGGTGCCCGTTCATGTATGGTGGTGGAGGTGGGAAGTGGTCGAAGACAGGCCGGCTCTGTATTGACAGGGTCAGCATCATGGCTAGGTCGAGCGCGTCATGTAGTGTGCCGGCTCACCTGCAGCGGCGACCGTGGCTGGTATGGCGTGCTATTCACGCTCGCGTCTCTGTTGCCCACCCTTGCCTCGCTCGTAGGGTCATAGTAGCTCGAGGCCGGGCGGTCGCGTGGAGACGGTGATGGTGGAGGAGGAGGCAAGCGGGCCGTGGTGGGCGACGGAGGGATGCTGCGGTAGTGGTTCGGCGACGGCGGCACGCCGTTGTATGAAGCCGATCGATGTCGCCCTTGACGTTCGGCAGGCGGGTAGGCGTGTGCGTGAGCCTGGATCGGCGACTGGTGGTTGCTGTGGCCGCCGTCCATGCCAGGCGTTTGTCTCCGGTCGCTGGTGTACATCACGCCCTGCTGTTCCTATTGCACCTGCGCTAGAGTGTGGTCTGCCGCGCCATTTGCGATGCCCTATTCACGCTATGCGGCGGAGACGGCGATGGAATCGGGGTGGATGGGAGATGGGTTGGCGGCGGGCGCACTGTAGTCGATGCCTCTCACGCCCGTCTAGCAATCAGTAGACTGCCTGCTGCTGGAATGGGAGCCCTTAATTGCGCCCCTTGGCCGTGACGTTCCGGCCGAGCGCGACAAACTCCGGCATGGACATGGACCCTTGCCGCAACGGCGGTTTGATGGGCGGCGCGGTGGAAAGTGTGGTATGCGTCGACGGGGACGACGAGAGGGACGGCGATGCGATAGAGAACGAGGTGGAAAGCTTCACATTATCATACGCGGGGACGGGGCTACTACTACTCCATCATGTTGCTTCGGCTGGCGTGTCTGACTGGATTGGCCTGGCCTGGAAGCCGCCGCATTTGTCCTCCTCCATTCCCAGTCGGCCACACGATTCGAGTACACCTCACTTTACGCGTCCGAACATATCAGCAGCATGACGCGTACGGGACTACTTGGCAAGCAAACTTGGTGTTGGACATAGTTGTGCTGGCTGGATGTTCGAGCGCATTTCGTCTTGCAGAAGTGCGTGCACCGGTGGCGGTTCGAAGCGGATCGCAGCCGCTTCATCAGGCGGGCATCTCGTCTTCTCGTCCTTTGATGAGGATGACGCGGCATGTCCCGCGTACGTGCCATTCGTTGATTGGGCGGGCACTACACACGCACACGTGACGGCACTAGGATTGACACCTCTACCCTCGTCTCTGTGTTGTGCGTATCTAGTATCTGCCTCTACATTTCGACATGTTGTTCGTGGCACTGCGGTATGATCTCTGGCAAAGCCCGACATTGTTATCCAGCAATGTCATCCCGCACGCCTATGAGGGCTCTTCAATGGCAGGTTCGCACCCTTCCAATTTCTGCATGCCGTCCATACCGCCTAGGAGGTACGGCAAAGAAAGTCAAATGGTCACCGCCTACCAGCGCCACGGCGGTAGGATGATTGGCGTCGTGCCAACATTGGACGTCATCTTTGAACTCTTGCGCTCATCTGGGTCTGACTGCACTCACTGTGGCGGCATCGCAACCCACGCCTATGGCTCCCAAGTGCCACAGTACTAAAGCCCTCTTCTGACCACTAATGCAAACCTTGGCACATTCGTCAAGGCATCAGAAGCGGAATAAGAAGCAAGACCTACGGCACCTTTCTCTTCTTCCTTACATCAGCATCGTCGCTTTGCTATCAGAGCCCGCTTTCTACAGGCACTCGGAGTCAACGCGCCGCTCACTCTCGCCGCGAAGCTCGCCACCTCTCTCGCCATGAACGACACGACCGTCTGTGATATTGTCTTTCTTATGCTCCACATCGTCGGCATGACTGCGCTGTCCTTACTCGCCTGCGGAGCCGTATTCGAAATGGTCGGGGCTGGCGCCAACCATTCCTGGATATCGGTCTGGACGCGAACAAGAGGACCTCGTGCGCCAGACTCCAACACAGCGGCACTAGTAAGTGGCTTCACCGACTGTAACTTCGGCTAACATCAGCTGACGCTGGGAACGGAAGCCCTGCTATGTTATTGGTATCATCGCTAGCATTGTGACCTTCGTCGTTTCACTCTTTTTGTGGATTACGGAGGAACTGAGCGCACAAGCCATCGTAGTCGCTTCCTTGTTCGGCTGAACAGCGCTCACGGTCGTGGTGGTTTTCATGGAATGGTTAGAGTGCCGTGCTTTACAGGCCGGACGGGCGGCAACATGGCGAGGTTGAGCGGCGCGATGCGATGCGAACATGCTTCGCAGGACTACGGAGGACCCTCGAGACTGCATAATTACCATTACCAGTAGGTGTCAGCGGCCAGCGCCGGTATTCCAATGTCCTACCCATCCTCAGGATCCCAGAACGCCGAAAGCAACAATACTCCTCCTGCAGCACAGAACAACCAACATCTCCGACACGAAACCACACCAGCGTCGGCCCGAGTCTCGACGAGCGCGCCAGCAATCTCCAATGTGGCCCAGCCTAAACTGCAGTCGTGCGAGCATGCGTCCAGGCTGCGCCGCCCGCGCCAGCACCATCGAATTTGGCTTGACCATCCACTGCAGGCGAGGCAGCATACGCTGGCGGCGGTGCTGTCTCTGCACTGCACTTACTCTCGCCGTGCACGAGATCCGCAACAGCATGGCCGAGCGTCATGATCCAGAAGGTGACCGCCATCACATTGAGTGACAGACCGGTTACGCCCAATCCGATCAGCCAGTAAGTTGCCGTGTATGAGACTCTGAACGCGCCGAAGCCAGGGAGGGTGTAGATGTGGACCAGCGACCAATGCACGGCGCTCGACATCCCGATAAGGAGCAGCGCTGCGAGGCACACGGCGGTGCTCCTTGTGGGCGTGGAAGCGATGCACGACTCAAGGGAGCGGGATAGTGCCAGAATGGTGATGAGCAGGAGGGCGAGCATGAGAGCTGCGGCGGCAATGGCGAGGTAGGTGTAGAGTTCGCGGCCGGCGTGCTTGATATCGGAGGTGGTTGGGGTAGTGTAGGTGCCGTTGCGCGTGCCGTTTGTGGCTGCCAGATCGAGAGGTGGGTACCCGAACTCCATCGTGGGCGATCTGGGTGGAGGCTACTGCGAGATCTTGTGATTGACCGTGCAGCTTATTGTTTGGGTGAAGATGCAGATCCTCGAGGCTGAATCGATTGACAGAGGAGCCGAGAACGCTCGAGCCGATGTACGTGCAATGATGGGATAGCGTGTGCCGTGTAGCTGTGTTGGCTGCTACTGATGATGATGTGCTTGGGAACAGAGAGAAGGCAAGGAGGACGAAGGCTCTTATACCTACTTGATGAGTGTTTTGGGCCCGCCTGCCGCCTGGCTGTGTCTGTGTCGACTGGCAAGCATGGTCGAGGAAATACAGAAGGAGCTCTCTGGATGCTGTCCCAAGTGGCGTGGAGGACGTTACATTGGCACTACAGGTAATCGAGAGAGTGCTCCAGGGAAGCGTGTGCCCGTCGGCCCAAATCCAGCCGACGTGGAGTTGGCGGAGTAGGAGAAGCACAAGGCAGGAGCAGCTCCGGAATCGCACGCAAGTCCGGAGAGGGGCGAAGTTATGCAGTGGCCACCTACTAAAAGCGGAAGTAACGCCACCTTTCGAGACCTCAACCATATCACGTTATGCAGCAGTCTCCCACCTCAGCTCATGGGGCAAGCGACATGTCCTGCAAAGTGCAGCATTAGCCCCTCGTGCCTTCAGTAGTGGCAGATCCACGGTCGACGCCAAAGTGCGAATATAGACTGGGATCTTGCTGGTGTGTGTGGGTTGCGAGGCAGGTACAGCATTAAGCTGTCGAACAGTTCAACAATTGCATAATGATACTCGGCACTTTTCGAGATCTACTCGCGCCTCACACTCCTCAACGTCCCCCATCGCCCGCCCTCCTTCTTCATGCCCTTGCTCCTTTGCATCTGTAGACCGCCGACGACCCTCAAGGTGGTCAACCAGATTCCAGCCCACCAGAGCCAAATCAAGTACAGTATGTGTACATCTCACGCCAGAACGCCATCGCTTCCCAAACAACTCGCACAGACCTTCAATCCTTCCTCAGTCGGCCGGCCCTATCCCACCCTCGCCCTCCCGCTCATCCTCGTCGTCATTGCCACCACCCATAGCATCGATGCCAGGATCCGGCACCACGAAATCCAAGCTCATGAACCCCGTTCTCCGCGGCTGCACCACTCTCACCTCGCGCCCCTCCTTCTCCTTGCCCCGATTCCAGTGCTCCAAGAACTGCTCCAGCCCCTTCTCCGCTCGCTTCGCGCCCGTCATGCCGAAGTCATCCCACAGGAAGCCCGTCATAACACCCATCCAGGTGTCCACCCATGCGCGCGTGCTGAACGGGTCAAAGGCGGCTTTCAGGCGCGCATTGATGTTGGAGACGAGGAAGCGGAAGTCGTCGTCGGTGACGAGCGGGTCGAGGATTTCCGGGTAGACGTTGGCGTATTGCGGGTAGAGGTCGCCGGACTGGAGCCAGTCGCGGCGCACGCGGATCACGCGTGTCGTGGCGTGCTCGGCGCTGGCGGGCAGGCAGTGCGGGTTGGGGTGGGGGAAGCAGGGGTGGGAGGCGCCCCAGACGAAGTCGTCGGTGGAGGCGGTGTCGGTGCCGCTGCTGGTGGCGGTGTCGTGGGAGGTGCGCTGCGGGGGCGCCTGCTTCGGGCCGCCGTCGTCGAGCTGCGCCGGGTCGATGGCGGGCACCGGCGGGTAGTCGGCGTCCAGCCTGTTGCCACGGCTCGAGCTAAAGCTCTTGTGCGAGGCTTGCCGGTTCAATGGCAGTGACGCACGCGAGGCCCTGTCCTTGTCCCTGTCGCCGTTGAGATCCACGCCCGCAATCTTGTGAAGAGCCTCCATGTCGCGTGTTATATCACGTCAAGGACAGATATAAGAATTGCGCCCTTGGTTGCATGTATTGTGCAAGCCATCAAGTTGGGGCTCGAAGTCATTACAGCGTGCAGGCCGAGGCCGAGTCCACACCGAGCCAAAGTCGCGCCGGGGCCGATCGCATGCACGAGAGGCCACGGTCAACTACTCTCAGGATAGGAACACCGAAAGTGCCGAGTATACGTGATGTGGAAGGTGTTATAGTACTGCAGATCTCATGCCGCACCTAGTGAAGACATGGAGCCGTCCAGCTCCGACTACCCGACCTGTATCCTCGACAACGCCCCTCGACAGCGCCCGCGCCCTCGTCTTTCATGCCTGGTAAGCTATATCATCACCACTGCCTCCATCGCCCGACCAACGCTTAGCCACCACCGCCACCCGTCCTCGCCACCATGCCACTCCATTCCATTAGTACATACGAAGTACGCTTGCGATCATGATGGCGTAGCGTCCTCTCGCGACAAATCTTGCACGATTTGCCGTAGGCGGACGCATCTGCCCCTTCTGCCGGCGGAAGGGCATGCAGGGCATGAAGGCGCCCTTGCCGCAGGCTTGCCGTGCACCTTTGCAAAGACTTGGTAGCTTCTCCATTCCTAACAGAGACGCCACACCGACTGTGAACACACGACACGTAGCCAACGAGATGCTGCTGCCGAGAGGAGGGGGACGTGGGCCTGGACGTGGAGAGGTGCTCTCTACGGCCCGTTGTACCCAGTGTAGCGCCAGATGCGCGCCTTCATATCGCCAGAGCCCGTGGCGAAGAGCGTGCCCTTCGGCGACGGCGCCACCGAGATGACTAGAATGCAACGTTAGCACACGCACATCACAACCCATCATCGTCGCCAGATACGCACCCGAATTCTTATGCCCCTGCAGCATCAACTGCGCATCCCCCGTCACCGGGTCCCAGAACTGCACGCCGCGATCCTTGCTGCCACTCATAACCCAGTACCCATCCGGCGTCAACGCCACACTCAGCACAAAGTCCTTGTGCCCTTCGAACGTCCGCACGCACTCGCCGGTCTTCGGGTGCGGCCCGACCTGCATCGAGCTCGACGATCTGTTGTTCAGCTTCCACATCCGGATCGTCTTGTCCAGCGACCCGGACACGAGATGCTGTCCGTCGGGCGCGAAGGCGACACTGTACACCGAGTCCTTGTGCCCTTGCTCGCCCTCGGTCCGCTCGACGAGCACGCCGGTTTGTGTGTCCCAGATGCGCACGCTCTTGTCCAGACTGCCCGCCGCGACGAAGCGGCCGTCGGGTGATATGGCGACGGTAGTCACGCCGTCTTCGATCTGCAGCGTCAACACACACTGGTTCTCCTGGATGTCCCACAGACGAATGGTGCGGTCGCCGGAGCCGGAGGCGATGTAGCGCCCGTCGGAGGCGAAGTCGAGCGAGTAGATGTCTTGCTCGTGGCCTGCGAAGGAGTGGCGGATCTGCTTGTTCGCAATGTCCCATACCTATCGTTCATCCTGTTAGCAACGCATCCAAGTAGAGTATGAGCTGTTCTTCGCTAACCCTGATGATCTTGTCCTCTGCTCCCGTCGCCAAAAACTTCCCATCTGGACTGAAGCACACACTGCGGATGTACAGATCGCCATCAAACGTCGACTGATGGTCCTGCAGATGACACACCTGCCTGCCTGTGTTGACATCGAAGATCTGCGCGCTCCTGTTGCACCCAGTCGCGACGAACCGCCCATCATGGCTGAAACGCACACAGCAAACCACGCTCTGATGCGCCAAGTTGTGCACCAGGTCCACATCCAGCCTGCGGTGCACGCGCGGGTTGAAGACGGCGTGCCAGTCATCACCCTGACGCTTGAGGTGAGGCGGAAGCTTGTCCGGCTCGAGCTCGGAAAGCTGATTGCCAATCTGCTCGAGCTGTGCGTGGGTGTACTGAAAGTCGGGCGCGATCTGTTGGTTCTGGTTGGGTGGTGGCGTCGGGCGCGCTATGCTAGGAGAGCCCGGGTATGGGTTGGCTTGTGTCTGCTGAGGTGTAGCTGGGCCACCGAACCGAGGTGGGCCAACACGAGGCTTGCCTGGGCCTGGCGATGCGGTCGGCTGCGATGCGCCGGGTCCGTAGCCTGAATGTGTTAGCAAGGTTCGATCACCTCACGCGCGACCATTGACCTACCATTGATACCCGGACCTTGCGGCTGAGGATAAGCGAAGGGATTGTGCGGCGGTCCCGGAGGCTGGTTCAGGCCTGGTGGACCTTGCGCTTGCATGTGGCCTGGCATGCCGGGCTGGCCTGGCTGCTCTTGCGGCGGTGGTGCGAGACCAGGCCCGCCCTGCCCGCCTGCACCCGCCATGATGCCTTGGAAGAGATTCGCTGGGCCGTGGCCAATGGCCGGCGGAGGCGGTTGCGCCGGACCAGCGTGAGGGCCCTGAGATGGACCGCCGCGCTGTTCCAGCTCGTGGCGCAGGCGCCCTAGCTCTTCTTCGTACCTAGCCTTTGTCAGTATGGCGAGAATTCCAGAACGTGAGCGAGTCGCTTACTTGTTCTTCATGGCGAGGTGCGTCTGCTCCAGCTGGTAAATCTTGCCGCGCACCAGCTCCATCTCGTGGAGTTGGCCGGCTACTGTTGCAGAAGTCTGTCAGCGTTGCGCTCGTTGTGATCGACAGTGAAGGGAGAGCTCTTTACGCGCGCAAGCCGCTCGACGCATGCACATGGATCCGGCTATGAAGCTGCCCACGAGTGGCAATGTGCAGTCGACCGGCGCGCCACAGTCCAATGCGACAATACGGCCTGCATTGCGCCACCGCCCTTCCCAATCCAACGCCTAGCTCTCCACCTGCCCAACACGACCGCACTTACTTTGATGATCATAGTCGTTGGAGCGCGAGGCTTGAGCATCAAATTCCCCCTTCACCTGCTCGAGCAGCTCGCCCAGCCGCGCTGCAGGCGGCTGCTGGGGTCGGTGCGGTTGGTACATCGTGTTGTCCTTTGAATCCCCTCTGACTTGGCTGCCCTTATTCGCGCGCTACCCAATTTCGTGCTCGTTCGATTGCTCCGAGTGCGGTGAAGCTGCGCGGCTGGAGTGGCAGACAGCTAGCTTTTCAAGCGCGGGCGATGGTCGAATTGCGCGCCTCAACTTGCGGAGTATTGACCGTCGTACAGTGTGCGGAAGGCCCAATCGTTTCCCGATGTTTCTCGAGGCCCGTATGTCGTCGCGATGCGTTCCAGATGGGAGTGGTTGGGGACGCTCTGTTGCTGGGCGTGTTGAAAGGAAACGGAAGCAGGCGCGCGGAAACAAGCTGGGACGTCGCAGCCCTTTTGTGGGTGCGCGGACCGTTGACGGTGGATGGTGACAGGCTGCAGGGCCACAGGCCCACGGTCACGGTCACAGCCCACAGCGTGCCGAGCGACTAGAGTGAGCTGCAGCGGGAGCGGTGGAACGGTGGAGCTATCACTGCAGCCGCGAAGCTATGCAATCACGCTAATGAAGCGTGGAAAGCTTGTTCTCGGCTCGGGTACCGCGGGAATGCCTAGGAAACGGAACGAAGACACCACGAGTACATGTAGACACACTGGAGGTCTGGTATAGAACGAGTGGATGTTCTCCGAGCCTTACTGATAGCTCGCCAGGACGTGGGATGTGCGCTTCTCTGCATTTGCACAGACCTCATCTCCTTCGGCATCATAATTCATAACACATATAGTAGCCTTATTATTAGGATGGAAGTAAGTGAGAGGATCCCCGCAAAACATGGTATGACAAACCCTGCATCTGCCGAGAGAGCGGTACCGGTAGAACCCGCTGAGGCTATGCCGAGAAGGTGAACGAAGACGAGTAGGTTGAACGACACGTCGCACCTGTGGACCTGTGGTGCAGGATGATCGTGTGACAGGATCGCCTTGACGCCTGCACTGTAGGGCTTAAGCAGAGAGTCAGGTTGGGTAGCTCGGCAGCGTGCAGGAAACAGAACGAACGAAAGCGCCACACGGTGTGACCAGGTTTCAGGGCGACACCACGCCATTCCTACTTGAATTTAGAGAACGCTCCCCGAGATGCTCGTCCTGCTCACCTATTCGGCGAGGACGCCTATCAAGAGCACGGAGATAGGGCAGTTGCGGCAAGCATCACCTCGCCGGCATAAGGCAGGGGGCGCACTACGACATAGGATACGTTGACCGCAGAGGTACGTTCGGTAACTACTGCAGCTCCGGCAAGTCGTAACTCCTCTATTCAGCAATCTCACTATAAGACGAGAGATATCGAGCGTCCGGTCAAACTTAGCCTCTCCACCTAGCCGCTCCTGCGCTCGACGAACACTGTCGCGCTTCCACTAGGTCGTGACCTCTTCACCTAGCCGCCTTAGTAACAGGAAACGACCAGCGGGCTTCCGCAAAGTCGTAGCTTCTCCGCTTAGCAGCCTTAGCAGCAGGATGGGACCAGCGGGCTGCCGCAGGGTCGTAACTTCTCCACCCAGCAGTCTCGGCAGCAGGATAGGACTGGCGGGTTGTCGTAAGGTCGCGACTTCTCCGCTTAGCAGCCTTAGCATCACGAGAGGACTGGCGGGCTGTCGCAAGGTCGCGACTTCTCCGCTAAGCAGCCTCAGTATTACGAGAGGACTGGCGGCCTGTCGCAAGGTCGCGACTACTCCGCTGAGCAGCCTCAGTATCAGCAGTATGATGTTGCACCCCGTCGGATTCGCAGAACCGGTCACATAATCCCTTCCCTTCCCTGCGATCTGGAGCCGACGAGGCGTGAGAGCTTCAACCTGGAACACCTATATCGATACAGCCAGTTTGCTTCGTCATGGAGCTCCTGATGGCCGACGTGTCGCCTGTTTGGATTGACCATCTCCTGTCACTACCTTACCACATTCTGTCGTTGGCAGCACATCGTATGATTGAAAAGCAATGATAACCTCGAATGCTACACGTCAGGAACCAGGACGAGAGGGATTGGGGTGACATGGGTAGGCTCTGATAGCGCCGAATGAGGTTCAGGTTCGATGCTGTCGCCACTTCGTCTGGCAGATGCCCCAAAGCCTCCTCTTCCGCAATCCTGCGCTCAAAGATGCCGACTGTGATAGCGATCCAGCGGCTCGAACAACCACCGCTCGCTCTCCAACCTCTGCATCGCCTGTTCACGCAAGCGTATCATCATCCCCAGCGCCATGTCATCATATTCTGCGTTTCGTCAGCGTCGAGTCCGGCCAAAGCGTGGCAACGCAAAGCGCTGAGGTACTGACCTTCGTCTGCTTTCTTGCTGCTTCGACCGCCCAAAGCGGTGCCGGATGTGAAGTAGCTGCGCGCACCCATAGCATCATCCGCGTCCGTCTCTGTGAGATATCGATCAGCCGCAATACTCTCCTACTCAATCCATATTGTCTAGCCTACCAGCTGCCGCACGCTCCGCCAGAAGCTCCAGCGCCAACTGCTCAGGTGCAATGGCTTCACTCGAAGCGCTTATCCCGAGCAAGTAGCTGCCATCCGCCTGTCTGTTCACAATGTCCGGCTCCTCTTCTTGTTTGGGCCTGAGCCGACTGTGCTTGCTCTCTGGAGAGCCTTGTTTGATCTTCCTCATGTGCCTCTGTCGCTGCGCTGCGGTCTCCTCTTCCGAATCATGGTCTGCGAGCACCTCATCTCCTACGCGCGGCGTACTCCTAGACGTCGGTCGACGGGACAGCGACGGTGCAAAGAGGTCTCGCTGTTGTCGCGTGCGGGCTGCAGCTGTACCTGCGTTTGAACGGAGGCTTTGTTGTGATGTTTGGGCGCGTAGAGATGGATCACCGTGTCTAGGTCGGAGAGGCGCCTCGGCGAATGGGTCATGCGGCTGGCGAGGGGGCATCTTGGGGTGATGAGAGGTTATGCTGGAGCTAAGGTTTGCGGTGGTTCACATGTTCGATGTTCGAGGTCCCGAGCGTCCAAGTCTTCAAGGACGAGCATCTATGCGTTGGTTTGGGCGGCGGAGTCTTGTCCGTTACTGCCGGTATGTTCGAGCAGCAAGCACGAGCACCCTCCGCACCCGCCTCCCCAACGCCACGCTCTTCCACAATTCAATCTGGTGTTCAGTATCGGGCTGGATTAGCAAAAGACGAGGTGGGGCCATGCTGCTGCCTTACATGCCTTATATGCCAAGAAGGCTAATTTGCCAAGGCTATCTGAGTAGGTAAGCTGCGCTAGCAAATTTGTCTATACCTTCACCCTCGACCCTCGACCGAACATGAGTGCTTTAGCTCTCGTACGTTCTACCAAACCCCCCCTCATAGTCCACCAAGACAGTACTAACAAGAAGATAGTTTGCCTTTTGGCTTAGATCAAGTGTTAGCATTCCCAAGACACCTACCCGTTCGCACTGAGACATCTGCTGACTGTCATTGCTATACAGGTAGTATCTGTTCTTTTCAGTTTAATCTCTGAAACGTCACTACGGTGACTTTTAAGATTATCCTCATTTTTGGAATCTGCTCTTAGGCCGCTGGGCTTGCCTATGTCCGAGGGCACCGTGTCGCTGGTATTGCACTGCCTCCAGCTGACGCGAACACCTTTTTCATCAGTCTCTTCGCGCCTGCGAAGATCTGGAGAAGAGGCAGATTCGCGGCCTAACATGAACGGAGTCGTTGGAAATGGAGGTGGATAGTGAGCGCCGCGCCGGCAGAGAGGTTAATCAGACCGGAGGTACGCTGATGTAGCTCAAGCCTTGTTGCAAGTCGCAACATCATGTGCGTGGAAATTTAAGTGATGCCAAGGCTCCAGTCCAGGCCTCCCCGGGTACAGTTCGCCGTCATCCTTTCATCATCACGGAGCTGCAGCTCAGTGCCGTACCATGCTGTCGGTCCGTGTAACAGTGTAGTGTACGTACCAATCTACCACGCGCGCATCGCCGTTGCCGATAACGAAGACGGGTCAAGATATCGCAGAGTGTTCTGCTCGTAATGCCATCGAGCTTCCGACTCAACGAAGTGATTTGCTCCCGGCTAGCCTGGAGACGAGGCGCTCAACGAGGGTGGGACGGGCACAGACATATATGATATACGGTATACGGCGCGACGTGCGCAATCGGGATGCCGAAAGTTCCGGCGCGAGAAGCGCGGCTTCAATTTTTGCATTGCCAGCGCCGCCCCAGTTTCTTTATCACCATTATCATAGCGTTCGTCTGGCGCACGAAACAACAATCGTGGGAGACAGCAGGGCAACTCCGGGCCGGGGGTCAAAAACTGACATGATACATCGCGCAACATAGTGATTTAAGCTTCTCCGAACAAGGTGCTGGGCTGCTGGCGCCGAGCGTGGGTAGTGGGTACATGGCTGTCGCTTATCCTGCGGCTAGGGACCCTTGGGTCGGCCCTAAGTCCGGCTTGCGCATGCATGAGATGTGGGAGAAAGGTAAGGCAATGGGAAGCGACGCATTCTGATTGGCTGATCACACCGATCATGTACAGTTGAGTTCGTAGATACCTGCCCGACAGCTCTAAACGAGTCTAAAGGCTGGTGGCAGCATCCGGCGGGTTGTAAGGTTTGGGTCAGTATGATGCAGCGCCGCAGCGGTATGTGAGAACTGCAGGGCAATATGCGGGTGTGCTCCTGACACTTGTGCAAGTTGTGCGGCGCGCCTGTTTCAGGCTGTTTGCGCACAGGCGCAGGCGGAGAGAACCTGGAGACTCGGAAGATGTGGTCTGCCAGGTCCAGGTACTGAGTAACCCGGGTAGCTTGGTTGCCATGCATGGTTGCCGACTTGACGACGGACGTTCCTTCCGTATCGCGAAAGTGCACACCGCATGGTCCGTCACTTCGTCAGGGTTGTCTGATCTGATGATGACTCTGGTCTGATCTGATGTTCGATTAGGGTCGACTCGGACATGCTCATCGCGCCCGCATATTCCAGACCCTTTCGACCCTCGCGGTGTCCACTCGCGGTGTCCACTGACCAGTCTGGCCTGGCTCAAGTCTGAACTCTGTTGTCATCGATTTACAAAACAGTTCGGCGAGTCGGACAACGTTGCGGCTGCGTGGTGCTCCGTCTGTTCATGTACACCTTCTTCCACAGAATCTTTACGTCTGTCTGTACTCCGAATTTGAGAGCCGTGTACCCTACCTGCTACCCGGGATATGCACGGCTGCTGCAGCAGCTCCACAGCAGATCTACCGCCATGTCCCGAAGCGGTAAGCTCGCAGCACGCTCACATCACATCGCATCGACCTGGACGGCAGTAGACGGAGTGGACGGCGAGCCGCGCTCCCTCCCCAGTAACCAGTTGCGTTCCATCGTGATCTCTGGGCGACTCCCCTCGACATCGTTCGCGAGATAGCCCGCCGCCCCTACGCTTAGCCCTACTACCTCTGCAGCCGCGCTCAGCCACCCGCATATGAACAGCGGGATAGGTAGATGGAACCCCACAGGCCTTCGTCATCCGGCGAATGCAGCGCGAGCTTGCATATATATCACAATGGTGGTCAGGTAAGGCCTTTCCAGCAGGTCGGTCGCCGTTCCATCCTCTGTGTCACTCTACGATAAAAACCCCACGATCGTCCTGCCTCTGCGCTGTAGGCTCCCCTACTACTGCAGTTAGCCTGTCTCCTCCACGCACGAAGCTTCTGCATTCACTTCATCCATCGCTCCACTAGTGCTCAAAGAGCTCGAGCGACGATATGACGGCGGTGCTCCCAACAAACAACCACAGCGCGCTGTTGCAGCGTAGGCTGAGTCAAGCACAGTACAGTTCGATGGATATAGCTGGCATGATGTCGAACTTCAACATGGCTTTCAGACCGGACGATGCAGCAGCGGCGGCTCCGACATTCCCTCTGCTACACAACCCGCATCAGCAGAGTATGGAAATGCACCCGCCTTCAATGGCGCCAAGCGATCTGTTCAACCAAATCTCAATCCCAGAAGCCGCAGCGCTGGGCCTGGATACTACGTTCGTGGATCCATACACGATGGGAGTAGGGCTGGGAGGCCCAACCTTTGGCTCGTTCGGCTGGTCCATGCCCATGGCACCAAGCTTGCAGCTCAACTATGCTCCGCAGACTTCCATGCTGCGGAATCATAGCCTTAGCAGCACCGACAGCGAGCCGTTCATCAAGTCAGAAGGACACTCACCGGTCAACCCATCCCAGCTATACTACGATGCGAATGCGTATACCACATCTCCCGATAGCATGAGTACGGCAGACTCTTCGGAGGAAAGCAAGCCTGCTGTCTTTGCAACAGATATCGACACACTTATGCGAGCTATCCAGGCGAAGACTAAACCGGCACAGCAACGCCAGAAGGAGAGAAGCAGGCCGGTCCAGCCACCGAGCGCGAGCAAGGTGAAGAAACGTTACCAATGCGATGTTCCCGGATGCGACAAGGCTTTCTACCAGAAGACACACCTTGAGATTCACACTCGTGCTCATACGGGCGTCAAGCCATTCGTCTGCAAGGAACCAACTTGCGGACAGCGTTTCAGTCAGCTTGGCAATCTGAAGACGCACGAGCGGAGGCACACTGGGGAACGGCCATACCACTGTGACGTTTGCGGCAAGACCTTTGCCCAGCATGGCAATGTGAGGGCCCACAAGATCGTCCATACCGCCACGAAGCCGTTTACTTGCAGGCTCGATAGCTGCAACAAGCAGTTCACACAACTCGGTAACCTGAAGTCACACCAGAACAAGTTTCATGTGGAGACTATCCGACGGCTCAAGTCCCGTTTCGAGTGCATCAGGGAGGGAGACGTCGTCGATGTCTGGGAAAAGGAAATGTGGGAGTACTTTGGCAGCTTGTACAAGAACTGCAACAAGGGCATCAAGGGGCGTGGGAAGGACAGGAGAATTAGCAACACCTCGCTCTCACCCTGCAGGCAAATTGCGGCGCCGAGGAGAGACAGCATCGACAGCACAGCCTCTTCTTCGGGTGGTATAGCGGGTCACTCGGCAACGGAACGGAACATGTTCCAATAATCTGCTGCTGCTGGGAGTTGGGAATGGCCTTTTGCGGGACGGAGACTTTGTGTTTACAAAGGGCGGCGCTCTACGACACATTCACGATGCGTGCATTGTGATACCCATACTAGCGTTCTGTCTTGATAGTACGGAGCACGACTACTTGGGCATGACTAGAGGTGCTTTGGTATGCTTCGGCAGTAGCCATTTGCACTTGCTTCGTGTACCACCACGTTCCCTTCGCAAACTTACCTCAGCAGCAACGCTAAATGCAAGGGATTAAAGGTGACAGTCGACCCTCTGTGAGTGTGATCCAATGTGTTCGGCACCAACAGAAGTTTTGACCACACGTTAGCCGCTCAACATCAATACGCGGGTGTAGAAACTAAATCTCGACCAAAACAATGCTGTCACCGCGATGACTTCAGGGCCGATGCGTCACGACTGGCGACTCGCGACTCACGCGGCACGGGTCACTGCATTGTATGTAGGCTAAACGTATTTCCGCACGCTCGAACCTCGACCGAGAGCACCAGGGTCCAGCTACGCTACCGAGGCTACTGACGTAGTGAACCATGCGGTATCAAACAATAATAATGGAGCGGTGGGAGGATGCTTTACACGATAACCCTGTCCCCACCATCTTGTTGCTGGCGATAGACAAGGTAAGCATCTTGCGCAATCGACCCTTGAGGTCTGGCCCGGGAGATGATGAGCCCGTCTCCGACTTCTCGAGCCTCACGAACGTTTAGTCACTTCGGCCATCAGGCACCAGCACGCGTTGTCGCATTACTAAACGGATGGGAAACACCGAGGGGCCTTTGAGCACCTCTGTGCCAATCTGTGGCATGCTTCCTGGACATGAGACTGGAAAGACTGTGGACTTGGGAAGCGGGTGATTGGCTAGAGCTCACGCTGACCCAGATGCGCTGGCAGGCGCGATACAGCGAACGCGGTGTGCATTGCTTACCACCAATATTAGGGTACCACTGTCAAGGGGCCTTCGAAGTTGTCTACGTTCCTGCGTTCGTTACAACACATGGCTTCCATAGCCTGGCACCGCGAACTGCGCTGTGTACAGTATGGAGTGGACACATTGTCGAGGAGATTATTCGTCGTGAGCTGACTACGAAGCAAGTATTGATAGTATGAACATTACAATTGGGTATATTTCCAACAACGTGACCTCCGCCCTTCCAAGTTCCATAGTGTCTCCAACTCTATGCCTACGACGCCATGATATGCAGCAAGCTCTCCGGCTATGAGTATGCCACCGTTCTGGATCCCGGGTACCTTTGATAAGCAATTCGTGATTCGTTTCGTGAACAGAGGGAGTATGTCATACTCGCGGGATCGATAGTCTACAGACCAGAATCAATCTCATCTGGCATGTGGTCGCCTGTCCAGGTGGTCCAGTCTCGGCAAGTTTGAGCCATGATCGAAGGTATCGACAAGTCGTTCTTGACAAGATCTGGTCTCTCGAGGATGTTGATATAGAGACCTACATATCGTTAGCGCATGTCTCATTCTTGGCATTTTATTCGTTGATATGCTTACCGGCAGAGACATGCCAGGCGATGTGGCAGTGGAAGGGCCACACTCCTGGGTTGTCCGCGTCTATCTGTACGACGATGTACCCGGGGTCGGTAGTGCTGACCGCATTCGGCAAAAGCTGCACGTCACGCCGTTGTGGGTTGTTGGCGTTGGTGACGGTCCCGTCCCATGTTCCAGTCCCTACCGCTAACACATACATGTTCTGCGATGAAAAGTTAGCACACATAAAGTGTCTCAGAGACGGGTTATACCCGTTGGTTTGCTTACGTGGCCATGCATATGCATTGGATGAACACCAGTCACGGCGTAGTTGTATACAACGAAGCGGATGCTCTTCGAGCTTCCAAAGTTATACACATTGTATGAACTTGGGAAGCTCTTGGTGTTGCCCAGCTTGGCGTCGAGCAGCACAGGGTCATTGTAGTCGGCCTTGAAAGTTGAGTTGTTCATGTAGAAAAGGTTATGTGTGCCGTTGGACGAGTAGGTAATGTTTATGATCTCCTGGGTGGTTGGGGTCGAAGGCGGAGCGATGCTGTAGGCTGGGACGGTCGTTGTAAGAGCGTCGTTGGCGCAGTTTTCGATATCTGATGACGATACCGTTGATTCCGTGGTAGGAACAGCAGATGTGTTCGCACTTTGGTAGTATATGGCCGCTACCGCCTCGGGTGAGACACCATCGTTGAGAGTGCATCCACCGACAAACGCCGACGTCCCAAGAGTGCTGCGCATCCAGACTGCATCGGTAGCCGTGCCACTGGCCGTGAATACCACATCAGTACGTTGACCGACACCTAAGACAGGTCGTTAGTGCATGTCCACACTGTGCATCTAAGCGCTCGTGGCTGGACTCACCAAGGGTCACAACATCAGTGGTGTATGGCTTGAGCGGTACAAAGTCGTTGGCGATCACGGTCAACTGGTAGCCATCAATGGAGAACTTCTGGATGCCCTCGGCGCCGCCGTTGATCAACCGTAGACGGTACTTCTTGCCAGACGTTACTGAGAACTTTGATATGCCTGCATTTGCAGTGCAGTTGTATCCAGTGGCGCTAGCGCAAGGGTAGTTTCCTTTGCCGTTGATCAGGTTGTTGTTCGACATAGGCGGGAGCAGACCATCAGAAGCAGGGGCCATGACCTGTTCGAGGACGTCGAAGTAGCTCTGATGATACCAATCGCTAATCATGACTGGACCGAGATCGACGTCATATGTGCCGGTGTCCGGTCCATGGATGATCATAGCACCTTCAAGACCGCCGGCGTATTGTGCGCTGTAGTGAGAGTGGTACCAGGATGTGCCGTACAAGTCAGCCTTGAAGCGGTACGTGAACGAGCTTCCAGGTGCAATTGGGCACTGCTGAACCGCGGGTACGCCGTCGAACCAAGGTGTTGCTGTCTGCAGGAGACCATGCCAATGGAGGGTGGTGCCTTCAGTGGCAAGGTCGTTGTGCACAGTGACTTGGATCCAGTCCTATTGTCAAAGGTTAGAACCTATCCGACTCAGAAATGGAAAGTATCTTCGGCTTGCTTACACCCCAGTTGGCCTCGATCGTCGGTCCAGGAAAAGCGCCATTGATGACAAGCCCTTGCTTCTCCACGCCATCAGGGCTAATGGTTTGTTCGGTGATCGTGAAGTCGTAGGACCTCGTCACACCTGTATTCGGAGGGTCGGTGTATTGGTCTATGATAGAATCAGTGTGTGTCCCGAGAGAGACGATGGTTTACCAAGACGTACTGGTATTCCAAGCGGTCCTGCTGCCCCAGGGCGTTCCTGATGTGATCGGGCCACTGAGCCACTTTGGAAGCTTAGGGGCATTGAATGTACCGAGCTTGCTGTTGCCATTGGTCGTCTGTTGTGACAGGGCGGCTACTAGATCCGCCCCGCTTGGGAGCCATGCGGGACTGTGGTAGAGATGGCCAGCCGCACCACCATACGGAGACGGCGATGGCGATGCCACTACCACTTCACCAGTGGTGGAAGGGGAGCTGGTACCAGACGTAACCACTGAAGCTGTGCTGAATGCTGATGTCGCGACAGGGTTGGCGACAGGGCTGGCGAAAGCTACTGTAGCGCAGAACGCCACTGCAGCAAAGAGACGGCCAGCCATTGCGTAGTATGTGTAAATCGACAGCAAGCTGGGTGTCGTTGGGTAGCTGAGGAAACTCGGCGGGTATATGAACCCAACGGTACGGTCGTTCGCGGTGTCCAATGACGGAGTCTAAGTAGGTACAAGGGGATGAGCGAAAGGTCGAGTAATCCAGGTGTATTATGTAGTATTATGAGGGCGAAGAGACAAGTGAGCTCAAGGCCAAGGGGTAAGGAGTATCACCGTTTGCCGTCGTAACCGAACTGCAAACCGGGACTCGGTAGGATTATATTGAAGAGTAAGGCCAAGAGCCTAGGACAGGAAGAAGGCGCGGTGTCCAAACAGATGACACGGCGATATGAAAGTGATATATAGGATGGAGCAACGGTCAGCGCTGCAGTTAGGGTTCAACTTCATCCCTGCTGGCTGCTACAAGCCTGCGACGAGATTCTGTTGTGCCGTCGATGGCGACGGGTGTATGTTGTCGCTTGTAGCGGCCTGGCCAGAAGAGGCTGAGAAAGTACGAAGTACGAGAGTACACGCACGGATCGACCGCACAGGTGGACCCTTCGGCGTCAGAGTATTGACGGCGGCAGACTGTAGAGTGTAGACCGCCCCATTGCTACATGCCCAAAATACATCTCTGGGAACAGTCTGTTCGCCTGGAGAGTGGAGACGCGGAGTCGGAAAGCTCTCGCGCGCAACGCATGCATTCTCCGTCCCCTGGGCCCCAGGCTCCATCATCGCCGGGTGGTCGACGACGATCGTAACACAGACACATTGGCGCCACAGCATTTCCGGTAGGGATACACGACATCGGTTGTCGGTGCGTTTCCCACCCACCCAGGCCACGAGGTGACGATTCCATGAAGCTGGGACTCTGGGAGCCTGGGAGCCTGGGAGCCTGGGAGCCTGGGAGATTGCCCCCGGGATCCCTTCGGAATCCTGATGATGATCTCGGTGTCTGGACTCTAGTCAACCTGTATGTGTGTACTCTGTAGTGGACAAGGATCAGCGCCCACTTGGCCGAGGTTGCCGCATGGAGGCTTGTGGAGGATGCCTGTTTGGGCGGGAAAGCTGCACGCCCTGCGGCCCTGTAGACGAAAGGAGCCGAGAAATGGCATGTCGTTCGCTTACGTACATACGCTAAAGCCTTCTACTGCGCCTTGACACTAGTTGACAAGGGTCCGGCTGACTCCTGAGTGCTGCATTGCTGAATACTCGGTACAGCACAGGCCACGTCACCCACGAGGCCGCACTTGCAAGACAATTGATGGAAACTGAACAGCCGTCACACCCGTCCTCCCTGAGCTTTGACGTCATCCCCTTCAAAGTTCAGGCATAGATTTCGAAGGTGCCGTCTTCTCCGGCATAAAACGAGACGACCTCCTGTCAAGTGTCAACACCAGCCAGCCTATCAATATCAATATTCCTAAACCTCTGCTCCTAATAATAGTAGCTGCGGAAAAGAATTATCCGAAGCCCTGCGGGACACCACCCGTGACCGTCACCCAGGACCGCTTCCCTTGACAGCGTGACATCCTACAGCGCGCTACAGTCGAGGGTGACCGGTGAAGAGCCAACTCTGCCAAGTACTACTAGTCGCTTGACAGTACTCGAGACTCAAGAGGCTAAGAGCAAGAGTAAAAGCCCGCAACCCTGCATGTCATGCACACCACGACCCATAGAGGCATAGACCTGGACTTGTCATCACCGCGTCGCCTGTAGACTGCGTGCTTGACACGCGACGCTGCAACGGCTGACCGGTCGACGACTCCCGCCGCCGAGTGGAGCAGTAGTGGTCCGAGACGGTGGACGCTGCGGCTGTAGGGTAACGGTTCGTCGACAAGGCATTCCTGAAGGAACTCCCTTGGGGGCCAAGATTACAAACGGCCGTCATGCTTTACGAGCTGGCAGTCTCGTAATATGCTGATTGGTGACGCTTCTGGGGCCAGGCGTCGCTTTGCGATCATCGCACCGCTGACCCTGAGCCCAACATCCCAACAGGCTGCAGCAACACGCGGCATGTCCCAGACCGAACGCAGGGTGTGCACGACGGGATGGCGTTGCTGCATGCTGCCGAGGCAGACGCCGTATTCGGAAAACAAGGCTGAGTGAGTCTCGACCTTCACGTGGTGCTGCAGTAGTTGCATATCACATTACGCCCAGTCCTCTTCTGTACTATATCAGTGGCCACAAGTAAGCTGAGCAGGAAGCATAGGTGCCCTCGCGTAGACCTCGCGCCACAGCTGCACAGCAGGTCATCAGACGAGAGACTTGAACTCATGATCAGCGATTCAGCGGCTGGGATAGTAGCAGTGATGGCTGACTTCGACACTTCCAACCGTGTTCGGATCTTGATCGGTCCGCGCCCACATTGGCACCCAACGGAGAGGACCCCCAAGGATCGGGAACGCAATTGATAGCCAACTTGTATATCAACCCAAATGTCACCTCTTAAGGCAGCTACAGTGCGATGTCGAAGGTCGAGCTCGCAACCATATCATAGAGAGTCTTGTGCTGCTGCGTCGCCGTAACAGCAAGCTAGGATCGCATACTCGTGTGCTATACATACCGTTGAGAAATGTCTGTTGGTGTCGAGGGATTTGCTGCCATGGATCCTGTTGCCCTGCGCCTGGGACTGTGGGACCTGTCTGTGTCGCCTTCACTTGGTGCCGATCGTCCATCGTTACGTTTTTGGCACGCCGGACGCAACAAGAAGCGACCCGCCTCTGTCCTGGAACACTGGAATAGGTAGCCAGCTAACGGGCCGCAAAGTATGCATTGCCTCAGCTCGATGCCTTTGTGCTAAAACGGTTGACGTGCGGACCAAAACTCACCAATGGATCCCCGTCTTTCATCGCACGAAACTTTTGTCCACGGAGAGACGGCTCAGATAACAACAGGTCGACCACTCGCTGAGGAGCGCCACTCACTTGTAGCGAAAAGGAAGCTGCAGGTAACGAACCACCTGTACCCGGACCAGACCGTCGGACAACCTGAGACAGCATGAGTAGCGTTAGCCACGAGCCTGGCTGCTCATGGCAGGTTCAAAGACCACTACTGGGTACAACGATGGCCACCCCAAGGCGGAGGCTAGACACCTCCAGTGGCATGCAACCCTGCCCCCGGCGCGCACATAAGTTAGATAGGAATATCAGAAGCCGCGCTATGATTCCAGCGCGCTGTCAACCGACGACCATGCTTATGGCGCGTATGGGTTGATGTCGTAAGCAGCTACGGGGAAGTGCTGACGGTGAAGAGGGGCAGTCCAGAACTGTATTCCGTTGGACGTCGAGCGAAGAGGAGAGACCACCCCGATAGGGCTCATCCAGAAGCGAGTTCTCCATCAACCGGCACGTGAAATGGATACTGTGGAAGGGGGCTCAGCGTAAAAGGCGAGACTCGGCAACACAATCAAGGGAGTGTCATTAGGCGCTGCCTATCATCCTTCTCTCATCCACCGCCAAGTGTAGATAGCGTCAACGTAGCTCGCAAACATCGCCGATCTACCCAACATCATCCTCTTCATCCCAACATTGACTTATATGCTGCCATAGACCCTAAGCGGCCGCAGCAACAGCCTGCCGAACCTGCACATGCTCCCTCTCAAGCACATTTTCCAACATGCCTAGCGCACCCTCTCCAGCCTTGAGGTCCTCCTCAAACTGCTTCAGTCCAAGCTGCTCGTCCGTCCACAGCGGCTCCACAGCCTGCGCATCCTTCTGCCCAACACCGATGAAGCCGCCCTCGCGCGCCCAGTCAGACGTGCGCTTGATGTCCAGCTCGTTCCAGACGCTGTCCAAAGCCTGGCAGAGATGGTCGCGGTACTCCTTGATATGACCCGGAGTAGGCGTGATGCGCAGGCGTTCCTGGCCGACGGGGACAGTTGGGTAGTTGATGGCCTGGACATAGATCTGGTGCTTCTCCAGCAGCAAGTCGGAGGCTTTCTTGGCGACTTCGGCGTTACCAACGAGGACGGGAATGATGTGCGAGGGGTTGGGAAGGACTGGGATGTCCATCTTGGTCAAGCTTTCCTTTACAGCGCGGGTGTGGAGCTGCTGCAGGCGGCGATCGCCTTGGTAGCTCATCTGGTACTCAATGGCCGTCTTGGCACCGGCCATGGTCGCGGGTGGCAAAGAGGTAGTGAAAATGAAACCCGGAGCCAAAGAGCGAACGGTATCGACCATCTTCGCAGAGCCAGCGATGTAGCCACCTACACAGCCGTAGGCCTTTCCAAGAGTTCCAGTAATGATATCAATGCGGTCCTGCACAGTACCCTTCGTGCTGCGACCATTCGCGTACGTCTCGTAGTCCAAGTGCTCGGCCACACCAGCGCCGCTTGGCCCGTACATGCCTACAGCATGGACTTCATCCAGAAAGGTGATGGCGCCGTACTTGTCCGCCAAGTCGCAGATCTCCTCTATCGGGCCAATACTGCCGCACATGCTGTACACACTCTCGAAGGCGATGATCTTCGGCACATCGGGCGGCAGGCTTGCAAGCTTGTTCTCAAGATCTTGCACGTCGTTGTGCTTGAAGACCACCTTCTTGGCGCCCGAGTGGCGAATGCCTTGGATCATGGAGGCATGATTCATGCTGTCACTCAGAATCACGCAATTGGGGAACTTGCTGCCCAGAGTCGCCAGCGTGGCGTCGTTCGCCACGTAGCACGAGGAGAAGACCAGTGCCGCTTCCTTAGCATGCAACTTCGCGACTGTGCTCTCCAAATCCATAGCATGCTGGTTGTGTCCGGAGATGTTCCTCGTACCTCCAGCACCCGCGCCATACTTGTCAAGCGTCTCGTGCATCCTGTTCAGCACGTGCTGGTTCCGTCCCATTCCCAGGTAATCGTTCGAGCACCACACCGTGACCCGCTCCTCCGGCGCGGACATGTGCGCACGCGGGAACTCCTGGGCCAGGCGGTTGATGTTGTTGAAGTAGCGGTAGCTCTTGTCCTTGTGCTTCTTGTCCAGCTCATCCTGGTAGAAGGCGTCGTAGTCAAAGACTGCAGCTTTCGGTGGCTGCGGTCCCACCCCGGTTTGATGCTGGGCCGCAGCAGCAGTGGCGGGCTGGGCCATGGGTGGGGTGAACGGAGCATGCTCACGCCTCGCACTCGGCATATCAACCGCCTGGGCCTGGTTGGGCGCATTGGTGTGCAGCCTCGCCTTGGGCACCTTGGCGTGGTAGGCACGTGTCCCGCCGAAAGCGCCCGCCAGCGCCGAATTGCCGGTGCGAGCGCTCTGGACGGACAGCGCCTTGCCCATGACCGGGCAGCGCCGCGCGATGAGCTGCAAGTTCGACATGGCGCCGCCGCCGGGCGCCGTGTGCTTGACGCTGCTGCTCATGGACATGGAGCGCAGGGTGGCGGGCGACGTTTTGTTCAGGAACGGGCACATGGCCCGCGACTGGCGGAGGAGGGCCTCCATCTTCGAAGCAATGATGCTGTCGTCGTGTGGATTGGCAGCGAAAGAGGGCGAGAAGGCGAGTGGGAGAGGTGTGCACGAGAGGAATGCAGCGGAATCGATGCTGATGTGTGAGCGGTCATCACCACACAACTTTTAGGCCGGCCGCCAATGTGGGGAAGACAAAGTGTATCTCCGTCCGCCGTAATCGAGTCCCCGATCATTGGCCGCTTTGCGCTATTTCCAGAGCTTACGCCCTCGATCGCTGCTCATTCGATGATTCGAGCCTCTACAGAAACGTTCCTGCCGCTGACCAGAACATGTCTCCTACGTAGCAGGGTAGGCGTCAGTACTCTCAAGCGGACAACAACACTTGCACGTGGTATGAATGGTATAAGTACAGGCTCGAAGCTGGTAGCAAGGCCAAAGGCGACTATCGGTATCAGGTTGTACAGCACCAACGCCGCCGCTATGCCCAAGCAAACGCCCGTATCAGTCTCGCTCCCAGATTGACTGCTGTATTATGCATCACCGCAGCTGCGCGCCTAGAAAGCGTGGTCTCTCTTCGCGCTCCGTCTCCGCTTGCTCTCCTCAAACGGCACCTCCTCGTGTCTCCTCTTCCTCCCATCAGGCCCGAATTGACCCTCATCCCTCGGCGGGCCGCCTCTACCACCATCCCTCCTCTCCTCTTCGCGCCTGCCTCCTCTGTAATCGTCACCCCTGCCGCCACCACCAAGTCTCTCTCCACGCCTGCCGTCATCCGCCGGTCCGTCTCTACTACGCCGGGGGCCACGCTCCCACTCCGGAGGCGGTGGCGGCGCGGGGGGTGCTGCCATTGAGCCCGGCATGTTCGGAGGCGGACGACGCTCATCCTCATGTCTGGCAACTCGCTCTGACCCTCTGACGTCCCGTGATTGGCTCTCCCGGCGGTCACGCTCGTCTCCTGCTCTGCGATCATCACGTGGTGGTGCTGCCCGCTTGTCCCTGCCGTCGTCCATACCCAATGGTGGTGGGCGTACTGGCGGCTGGTCGTCATCACGTCTCCGGTCGTGGCTGGCGTGGCGGCTACTGCGATGGCGCTCGCCTCGATCATCTTCGCGGCGTCTGGACCTATCACCATCGCGTCCTTCTGTTTCGCCGCCCTTCTGGAACAAATCTTGCCGAGTCTCTGCACGCGATTCTGGGCGACCTGGCGGGCCATCATGACGCGGAGTAGCATCGTTGCGGCGTGGCTGAGGTGGCTCCATCGGCGAAGCGATGGCTTGTGGCGTTGGTGCTATAGCAGCAGATGAGATCTGCAGGCTGTTCTGGCGACTGGACGCGCCGCGGAAGCTGACGTCTTGACCACGCGGTCCGGCAGCGGCATTGCCACTTTGTGACAACTGTGCGTTAATCATACTACTCCATTGCCTGTTGTTCCTCGGCTTCTCAACAGTGGGAGTCGCTGGCCCTGCAGGAGAACCGTTGGTGGCTGGAGAAGGACCCGTGGGCGCGCCAGCAGGAGCACGACTACCGGCACCTCTAGGGCCAGAAGGCGGAGCTGATGTTGGCGAAGGTCCGCTAGGAGCGCCATTGGTAGCCTGGATGCTCGTTTGAATTGGAGGAGGTTGCATGTGGGGACGTCGACTCGGATGTAAGCCTTCGTAGTCTTCGATCGCCGGCGCTGACGTAGTAGTGGTAGCCATGGACGATGACTGCCGGTCGGCCTGCGGACCAGAGTTGCGGAGGTCAGTTGGCTGACGTGATGGCTGTGGTATTGGTTGTGGTGGACGGGAAGCTGCCGGTGACTCCGGTGGTCTGCCAGCGGTAGGCGACGGCATTGGCGGATCGTTATGCCTTGTGCTCAGTGCAGGCGCAGTGAAGTTGCGCCCTCCTCTACCGGCAGGCCCGTTAGGCGGCCTTGGTCCTAACGGCGCATCCTGAGAGGCGTTCAGACGGCCATATGAGGACTCTTGTTGAATGGATGGACCAATCTCACGAGCAGTGTCCCGAGTCGGTCTCCCGTTCCTGGGTCCAGAGGGTGCCAGATCAGTCGACGGGTCACGGCTAGACTGTGGCTCACGAGGCGGCTCTACCGGTCCTCTTACGTTGGCTCTCGCCTCGGGACGCTGTGGATACACGGGCCCTGCACGCTCATCCTTGGGGTCACGCTCGCCACGTCGGTCCTTGTCGGCAAACTGCGAGTCACGCGCTGTTCCGGATTGATTTCCATGGTCACCGCTTAGAATCGCTGCGCGAGCCGGATTGACAAGCCGGAAGTCATCTGTAGGTGGCTGCACGGCCTGATCCGGCCTTGAGGCTGGCCTTGAGGTAAGCTGCGGTTCAGGGGCAGTTGCAACAGAAGACATGAAGCCGGGCTTGTCACTGGGCGGCCCCATCGAGCCGTTCACCCGCTCGCGGTTCTCTAATGGCCGGGAGTGCATGGCAGGCGACGGCGCATCACGCCTGGAGGCACCGAAAGCATCATCTCTCGGACCCCTTGGCCGCTCGTCTCTAGGTGGACCACGCGTTGTGCCAGGCGGTGTCCTCCCACGGCTGCCGGGAGGCGATTGTTCACGAGAAGATGGCCGCTCGAGCCTGCCATACCTATCATCGCTACGACCCTGAAAGCGACTGTCGGGACGGGCGATTGGCGGTGGCGGCAGTGGCTTGTTCGCATACGATGCCCGTGAATCGAGGCGTGAAGGCAGGTCATGGGAATGACGAGCAAGCGCCGGCTGCGTCGACGGCGATCGGCCTGGCTCTGCACGAGTGCTTCCATTGACGGGAGGCTGGGATCTCGGCGCGGTTGGTGCCGGTGTTGCTGGCTTCGATGCCGGTCTCTGCAGCTCTTTTGCAGGCGCAGAGGGCACTGCTCTCGGTTCCGGCGTCCGAACTTTAGGCGCCTCTTTCTCAGCGACCACGGACTTGGTCGCAGGAGCGGCTTCAGCTGCCCTTGGTGCAGGTGCATCCTTCATGTCACTATCACCGCCCTTTGCAGATCCTTGCTTCTCCTCTTGCACCTCCCCATCTTCGACAGCAGAAAGCGGATCCTTTCCACCGGTGCCATTGGTCAGGGTCACCAAACTTGGCTTGAAGTCAGGAGCGGTTGCGCTGAGTTTCGGCGTCCCAGTACCGGGCTGAGGCGTCTCCGGCCTCGCAGATGTTGCTCGACTGCCTGGTTTGCCTTCCTTCGAAGGATCATTGAGCCTGAAAGCCTGCGGCATAACCCATGCCCTCTCGCGATTCTTCAGCGGACCCAGTAACGACAGCGCCATTAGCTTGAGATCCTGCCTCGCGTCCTCCTTCGACAGAGTGTCGACCAGCATAATCATGTTCTTGCCGTGGAAGTTCAGTGCTGGGAATACCTGCACGACCGCCTTGAGCACAATGATGCCATTCCTAATGTGCATGTATTCGCCAGACTCAAAGCACAATTGCAGCGCGCCAGTGAGCCAAGCGTGCCAGTTGAAGACCGTACGACGGAACATCTCGTAGTCCATGAAGCTCCAGGTCGCCGGTTGGTCCTGACTATCTCCCATCTTCGTCACGAAGCCTGGCAGTTTTTGCTTTCCAAGCGCTTCCTTCTCGTAGGTAGCCTTGTCAGCGTGCCAACTTGCAATAAGCTTGAGGGTCTCGTTCAGGAATCGGCCGAAGTGCTGGGCTTCCAGCGCAGTACACTGGAAGATCACGGCAGCCAGCTCTTGCTTGCGGAAAAGATGCATGAGCAGGTGCAGGGTACTGAAGCCTGGAGCACCCTTGTCGTGCAGCATCTTGAGCATAAGGAAGCTGTAGTGCGCGTCCAGCGAAGAAAGCATTGCGCGAGGCAGGAAGCACTCCTGCAGCAAGTTAATATGTCTCGCGTCGAGAGCTGCATGTGTTCTGAGTCGCGCAAACCAGCTATGCTTCTCCTGTTGACTGAGCCGGTTGCTAAGCTTGGTGTAGGACATGATGCGACCCTTGACCTCCGCACGGAGCTTATTCTGGATTTCCTGCAATTCCTTCTTCCTCCGCTCACGCTCATGCACCGCGCTAGAGTTCTTGTCCATGCGGTCTCGGCTGATCTCGTTGATTTGGTTCTGCAGACGCTCGATTTCTTGATGGTAGGTCTCAGTGTAGACAACAACGTCAGACAGAGAGAGCGTCCAGAAGGTAACGAAGAATGGCAGCTTGATGCGGCTGTCCAGGTCGCCGGTCACGGGCTGTAGACGTGCGATAATCGGTTCCAGCACGGGATGCCATGGTGACTCTTCGGTCGTTGATGCGCCGTTAGGCTGCGGAGTGGCAGAGTCGTGGCTTTCGGCTTTGATAACAGCTGCTGAATCACCCTTGAGTGCAAGCGTGCCGGCGTGGCCGTTCGGAACAGGCTTGGCCTCAGACTCTTGCATATCGACATCACCATTGATCTGATGCTTTTCATTGCTGAGACGCCTCTTCTTCTGCTCCAACTCCTCCTGCTTCTTCGCCTCGAACTCGCCCATCCTGTGCGCAATGGCCGACCTGCAGATGGTGAATGCAATGCCAGGTGGGAGCCCGAAATCCGCAATCAAGCTCACAACATCCGGAACAGCGGCTTCAAATTCCTCAGGCGTCATGTTCGTCTTCAGCACTTCGAGATACTGCGTAAAGATCTGCTGGATTTTATCCAGGTTATTCCCGAGCACCTTCAGCGGCATGAACTTTGACGACTCATGATGCGCGTACATCTGCCGCTCTTGTGCTATGGCGATGAGCGTCTGACCGATGAGTCGAGGCTCCGCAAGCGCTTTGATCAGGCGCTTAGCACTGCTCTTACGTGCGTGCCTATCATCGGCCAGCTGCTGCACAACCTGGGCCTGCAGCTGCTCTCCACCCGCCATTGCCAAGACCTGGCTGTCGTTGAACTCCATGTCCGAGCGTATGCCTGCCATCTCGCCGAGCACTTGCTCGAACAGCTCCAAATTCGTTGAATTGCCCGTCCGGAGCTCGGATGCGAGATACTGCAGTATCGGCGATGGGTTGATTGCCGTATACCGAGAGAAGAGCGCGGCAACAAACTGCGACAGAGCTTGCAGCCAGGAGCTGGTAAGCATGCCATCGGCCTGCATCCGGTCTCTGCCTTGGCCGCTGAGGGCATTGATGAGACACCAAGTCATGACATCGTGTGCCAGTTTTGGGAAGTACTCGGTGCACTTGATCAAACTCGGAATCATGTTGCTGTAGCTCTCAATCTGATTGATCATGAAAGTGATCAAGATGCCGGGAGAGGAGTAAGACACCTTGCCAAGAGCTCTCGCCTGCGTCTTGGCGTTGTCGTTGGATACACGTCGGAGCACTTCCTTGACTTCTGCACGGCTATGGTCGAAGGCGACCTTCAACTCCGGTAGGCGGGACGTCCTGCCTGTAAACCATTCGGCATAGATGTTGTAGCGCGTCGTGACCGGATAGAGCATGAGTAGCTGGTAGACCTCCTCGGTCAAACTGGGGTTGTGTTTACTCAAGCTCAAAGCTGGCACGAGCAGCCTTCTCATCAACTCCAGCCAGCGTGCACGGTTGGTTTCAGAGCCATCTTCACTCAAGCTCCTCTTCGCAAGACGCAAAAGCGTGCCGAAAACAGCAGGATCCTGGCCGATCTTGACACCCACACAGCCGAGCAATGTATTGCAGAGAAGAAACACATCATCTAGTGTCTGGCAGACCGGCACAGTGTCGGTCCAGTCGGTGTAGTAGTACCTGCCCTCGACACCATCCCTCTCGGAGAACTCCTCGAGTTGCAGCCACTTCGAAGGCGGTCTTTTTACCTTCTGCACGAACCTCAGCTTGCCGTCGGGTCCCGCGTTGGTGTCCAAAAGCAGCTCTCTGGCATCTCCTAGACCAGACCGAGTTGCTAGCGGCCTGACGGACTCCGCAACCTTACTCAGCATGTGCCTGACTATTCTGTGCAGGTATGGTGGTAGCGTGGTATCAACGTCCATCAGCCACGGGAAGCGGCCGATGATGAAGAAGGCTTCGGGTAGCGTGCCCAATGCCAGGAGAGCCTTCAGAAGCATGATCTTCTGGTTTGCGGGAGGGGGAAGCTCATCCTTGCCTTCATCGTCCTTCTTGTCGCTTCTCGGCGTTGCGCCTCCACTGCGGTCCTTGTCGCGCAGATTTCGGTTAATTGGTAGAGTGTCATCTGTCAGCGCTGAAGCCAAGGCGAGCGCATTTGGTCCACCGCCGGGCTTCTCTTTGGCTTCCTTCTCCGCCTTCTCCTTCTCCAGCCGTGTGCGCTCCTCGGACATCTTCTCGTCAGGCGGATAAAGATGCGGATAGACGTCCCGGAGCGATATGAAGCCGATCTTGATAAGTAGTGCGGTAAAGTGGATTAGGTTCTCTGTCAGAATGTCCCCTGCTCCGCGTGCTGGTGACGCATAGAAGCGGAGCTTGAAGCCAAGCAACTGCGCAGCATCCGAGTTACCAGGAGGCGGCAATGTCCTCGTCTCGCGCATGTACTTGCGGTTCTCGTTCGTTCGCTTGCGCTTGTCCTCATTCACTTCCTTACCACTGCTATCAAGCGTCACCGGTACTTCGGTGTCGAGCAGCTTAGCGACGGAGTCGTAGTCCAGGATGTTGCGTGCGCCAAGCCTGAAAAAGGCATCCATGCCGTCTTCCCGCAACCTTTGCCAGAAGTGCTGATCGCGAGATTGCTTGGCCGTTTCGAGCTGTCCCATCTCGTCAGGGGCAGCCCCATCAGCACCGGGTAGTGCCCATGCCGGAAACGCATTGAGACCATCATCTTCCCACTTGACGTTGTCGACGGCACCGTTGTCCGGCCACCATGAGCTGCACCGATAGAACTTGATGATGAAGCCGAAAGCTTTCACCAGCTGATTGGCGCTGATGTCTAGCGTAATATCGAGTACTCTGCCGACATCCAGATCGAAAGCACCCACCAGCGCCTTGATCCGCTGGAAAGCGTCCTCGGCCATGTTATAGCTGATCTCCCTATTACCACTGGCCTCTTCCGCGATATTGAAATATTCCGTCATGAGCTTAGCATAGCCCTCTGTCTCTTCTCGTAGTAGGTTGAAGTTCGCTTGCCGGTATAGGAGGTTGGTCGTCTTCCGCGCCTTGATCCGCGCAAATGTACTGTGCACCAACGCAATAGTCTGCAGCAGTGGCACGTCAAGCTCTTGCCGAATCACGTCCGGGTCAATGTCCGTTGCGGCCACGAGCTGTAAGAGGGCCGGGTTCTTGCTGTCAGCCTCGTCCAGCAATGATATCGTGTCGAGGAACAGTGACTGGACGTCCGCTCCATCGCCATGCTGCTTGTCCGCAATGACCTGCTTCACCACAGAACCGCATTCTGCAGCACTTAGCCGGCCGTCCAGCGCCGAGCGCACCAGCTCTTGCAAGATCACGCTCACAGCTACTTCTCCTGTCTCTTTCGCAGCATCGAGCAGCGACTGCCTCCCAGTCTCTCGCCACGACGCCGCCAGCTCATCGTTCAGGTAGTCGTAGGCGTACGGCGCAGGTGGGTCCCGAGGCATCACCTCGACGGGTGGTGGGAGAGGTGTGCCCATTCGCGGAACCGGGGTGCCCGTCCTCGAAATGTCGGCTGCGGGTGTGCCAGGTTGCTGCGGAGCCTGATGATGCTGCACCGCAGGCGACAGTGCGTTCCGCGGCGTCACGGGTACCGCGTTGGCACTCTCCAACGGGCCGCCTTGCCTGCTTGGTCTCCGGCTCCCGCCGCCACCTCTTCCGCCTCCTCGCCCACCCCGTCCGCCATGCTGCTCGCCTCGGTGCGCCATACCCAGGTTCTCGGGCCGGTGCGGTGATGGCCGTCCTATTCCATCGTCATGTGAGAAGGGCTGGTCAGGCCGCTTACGCTTGGCACTGCTCGGCGCCATAGGCGGAACAGTAAGGAAGCGAGAGCAGCGACGTGTCTGTGGTGTTTGCTGGCATAGGTTACAGATGCGCCGGTGCCAACGTGGGGGACTGTCGGTATCCTTGCTCCTCTCTTCAGCCTGCCAAGCCGCGCTCGAAGGATGCGTCCAAGAAGCGTATCAATGTGTCGAAAGGAGCGTGGTGTATCGATGTCGCGTTGGTGGAGGCGGCGTCGAGATAGTGAGGGCCCGTCGTTGGTGGTGGTGGGCGTGGTGTCAGGCTTCCTGGAGCTCTTCGCGAAAGACAGCGGAATCGGTCCTCGGGTCAAGGCCCGTGCCGGCGTGCCTAGCGTGGGACATTCAATGGACTCGGACTTGGACTTCGGAGCCATGCCATCCATGCATGACGATAATATGTGTTTGCTCGGAGTAAGTTACTAAGTATATTGAGTACACACCTTTCATCGGTGACAAGCAATCACTATGTGCCATCTCAGCTTCAACTCCTCAGCTCCATCTCTCTCCTCCCTCTTCAGCCTCTGCGTAGCATGCCCACCCCCCAGCCTAGCCGATGCGCTGGTTACCTAGTTCTTAGGCGACTTGTCGAAGGGTTGATAAACCCAGCGCGAGCCCACTCTATCAGCAAGGTGCTGCGGCGCTCTTCCGTGCTCATCGTCTGGTTAGCTGTCTCCGTGTACTGGCCATCCCACTCCATACCGTTGTTGAGGCGCGGCTGGCTGATGTCCATAACCGGCTTACTGCCGACGAAGTTGACGGCGCAGGCGTTCCCCTTGAAGGTGTCGTCGAAGCAGAAGTTGGTTGGGATGACCTTGCTGCCCGCGACACCCTGGCCCTCCATCGGACGCTTCCAAGCCCATCAAGGACGCCTTCTCAAGCGTTGCAAGCCGGAGGCACGACTGTAGTCATCGTTTTGCGACCAGGATGAAAGGTTCTTACGCTCAGGGCTCTATACACCACCGATCTGGGTCAGCTCTCAAAAATAGCCTTCGACAGCTTAATATCACGAGAAAAGACCAGGCAATGCCCTCCTCGTACCATGATACACTTTGGGCGGGTATACACTCGATTGGCCTGCTCAAGGTATCTACAAAGCGCTGCGATACGGCGTGTTATAATATCGCCCACTCTGCGCGACGCTCTTCGCCATCGTCCTCATATACCGTGTTGATCCCACTGGTCTACGAAGAGAGCATTTTACCAACCTCCTTCATACCCTCGGGAGCCATGCCATCCACCTTTTTGACGAGCTGACCGTTCTTAAAAATGAGGGCGCAAGGAGTCTGCGTGATGCCGTGCGCCTCCTGCGAGATATCAGCGGCCGTAAGACGCCTCCGAAGCTTCGTGATGGACTTACCTTGGCCTTGGGCGCCTTGCTCACGTCGAACTTGTACGGGACAACCTTGTCGGAAAACTGCCTCGCACGGCTAGGAGCTCATGGTCAGTCGAGCCGGTCTTGGGCATGGTGATGTACCGAATGCTCACTCGTCCGCGCCCGCTGGAGGCTCACCCTCGTACGCGAGTATGAAGATGAATTTGCCCTGGTCCTTGTTAATCGCTTCTGCGAAGTCCTCCTTGCTGTTGAGCTCGGTGTGCATTCGCTCTTCAGGCATCTTGACTGATCGTTGGGTCTCGGTGGTAGTGAGTAAAGTGTGAGATCACTGGAGCTCGGGCTGTTACAATTCGAATGACAGATGGATGGAGAGCGAGAGAGAGCACATATCAAGTTATAAGAACACCTATCCTCCGGTCTCGTTACTTCCCTCATCCGGACCCTTCGGCGATGCCACTGTTGATCTGTGTAGCGGTGAGTGCTTCTTGTCAAGCCATAATGCCTAAAGCATGACGTCCAATGCTCATGGAAGTAGTGGCCCTGCATGGCTCGGACGGGACGATGTGTGAGATTGGAAGTCTATTACGCCATGAGGTCTCTCCTCCAGGCCCCAGCCACTCGGGCCGCCTTCAACGACATCAAGCTCGGGAGGGGTATGCACCATGCATGCCAACCCGGTGCCGTGAGCGGTTCACTTGCATCCACGAGGTCTGGGGTAGGTTGAGATAGGGAGTGTGAAACAGTATGCTGTAAGGTAGGATGGCTTTCGGTCTACCGCTGCACCGCAGTTCGTGATGAGGGGCAACCACAACGGCCCCACCCTACCCTGCGTTCTTCCGGACAGAACCGTCTCATTATTTGTCCCTCATCTCTTCCAAACGCAAATTCGACAGTACTGGCTATTGCGACAACAGCTGCGCATGTTAATACTCTACTGGAGGACTTGTGGTGTCTCGTACCGAATCCGGGCTACCAGGCTTGGCCATCAGTCAGAGGAGTGAGTCCCGTGACAACAACTCTCGCGTGAGGAACATTCAATCAGTGGCACCGTCGCTCGCCCAAGATACGGCATGGGGTGGGCAACACTCGTCCTTCATTCCGGAGTGGTAAGATGCAGCACGGTGTTATGGGAAGAGTTCCGGTCCTTCTGTGGGAGGCCAGACCAAAGGGCAAACATCAGCCGTATCCAGATGAGTTCCTGGGGTGTGCGCACTGCGGCGTATCCAGCTCCTCCACTATCTATAGATTCTTTTCGTCTCTGGCTGCCTGGCACGTCCTGGGTGGCTCGCCTCTCGTCTTGAAGAGCAAGAGTGTTGTATCCCGGAGGCTGGAGCGCCAAAATGCCAGATTCACGGTACGATAGAGTTTCGGTCAAACCCCTAGTCAAACTGCAGGGCCCACCTCGTCTCACCTCTCACCTCACCTCACCCTCACTACTCACCTCGTTTGCTGTCGTGTTTCATTTTCGTCCCTGTTATGAGAGGCAGGTGTTCATGTCACTGCTCCCTGGGTGCCAAGATGACGACGACGGACGACAACATGGATTGGGCCAACGCGCCTTTCGCCCCTGAACCCACGACCTGCAACAAGCTAAGGATTGTGCGAAAAGGTGATGGCAGCACTGCTGCACCGTTTGATTCGGTTTGAAGCGGTTCCAAGAATATACTGGCGATGCGCGCGTGGTCAAATTGGCATCATTGACTCACTGATGACTCTCTCAGTCCGTGCAAAGACCAGTGGTCTTCTGCGACGCGTGAGTGGTGTGGCGATCAGGCGGTGTTTGCGAAGGATCGTTACTGCACTAGCTCGATCTACGCCTGCCACGATGTTCATTATTGTTCAGCATGCACACTGCACAGCGCACAGCCTGGTGCTGCCATGCTGGGCTCTGGAGATCGGCTCCACTACTCGGATATCCGTTATTATTTAAACTGGGGACATGGCCAGTGCGCCAGCCCGGCAAATCGGCAAGTGCTGCAAGGCTATCATTTTGTCGCTACCACACCTAGCATTGCATCACTTGCATGCCACGTTCCTTCGTATGTCCCAGCCCGGGCTAGCCGATCCTACACTGTTGCCAGTTGCGCATTTGGGACAAGCCCATGGACCACGAGTCGTGACTGATGCCGCGGCTAGACTCTCATACCAGCAATAATCAAGCTATGCTGTCACCAGAAGAGGGAAAGGGTGTGTTCGCATCCTTGTTGCCCTCGTAGATGGTATAGCAATCTATCATAGCAGGAACTTCGAAAGCCATCATCTGGACCATCATCGATACTATGCTGACTACGACAGCTGGCGCCAATGACCGCGCCTCCGTCGTCCCCTGCCGCCCCATCTCCGTCAATGTAAGCCAATCCGACCACCTACCGCTTAAGTACAACCTCAACCCGAGCGCTAGCGAGGACAATTAAGTCATGCAAACCACCGAGATTGCATTGCTTGATTGTGGACAAGTCTGCGTGAAATAGCTCGCTTCTTGGAAACCGACACCCTCATTTTCAATAGGTACACAAGCCGCTTCCAAGCCGACGGTGAGCCATGCCTGTCTTCTTGCTACCTATTTGACAATAACACAACAAGTTGCATGTCCTCGGTGTTGACACCATGACGAACGGATATGCAGAGAATTACATCTCAGCTGACGGCCTCAGAGTGACCGGAAGTTGCTCGATAGCCATTGCGAGCACCTTCTTCTTTGCTCGGAGTGTTGCGAGATGCCTTCACGTAGGCTGGCGACTGCATATCGAAGATATCTTCATTTTGCTGGCCTTTGTCTTCTTCCTGACATTGAGCATCGCCTTCCTCATCCTCATCGATCCAATGTATCGAATCACCGCCTATGAATCTGGCAAACTCTCAGCATATCCGACCATACTCGAGGACATCACCAGAGTCACGAAGGTGTACTTCTGCGTAAGCATGCTGCTATTCTTTGAGCTATGGTCGGTCAAGGCTGCATTCTTGCTGCTGATCCGGCGACTCATGATAGGGTTGCCCAACTACCTGCGATGGTGGTGGGCAATAGTCGGCTTCTGCATTGTGGTACGTACAGGAATCTGGACGGATAACGGCTGGGAAGACTCTAATACGTAGCGATCTGGCTACGTTGAGGGCGGTGTGTGTACTGGCAGCTCTGGTCAAGATGCTTGCCTATTGATCACTCTTGCTACTCACTACAACAAAAACTTCAGGGCGTTTGAAGATCTGGAGGGAAGTGTGACTGGCCGTCACAAGACCTCGCATGGCTACAGAGCCTCCAGACCACAATGAAGGCGAGCTGACTTAGTGCGTAGACTTTCATAGGTGTCATCATCTCCATGTTCACTGTCTGCGATAACGTGCACGACTACTTCACTCCAGGTACGTCCATATCCACCGCTCTCCCGCACCATTGCTGACTATGCCAGGCGCGTGCAGCTCCTCTCGAGAAAACCGTGCGACCATTGAAAGCTTATACTATTGTTTCGCTGTGGATGTGATCAGCGACCTCATGAGTACGAGGCGTACATCAAGCTGTGCGACGCTGCCGTATGCTGATGACCTGTAGTCATGTTGCTGCCGCTTCGTTTGCTGTGGAGCCTACGAGTACCGACCTACGAGAGACTCGGCATCGTTGCAACGTTCGGGGTTGGCTCCTTATGCATAATCGCTGCTATTGTGCGAGTGATCTCGATCGGCACGAAAGCAGGAGACAAGATACCGTCTATCTCGTGGCTGGCACTTTGGGCCATGGTCGAGGGCGCCATCGGTATGTTGACAGCCGGAATCTCAAACTATGAACGCTGACACCTAGCAAAGCCATCGTAGTCGCTTGCCTCCCATCATTCGCCATTGCATTCAGGCGGTCACGCATCACGCGTCAAGGATATTCGTACGGCAAAGGAGGCGCGGACGACAGCCGGAGACGACAACAAGGTGTTCCGCTAGCGACCATCGGCAGCGCTCCGCGGTTCACCCCGAATCACTCTGCTTGGTCTGCAAACGTTGCATCTTCTTCAGAAGAGGACATTCTAAGGAAGCCGGACGAAAGCTCCATTGTGAAGACGTTGAACGTGGACCACGCCGATAGGGATAGCTGAGCAAGATGCGCATCGCTCCAGCATAGCATGTCTCATCAACAGATACGACGATTGGGAGACGTCTGGCGGCTGTATCGTACGTCGCGCTGGACGACGGACGATGGGTTGGCTGTACGAATAATGCGCTTCACCTTTACCGAAGCGTTGGAAGATTAGAGCTAAGCTAAAGGATAGACATTTCGGTATGGGTGAGCTGTCTGTATTTCAGCAAGTCGTGCGTAATGTACCAACCACCCAGCGACGCGGGACGCGTTCCGTGACTTCGCGTGGCACTCTGTCCGAGTCTGTGGCAACGTCGCGGAGTAGATGCCTCACGGATGTTAACTTACCGAGCTTCATTGCGCCTTGTGATGTGGACGTAGCCTTCCAGTGGCAGATGGTTTAGGTTTAGGTACAGCCCAAAATCGGCTGGAAGAGAACAGAATCTTTACTTACCCAAGTGCTAAAAGCGTAGACCACGTAAACCACTCTACGACGCGTCAAAGGCGCGCTGGATTTGCACCCCTGCATTATCCCGCAACGCCACAGCGCGCCCGCCTAGATCGCAACCAAGATCTCGGAGTTGAGTACTACTGAGTAATCGGGAGCACCGTTCAGTGCACGGGTACTGCAGAGACGCATGCCACCGCATGCACGGTGTGCCGCCTGACGCTGCTCACGTCTTCCATCACTGTGAATGAGACAAACCCGGCCAGAAACACAACGATTCAGGGAAGGATCAGCGAAAGCCAAAGATGGCACCTCTGAAAGGGCGCAAGACCATCTCCTGTACGTCTTCACCCGAACGACCTTGCACCCTCTACTATTTCCTCGCCACGCCAGGTGCACTGACGTCTCACCCAGCCGCACCAACCGGCTTCGCGACGCCCAACACGAACGTAGCGCGCACACAGTCCCGCAAGAGCACCGCGGTGGCGAGTCGCAGAACCGCGATCGCCAACACCTCCGACATCGACGCTGATTCCGAGGACGACATCGCTGTTGCACCTCCTAACAGAAGGACGTTGCAGGCAGTCTCCATACCAGTCATGGCCCGCGCCACTCTCAAGAAGCCTGCGGTGAAGGCGGAGTCCGCATCGCCAACCGACAGCACCATGTCTTCCGCAGGCGCTACGCCACAACCCGGGTCAGCCTACGACACGCCTGGTACGACACCTGCAACTTCAGTGAAAGGCGCTGCTGGCATGAAGCGCAAGCGGAGCTCTCTAGGCAGGAAGGTCGTACTGATCGAGGACTCGGATGAGGACATGGAAGATACAGACGCAGACGCAGCGTTGGCACGGAGGTTGCAAGAGGAGGAATACGCTGGCGAGGCGGACGTCCCGAACAAGCGTGCGAAGATGAGCAAGTTCCAGATCGACGATTCGGAAGACTTCGAGAGCGAGCTTAGTGAGCTGGAGTCTGTGGAGTCTGCGGAGTCTGTCGATGCTATGCCGCTCAGCAAGCGTGGTGGCAAGAGCGCTGGCTTGCAGCAACAGCTGGAGAAGGCGCACAAGGGGAAGAAAGTCATGCCACCCGCTCCAGCACCTGGCAAGGGCAAGAAGGCGTCTCTGCCTAACCGTGTGGCTCGCGCGAATGCACGCAAGTCCATTAGCCAAACGTTGCACACGAAGATTGAGAACAGCGAGTCCGAGCCGGAAGCGCTTAGTGAGCCCGACAGCGAGGACGACTTCGCTGCGGCGGATTCTGAGGCGGAGGCAGTCTCGAGTGGCCTTAGTGACGCCGAGTCTGATGCACTGCCGGGTGCTGCAGCGCCTGTTGCCTCGTCTTCCGCTCTTGTGAAGCGCACTAAGAGCCGCCGCATGAACAGTGGACGTGGCAAAGGCCGTCGCTTCGGCAACCACACTGCAGACGATGTCGCCGCACAGGCTAGGGACATCGAAGAGATCGTCGAACTCGCGGTGATGGGCCGGAAGGAACGCGAGAGGAAGAAGCTCGAGCGCTCCCATCCGACCATCAAGACTATGTGGGACACTCTGGAGAAGATACCCATCCTCGAGCCTGTGGCGGCCGAGCAGCCCGCATCGATCTCGCGGAAATTGAAGCAGTTCCAGCTTGAAGGTCTGAGTTGGATGACGCGACAGGAGAAGACGGCATACAAGGGTGGCTTGCTTGGTGATGAGATGGGTATGGGCAAGACGATCCAGGCTGTGTCGCTCATCATGTCCGACTACCCACAGAAGAACCCTACGCTTGTTGTGGTGCCACCAGTGGTGAGTAATCTCAAAGGCGTTACTCAAAATCTCAGACAAAAGCTAATCATAAAGTTTATTCTAGGCGCTCATGCAGTGGTCGACCGAGATCAAAGAATACACTGATGGCAAGCTCAATGTGCTCGTCTACCACGGCCAGAACAGCAAGGTGAAGGGCATGTCGGTCAAAGACCTCAAGAAGTTCGATGTGATCATGATCTCTTACAATAGTTTGGAGAGCCTGCACCGCAAGGAGACCAAAGGCTGGAGCCGTGGCGAGGACATCATCAAGCAAGACTCACCAATTCACGCCATCCACTTCCATCGCCTGATCTTGGACGAAGCACACAGCATTAAGTCGCGCCAGACTGGTGTGGCAAAGGCGTGCTTCGCACTCACCGGTACTTATAAGTGGTGCTTATCCGGCACGCCTGTGCAGAACCGCATTGGCGAGTTCTTCTCGCTGCTACGCTTTCTGGAGGTCCGCCCTTTCGCCGACTACTTCTGCAAGCGCTGTCCGTGCTCGATCTTGCACTGGAAGCTCAACGAGGACCACATGTGCGACAACTGCAAGCATAGCGGTATGGAGCACGTCTCGGTGTTCAACCAGGAGCTTCTAAACCCACTCACGCAGTCCGAGGACCCGGCCGTCCGCACTAGGGCTATGGAGAAGCTTCACATGATCACTGCGCGCATCATGTTGCGTCGTATGAAGCGCGACTATACCAGCTCGATGGAGCTTCCGCCCAAGGAGGTCATCGTTCACAACGAGTGAGTATCAAACATGCATGTGTTCTCCCGAATCGTGCTCTCTGCTAACGTAGCCGCAGATTCTTCGGAGAGATCGAGCGTGACTTCTCTTCCTCCATCATGTCAAACACGGCGCGCCAGTTCGACACCTACGTCGCCAAAGGCGTCATGCTCAACAATTACGCCAACATCTTCGGCCTGATCATGCAAATGCGTCAAGTCGCCAACCACCCGGACCTGTTGCTGAAGAAGCACGCCCAGGAAGGGCAGAACGTCCTTGTTTGTAACATCTGCGACGAGGTGGCTGAGGAGGCCATCCGGTCACAGTGCAAGCACGACTTCTGCCGCAGCTGCGTGAAGTCGTATCTCGTCAGCGTAGACGAGACCGGCGGCGATGCTGACTGCCCTCGATGCCACATCCCGCTCGCCATCGACCTGGATCAGCCGGACATCGAGCAGGACGAGGATGTGGTTAAGAAGAGCTCCATCATCAACCGCATCAAGATGGAGAATTGGACGTCGTCGACCAAGATCGAGATGCTGGTGTACGATCTGTACAAGCTGCGCTCAAAGAAGCAGACGCTGAAATCGATTGTGTTCTCGCAGTTCACGTCGATGCTGCAGTTGATCGAGTGGCGCCTGAGGCGTGCTGGGTTCAACACGGTGATGCTCGATGGATCCATGACGCCTATCCAGCGGCAGAGGAGTATCGAGTTCTTCATGACGAATGCGGACGTTGAGGTGTTTCTGGTGAGCTTGAAGGCGGGCGGCGTGGCTTTGAACCTGACCGAGGCGTCGAGAGTGTTCATCGTCGACCCATGGTAATAACCCTGGCCCAGAATCACTGTGGGAAACCTTTCGCTAATGTGTTGATTGCAGGTGGAACCCAGCTGCAGAGTGGCAGTCGGCTGATCGTTGCCACCGCATTGGTCAGAGACGGCCTTGTGTCATCACCCGCCTGTGCATCGAAGACTCGGTCGAGTCGCGCATGGTCATGCTGCAGGAGAAGAAGGCGAATATGATCAACGGCACTATCAACAATGACAAGACGTCCATGGAGAAGCTCACGCCGGAGGACATGCAGTTCTTGTTCCGCGGCACGTAGGTGTACCCACGGCGCCACAGAGCAGTCGGTGGAGGGTTTGCTAGAGGTTATTGCCGCAAGGCTTGCTACGATTACGCCTACCATGACCACACAGGGAGATGGAGGAGTTTGGCTGACGCATCTTATCGGGCATGTGTTGCTATAGCTATGCGGCATTGCTGAGTGCATATTGAGCTAGACTCGCTGAACAATGCTATGACTGCCTGTTTCACCATCTACCTACGCTACTACCTCGGCATACCCGTTGCGCACATGTCGCTTACACCCAATCGTGTTGGAGCGGGGACTGTACCCGCGCGCCCGCCCCTGCGCATACTTTAGTCTTCCGCGCAACTTCAGCATCAGCAGCTGCAGAGCAAGCTCATCGCTTGTGCTTTCTAATCCACGCGCCACGCCGCCGTGAAGACTTCGGCATGTCAGACGGCCCACCGGGAACGATGGCTCCTCTGCCATAGCCTTGCTGGCCCAAGGAAGGATCCATACCACCCGCCATCATCTGGAAAGCGTCTTGCCCACCCATATCAGGTATACCGCCATGCCCCCTACTCGCCGGGTAGGGCCGCGTGCGCCCACCACCCCGCCCGTGCCCGTCGGTCATTCGGAACTCAAAGGCTCCCCTTGACTTTGGGCCCCTCATTGCTTCCATTACTTCGTGCAATGCTCCGAAGCCGCCTCCCGAGCCGGGTCCTGGAGGACTACCGCCGTTCATCATTGCCGCGAGCGGGTTCGCGTTGCCCGCGCCAAACAATGGATACTTGCGGCGTGCCATCGACCTGGCGTCATTTCTCTGCCTGTAGGACATCGGACCGCGTCCCATACCCATATCTGGCATTCCACCGAAGCCGGCTCCCATGCCCATGCCCATGCTTGGCATACCGGGCTGCATCCCGCCAAAGCCGCCGCCGCACATGTTCATGCCAGGCATCCCAAGTGGCATCCCGCCAAAGCCGCCGCCAAAGCCGCCGCCTCCCATGTTCATGCCTAGCATACCAGGCGGCATCCCGCCAAAACCACGAGGTCCCATGCCTATGCCTTCCATGCCGGGCTGCATGCCGCCGAAACCACTGCCTCCCATGCCCATGCCTGGCATGCCGCCCGACATGCCACCGTTGCCTTCATCGCCGCCATAGCCGTCATCGCCACCATAGCCATCATCGCCACCATAGCCGTCGTCGCCACCCATCGTGTTAAAATGGGTCGTTCATGGTGAGAAGAGATACACTGCTGAGTTTTGGTAAGTTGGGAAGGCTAACTCCCGGTAGGTCTATAGGGTGTTTGATCCGTAGCTGTGAAGATTCGATAAGGGAAGGCTGTCGGGTTCTGAAGTAGATTGTTGTTGATTATGCAAAAGACATGAAGGCGGAGAATTCTACGCTTTTTTATACTCGGGTCGGGGTGTAGCACAGTGACTGTGGCCGAGCGGCATGGCAGACTCTAGGAAGCTTGTAGGCCTACGGACCTGTACCATGGCTTCACTGCATCCTCGTGGTCGCTGTGTATTTCAGGCACCCACAAGAGAAGGCCAAGGCGGTGGGCCAAGCTGAGCAGTGAATAAGCGATTGTCGGTAATGGCTGGATGCCGGCAATGGCCAGGTTGCAACGCATAGGATGTAAGGCGTGGGCCTGCTAGCCTGCTACAACGCCAAATCAAGTTGTTTCATGGACTATCGTCAACTCGAAAGATAGCCAGTGCAAATTATCGATACCTCCTAAATGGGTGGCCCTTTCTGTGCTATTGTAAAGCTCACCCGTTTATTATACTGCCTACTACCTTTAAATGAGCTGGTGAGGGTTATTTAGGGACTAAATGAGCTGGTAAGGTTTTAGGACTAGATTAGCTGGTGAGGTTTTGTTGACCAAAGCCTACTTACTGTGTCGGGCCTCCTGCGGGATAACAATGATGGCTTTGACTAGATATCCGCGTTGCAGACGTCAGTAACAGCTCAAGCCAAAGCTTAAAATTTAGGCTGCCTTCCTCCTACAGATTCCAGAACCTCGAGAAAACGCTGTTGACCCAATCTCGTCCCAGTGAACGTCCATTTCTCTCTGGAACTAGGAAGATTTGTTACTAGCATACCTCACCATGGCGGACCCGGTGAGGTACGCGTATACCACACTCATAACCCGAGCCTCGTACCTGGCCGGAGTCATCGTACTAGCCCATACTCTCAAGAAGCAAGGCTCGAAGTACCCATTGCTCGTCTACTATACCAATGGCCTCAAACAGGATGCTGTCCGCGCGCTCCAGCTCGAAGCGCCTAAGCTTAATCTCATCCTGCGGCCATGCGATCTTCTGCTTCCGCGAGCCGACGTCCAGGTCCACTTGATCGCTGAACGCTTCGGAGACACTTGGACGAAGTTGCGTGTCTTCGACTGTACGGAATACGACACGGTCTGCTATCTTGACGCCGATATGGCAATTTTCAACAAGAACATGGACTCCGTCTTCTCCAAGGCCTTCCAATTGCCACACGACTGGATCGCGGCCAACCACGCCTGCGTCTGCAACCTGGACCACGACGAATGGGCACCGGACGACTGGGTAAAGGAGAACTGCGCCTACACTCCGATCTCACACCCAGATGCTCTCACTCACCCAACCCAAGCCAAGCCTGACAGCCGGCCAACGTACCATCTCTTGAACAGCGGCATGTTCCTCTACCACCCGAGTAAGGAGCTCTGGGATAGCATGCTCAACTTCTTCAACACGACAGACAAGCTCGGTACTTACAAGTTCCCGGATCAGGACTTCCTAGCCGACTTCTTCCGCAACCGCTGGATGAGCTTAGGGTGGCAATTCAACGCGCTCAAGACAATGCGGTACTGGCATACCAACATCTGGCGCGACGATGAAGTTGTATGCCTACACTACATTGTGGACAAGCCATGGGCTGCCCGCGTGGGAGCAGATGGCGTAGCCGGGTATAAGGGTAGGGATGGCGAGACGCACACTTGGTGGTGGAAGCAGTACGCGGATTGGACGGAGCAGCGGCGAGCAGATCAGGGCGAAGAGGTGCTTGGCATCGTGGGCAAGTTTGTAGCGAGTGAAGACGGCAGCGAGAACAGCGACCCAGATATGAGAGCCATAGGGAGCAAAGTTCAGGCTTTCGCTGGCAACAAGGCGCCGCGTGCAGAGGAAAAACATGATGGCAGCGAAGCCCAGAGCAAGCAGGGCGATGAGCCTGGCGGCCATGTCATGAGGAAGAAGGCTCTCGGCGAGCACGGCCATGGACCGGTTGTGCATCCGAACGGCAGGGGCAAGATGTCACTGTGACATGCTCCTAAGTTTTGATGTCAAGGATGGAGATAATGTAAAGCGCATGCCCATTCTGTACAAAGCTAATCAAACGCGGATGGGGTATCTATGGAGAACAAGATGCCGCCCCGAAACGCCATGCCACATGCCCTGCAATCCAGCGAAGATGGGTGCAGAGCTCAATCGTAAAGCAAGCCGCCTACGACCGAGCAGATAACAGCCCAGATAGCAAAGCAATGTCCCCAGCTCTCTTCGTACGCGATCTTGTCGCTTCAGCGTGTCGGGTGTCCGTGGGACCGCTGCTGGCCAAGCGGAGACGGTCTGTAAATCGGTAGCCCACCCATTGGAGACTGAGGGCCTGCCGCAGCAGCCGGAGCGGTCGACGGCATGAAGCGAGCAGGAGTCGCTTGACCGGCAGACGGTCGGGGAGCATACACTTGGGTCCGCAAGGCCTGAGCCGACGCCGGAGGGTAGACTGGCGCCATGCTGCCCTTAGCAGCAAGGTAGCCGTCCTGCGCAGCCCCAGCTTTGCGCCCTCGGATCCTCGTCTTGCCTTGATTGATCTCCTCATCGACTTCCTTCCGCTCCTCCTCGTCCAACGGATCTTCCTCGACGATCTCTTGCAACGTCTCTGTCGTCGAGATCTTGCGGATCATGACATCACTCTCGCCGGTTTCCTGGCGCGCGAGAATCTTGTCCAGAACCAGAGGATCTTTACCCATCCTGATCCACTTTGAGAGGTCTTCCTGCTCAACCGGCCTCGGATGATGGAGGTATTCGCGACCCTTCTGCGCGCTGCGCTTCGTGTTCTTCTTATCTACAACACGATTGGTGAGGGAGGTCTTGAAGAGCTGCGTGTTCCAGATCGCCGCTTCAAATGTGCCGCCTGCCACGAAGCGGTAAACGAACACAGGCTTGGTCTGTCCTAGACGGTAAGCGCGACCTATCGCTTGTTCCTCGTGAGCCGGGTTGAAGCTGAAATCGATCATGATGACACGGTTGGCACCTTGGATGTTGAGCCCAACACCACCGGCTTTCGTAGAGATCAGCATGACGTCGAACTTGCCCTTGTGGAAGTCCTCAAGAATCTGCATGCGCTTGGTCATCGGGACCGTGCCATCGATATGACCAAACTGAACCTTGTGGGCATCGAGCAGATCTGAGAAGTACTGCAGGGTTGGGAGTCTGTGGGAGAAAACCAGGATCTTGTCGCCGCACTTACGGCAGAGTTCCAGGATGTCCAGGAAGATGGAGGCTTTCGCAGACAGCGTGGGATCGACGTCTTCGTCAACGTCTCGCAGGATCTCTTGCACCATGCCTTCTGTGAAGCCCATGGAGTAGACATCCTGATCGCCGAAGTTGTCGCCACCCTCCATCTCGCCCTCCAGAAGCTGGCCTACGGTAGTCTCGGCTTCCACAGCAGTGGTCGCGTTAGAGCCGTCGTCTGAAGGCGTCATTTCTCGGATCGCTGCCTTCTTGCCTTTCTTCGGAGCGGGCTTGGTGAGGAGTTTGCGTCGAAAAGCAGACGGGTGGTTGGTTAGCAGCCCCAAGACGGCCAGCCAGTCGAAGATCCTCGTGTTGCTTGCCTCCGCGTTCCTGCCTCCACCCAGTAAGGCCACGAGGTATTTCTTGTAGACAACCTCTTGGAGCTCAGTCAATGGGACCGTGATCACGAATTCGACCTTGGGCTTCAGCGAGCCTCGCAACGCAGTGATGTCCGCGCGACTGACTTTGGGCTGGATCTGCTGGTGCAACACCGCAAGCTTCTTAATGCCCTTGCGCTGCTCGTGCCGAGAGCTGTCTTCGTATGTGCCCTGCTGGATGGGCTCCGCGAAGTTGGCACGGAACTCTCGAGGCTCGCCTAGGTAGCCTGGCGCGATCCATGAGACTAGGGCGTAGATCTCCTGCAGGTCGTTACTCATTGGCGTTCCAGTCAAAGCAATGCGAGTGTGAGTCTTGATCGCCGTGGCAGCCTGGGAGATGCCTGCCTTCGGGCTCTTGAGATTGTGCGCTTCATCTGCCACGACAACCTCAGGCCCTTCCAGCAGCATCTCGTCAAGCCTCGAGCCCACCTCTTTCCTCACCTTGCCTTCCTTGCGATTCACGAGACTGCGAAACATCTGGTACCCGATCAGGAGCACACCTCCAACACGGTACCAATCCTCCATGAGCGCCATCTGCTGGGTTTTGCTGCTAGCTTCGACCATGAAGACGTGGCCAATCTTTCCAGGAGCCCATTGGTCGATTTCTCGTTGCCAATTCTGAAGAAGACTGGGCGGGCACAGGACCATGATGCGTAGCTGACGCGTGCCCCGGATGCCCTTCGGACGTAGATGCGCGGGCAGCTGCTTGCGCACAGCAGGAATTCGAGACTCCGAAGCCTCAACAACCGCGACCAGCAATGTAATGGTCTGCATTGTCTTCCCGAGCCCCATAGTATGTGCGAGCAGACAACCCTGGTTGCCATCATCGCCAGACGCAGTTATCTCGCGCCACATGAAGCGCACGCCGTCGATTTGATGTGGCTTCATCTTCTTCGCAATCTTCGGATAGATGAAAATGGGCTCATGCTCCTCTGCTCTCACCGGATTGATGTCGATCTCGGAGTTGCTGGTATCGCTGGCGATCATGGCCGCAAGCTTAGAGGAATTCGTGGTCTGCGACTCTAAATGCTGCGTATACTGAGCCTCGCGCGCTAGCGCTGCAGTTCTTGACTTCTTCGCTGACTGGCTCTCTTTGACCGGTTTCTGCCGTTGCTTACGAGGCGTATGATGCGGGTCTCGCTCCTCGCCGCTGTCTGAGATGATCGTCACGTCGGAGGTTTTTGTCGCGGCATTTGAGTGCTTCGCCTTGGGCCCGCTGAAGAGTTTGCTGTCTCTCATCTTCAAGAGCGATAAAAGCTTGTCCAGGAAAATGCCCACTTGGCCTTTGTCGCTGTATAACGCCGCCCATGGCGCATTCGTATCGTCAGTCTCAAAGTAACACTTGGGATCTGAGACCCACCAGGCCGCAGCAATGCGGGCACAATGCATCATTTGGTCGAAGTACTCTTCCTTGAGACCCGCGTCTGCCGTAGTACCTGTTTCGTGTGCTCTGGCGGCAGCTTGCACTTGGTCGATTCGATTGCTCCGAGAGGGAAAGCTCTGCAGACACTGATGCAGGGCTTTCTGTTGCTCCGGACTCATCTCTCGAATGATCTTGATAACAATACGGTTTCTGTCTGCACTCCTTGACAAGTCCGCCAAGTCCCAGGAGTCAACCTCTGCGCTGGTCGCCAGTTCGGGGTTGCCATTGAGCACGACATTCTTCTTCGGAGGGGCCTTGCGTTTCCGTTTACTTGGTGCTGGCGATGATGCCGCACCTGGCGAGTCCGAGGATATGGTAAGATCAATAGGCTGCGTGGCTGCTCTGGACGGACCGGCTTCGACTGGCTTGGCGGGGGTGTCTGACAGGCGCTTGATCTTTTGCGATACGAAGGTTGAGGCGGGAGGCAGCTCGTTATCCGATTCACTCTCCCACTTGTCGTTCTCGATGGCTTTCTTCGAGAGACAATCGTCGACGTGGCGAGCGAAAGCGTACTTGTCGGGTGTCTGAGGCATGTAGCAGATTGGGCACTCCCGACGCTTTGGAGGTGTCTCCTCCTCCTGCTCGTCTTCCTCCGGAATCTCATTCTGATCACTCAGTTGCTGCTCTGAAAGCCCGTCTGCGGACGTTCTGCGGGGTGGCGAGCTTGCATCTTCGTGGACGAATTCGTCTTCTTCGGCCAGCTCTTGCTCGTTATGGTCGTCATCTAACGACATCTCATCTGATGCTTCAAAGCCATCATTCTCAGGTGCCGGAGAGCCGGTGGCGCTGCCATTCGGCGTGTGATACTCATCGCGGTCGTCGTCAGAGGTGGTGGCCGCTGCTCCAATGACGGCATTCAAGTGTGTTGCAGGAGTAGGTGAAACGCTCAAGCGGTCGTCTGGGTGCAGCACAAAGCCTGGCGTGGCCTTTGCAGTCGCCGGTGTCTGTAATGTACCCGTGGTCTGTTTGGCCCGGTGAAAGACGGTGTGCGCGGGCTCGTCTCTCCGCAGCCATACCGAGATCTTCCAGTTCTCCTCCTCGCGATCTTCGATAGTCGGCTCGAGGTTGAGGCATGCACGCTGGACCACCTGCTCACTGCTGTACTCCCGGTCGAGAAAGTCCTCGCGGAGTTTAGCAAGCCGACGTGTAAAGTCAGCAATTAGTGCCTGAGCGCCCTCGACGAGCATGTCACGATGTACCCTGCTCCGCCTGGTCTTCTTCCAAATCGACCATGCGCGCTTCTCTTCGAGCGCTGGTACCTTGCTGTGCCACTTTACAATACACTTCTCGATCTCGGCATCAACGAGCTCTTCGATGCGAGGCTTGGTGATCGTATCCTCGTCATCCTCCTCATCAGCCTCTTGTCCTTTGCCTTCATCGCCATCGGTCGTTGCTACCGTCCCAATGTCGTCACCGTTCTCCGAGTCGGCCCAAACTGATATCTCGTCCTCGCCTGCCTTCTGCTTGTGCTTCTGCAACACCCAATCCCATTCGCCAGTAGACTCTTGTGTCTGTCCGGAGTAGTCGAGCCCGCTTTGCAGAAGCGAGGCTTGCTCTTTGATCGCGACGTAGTCACCATTTTGGCCAGCCTGGATCACAGTCGCTGAACGTGCTTTGAGCTGCTGGCCGTCGCGGTAAGGCAAGATAGCCACAGCGTCGCGGTCTTTCCTCCGTAGGCCGACTTGTTCTGCGTTCCTAAGGAAGTATTGCAAGCGTGAGTGGACGAAGTGCACCTCGCCATCACGCTTGTGCTGACTCGTGACTTGGAAGTTGTCGTCTGCCGTGTCGGGATCGTCATGGTCAACTAGTACACTACCATCCGGGTTGAGCTCGCCGATTACATGACCTAAGCCAGTCGGGCCGTAGAACAGCTCATCAAGGGGCAGTGCAGCGTCTGGTAAATAGGAGCTCGCATCCTCGCTTATCTTGTGCGCGCGCGAGGGCTGCGGACCGGCTTCAGTTGCGGTAAGGTTTAGCTTGCGGCGTTTGCGTCCGTGGGCATCTTCAACGTGAACCTCACCTTCCCGCGTATTCTCGCCCACCGCCTCGGTCGAAGGCAGTGCTGTTGCGGACCCCGCCGGAACCGGTGGCAAAAGCGGGGTGGCGACCATCGACCTTGGGGTTTGCGGCGCGAGCGAGATGTTTCGCGACTGGTAAGACTGGGAGAGGTTGCGCAGTTTGTGGATGCAGTGCATGATGGCGCCTCTGTGTCGGTAGGAGCTGATACCGAACTCTTGACGCAGAGCTGCTATGTCGACACTGTCGAGCAGAGATGCACCCTCGACGTCATTCTCGCTTAGCGCTTGGACGAAGGCGTTCAGTGGTGGTAGCTGTCCGCTGGGTCTGTCGGCAATGAGTGCTATTGCATCTTGCCTGAAGAACTGCTGGACGTTCGAAGCGTTCCAGGTCCAGGGATCTGTATCCATGACCGAGCTGGATCGTCTCAGATTGACGCTGTTGTTGTGATGTTTGGTGAAGGTCGACGTTGGGTCAAGCTGAGGGTCGTTAGGTCGAGAAGATTCGAAGATTGAAGGCGGCCAACTCAAAACGCGCTAGTGGCCAACGCGTGACCGCGTGACCAAACCCAGGGAGTATGGCTCGTCGCAATAGAGGGAAGTAGGTAGATGAGAGCAGTGTGCTCTTGCGTTCGCTGCGGTCGTTTTTACAAGCCCAGTAGCACACCGAGTGGGCTTTGCGACGGAGACACTGTCGAGCGGGTCAGAGTCGGATCGGAAAGACAAACGAAAAGCGGCAGTAACGCCCGCGAAGTGCACGGACCAGTGTCCAATATCACATGCAAGAGTGCGGCGCAAGCGTAACAAGGCCGCCTTTGGGGCTCGACTCGCACCGCACCTTCTTGCAGCAGCAAAGGCGCTTCGAGCGAGGAGCGCAAGGAGTGTCCGCTGTCTCCTTCGCGAGTATGGCTTACCTGCAAGTCCAATAGAGTCGCTGCACCGCGGGGAGTGTTTGCAAACGCCCGGCACCTAGAGAGCTGCGAAGGGCTCACTAGTTCTGCTTGGTCCGCTTCTCAGACCTCCTTATGTCGTCTCTTCAACCGCCGTAAAGCTACCAAGCTGTAGCCTTGCTCTCTCGTCATCGGTAGTTGACGAGGTCGGCGACTTGTTGCTTGGCGCATGCTTGATCCCGCCCGTAAAGATGCCTCCGATGACCACCGATATCGCAGAACGTCCTTCGCGAGTGATGAGGCTATCAATGCGCAAAAGCAGACACGCCCGGGCGCGAGATTGTCGGAAGCCTGGAAGAAGATACGGTATTGTTACGCTTCGCGCGTCGTAGAGCGGGCTCCGAGTGGGAGTTCGAGCCTCTGTTGCAGAGGACTGTGATATCGGGGTGCGCGACACGTCAGTACGAGATCCCGAGTCGCAGTGATCTTCGCAATGATCTCGAGGAGTCGAAGTACATACACAGCAGCGACCACCCGTCGCAGGATGGCGGTAGTGGTGGAGATCAGGTTCGGCCCATACGGCCTCCCGTGCCGATCTCGGGGCGAGATGGCGCGATTCGTCAGGAACAACACCACCAAAAACCACAAACGACCAGAAGTGCTCGTCTGGTAGTATGGCTTCCAACTTCTACCCGGCATACCCGCCGGACCTCAACGATGAGCAGAAAGAATACCTCCTCACCAACCTGAAGGACTGGTCCATCGCCCACGGTCTAGCCGTGAGACCAGCAACATCATATGTGCCGCCGGAACAGGACCCCTCGGCAGCGTTGGCGACGACAGCCCCCGTAACACTGTTCCCAAGCCTGTTCCCCCAGGCATGCTTCGAGCAGGCAAAATCGGTGGCGAAGGCGTACAATGAGCTGTACTCCGCAATCGCCAGCGACGAGGGCTGGCTGAAGGAGATCGTCGAAGAGTACGTGTGCTTCTCGATTGCTCATGCCTCAGTCCGTTGTACCACCGAGTCCATTGTGTTGACGGTCTGCTCGTGCGCGGGTTTACTTGGGCGGTCACATGCTGCACGTGCAACAGGGTTTCACGAGACGTTGACTGATCGTGTGGCACCGTAGACTTATAGAGATTGACGACTTCATTGCGGATCTATGGAAGGTGCATCTGGCCGTAAAAGCGGAGGGCTATGTTCAAGTGCGACACCGTCCTCTCGCTGTTGGTGGACGCAGCTGATCCTCTTGCAGCCCTTGAACCTAGGTCTCTTCCGCTCGGATTACATGGTGCACGTTGATCCATCCGATTCGAAGTCCAGCCCGACAGTCAAGCAAGTCGAGTTCAACACCATCGCTTCCTCGTTTGGCGGCTTGTCAAGTCAGGTCTCCGCGCTGCACAAGCATCTTCGGTCTATCGATGCCTATCCAAAGAGTGAGCCGGCCATTCGTGACTCTGCGCTACCGTCAGCCACCTCTGTCCCTGGACTTGCGCTTGGGATGGCGAAAGCCCATAAGGCATACGGTGACTCGGCGAGTGGATCACCGTTGTGCGTAATCTTCCTCGTCCAGGATCCGGAGCGTAACGTCTTCGACCAGCGACACGTCGAGTACGCGCTCAACGAGAGCCATGGCGTCAAAACCTTCCGGCTACCGTTCGGCAGGGTACTGGCAGATACCAAGCTGGATCAGGAGCGAAGGCTGATCTACACGCCGCCTCATGCGCCCGACAGGCATTTCGAGGTCACTGTGGTGTACTTCCGAGCTGGTTACTCGCCATCCGAATATGAGAGCCAGAAGGATTGGGATGCACGAGTACAGATCGAACGCAGCACAGCGATCAAATGTCCAAGCATACTCACACAACTGGCCGGAACGAAGAAGGTGCAGCAAGTCCTCGCCACGCCTCACTCGCCGCACTTGAAGCGCTTCCTCCCGGACGAGGCGCAGGCTGCAGAGGTGCTAAAGACCTTCGCTCCAATCTACCCACTCGACAAGAGCGAAGCCGGTCAGGAAGCGCGGAAGCTTGCCACTGACTCGAAGACCGCTGCCGGCTACGTTCTGAAGCCGCAGCGAGAAGGCGGAGGCAACAACGTCTACCGCAAAGCCATTCCGGACTTCTTAAAAGGCTTGCCGGAGACTCATTGGCCCGCTCACATCCTCATGGAGATGATTGAGCCGCCTGCGCAGAACAACGTCATCTTCCGCAACGGCGAGATACAGAAAGGTGAGGTGATATGCGAGCTGGGCATCTACGGTGCTTGCCTGTGGAAAGATGGTGGGAAGGATGAGGAGCGTGAGGTGTTGGAGAATTTCGAGGCGGGCTACTTGCTGCGTACCAAGGGGTCTGGCAGCGAAGAAGGCGGTGTGGCGGCAGGCTTTGGCAGTGTGGACTCGCCTTTGCTGGTAGATACGTAAGGGTGACATGAAGCCTCGAGTGCGGCACTTAGCTAGACGCATAGACTTTCAGGCACGGCGCCATATGCGTTGTGAATGGTACACTATGATGTGTAAGATCGAGGACTCCAGGCCGGCCTACCGTTTCTGTTACAGCATCGAGAAGTTGTGACTCCTTCCGCATCGAGAACCAAGGTGTCGGCCGTGGAAGACCCTGTTTGCACGTTGCCGGCGTCCTACGAGCAATTGGTGGACTCCGTTGGCTTAGATGCAATAATAGGTAATTGCAACTTGCATATGCTTTCGAACCTCCGTAGGCGCATTGTCAATCGGGGGCTAGCAAAGGCAAAGCTGAGCTGCAGCCTGCTTCCGTCTTCCCGTCTGCTCGCCACAAGTGTGCGAACGTGGTGGCGAAGAGAGCATTACTCGTCATCGCGATGCTCTCACACGCATGATGAACAAACGTCTTTATACCACCATGATAAGAGCTGCCAGGCAGCTTTCTTATCGATCGCCACGCGAGGCATGCCGTCACTCTGCGGCATCTGAAACCGGTCCCTGCCAAGATTGCCATACCGGAGCAAGATCCTTGAAAAGAATCATCCGGAGCCGTTAGTGCCGTTACGCTTGCGGAACACTTTGTCGCGACTTCATCTCGCTTCACAGCCCTGAGATGGGGCGTTCGCCGTTACGCGGCGAGATGAGACCGCGGAAGGAGAGGCAGTAGATATCGATGATGTTCGAAACCGGCGTCCGAAGCGACCGTGACCCATCGACGAGAGCTTGCGTTGTCAAGATCGAAACTGCCACCGTCCAGTGATCAGCCATGTGCATGCAGCGTGTATGGTTGGGTTGGCGAGCTCAATGTATCTACCGAGCTACCTCCTAGCGCTCTCCTCGTCGACGTGTCCTCCCTTCACCTGCTTGCGCCGAAAGAAGGGTTTCATCCTCATCTCTGCTTCGCGATCTTCGCAGCTTTGTTGGATCGTGCCGGTGGCTCGCGAGCGGCGAGCCTTCTCCCGGCCGCGGTACTACCCTGGCCTCTAACATTAATAGCCGCGAGAATCATGAGCGTCCTCTTGACCACAATGGGCTCACGCGACTCCAGCTTAAGAGATCTGGCGGAGATCCCACCACCGGCAATTTGCGAGCGTCATCCGTATGGACGCCTCTGAAACCGCACGAGCCGCGAGCCTCGAGCGCGCAACCTTTCCATCTCCACACTCCACGCTCCACAGTCTGCGCAGTGCACAGTGCACTGTGCGGGCTGGGAGAAGGTTCGGTGTTGCGAAAAGTCCAATGTAGGCACTAATACCTAAGGCAAGACTCAAGAGTCGGTCGGATGCTTTACCTGAAGATCTTTTGCTCGGAATTGAGCCTATTGACCTTGCCGCGACCTACTACTTCTACTATTGCTAGGATCGTCTCGCGTATACGCCTGGCATTCGCTCTTTCCCGTCAGCTTTGCGTCACTGTCCGCTGCGGCGTTGCGTGCAAGCTTGATATGCTGGCGTTCCCGTATGGTTTGATACTGCATGCTCGTGTTTGACTTTTGCGCTCTTTCTTTTGCTTGACCGATGCGAGCATACAGTTTGAACGCCGGGGCTCAAGATTGAGAAAGTGTGGTGGGGACCTCAGCTGGACAAGCGACATTGGGCATTCGCGATTTATCTCGACGTGAGATAAGAGGCACTGCGGAAAATGCAGCTACGTCATGCGTTGACTGCGGTGCTGCTGGCTGTTAGCTGTATTGGAGGTGCGCTCGGAGGGCATGCGTTCGAACGCCGACGCGACAACACAGATGTCGGAACGACCGCCCCGACAACTACATACGCATCAAGTTCCGACAATGCTCGCAGCTCAGCAGCATCGAGTGGTGTCTCCGAGACATCGACAGCGCAGTCCGCCGACGTCTCTTCCACCATACCCAGCTCGCAACCATCCACTACAGCAGACAGCTCAGGCACAGCAAGCTCGACAACATCGCCAACAGATGCCTTTTCGATTCTAACGATGTCCACGGCTACATCGACCTCGGCAGGTTTACTGCCGTCTTCCACAGCTCGTCCCGATGCACTTCCACTCCAGCCAGATATCACGCCAGCCGTGGGTATTGCTGGAGTAATGCTGATCGGAGCGGGTCTTGCGCTTTGTCTGATCGGGATCAAGCACCAGTGGCTGTACAACTTCCTCAGTACTGCATTTCTGGCCAGCTTGGCTGTCACCGTGCTCGTCTTGTACGTCATGAACCCACCTGTATCAGATGCGGTCCAGGGAGCGTACGTGGTGGCGGCAGTACTAACCGGAATGATATTCGGTGCGTTGTCGCTGATATTCAAGGATATCACTGAGGGTCTGGGTTGTCTTCTCGGTGGTTTCTGCCTGGCTATGTGGCTTCTCGTTCTCTCGCCAGGCGGTCTAATCTCATCGACGACTGGCAGAGCCATCCTGATCGCAGTGTTCTGCCTTGTCTTTCTGTCCCTGTCGTTTAGCCATTTGACGCGCAACTACGGCTTGATCTTCTGCACTTCGTTTGCTGGCTCACACATCGCGATTATTGGCATCGATTGTTTCAGCCGAGCGGGTCTTAAGGAGTTCTGGATATATCTATGGAGTGAGTAAATAGCGCCCACGGTAGTGGCGCAACGGCTGACATTCAGTAGATCTGAACGACAACGAATTTCCGATCGGAACAACGACATACCCAATCACACGCGGGATCAGGGTTGAAATCGCATGCACGGTCATCGTTTTCATGTTCGGAGTACTGTCACAATTCAAGCTATGGAAGGTCGTCAAAGAGCGACGATCGAAGAAGGAGGATGACCGCATGCGTGACGATGAGGACCGACAGCAAATGGAGTCAGCTGTAGGCCGGCAGATCGAAGCGAACAATGAGCGAGACAGAGCACGATGGGAGGCCGTGTATGGCGACAGAAGTCGCACACAAGTGCATGTAGACTCCGGAGTGGGCTCATCGGTCGACAGCATTCCGAAACGCTCAGCGAGTGTTAGGGAGCGACCGATCGACGACATTGAATTGGCGGAAATGCCTGGCGTCTCCTCCACGCGAGCGAGCAAGCAAGGCCAGCCGCCGATGGTCACTATCAGAGTTGCATCCGAAGATGAACCGAGAGCGCTTCCGACGCAATCAGAGGAGCATCTCCTCGATAGAGCAGACTTATCTCGCTCAACCTCGTATAGGACTTCGGCGATAGAGAGCAGACGCACGTCACTAGACCAGCAGGACGCCACCTCTGTGAATGATTGGTCACAACAGTCGCCTGCCGCGGGTCCACCAGTTTTGATGCCTCTGCCGTTCTCAGTACCGCATCAGGCGGAGGACGATGATGCCGCCTCTGAACATGGCTCGATTGTCTCCATGGGCACAGCGGGTCGATCGGTTCATGAGCGGCGCGGCATTCCACTCAGACGACTCGCCATGAAGGCTGAGAATGAAGAGGATCGCTTGGATGTACCTTACATTGAGGATGACCGCGCTTCCTCTGTTGCGGCGACGGCGGACGAAGACGAGGATGCAGCACCGCAGCTCTCAGCAGTTCCTTCACCATACCAAATGGACTTTGACAAGCACGGCTTATTGCCACCATCCGATGATGATAGGGATCGGTCCGTTAGTCCAGGGCGTTATATGAATGAACTGCCACTGGAAGAGGATGACGATGAGGCCATGGTTCGTCCGGAGACTGCACACGAAGAGTCGCAGCCCCTGCCCAACAGGACTACATCGAGAAGGCAGACGCGAAGGTCGACAACAAGCTCCCACAGACGGTCAATACCAAGCAGACGTTCAGACCGCGACGAAGGCTCTGACGACGAGGGCAAGGATTCCATGGTTGGCAGTCTGAAAGACCACCTGCCGCAGAAGCTGTCCAAGGTGGCGATGACCTACCGAACTAACGAATGGGCGAAGCACATTGCTGAGGCAGACGAGCCGGACGTTGGTGCTATTCCCGAGTCCAACTCACCAGGCATTCAGATCGACCGCGCATTCACAGAAGAAGCGGCTAAGCCTGTGGACACCGAGGCGCTCAAGCCTGCAGAGGCGGCCCGATCGTCGCGCAATGCATCACACAAATCGAACAAGAATCCTTATAGGCAAAGCACACAAGCGACGCCAAACGCGATCTCACAGTCGTCATCAAGTGGCACGGCGACACCTGTGTATGCTTTCCAAAGCGGCGCTCCTGCAACGGCATTAGGCAGGCAAAAGAGCAATGCCGCCTTGCAAGGCCAGCCAAGGCTTGCTACGCAAGGCCTGCGCAATGTCTCGGCGCGTTTGGCGTCTCAGCCACTGGTTGAATCGCCCATCGAGGACACGCTCGCCGCATTCGGCCCCTACCGCAACGTTTCCATGCCGATGAATATGGCCAGCGCTAACAACTTAATGGATGAGCGCAACCACCGTTTGAAGCAGAAACCGACAGCTACATCATTCAACGCTCTCACCTCGGCACCAAACCTTAATATGATCGCGCCTTCCGATTCAGCTTCGATGCGCAACATCCGTTTAGATGAGCCCGACAGCGACAACATCTCGTTGTCCGAACGCAAACAGCTGCTCGATCAGGAGATGACGCTGGCCGAGCGGAAAGCTTTCATGCAGCAACAGCAGATGCAGTGGTCCCGTCAAGGCACCTGGCCAGTACCGGGACGTAAATCGAGCGTTATCTACGACTCGCACCAACCTAAGCGCACCAACACAGTCGACAGCAATAAGCAGTCTACCATGCTCAACCAGTGGCGTCAATCACTACAGCAAGACGCCGCGGCAAAGCAGCCATTGCTCGCTGACGAGAACGCGCGGTTAGCGATGATCAACCGGCGCCGGCAGTTTGAGTTGCAGCAGCAGCTCCAAGATGTTGAGCGTGCGAATCGTCAGAGCGCCATGGACATCGCCGCCCGAAGTGGTCAGCTTCACGGCGTGCACAGAGATGCTTTGAGCAGAATGCAGGCCAAAGCTAACAAGCGAACATTGTGAATACTCTTTCTGTTTGGCAGTAATGTATAGGTATACCTGTTTGGGTTTATTCTGGGGGGATACGGAGGGTTAGGAATATACGAATGATACCCCTGGGGCAGACAAAGGCAGATTGGACGGCGTATCTTGTGGAGACATTGGCACAGCGAGCACAAAGACATGGGTTTGAGAGTACGTACTCCATACGAGTAATCACATGGCCCACTGAGGCATGTGCAGACCGAGCAACTTTTCCAGCGTATGCTATTTCATTGTTGCCTCGGGCTGTGAATCGTCTCATTGCGCGTGCCCGCTCTTTGTGCTACGCCGGTGGTCTAAGCGCAAACACTGCGCGGAAGCGTAACAACCTGGCCAACGGATGTGCCTCTACGCGAGCGTTTTCTCAGTGAGCTCAATGCCGTACTGCTCCTTCAGCTTCAGCCTGATTGGCTCTGACAGCTCAGGCGTGACTGGCGCAAGGACACCCTTGTCCTTGATCTCGCCGTTCAGGATCATCAGCACTGCAACGGCGCACGGCACACCGACAAGCTTCGCCATTGCGCTGTAGCCTCCGCTACCCTCTGGCTCGCCGTACTCGCTCAGCGTGCTGGTACGGATCTCCTTCTTGCCGTCCGCCCACTCGATCTCGAACTTGTGCTGCAGCATGACGAAGTCGCGCTCGCCTTTCTCATACTGCATCTTCTTCTCCAGCGTTGCACACAAGCAGTCGAGTGGGTTGCCACGCGGCTCGATTGACTCGTCGGAGAACAGGCCGATCCAGCGGAGACCAGCGATGACACGATCCTTCTCTTCGTTGTTGGCAAACTTCGCCTTGGAGCTCACGGCCCAGATCAGGTCTTCGTCTGCTCTGCTGGTGGAGCCGACAATCTTCGCAAAGACTTCCTTCCAGGACACCGACTTGTCCTTGAGGTAGTCCTGCTCCTCTTCGCTCAGCATACCAAGATCTCTCAGCGTCTGAACAAAAGCGGGGTTGCCCTGGTAACGGAGCGTGCCTCTAACGAGGTTTTGCGCCTCCGGGATGTTGTACCGTTCGCGGAACGGCGTGCTGTCACGGTTCGGGTATGCTTCGAATGCATAGCCAGGGTAGATGAGGTAGGGCGCAGCAGTGCTCATGAGCTTCTCACCAGGGACCGTCTCCTTTTTGCCATTCTTGTAGAATTGCGCCGTGTTGCGAGCGGCCAAGAGCACGCCACGAGGCGACCATGAGAACTTGTAACCGAGAGGGTTGTCGGAGTTCTCCGGAGCTGGCAGACCGCCGCAGTAGGACCAGAAGCTGATGATCTTGCCACCCTCCTTGTGGACCTCGGAGATGGTCTTGACAGCGTACAGATGGTCAAGGCCCGGGTCCAGTCCGATCTCGTTGAACACGGTGATGCCAGCATCCTTTGCCTCCTTGTCAAGCGCCATCATGGCCTCGGAGACGTAGGAGGTGGTGACGACATGCTTCTTCTGGTTGATGGCAGCCTTGATGACCTGAGCGTGGAAGGTGTACGGGATGAGCGAGATGACAAGGGCAACCTTGCCGATTTCATGCTCCAATGCACTCTGGTCGGCGACGTTGAGGGAGATGGCGTGGGCGTTCTTCAAGCCTTCACAGAGCTTCTGTGCGCTTTCCAGTGTCCTGCATGCTACAGTAACCGAGATGCCGGCCTTGTCGAGCTCGACAGCGGTTGGTCTGGTGACGAATCCAGCGCCCAGAAGCAGTACCTTCCTGTATCGAATCAGTACAAACTCAACATGTTCAACGTCCATCTTTACGGGCGGACCTAGACGTGCCCCACGAGGGCAGCATGGCATCCATGGTTGGAGTGTGGTCTTGAGAGTTGGGAAGTCAAGGCTATGATGCTTTCAATGTATCAAGGAATGACCTATTGTATGGACGGAGATCGAGTAAACACGGTGCCTGTATTCGCTCACCTGTTGTCAATCCGACATGGACTCAAACGCGGTGAAAACGCGTCACTATGGAGTATTTCGAACGCCGATTTCGGCGTTGCTTTTCGGTGGTGGGTGCCTTAGGCGCACACGAGGCCGTGCACTTTGTCCGCCGGACCCTTCAACAAGCCACGCTGTCTTTTCCCGCGCCGCACCTCCTTCACAGTTCACACCCGCACAAACACCTTGCCAACTGCGAGGGCAACAACACAGACAAGCAGGAGTTGTTGCAAAGATGTCGGCGACAGACATGTTCTGGGCGGCGCCGCCGGTCTCAAGGTACGCTTCACCGCGCTCCGCCACGTATACGAGGCAGCAGCAGCTTCTGATACTGATCCTAGAACCATTACAGCCGCCGCTGTGCTCCTCTCAGTCCCGACATGGATGGGCTTCATTGACCCGTACTATGTTGTCTTCCTCAGACACCAGCTCTTCACACTCACAAGCTTGCCCCAAATATGGCGGCTCGTGACACCGCTCATCCTCACCGGACCGAAGCTCGGCATGATTCTGGACCCGTACTTCCTCTACACGTACGGCTCACAGCTAGAGACGGGAGCTGCGCGGTTCAGTCAGCCAGGTGACTTCTTCGTCTACTTGGTATTTGTGTGCCTGATGATCCTGGTGAGTGTCCCCGTCATATTCTCGCGCTCTCCCTTCCCCCATCCCTGCATTACCATAACCTCGGAATATCTGCCCGTACAGCTTCACTCTAGCTGCCACGGTTCTTTACAACGAGGGAGAATACCTCTGCACTGTGCGGCGCTCAATCATTCGCAAAAATAACTTCGAGCGTTCGTGGAGTGCAGTCGTGGTGGGATTCCGTATTTGAGATTGCTGTCCGCCTTGATTCGTGGGACTGACGGTGGTTGTTGGGCCCTACATATACATAGATCCAATCATGGCTTACCTGTCTTTGAGCACCAGCACGCAGAATGCTTGGGCGACATGCACTGACTCGGTACAGCTTCTCGGCGGAGTCTACCTCCAAGGCATCATGCTCTTGAGCCCACTGACTCTGGCACTTGCCTACACCTACGCGCAAGAGAACCCGAATCGGCAGCTCAGCTACTTCATCATCACCTTCTCCGCCAAGTGGCTGCCGTATGCCATGCTCGCTATGACCTTCGTCATGGCTTCGCCTCAAGAGGCCTTGCTGCAAGCTACTGGGCTGGTCGCCGCGCATGCCTACGACTTCGTGACCAAGATCTGGCCGGAGCATGGCGGAGGTCGACAACATCTGGTCACGCCACTGTTCGTGCAGAGATGGTTCGTCCAGCCGGCCGGAGTTCCTCAGCAGAGAGCATTCGGCACTGCGTTCTCTGGGAGGCCAGCGGCCGCTCAGAACGTTCCGCAACAGCAGGGCGGTGGGGGAGGCGGTGCAGGAGGATGGGCGAGTGGCTTCAGCGGCGGAAACTGGGGCACCAGAGGAGAAGGCCAACGTCTCGGTGGAGACTGAAATGTGTTCCCCTGCAAGGCGCTGACGATAGTACGCAGTTGCCGTAGGTAGTTGAGAGCCTTCCTCAAACGCTTTGCGCAAGCATTCGTACGAAGTCCGCATGCTTGCTGGCTCGTATTATCATGACTGTACGTGGCATTTGTCATTCGATGCATCGCGATCCACATTATAATCCAGCATCGGAAATGCGATCTATCTGGATATGTCACCGATGCGAGGTTTGCAAGCTTGTCACTTCCCATGTTACTGCTTAAAGCATCGTTTCGTGCGCTGAGGTGGAGCCATCGTTTTCCTTGAGCGATACATCACAGGTCTTGAAAAACACTCACATGGATCAAAACCAAGATCACGGAAGTTGGGAAGCATCCTCACCTCCCGCCCGCAAGCCAGCGAACAAGCCACCACAAGCTATCGTGGATGGGTTGTGGAAGAAACTGTTATCTGCAAGAGCTGGAGCAGTCGCAGCTGGCTTGTCAGAGTATCTGCACAGCTATACTTTGCCACCCAGCACATTCGTCGAGCCGCCGGACCCTCGCGACAACGTTTACAGGGGCCGTCCGGGCGGTGAGGTGCATCCAGAGCCAGGTAGCTACGAAAGCGGCCGGGGCACCACGAGGCTCGTGAAGGTACGAAACCCCTGGGGCGCCCGAACTCCTCACGGCCAAGGGTCGTGGGAAGGCGCATGGAGCGACGGCAGCAAAGAGTGGAACGCTCACTGGATCGGCAAGCTTAGGCGAACCTTTGGCGACGACGGTGTCTTCCACATGACGTTTGATGACATGCTAGAGCACTTCCAGTCCCTCCAAGGACGAGGCTTCTCCCGAGCAAAGAGTGGACAGTGACCACCCGCTGGCTGAGTGTGCGTGTGCCATGGATCGATGCTTATCAGAGGACAACCTTCGTCATCACCTTAGCTCAGGCCAGTAGCGTGGTTGTTGTACTGTCGCAGCTGGATGCGCGCTACTACAAAGGTCTTGAAGGACGATACTCGTTTTCGTTGGACTTCGTCGTTGATCGTGAGCCTAAAGAGTACGTTGTCAGGGCCCGTGGATCTGGAAATCCTTTGGAAAGTCGTTCAATAAACGTCGAAATCGACGATCTGCCGGCGGGCACCTACGAGGTCGTGCCCAAAGTCAAGGCTTCCGGCTTAAGCGTCCAAAATCAGCGTCTTACCACCGAGGAAGCGATCACAAGGTGGGCCTGTATTAAGCCAGAAAAGTTCCAGCAGCTATGCAAGAACTACGATTATGCGCAGCAGAAGGCGGAGAACTACAGCGAGCACTTGCGCGCAGCGGATGCCTTTGCTCTCTCCAGCACTGCGCAGGAACACGCTGTGGGAGACGACAGACGTCACGATTACGTTGCTCCTCGTGGTGTACGGGCCATGATGCCGCATGTGCGGCAGACTGCCTCTCCCACATCAGATCCTCAGGGCAGTGAAGATGAGAACGAAGAGGAGTCGGTGGCGGCCGAGGAAGGATGTCAACCACAGGCCGCTGGCAACACCAAGGGCTCTCCGTCCTTTCGGTTTTGGAGCCAGCTCACGGCCCAGTATCAGTACCTTCATCTCCGAAGCAAACCTTCCGGCCAGCCATGCTGCAAAGGCTCTTTGAGATGCACACGGCACAGCGTGGTACCCGAAACCCTGGTACTCCGGAGACTGATATAATTCCTCGACCACGTCGGGCCAGATATCAAGGAAGGTATTGTTGGCATCGGCACGATAACTAGCGCCCATGATGCAACTCTCCTCGCACAGCTGGCAATTGCGGTAGAAGGTAGCGAAGTTGCACATTTGGCCCTCAAACTGACCCCATAATTTGCCACCTCGCATATGGATGTCAAGTCGACAGAAACAGACGGCACTCCGCTCTTCATCAACCCATGTCGGTGGGTATCGGGGTATCTTGATGATCCACCGCCGCGGAAGAAGTTTTCTTCGACTCCAGGCACGACAGATGCCTCGTTGACACGCCAGGCTTCTCCGGGAGGTACTGGCTTGGTGTAGACATGCAACTGGCTCAACACGGGGTGCTTGAGCATCAGTTGCTCTCCGAGTTGATCTCCGAGGTCTCCAAGACTGTACGTTGATCCTGATCGAGGATTCGAGGCTGGATCCCTGATCGAATGTTGGTGGCGGATGTCCCGAGACGCAGACCCAAGACCTGCTGTATGCCATATATGTGATCCTCTGGACGCGAGGCGGTCCGTCTACTCGCCGCTGTGTATACCGACAGAGGGTTAGTGGTCGCTAGCTCCCATAACCCCGCTGGCCGCAGGATACTAATCATCTTGTGTGAGAGAGATGTCGATGTCTCATCCCGGGCGGAGGGCGGCTCAGGGCTGATAGGGAGAAGCTTTTCAGCGTAGTCAAGCATCTCGGCTAGGTCAAATGAAGATATGTATTGATACGCCGGTTGTGTGGCCACTGTGCTTCCGGCCGAAGTGTGGGCGCGGTAGCTGTAAGCCGGACTCTCGTCCATGACATACATGATCGCTGCGTCCTTTGACATCAGCAATGCATCGTTGGATCTGAGGAATGCCTACTGCAGTGTCCAGAGCGATGAGAACCAAGGGTCCACCAGTAATGTCTGGAATACGTCAAGAACCTCGTTCCGCTTCGTTTCCTCGACGGAGCCCTTCCCGCTTCTGAATACGGACCGGAGTTTCAGACAGAGTGGCTCGAGTTTTGAGGACATCAGACTGTTGAGCCATATGAACACCGCCTGTGCTTTCCTAAAGATGACCGCTTGTCGGCCAATCTCAGCCGCAGCACTTAGCTCATTCGGTCTTTGATCAATGCAGGCAACGTCTAACCAAACGAAGTCGACCGCCTGGTACTTGTGTCCGGTGTTGTTCGGATCGATTTGGCTCTTGGATACTTCTTTCAAGGCTGCGTGGAATTCTTCGACAGTGAAGTGCGCCGGATTGACTTTGGGAATAGACCATGGGATGTTCTGTACATCCAATCCGGCAAACTGGCGTTCACATTCGTTTGATAGACGCCAGCGGCCCCAGGTATAGGTTAGGGCATTGTAAGGCGGCTGCTCTATGCCACAGTAAACATTGCCGGGTTGCCACTCGTGAGATGTGAGAGTTGCGACATGAAGCAAGCGTCGTGGCCAGCCGCCCAAGAGTTCCTCCTGTGTCTGCAGCTCTTCGAGCAGGATCGAGGCATGATCGGTGGAGCGATGAAAGCATCGCTGGGCAGGCGTACCGTTGGCTTGGTTCTCACAGTTTCGACCTGCGAAATGCCATAGCCCCCATCGTCATTGCTGTCCCATGAGACCGGTTCGAGATTGGCATGCGAATTGCGTTGATCTCCACCATACGGAGATGCGTCAGTCCGATCCGACTCGTACTCGAGTATCTCCAACAACCCTTCGTCGTTTACCTCTTCCTTCACGGTGCGGCCTGTGCTTCGCGAACATAGACCTTGGTCACACAAACCACGCTCACTTTCTATGGTGATCTTCACTATCGAATGGATGCAAGACGAGATGCCGGAGACCTCGCTCTTGCGCCCCGTATGTTCTGGATAGCCTGGGCTTTAGGGGTGCGGTCCGCATAAGGAGCAGACTGAATGCAAAGGGTGTTTCATGTCCTAAAGGCGTGGGATCTGTGATGGTATGTGTAATGACATGTCGCTCCGCCCCACGAGTAGCACCACCACATGCGACTGATGATGATGAAGGCAAATAGGGAACTAGATCCTGGAAGTATCACATATCGTTTCACTTCTCTTCATGAGGACCGAGCAAGCCAGAGGGACAGAAGAGAAAAGTGAACTCGGTGGAGGATAAGGGCGCAGAAGGAAAGGGAAGGGTCGCAGGCCGTCTCAGTGAGCGACGCGCTGGATAAACCTGACGTCAAGGTTACCGATCGCGCTACGACCGAACGAAACGTGAGCAGCATGTGCGTTAGCAACAGCATCTGTACCCTGCCGGAGCCTCTTTCTTTCTACCTACCCATTGCACGTCGAAGGTTGATAGGTGTGCTGTAAAGGCAGTATGGGCGAAGGCTCGCCCGGGTTGTGCTGCAACAGGTCGCATTTCTATCGGCAATAAAGCATGTCTAAAGGGGTATCACATCAACACACACACACACACACACGCAAAGCCTCCCTTGCCGCCCTGAGGCCCATACCCTGCACCGGCAGCATGCCAAAAGCCCATCTTCTTCGTCGTTCTCGTCATCATCAGCATCAGCACCATCAGCACCAGCATCATCATCTCCCATTCACTTCCCAAACACCAGATCGAACACCTGCACCAATATCCTCCCCACCAACGCCACCGCCGTCACGGGCGCGAACATCTGCAGGAACTCCCAGCTAAAGCGCGGCTTGACCTCGGTGTTGATGTACGCCGTCTTCCACTCCTTCTCCTGCGGGCCGCCCTCAATATGCACCGCCTCGGTATCGGCCGGGAACTTGCCATCCTTGAGGAACGCCTCGATCAAGTCGTCCTTCTCCCGCCAGCGCTGCATGACCCAGTCGTACATCGCGTCGTGGTCGTCGACGTTGAGGGGCAGCGAGGCGATGGGGAAGCGGCGCCAGTGCATGTTGACGGACTTGGGCGGGCGGCCTTGGAAGTAGACGGAGCGGAGGGTGAAGATGTCCTGGCCGTATTGGCCGGGTGGGATGCCTTCGTAGGCGATGGTGCAGTCGTAGAGGTAGTCGACGGTGCCGTGGAGTTCTTGCAGGCAGAATTGCAGGCCGGTACTGCGCGGAAGGAGTTGGTGGCGCACGTCCGGGATGCCGGCTTTGGCGCTGTAGGTGGCGCTTTGGTGGCGCGTGTTGGCGGAGAGGTTCGTGCCCTCGGGGAATATGAGGAGCCACATGGGGTCGAGCTGGCCGGCGCCCGCTGTGCCGGACAGGGGCCCGGAGTGGCGGGTGCTGAGTTTCTGCAGGCGGTAGCGCATGCGCAGCTGGTCCTTGGCCCACTTGCGCGCCATGAAGATGAAGCCGTAGAACATCATCGCGGGTCCTATGGCGGGGACGTACTTGAGGCTCTCCTTCAGGATGATGTAGATGTGGCCGTGCATGGGCGGGTTGTTGGTGTAGCTGGTCCACCAGAGGTACAGCCAGTCGGTGTAGAGCTGGTGGTTGGCCATGAGCACGACGCGCTCGCCGAACTCCATGCGCAGCGTGCCGTCGGCGTTTTGCTTGATCAGGCCGGCCATGCTCTTGTCGCCGCTGATGCGGATGGTCGTCGGGCTCCACCACTGCGTCATGGTGGTGACGAGCAGGCCGAAGTACTGCTTGGTGAGGGCCATCCAGGCGTAGAACCAGTCCTTGTTGACGAAGTAGAGCGGGGCGCCGACGAGCTGGGCGCCGTGGATGAAGAGGCACGAGGCCAGGAAGTAGACGGCAAAGGCGAGGGTGCGCAGTGTCTGCATGACCTTACCGTGCTTCGGCGCGCCCAAAGGGTGCTCGTCGGCGGGAGGCCCAGGGCCCACCCAGGCGTTCCATTCCGTCTCGAAGTTCGAGGGGACTCGTTCGAGGCCGGGCGGCTTGCCTTTGCCTTTGGTGCCGTTTGTGGAGGGTTGGGATGCGCTCTTGCGCTGTTGCACTCCGGCTTGCGACATGGCGGATGTGATGGCAGGTGCGACGCGGGAGCGGGCGGATGGCGTCGTAGGTGTGACTTCGGTCGGGTCAAGCGCAGAGGAAGGTGCGAAGGTCGTCGCCCGCGACGTGGCAGGCTACTAGCAGCAGTCAGTGGTCAATCATCGCTGCAAAAGCGAAAGGCAGTAGTGTCTGATCATGGCCGCCGCGGCGTAGTGGGGTGCGCTCCTTTCTGCTGACTGACCCTTTGAAACATTACGCCGTCATCGCCAAGGATAGAGGTGTGAGATTGATCGTGCATGAGAACAGGCCGCTTATCTCCGAGAAGACTTGCGGACAACCGATCCACCCTAAGGCATCTTCGAACTTCCACGCAGATTCATCGTTTCTGAGAGTGTAACAACACCAGGCGGCAGGGGCAGAATATTGGGAGACAATGGCAGAACGATGACGCGCGTATGGCGATGCTTGCAAGCTACAGGCGCAGCATCGAGAACGAGAACGAGATGCTTCACCACATCCGCACCGCGACAGGAGATCAGGAGCATAGCAGAGCTGCCACCACGAGTGAACCCGGGCTTCACAGAGACGAAACGGCACGACCTCCTCGCCCTCGGCTGGCCCTCACCCCCGCGCAACATCCTCTTCGTGCGCAAAGACGGCGACAGAGTGGTGCAGGAGGCCCTGCTGGAGTACACCAAGCATGTCAAATCCACCTACCCAGACACCAATTTGGTCTTCGAGCCGTATGTGGCAAAGCAGCTGCATGAGTATTTCGATCACCCGGTCTATACGATCAACGAGAATGGCAGCAACACGCCCTACCATGAGAAAGTGGACTTGACATCCACACTCGGCGGCGATGGCACGATTCTGCATGCCGCTTCGCTGTTTGCGACTGCTAAGAGCGTGCCGCCCGTCTTGTCCTTTAGTATGGGCACCCTAGGATTCCTCGGCGAGTGGAAGTTCCCCGAGTACAAGCGCGCTTTCCGCGAGGTCTACGTCTCTGGAGCGCCCTGCCATCTGGACGACCAGCCACCGCCAGCTGCATACAGTGATGGCGGCGCTGGCCCGCAGACAAGCAGCACAGGTGGCTGGTCTGACATAAAAGGCAAGAAGATGGGCCGATCGCGCAACTCCCGCATCCTCATGCGCAACCGCCTGCGCATCGGCATCTTCTCCTCCACCGGCGAGCGCCTCCCGCACGAGCCGCCTTTCGCGCACGCGGATAACCAGTGCGAGGACATCTTCGCGCTGAATGAAGTCCTCCTACACCGTGGAGCATTACCGCATCTAGCGCACATCACGATCCTAATCGGCAGCCCGCCGCATCAGAAGACGTTAACGACAGCGATCGCCGATGGTTTTCTAGTCAGCACGCCCACTGGCTCTACCGCCTACAGTCTCTCAAGCGGTGGATCCATCGTGCACCCTCTGGTCTCGAGTTTACTGCTCACGCCTATATGTCCGCGCTCCCTATCTTTTCGGCCGCTGGTCTTACCGGCGAATACGCTCATTACCCTCCGCATTGAGGAGCAGAACCGCGGCAAGGAGATCGAAGTCTCGGTCGACGGCGTCAGGCGGAAGGAAGGGTTGAGGACGGGCATGGAAGTGCGTGTCGCTGGGGAGGAAGTGCGTACGGCTGGCGCTCCGGGAGCGAGGGACTGGTTTGGCGGCGTGCCGAGTATTGTGCGGAGTGGAGGGGCGGCGGATGGGGAGGATCACTGGGTTGGGGGGTTGAACTCGTTATTGAAGTTTAATTATCCGTTTGGGGAGGATGGGTAGAGGGGCTGACTGTTGCGCTTGGGGTGAGGATCATAGACCGTTATTATACGTAGATCTGAGACGGTGCAGCACATCCACCACCTGCAGCTCTGCACATCTCCTTGAGAGCAAGGCTTCAATTATACGTCACGTGCTAAGCAACACCAAATCGAGACGGTCGCATCCGCTTGCTGCGGCAGAGAGCGGAGCGGAGGGCGGAAGGGCGGCCGCATGTTCCTGCCGCCTGGCCCCAGTCTCCACTCTCCAGTTCTCCAGTCTCAAGGACAAGGAGTCACGCCATCCCATTATTGCTACGCGCGAGAATGTTGTTGGCCCAGTGCAGCACCGGCATAGAGCACGTTGATGCCGGCTCGTGGGTCTACTTGCCAGCATGCTCTGGTCATTGTGCCGCGAAACCGGGGTGACATAAGACCAAGCCACCCGCGACGATTGGTCTGGTCGACTATGCGCGCGGCTGAGGCTGCGAGTTCCGTCTAAGCATAGCCTGATACCGTAGCCCTTTGCGCAGCCTTGCTCCAGCCTGACCGTGATTCCGCGAGCCCATTCTCACCATTCGGACTGTGACCGTCGTAGGAGTGCCTCAGCGGACAGCATCCAGGCTCTGGGGATCGATTGTGGCGCAGCGGCGCACCTGCACTGGTATAACACCAAGCCTCCTGGCTTCGAGACCTGCACGAACGACTTAAGGTCACAAGCTGAACGCGCTCACGCTCCGCAGGCTCGGGACACATGGCGACCTACCGCTACTCGCCCCTGGATTCAAGCAAGAAAGAGATCCGGCTCCTGCACCTTCAACCTGGCGTATTTGGCGAAGAACTTATCGGCAGTCTGCACACAGTGACTCTGTGTAGCAGTCCGGATTACGAAGCTATATCATACGCCTGGGGCTCTTTGGCCGACAAAGGAACCGTCACTGTCACGGAAGGCGGTAAGCTTGAGGTGACACGCAATCTGTTTCAGGCTCTGCGGAGACTGCGAAACCGCCGCAAGAGCCGTACGCTTTGGGTGGATGCCATATGCATCAACCAAGGTGATCTCGATGAGAGGAGTGCTCAGGTCGCTTTCATGGGTGACATCTATGCGACGGCACGTCAGTGTGCAATCTGGCTTGGCGAGTTGGACGAGAGTGGGGACCTACATCCCAGCTTTCATCAAAGGCTTATGGATTCCTGGGCCCTCATGAGTCGTCAAGATACCGACTGGTACACTTGGGTCGAGGAACCCGGGGGTTATACGGACCTTAGGGATCTAATATACTGCCAGATAGCGACCATGGACGCTGTACTTCGCACCGCGAGTCCTTCGTGGCACTCCCGCGCGTGGGTGCGGCAGGAGTTCTGCCGTAGCAAATCGTATCGCTTGTACTTTGGCCCGGTACGGTTGTTTAGACGTAGGTTGGCGATTATGCTCCATACTCGATCGATTTGGGACACGCCTCTGAAGGCGCTGCTTACGGCGATCTGGGAAATGTCAGACATGAGGAACAATCTTCTGCGTCCCACGGACAAGAGCACGCTCGCCGATATTTTGAAGATTCGCCACATATGTGAAGCGACCGAACCGAGAGACATAATCTACAGTGTTTTGAGTCTCATCACGCCGCAAGAGCAGGAGATTATTGGGTCGCGCTACGACATTCCTGAAGCCCAGGTATTCGCCAAAGCGACTTTTGCGGTCTTGAAAGCCAAGGACCGGACTCATGTGCTGTCGTTTGTCAAGCCCACAAATGGCGGAGTGGATGCTGATCTCCCTACCTGGACGATAAACTTCTCGGATCCGAACACTTCACTGCTTGTTCCTCGGGAAAGCCATGAGGATGAGGGATACAGTCTTTCAATATCAATCAGCGAGGACTGCAAGCAGCTCACGATGAGGGGTGTCTCGCTGGACTTGACCCGAACGGTTTGCCCGCTTCCTTTGGCAGAGGCCTCCGAGGAGAAGGGCGATCGTCTGCTGATCGCAAACGCACGAAAAGACGTCGCCTTGGACAGCATGCCAACGCTGACTGGATGCAAAGAGGTGGACGTCGATCATGAAGACTTACTTCATACGGCGCATACCACTCTCATAGCAGGGAGGTGCTCAGCCGATGCGATTACATCCATCTTCGAGCAGTGGGACGTTCGGGCGGATAGCCACAGACCGCATCGGGTGGAGGACGACGACGTTCCTATCAATATGCCCATGATGACTTTGTTACAGTATGCGGAGCATTTGAATGGGACTCCAGCACTGTTCATGACATCTAGCGGGTACATGGGCGTTGCGCCCGACACGATCCGGCCTGGCGATAGTCTGGTCATTCCACTGTTCACCGCATCTGACGACGATAGCGACGCGACTGTGCCGCCGAGCTGGTTTGAGCAGGCGGCGCTTATCTTGCGACCGCAAGGAGACAAGTGGACATTCCACGGACTCGCGTATGTGCACCGGTACGGGAGTCTGCTGTCGGAGGAAAGTGAGCGACGAGACTTCGTCATATGCTGAGCGGCTTTCCAGTCAGAGAAGCCGAGGGATATGAGACTGTGGTGGATTGGCGTGACGCGGAGGACCCGCTTGAAAACTTTGAGCGGAGAGCCTGCGACAGGGTGGTATCGGATGGGATGCCGATGAAGCTTGCAGACGATCTGCGTCTACCGCCGGTGCGGCACTGAGTAGGGGGTTTTATCGAGCGGCGGCATCGACGGTGGGTTTGCACCCTGACGGCATTCGCTCCACCCCTCGGGAGGCTTATCCCACGAGCATCTTATCATCGCCATAACCAACCGGTCTTTGTGCGCCTTCGTTTCTCCTTCAATTCGGCCCTTGAGTTGGTTCATTGGCAAGTCATCCTCCTGCTGTGGTTGGTCGTTTGCTCCGTTGTGCAATCGAGTATGACACAACGCCAGTAAGCGTCGGATGCGTAGCCGGAGTGTTGTTCGGGCAGAGGCAGCCTATGGCGGCGACATGCGGCAAGAGGTGGCGTGTGGGCGTGCGCGGCGGTTCAACATTAGTCCCTCGCCCAGGGCATTCCAAGAACCTGCTAGACAGCGACGAAGGCAGCATCTTGCCCCGTTAAAGAAGAGGGAGCCTATATCCGGAAACCTCCGATGCAGATCGCCAGCAGTCACACGGCGATGCAAACACTGGTGAACAACTCCAGGAGCTGGACAAGCCAGTGTTGATGTGGTGCAGGGCGTCTTAGTGGAGAGTAGAACCATTGCACCGTCCTTGCGTGGGGCATGGTCGGGCGATGTGCCAGGTGGGTTCCAGAAGCAATGCAAGGTATGCCGACAGCCCGACAGCGCAGAAGAGCAAGATGGGGGCGAAGAGTGCGGACTCGAGAATGTGCCGCGCAATGGCGACGGTGGCCGGGAGGCTGCTGCACAGCAGTCCCGGTTGGACGGAGAACTGCTGCATTAGATCGCTGCTCTCGAGAAAGTGTGAAAGCACACCTGGGACGCTGAGGAAGATCGTAATCCGGTTGGCCCAGAACGGCGAGTACGGAGAGTGATATGCAGTTCGATATCAAGTGCAGCAAAGCTGGAATATACTCACATTTACCGTCAGATAGGCACTGGCGCGGACCGCTCGTAGTGTTCCTGGGCCGTGCCAGTGGGCACCGGTACTGAGGATTTGAAGTCTCTTGGCCACTTCGGAGGTGTGTGCATGTCGCCTCGTATTTCTCAAAGCGTTATGAGTCGACCAGGTCACGTTGTAGAACCAGAGGCGTAGCATGAGGTCTCGGTGCAGCATGTTCTTGCTGGCTCTGAGCTCCCTTTGAGCGTGGAAACGTGTGATCGCCAAATGAAGGCATGATAATCTTCCTCTATGCCTGATATTACACGAGTGCCGTTCCTCCTTACTGCAACCGCTCCTGCTCTTCACAGTTCCTAGAACGAACTAAAGCCGCTCAAGGCGAACATTGTCCCAAAGCTGACCTTGAATGCCACGTTATCCTGCACCGCACTCCTCAGATCCACGTTCTTGACGTAGCGTTGCAGTCGCTGGTAGGGTATGAGGCGGATGCCGTAGTTCTCGGCGACTTGCACGCCTACTACCAGCAGGCCGAGGAGGATGGCGAGGGTTTTGGAGAAGGTGGACACGCCTAGGCCGGCTATGAGACCTGTTGCACTCGTCAGTCGGATGGTCGGTAGTTGTTGGCTATGTGTAGCGTACCTATTATGCTGCCTGCGCTCAGTTGTCGGACTGCACTCGCGTTCAATTTGCCGTCCTTCTTGATGACGGGTGTCCGCGCATCGTTCTGGTACTGCGAGAAGGACCAATCTTTCGGACCGACCGAGGTCGCTGCTGTATCTAGTCGTAAAAGCCTACGCGAGCGGAACGTCTGGTGGAGGAGGATTGCGCCTGAGAAGCCGAGTCCGGCTGCCATCATCGGCGTCCGGAGATGGAACGCGCTCGGGTTGAGTAGTCGGGAGGCCATGATGTCTTGTGCGTTCTGTTGTAGGCTGGGGAGGTGTACGGCTGTCGGGAGGATGTTGTACTCAGGGAATGCGCGGTTGGTAACTGGGTATGTACTATGCAGCATGCGCAGCGGCGGAACAATCTCACTTCACTTCACCCGCGAGCATGACGTAGGGGCGCGATAGCACGTGGGCACTCGGACCATCAGAACGCTAAACATGGATTTTCCCATATTGAGTGGAGACTGCGTTGTCTTTGCCTAACCATGTAGATGTTCTTTGGACACAATCATCATACGCAAAATGCCGGCTGCACAGGGAAGTACCAAGATCCCGTTCAAAATGCCGAGTACGACTATGTAACATCCACCACATCTGCCAGACAAACGACCTTTCCGAAGAGTGGGAGTGAATCGAGCGAAGTGTCCAGGAAAGCACTAATCAGCACGGCCTCCCGAGCAGTATCACGAAGTCTGTGTGCCCAATGTCGATACGCCGGCTGAGCTTCATCCACCAGCAGAGTGATCTCCACCAAAAATTCCAAACGATGCCAAAGATTGTTGGTATCTCGATTGCTGACGTTGCAAGGTCATGCTTCACCGATGGGCCAGCGCAGACGTCGGAATGCCCAACGATGTTGCGAATAAAATTTGGGCCGGTGATGGCTGAGATCTGGACTGCCCTTCGCACGAGCCCATAGAGTCTAGTATCTCATTCAGAGCGTGTATTTTGTGCTAACAGTCCCTCTGTGCTGGGAGTACTGCCTCCCTGCACGCCCAAGCTTGCGTTGAGCTTTCCATGAAGCTGGTCCTTCCTTACGCCCAAAACTTCTGCACCGAGAGCGTACTGTTTGGGCTGCAAGACGATGCCGTAGCGCGAGTCAGACTGAGTGTTGAACGCAGCCGTACGGCATGGTCAGAAGTGCTTCGTCGTTTGAGCGGCAAGGTATGCGACAACACCGCCCAAAGATGACGAAACCTAGAGTGTATTACTCAGTCGCAACTTGTTCTCTGGTCCATTGGATATCGGATGCCGAAGGGGAATGTCGGATCCACCAAGTCCGGAGAAGCGCGCGGCTACATTCGACGCGGCACAGCACTTTCACAGCCACACAGGGCTACAAGAACGGTGTATGTCTTGGAGCTGTGAACGTCAGATCTCAGTCGACGGGTTTTGATCAGCTCGTACCACCACAATTTATCCGCTTCATCAGACAGGAACATGCCATCCGGAAAATTACGTCTTTACGTTGCTATCTATCCGAGTGGAGTTGTTAACAACGAAGAGCGCAAGTGAGGAGCTCTGTCACCGATGGTCAGCGCTGCACACACTGAGAACTTGCAACAGATATCATTGGGGCCTGCTAGTTGGCCCAAAAAGGAGAGCTCAGACGGAGCTCCGGGCTTTCGTTATCACGTCAAGAACACACCAATGCAAGGATGGATTTACGAGGAAACGGAGCTTGCCGACGTTCAGAGTACCAACCGTTTGCTCGCACGGATCCTTGTTGCGAAAGTCGAAGACCATCAGCGGTTGGTTGCCATCCTACGCAGTCTGCCTGTTACACAGAACGACCCGAATTGGAGGTGCCGGTCATGGATTGCCAATGCGTTGGAGGAGTTGTCGAAAGATGGAAAGGCTGTCGGGACTTCTCAGCTGAACTGGGAGAAGGTTGAGGCGACGGCAAGGAAATACGTGGCGGACAAAGCGACCGCAGGACGTTATTCGCATGCGGCTGATATATTGGGGCCGAAGCCGACGTGGGACATGCTAGAAAACAAAGAGACTGTGACATGAGAACGTATTCCCCCTACTGATACTTATTAGCTATGGTCTGTTATGGAACGTTGGTCGCATACCCACAGTTGATGGAGCGAGTGCTGATGTAGAAGCTCCAACATGTGAAGCGTGAGGTTGCCGACGAGGATTGCATGCAGCCCAGGCACGTCGCAATCACACCTCTCCCCACCACTTCTGACGTGTCGCCTCCATCTCCAACTCTGCGGGCAATGGGTCAAGGAACTGGTCCAGTACGTCTTGCCAGCCCGTCCTGGTAACGTTACCATGCCACGCAGATGTGTATTCCCAGTAATTCGGGTACCATCCAGCAAATTCCCAATCGACGATACCAACGACCTCGTCTCCCCGAATGAGAATGTTGAATGGATTCAAGTCTGCGTGCGTGAAGACTGGGGGCGGCCATGGTCCGTCTTGCATTGCCGCCATCTTTTTTAAGTCCTGCCATTCACTGTCGTTCTCGCGGTCTTTATGCTCGGATGGTTGTAGCTCCTCTCGAAGCCAGAAGTGGAAGTTCTGGACAGTCTTGAACGGCCCAAACCGCGGATGAGTTGGCATTCGGGAATCATAAAGGCCGCCTCCGGCGCAGCTTTCCACCCCGGTGCCTAGAGGAGGCTCTAGCGCTCTCAGTTCTTGCAGCATCTGTCTCAGCTGCGCAAAGATCTTCTGCCGGCCGGCTTCCCCGAGCCTTTCCCATGCTCTCGGGATCTCTTCGCCCTGAATCCGTTCCATGAGGATGAACGCACGGCCTTTGTGGACGAATGAACAGTAGACTTTTGGGACTGGGATGGACGTGTTCTCTGCGATGAACCTCATGGTCGCCGCTTCTCTCAGGTGCGCCCTCCATCCTGTCTTGACAATCATATGTTTTGAGATGGGCGTACAGAGGCCATCACGTGTGTGCAGCTTTCCTAGTGTCCCGAGGGCAATTCTGGTGAGCGTGCGACGAAAGAAGGTGTTGTTAATAGCTAGTGGCTCGGTGGCCGCCTGCCCGGACGACGTGGGACCATGCTTCAACGACGCTTCATCGCCCGTCATGTGAAGCGTGAATGTATCATTTGCCTCCGGCACAAGTCGTATGACCCTCAATAAGAAGCGCAAGCATGAGGATCAATCAGTGTTAAAGATGGATGGAAGGAGGGAGCCAGAGTGCACTTCTAGAAGGGGTTTGAAGGCGACTAGCCGGAGATACTCCGGCCAAGCGCCGGATCACATCATCTACAACAGCGGCACGACTGCAGCGAGGAAGCCTATCTACTTTCCCGTTCATCTTTGTGATTGAGCTACAACGACTCCTGTATATGCGAAGACAGTGACACACGGCTGATCAACGCCAGTACATAATCAACCGGCCCTGGACTCCAACCATGTCAGCCATGTCCGATCGCATGCGAGACAGCCCCATCAGGCAAGCCATGCAAGCCATCCGCGACGACAGCGAGCAGAACCTCAAGGAAGTGCGGCATTCCTTCATCACAACGCCAATGCGGGTCTACAACATCCTTATCGAGCAAGCCACACCGCCGGGTGAACCTCTGACATGGCTAGCCATTTTCAAGCTCTGCGCCTTCCTTACATGGTACAGCGTCCTCACCATCGCGAGCTTGGGTGTCATCTACGCCTTCGCTTTCGTTCTTACGGCGGTTGCGAATCTCTCAAAGACAGACGGCGAGTCCGCGGACTACCGCCTCCGGCGACCTCGGCCGGATCAGGTGCAAGCTATAGCGACGCTGCTTGGCATTGTCCATATCAGTGTGGTTTTCACGCTTGCGGTGCTGTTTGGGTTCGACCCGCCAGTAAGCTATCCGATCTTGATCGCGTCGAGCTTGGCCAGCATAGGCGTGCTCTTCTTCGGCATTGTGTTTGGTGGTGTTATCCTTGTGGCAGCGTGGAAACTGTTCAAAGGAACGTGTGAGAGGCTCTACTGGCCGAGTGAGCGTGAGCTGCCTGGTGCTGGGGATGAGAAGGCCAAGCAGCGCGCTGCTGATGGACGTCACGACGTAGCGATAGTTGACGGCCAAGCTGGCGAGGGTGCACCCACTGAACAGCTAGCTGAGAATGCAGTAGAACAGTGATCGTCATTGAGCCTTCTAACGCCTAGTTCATATTGAGAATCAGAGCGCCTCGGCCGGGTTCTGTGACCCCTGACATATATTCGAACTTGCCAGTCCGCTATGCAGCCGCAACACCCCAGCAGTTCAGCAACGCACGCCAGCAATGTCACGATGGATTGCATGCCTCTGTGCCTTCTCGCCTCATTTTCCTTCCGCTAGTAACGCTCTTGGCATCACGCCGTCCGGACGCAGTGTCGCTGCCGCTGTTGGACGGCCCTGCTTCACTAAGCCCTGGGAAGCGCTTGGATCGCCATGCTACGTAGTGACCGTAGTGCCGCGTGTTCCATCTCAGACATGGCTCCTGATACTGGCACGCTGATTCCTCCTTCATCGCTTGCCTCCATTCTTCGACCTTGCTCTCCCGGACTTGACGAACATGATCTCATTTCTCGCCCTCCTGTGCGTCGACTTCTGTACCCGGGACGCCTTGTGCGCCTTTTGCTTCTCGTTGCGCTCTAGCCGGAAGCCGTTACCCTTCTTCTGCTTCTTCGCGGCAGCGGATGTTTCGTCAAGATCCATGGTCTCGTCTGCTTGTCGGAAGGCTTCTGTCAGCATCATATCCACACAACAAGGTGGCGATCAACGCACCTTGGGCGTGCTCATCCTCCTTGGCCTCTGCATCTGCGCCTTTAGAATCTACATCGCACAGACTGTCAGCACGTTGACCAGCAAGTGCGCGCTTGTGTACCATACCATCTTTCTCCACCTCCATCACCGGCCTGGGTGGCTTGGGCTGCTGTGCGAGTGCCAGTAATTTGGCGCTGAGCCGCTCGCTGCGGGCAATCTCCACCGGACCGAACACCCTCTTCTTCAGACCCGTCTTGTTCTTCTTGATCGAGCTTGCTCTGGCGCCTTTCGCCATGGTTGCGGTCGTTTCGCTTCCTAGAATTTGGTCGTTGGTGTGTACTGGTACGGTGTAAATGAAGACACAGACACAGCAGTTTCACGTTCGAGACTTTCGAACTTGGTCTAAGCCAACCCGCGATCGTGAAGATGGAGATCCCGGCTCGTGCGCGGCTCGCTTCCGGGAAGGCGGCGCTAAGATAGCGATTATGCACCTCTCGGCACTCAAACGACGTCTAAGTTCTCCCTCTGGCCGCAAGAGGATGCGCGTCGCAACGGCTCGACGATAACACGCAGCCTTATACCTTATGCCATGTCCACCGCAGTCGTCGCCTGATAGATGTCGTCTGTGGATGCGCTGGCGGCTTGTGCGACATACAGCACATGTGACCGGGAGGTTCTGCGGCAGTTGCACAAATCAATGGCCGCACCTTCCGCCAGCATGCGAATGAAGCCTTTTACCACTTGCTCTGCGAACTTTCACTCACTGACACACCATCCTCACTTCACGCCACCGCTGGCGCACGGTCGCACGCACGCCGACTATTACTCACTATAAAACTCCAGCCGCCAACCGAACTTCGCTCAATCCACAACCACTTGAGGCAGCACCATCTTTCGATACCACGACCGGTGACGTACGTTCCAATACCACGGGGAGGCGAAGCGCTTGGTACGCAAAGAGATGGCATCTGGCGGACATCTCATGCTCCAGCAACGGCCGAGCGTGGAGACCAAGCTCAAGCAGCTCCTCGTCCCCAATCTCAAGGAGATCTGCAAGGGCTACGGCCAGCCTTCGTCGGGCAATAAAGCGCCTTTGCAGGGGCGATGCATGGACAGTGAGCTATATACATGACGTGGCGGCCGCCACAGCGGCTGCTCGGAAAAGATGGAGGGATGTGGGCTGACCACTTCGCTGCTGTAGTACTCGAAGACATCATACAGCGAGGCGATGCTGCCGCCTTTGAGGACCTCAGATTCCGAGTGAACAACCAAGGTCGCGCTCGGCCACAGTACCAGGCTGATTCGCCGGCCGACAGCAACAGCTCACCGGGTGGAGGCTACTCGCAGTACACAATGCCGCCAGCCAAAGGGAGTGCGTTGCCGGCGCAGAATCGACTACCCCCAAGCGGCAAGTGTACGTCTGCATGGAGCACAGAGTCTCGCTTCCTGAAACTGACTTTGTGCGCCCAGACTTCAAGTCCAGTCCGTTTTACGAGATTGTGGAGACGGTGTCACCATTGCAAGACTTGCCAGGTACCCACGCAGAAAAGCTCCGTCATGAAAGAGTACACTTACCAGTCTGACACAGGTACCGCAGATATGCCCCAAAACCGCCACACCGCGAAAACTACAATCAAATTGACCCCCGAGCAATGTCAGCTCATCGCGAACGAGGATATGCGGCTCCTTATGTACTGTGGGCTGGCGCAGGGCATGAGCCTTTACCATCCGGTTGACATCGCTTTCCCGAACCAAGTCGAAGTCAAAATCAACAATGATGACCTCAAAGCCAACTTCAAAGGCCTGAAGAACAAGCCGGGATCCACGAAGCCCGCAGACATAACGACGAAATTCCGCACCAGGCCGCCTGGCTACGACAATCAGGTGACGATCACTTACGCGCTTACAACGAAGAAATATGCGTTCATCATCTACTTGGTACGGCACATCGACGCAGAGGAACTTACAGGGCGCATCAGGCAGCAGAATGTCATCCCGATCCAGAAGGTGTTGGACGAGATGAACAAAGCGAACGCAGACCCGGATATTGAGGCAACTTCAACACGCATGTCACTCAAAGACCCAATCTCGACCGTGCGTATCAGCATCCCGGTGCGCTCGACAGTCTGTACGCACAATCAGTGCTTTGACGGTGGCATGTTTTTGCAAATGATGGAGCAGGCACCTCTGTGGAACTGTCCAGTATGCAACAAGGCCGTCTCCTTCCAATCGCTATGCGTCGACAAGTACTTCGAGAACATCTTGAAGACCACTCCGAAGTCGATCGAGAAGGTGGATGTTGAGCCGAACGGCGAGTGGCGAGTCATTCGAGAGGAAGAGGACGAGCAGCCGAACGGCGCCTCAGGCAAGCCGCGAGCGTCATATGATGATGACTTCGACGACGACCTTGTTGAGGTGCCTGATCCTACTAACAAACCTCTCAACATCTTGAAGCGGGAGTCACAACCGCCAGCGTTGCTATTCAACACGCCGCCATTGTCGTCCAGGGAACCCTCATTGGCGCAGTCTACAGTGTCAGTATCGCGAGCCGGCACCAAGCGTCCGTCCGGCGCCGTGATCGACCTCACGCTCTCAGATGATGATGAGCAGCCTATACGACCCTCCAAGCGGCAGCACACTTCAACCTCACAGAATCAAGGCAGTGCCGGCTCCGCAAACTCTTACCACACTCCAGCATCAATACCAGATCGCAACTCCTACCAGCCACCCCAGCAGCAGCAGCAGCGCCATGCTGACTACTACAGACCCTCGAGCAACGCGGGCCCTTCGGGCAGCTCTTCGTCAAATGCGCTCCCGTATCTGGCAGACGGTGCGGGAAGCGAGTCGCTGTCACCTCTTCGAGCAACCCCTGCGTACCAGCCGCCCGGCGGGCCACCAGGAGGGTGGGCAGCACAGCACTCAAGACCGCCTTCACAGACGCACAACGGCGTCCAGCCATTCTCCATCCGGCCGCCACCGTCACCGGGTGGAGCGCAAGGGCAGCTGAGGCTACCGCCCATGCAGGCACACCCCCCACAACCGCCTCAACAGCAGCAGCCGGATCCGTTCGCGTATGGCGGCTGGAGGAGCGATCGAGGGAATAGTTATTCAAACAGTCCGGGATAGGAAGCCGGATCGTCCGAAGACCAAGAGAGTATGCAGACTAGTATGCATACGTATATGCGTGGGCGCGGCAGTCATAGAGGGGAGCTTTATTCGGAACGGGCGAGCCCGGAGTAGCATATCGGGGCCGCAGCACATGCAGGGTGGCGTATCAGGGGAGCGGCGGCACACAGCATGGCTCGCGGAGCCACAGCACGGCGGGGTTTGAGGGAAAGAGCGATGGCGCTTGCGGCGTTGAGTTCGGTGGAGTTGGGGGCGTGGCGTTCGATGGAGCACCGTCGTTGAGATATCCATGCTCTCATGACGAGACTCTGTTCTTTTTGCGGCGGTGGGTCTCAGGGGTACGGAGATGAGGAAAGGCAGCATACGACTCGTTCCTAGTCAATGTACATGAGTGACATGAAAAGCGATAGGCGCTGCAGCAGGTTCCATGATGCACACCTGCTGCACACGGAGTGGTCACATGCTTAGGGCTTCTTCAAATTCTGTAGAGCAGCTGTCGCTCCAGCATCACCACAGTGCGTATCAGAGGGTCAGTGCTGGAGCAAAGGCTGGCGCTTGGCGCTACACTCGTCGAGCGCGCCCGAGACCAGGCAGAGAAGACGACAGTATTGAAACTATATACACCTCGTCGTCACGGACCACAGCCTCGCAAAGCATTGTGGCGTACAGGCCATGCCCGTGCTGACCGCTGCCCGAATGTGGCGGGGCCTGCAAGACTGTATGAGCGACACTTCGAGCAGCGGTTATGCTGTTGCTGCACGATGATGCGGTTCCAAACTGCTGTCTGGGTGAGCAGTGAGGTAAGACGGCATTTGCCTCGTCTTCTGGCGTTAAGGAGGCCGCGCTCCGATCATGCGGCAGCAATGCGCGCCGGCAACGGATGCAGCAGCTCCTCGATCCATGGAGATCGCAGAAGGAGCTGGTGTGGTCGTCGTCCAGAGTGAGGTGGCGTCGACCTGGTGTCGGGAAACCAGAGCCTGATGAGCTCTCAGGCTATGCACATGCCGAGTGCGGTCTTGATGGTGCAGTATCCATGGCCTTGGATCATCCGCACGCCGCGCACTGCCAGATCCAGCACGGTTATGGCTGATGCCACCACCGACGTGACATCAGACAGCTACCGTCTCCCCAATGTCGCACAGACCTACGCCTTCTTTGGTCGTGTCGACAGGCTTCCCGTTGCCTTCCACGCCGCCACCACACCAAAGATCTTCCTTCTCCGCCGCGACACGCCATCTTCGCGGCGGGTCGCGCACGTCCTCGTAATGCGCGCTGATGCCTCCGCGGACAGTCCCGTAATGCATGCCGATGCTCAGCTTGGACTTGATCTCCTTGTGAATCTCCAAGGACTGCTCAGGTGTCGCATGTACGCTACCCATGAATGACCGAGGCGTCATCAGGCCAATGGGTACCATGGCCAGGTCAAAAGGTCCCAGTAGCTCCCCGATCTGCACGAAAGCTGGACATGGTGATGGTGTATCCAGTGCTTGGTAGGCTGTGTCGCCGGAGAAGTAGACTTTCTTGCCGCCAGCCTCGACAATCCAGCTGCACCAGAGCGTGCTGCCTTGGTCTAGCAGGGAGCGGCCTGAGCCATGTTGGATAGGGCAGCACGTTATCTTGACCTTGCCGAGGCCTCCGACATCAAGATCGTAGCGTTCCCACCAATCCGACTCCGTGACCTCGTTGTCGTGACAGCCCACATGCTGCGTGAACCACTGCTTGTTGCCAAGGCTGGCGAAGAAGTGGACATGACCTCTCCGTTTATTGTAGACATGCTGTACGGTGGGGTGATCCAAGTGGTCATAGTGATTGTGGGAGATGCACACGATATCGACGTCCGGTAGCTCCTCAAGCGTACACGGAAGGGGGGAATAGCGTTTCGGCCCTACCCATTGCGACGGGCTCGTTCGCTCGCTGAAGACTGGGTCGCACAGGATGCGGATTCCTCTCTCAGCTCCAGCTGCGGCAGGCATCTCAATGAGGAATGACGCATGGCCGAGCCAGGTCGCCCGCAGCTTGTCGTTACTCGCCGCGCCCCAGTCAGGCTTGCGTACCTTCACAAGCTCATCTGAGCGCGTGCCATTTGGGCCCTCAGGGACCGGTACAAACTTCTTCTCGGGATTGCTGCCGAACCGCGTCTTGAAAGCCAAGCCCAGCCCAAGCTTTTTGAATGATGGCCACGGGTTCTGGAAGCTCGTTGGCGGGCTCCCGACGTGATGGGCTGTCGCGTCCCACACATCCGGCTTGCGAGAGGGCAGTGGCGAGACTGTCACCGTCGAGGCCATCCTTGCGAACGCTCCGGAAGGTCGCCGTTGTGCCAGCAGGCGACTGCAGGATGAGAGATGGCGCGACATGAGTGCGATGGAAACTGGTATCGTTGCACGGGGCTTTCGCGGATGTCATGACGTGCATTGTTTACCTCCGATAAGTCGGCGCAAAGTCCTGCCGACGGCGACGTGCCTTCCCTAGTCATCCTCACCGCACGGAGTACTCCTCAATAGCACAGTGGACTTCGCCTCGCTAGATAAACACTCGTTTATAGTCGTGCTCAGTGTAACACTTTGATGGTTGCAAAGCGGACTGATCAATGTAACCTCCCTAGATGCCGAGGCGCGAAGGCATCTTTCACTTGCCAATTCGGGCTCAAGCGTGTCCCAGATGATTTGAGCCTCCACCGTGGTATGCAGGCCTGTTTTTCCGGTGATAAGGATACATCCTCGTGCTCTCTTCCTTATGGGGTCGTGGAACACCGAGCAGGCCCGAGGATTGGGTCAATTGCACGACCTTCCACCTACATCATCTTCATCGGGAGCCTGCGATACCCCGAGCGGTGTGTTTCTACCGGTTACCGTGGCTTCAATCGCGAAAGCCACGCTTCGGAGCGATCGACATGGAGCCTCCACTCATTACCAACATGCAATTGCAGGCCCAGGCACTTATCGCACAACTCCTTCCGTTCCAAGCAAGGCGCGAGATTTGCTGGCATCAACCATTATTGACCCCTCTGGCATGTCTCCTCCTGTGCCTGTCGTGTGCATAGCACCTCCCGTAAACGCATCTAGGGCCATTGCTGTTAGTGGTTGACGATGCTGGCGATGCTGGTCGCGCATGTACGATGGGTGATAGCGTGAAGAATAAGGACCCAAGGCTGGTGAAGTATCGTGGCAGTCGCGCGGAGGATAAAGTAAGGTATCATCTTCCCACGTCTCGTCTCCCGGTTCTATCTCTACCGCTCTATCGGGGCTTACCTACCTTACCTACTCTCTCTGTTAACCTCACCTGTCAACCTTAACTGCTAACCTCACCTGCCAACTCACTCGTTAAGAGTCGGTGCTAAGCATGCACAGAATAGCACTGATCGCTGCGCTTTGTACGCCGCTCACGAGCGCCTCTCCTAGAGGGCCGAAGTGGCATTTCGGCAATGATCCGCATCCAGGGTGGTGAGTAAGACATCCCAACAGCAGTGAGTTGCATACAATGATGGAGGCACATCGAGCTTGCCGGGCAAGTCCTTCCCCTGCATGGAGGCAGTTGCATGTGGGTCTGCTTGGCGATACACTCGCTCAGAGTTCTTCGACATCAGTATGCCAAGAACGCCGCAGCACAAGCGTGCTCAGTGGCGGTCAGGATCGGTAAGGCTGATGAGATATGACAGGCCAGAGCCGAGTGTATACACGCCACGAGGACACGCAGCTTCGTGGACCCACCCATGGCCAAACCCGACCAGCACCGGGTCTATCTCGGTTACAAGCTTGCCTTCCACCGTAACAGGCTCGGCGGCCAGTAGTACACCTACTTCCAGCGGCAACGGGACGACGGTAGCAGCTTGCGCGAGCGTGTCCGAGCTTGTAGCATCTTTCACAAGCGCAAACCCCAGCGCTACTCCCACAGTGCCGGCACAACTAGCCTATGAGTGCATCAACAGCGTTCCGTTCAACCAGTCAGCCGCAGGTACGTCTGATCGAGCTCCCATGCCATCGCGAGTCCGGGTCCTTTCAAACTCCACCAAGCAGACACCCTGAGCATGGTACATCTCCGTACAGTAATTGGGCCCTTGAACAGCATGCTCGCTTCCAGTACCCTGAGAAAGTCTTGCTGCTGCTGGGCGCCTGTCATGAATTAATACGACAGCCTTCGAGCCGAGCATGCTGCATCTCCATTCAAGATTTCGGCCTGCAGGCAGCGTATTTGCTTCTGGTGGCCCGGGACGTCTTGCTGCTGCTGCTTCGCCTCCACTCATCTTGCTGACTGGACGCAGTGGCTCTCCTCGATTCGATTCTGCCATATCTCGATTGGCAAACTACCATTGAGTACCTCAAAGACCCTCCAGCGGAGTATGCAGCAAAGGTGCAGCCGCCTTATGACTTCTGGGCCAACTTCGATCGCATCTATGACAGTGCAACAAGCGGATCATACGACAATGAGTATGCGTTTGGTTTCGATCTATACCGCCTGTTCCAGCGCGCTCACGACGGCCACTTCGTGTACTACCCGGACAGTGTAACTGAGATTTTCTCCTATGGCCGCACTACTCCGCTTGTCTCCGTCTCGGTAGACGGCACAAGCATTCCGGAAGTCTTTGTGTATGCCGATGTTTTAGAGGCGTCCTTTGGCAACGCAAGCTTCACGCCAAGCCCATTGACGATGATCGATGGCGAGAACAGCACCGAATGGCTCCTCAACTATGCAGAGTACGGCAGTCTTCAGGACAGAGATGCTCTGTGGAACAACATGTTCTACATCCTTGCTCAGGTGAGCTTAGGCGCAAGCGGTACTGGGACAGGTACCTTCTCAGGTGGCGGGCGTGGCCGTTGGATCTACCCAGGGCCGTGCACCACACTGACCTTCGCCAATGGCACCACGGTCACGATCGATAACTTTGCGCGCGTGCTCGTACCGTTCGACAATATCACAAGCGGCGAGGACATCTACCAGACCTACTTCATCCCGGAAGCCGATGAACTTGGACCTGCGGGCGTACTGGCAACGATGACCGCAAGCTCGTCCTCGGCAGCGGCCACTTCCAGCGCAGCGGCCACTTCCAGCACGACCATACCCGCACCAGGTTACCCTTCACCGCTCGTACGGGAGACCACCAACCAGAATTCCGGCTACTTCCTGGAAGGCGCGGGCTACGACGATGTCGCTGTTCTCTCCGTGCAGTCTTTTGTCGGGTCAACTAGCGATGAGATCCCGTTCCAGGCTGTCAATACCTATACCATCAACCGCGCGGTGGCAGAGAACAAGACGAAGCTTATCATCGACGTCTCGGCGAACGCGGGCGGGACCATCTTGCAAGGGTACGACTTGTTCAAGCAGCTGTTTCCACAGATCCTGCCATACGGAGCCACCAGATTCAGGGCTCACGAGGCATTTGACCTCATCGGACAGGAGGTGAGCTACTTCTCCGGCCTGGTACCGAGAAGTCTCGACACGAACGATACGACACAGAACCTCGTGTCGTCAGCGTGGAATTACCGGACCGACGCCGATGTCGACTACAAGCCGTTCACGTCTTGGGCCGAGAAGTACGGTCCCCACGCTTTCGGTCCGGCATCAGACAACTTCACCAGCATCATCCGCTGGAATCTGAGCGATGTTCTCACCCCTGATAACAGCGGTGGTATCTACATCAGTGGCTACCTGAACAGAACCAACATCACCACACAGCCTTTTGCGCCTGAGAACATCGTCATCGTGTATGACGGCTACTGCGCCTCGACGTGCACCATCTTCAGTGAGCTCATGCGCCAGCAAGGTGGGGTCAAGACCATCGCTCTCGGAGGCCGACCGAACAAGGACATCATCCAAGCGGTTGGTGGTGTCAAGGGCACTAACGACTACCCTTACGACTACATATTCGGCGGAGTGGAGACGCCATTTGAGTACCAGTATGTGCATAGCGCGGAGTACTACAACACCACAGCGCTGGGCAAATACAACAGCCTGGCCATCCTGCGGTCTACCGACTCCGTCGTGAATGCCAGAGACGGCATCAGACAGGGCGACACGACGGAGACACCGCTTCAATTCCGGTATGAGCCGGCTGACTGCAGGATCTACTACACCCCAGAGATGGTCGTTGACGAGACTGCTGTGTGGAAGACGGTGGCGGACACCGCGTTCAACGGCGTCAGCCATTGTGTCGCTGGCAACTATACGGCCGGTACGGGCGTGACGAAACGAGCAGCAAAGATGAAGCACGCTATCAGGAGAGATATGGATGCTACAGAGCATTTCGAGTCGCTGACTGGAGTATGGACGGGCATAGGTGGTGTTACCCTCGGGGGAGATGCCATCATGCATCTTTGAAGGCTGTTGGCGGCTGGCCGGATCATCGTAGCTTGTTGTGTTGTCCAGATGAGAGCGACGCCTGCGTTACGCTTACATGTTGATATCACGTTGATGCTACAGCGCTCATCGTGTAAGAGCAAACGGCGTGTCACCGTCGAGATTGACTCCGGCGTTTCCAAGGAGAACCCTACTCCAAAGATCGTCTGCAATGCCTGGGAAAGTGTCTTCAGCCCATCCCACCCTCCAGAGGCTCTGCTGCCAGCGCATATCTAACGACGTGTTGCCCATCGTAACATCCTTTATCCCCAGAACACCGAGCCACAGTGTACTCGGACAATCGGAACATATCCAGGCGGAGTGACTGCCAGCTAAGTACAGCGTGCCGGACCCCGTCGAAGTCCCGTGCCTTGAAGAGCTAGAGCAAGTCAGCACCAAGCGTCCTCGACTGTCACGTCAGACGGTGTTGCCTAGAAGATGTCGGAATGCGTCACCATCGTATGCCTAGGCGAATCGTCCGGTGCTGATCGAAGAGCTCTCCGTCCATAATACCATGCACGAACGCTTCCCCTACGAGGTGATATCCGTCCGCTTGCTGGCGTTTGCGGAGTAGATGGGGTGTCCGGCTGCCAAAAAGTACGCATATGATGTCCCCATGTTCGATATGTTTCGGCCCGGCGCCAAAGTAGCCTTCATTGGTTCGGAAGAGTCGGCGCTGAGCCCTGCGCGAACGCATTAGGATCTTCCAGAGTCCCGTATACAAGCTTGCCACCTCATCCGATTTCAGGCAATCCAGCCAACAGGGGATGCTATTATCCGCCATGGTATGTACGTCAAAGGACCACGGAAAGACGGATCCGGAGGCCACGTCAGGTGGAATATCCCTGAGTCGGTCCAGGTCGGCTGCAAGCTGTGCAGCGGTGCTAGCTGATCCGTCTCTCGGGCACAGAGCGCCTCTGAGTTTCAATCGGCGGCACAAGCTCATGCAGTATAAAGCTCGATCATGTGGTAACATATATGATGACGTGGCTGGGTACCGATACGCCGCGGGCTCGAGGCTCTCACGCAGTCTTCCAGCCGGGTGCGAACTAGAGCGTGGAGTTACGAGCATCGTCTCGGGTAGAGCTCGAGGTTGTCACCGATCAGTTCGAATCTAGAGCTACCGACACAGTCCGCTGAGACCTCGGGGTCGAGCTCGATGGCAGAGATAGAGCCGAAAGTCATCCCAGGGACTGTCGGGCACGCACCGTTCTCGGAGACTGTGGCCGAGGGACGCATGTCTGGTGGCGCAATCTTGGGTCAATGTATTGTGCGCGCCATGATGACTACGGAGGGTGGCGGCCGGGGTTGTTGTAGCTAGTACGAGTCGTCGAGGTTCTTTTCTCGCGTCTTTGCTTCGTATCATCTTGGATGATCAGTTGCCCAAAAATGTCCTTGACGACAATTAGGGCCAAAAGACGAGGATTTACGACCGCGCGATGCTCCGTCAGCTCGCCAATGTGGAGCAGGTATCTTCCTGCTGAGATCTCTCCGGCGTACCGAAGACAGACGCCGGCTCCTCCCAGCACCATCGTCATCTCGCCCTCCGTCAGTACTACTCGCGTCGGCGAACCTCTTGCTCGTGTAGGCTGAAGCCATCTGTCGACTCCGCAAAATGCATGTACTAGCATTTGCTTCCGCTCGCTCAGCTTCAAAAACAACAACCTCACAGGATCGTGAGTACAACCCATCACCGTGTCGTCTCCCAGTCATCGTTTCGCCTTCCCACCACTCCCACTCCCGCCCCCTTTCTCCTTCCTCCTCTCCCCCTGCAATACCCTCGCCTTCTCCCTTGGATCAATCACCTCAATCTCAGCCATTTTCCGCTTCCACTCCAAGTCCTTACCCAACGTGTCCTTAGCAAACGTCAGGGAGTGACTCATCCAAGTGGCACCGACACCATCCTCTCCATCGGCCTCCGCTTCGGCGTCCGGCTTGTCTTCTGCATCCCAGGAAGCGCAAGATTGGCAGTTGGCGATGAAGTGGAGGTCGCAGAGCGCAGTCTCCTCATCATCTTCATTGTTATCGACGGAGGCGCTGGCGACAGCAGTAGTTGGAAGTGCAGAGTGCCCTCCATTCGTAGGCGCCTCCGCAGCGACTTTGTCATCGTCGTCGTTGGAGATGGGAAGCTCCTCAGGCGGCAAGTCCTCCAACCTCGTCTTAAACGCCTTGAACATATCAATCGCGCCCCTCTCATCCGCCACCTTCCCGCGCTTGCGACCGCGTGTGCTCGTAGACGGTATCATCGCCTCCAGCGCATTCTTCGGCCGATGTTTCTCCTTTGGTGCCGTGTCGACTGTGCGCTTCATGCTGGCTTTGAGGGCTGCAATCTCCGCATTTGTTTTGTCGAGCGTGCTCCTGGACTTTGTAGGTTGCTCCGGCTCTTCGTCCTCTGATTCTAGGTCGGCCGTAGGCTTCTGCACGGGCAGAGGTCGTGCGGTCTTTACGACCTCATCATCTGCCTCCGGAGACGGCGCCCGCTCCTTTCGTCGCTCTCGCTGCTTTGTTGGTGGCGCTCCTGGCATCTTGGTGTTGTTCAGTCTCTCCGGCTCTTCCAGCCCGACGGAAACCAGCTTAGGATTTGCCTTGACCTTCTTTAAAACCGGCGCCGCTGTCTCGTCGTCACCCTCCTCACCACCAAAACTTAGCACATTCTTCCCTGCAGGCTTCTTCCTCTTCTTCACCTCCCTCCGCCCGCCCTCCTCTCTTACCCTCGGTGCTTCCCTAGCCCTCGCAACCATATCCTCAAAAGGATTCACCAAAATCTCCGCTCCCGTGACCTTTGTAGGATACAGCGGCCTCTCGGACCCTTCGCCTTCCACAAGCTCCACGTCACCCATCTTCATCAGGTTATAGATTGTCTCTCCCTCAACCCGGCCGAACATCGTATGCTTGCCCTGCAACTCCGGCGTCGCTCCCAGCGTCAGAAAGAACTGACTTCCATTACTGTCCTTCCCTTCATTCGCCATGCCCAACAACCCTCTCCGGTTGAACTTGAGTCTGCTGTGCACCTCATCCGCGAATGGCTCGCCCAACGCAGATTCGCCGCCATGGCCGCTTCCAGTAGGGTCGCCGCCTTGAACGATGAAGCTGGGCACGAGGCGGTGAAAGATGGTGCCATTGTAGTAGCCGTCGAGGCAATGTTGGAGGAAGTTGCGGGTTGCGAGCGGTGCCTGCTTCGACCAGAGATCGAGGAGGAGGTCGCCGGAGGTGGTGTTCAAGACCACCTTCGCTGTGGGTTGTGGCTCGAGGTTGTAGAGAGCAGACATGCTGGCGGTTTCGATGTTGTTGCTGCGCTCTTGCGCAATGCGCGGTAAAGGTAGGCTTTCTAGTCGAGCACGTGAAAGTACAGAACATCTGAGATGATCGTCCGGAGCCCACGCCATTACTCCCGCTTGCAACCCCAGCTGCGTCACTCTTCGAAACGAACTCTCCGTCTGTTATTACCTCCACCACACTGTACTACTACCAGAGGAACTCGTCACGCTGGCTTACTTCGAAAACGACACGCTTTACGCAAACTTCCAAAAAGACATAATGTCGGAAGTCACCGTAAGCAAAGCAAAGGCGACAACCCGGCTTTAGATGGCCTCTAACCTTATGCCAGTTCGCCAAAGGCTTTCTGGCCACGCTCGACAAGCGGCCTATCAAGCTGTCGGCGGATCATGTCAGTGATCCGCGCAAGGGAAGTGGGCAGAGCCCTGTAAGTTGACGGCGATACTCTTTTGGGCGACAAGCTGGGCGCTCACAGTGCGTACAGTACATCTTGCCGAGGCAAACCCACCCCTTCCCGCGCAAGACCGTTTCTTCGTCCGCACAGCAAGCGAAGAACAAGAGCGTCACGGCGACATTGAAGCCTATGCGCGGTGGGGAGACGGTCACGATATCCGACCTTACGCCCGATAGCACGATCCACGATGTCAAAACGCAGTACGCGCAGCAGAGCGGCCAGCAGCAGGATAAGATCAAGCTCCTTCTCAACAAGAAGCCCGCTGCGGACCTCAAGACGCTCAAGGAGCTGGGTGTGGAGGGTGAGAGTGTTGAGCTGAGTGTGATGATCATGGGCGGTGGAAGCGGTGCGACACCGAGCGCAACACCCGTGGTTCAGTCGCCTGCGGTGGAGAAGAGCGAGCCTAGCATGCCTGTGCCGGCGCCGGGAGACCCGATGGAGGTGGATAAGGAGGCTTCTGCGCCGGAGAGTGAGAAGGCGCAAGCTGAAGCTGGAGATGCAGCGGAGGCCAATGCTGGGTCAGCGGCGGAGATACTCAAGTCTGACGAGTTCTGGGCGGACCTTAAGGGCTTCTTGGTGCAGAGGCTGCGGGATGAGAAGGAGGGCGAGAAGTTGGTGCAGGTGTTTAGGGAGGCGCATGGCAAGCAGTAGCGGGACTCGGTATGTATAGAGCACATGTATGTGCCGCTCTGCTCGGGTCTTCGGTATGGATCCATCTCACCTACCACTGCGGCTTACACGAGATGGATAGACCTTGGCGCACCTTGATGGTATGTTCTTCATGCTTGATACCAATCTTTTGCGCTCCTGACCTCGGCGCACGCTGCACGTCAGAACCATAACAATGATACGGTGACCTTGTCGGGCCCATACTGACAATGCTTAAGATACTGCGTCTCAATACGGAGCGCTATCACCAGGGCAGAGGAGAATGGCCAGATGGCAATGTCGTCCGGAGTACAAGATACACCCTTTGGAGTCTTCGACCGACCAACGTTCCTGGCCAGTAAACCTGTCAAAGACTCGACTTGAAGCATGCCGCCAAGCGGACGGCGTATCGTTGCATGGCGACGAGCGAAGCGCTGTCGCATCGTCTTCACTTCAGATGAGCTGTCGTCCTTTCATTGGCTGATATCGGACTTGGCGCTTGCCGATCATAGGTAACGTCACCTCGGTCCGTACCTTCCACCTCCCACAAGAAGCATGAAAGCCGTACCTGCAGCATAACATCGCGCATGCATCATCCAAGCTTATCTCGTCTTGACTCCTGCGAAGCTAGTCCCTTGATCGTGCGGACGAAGGAGCAGTCGACTGGATGCTCGTGACGCGGAACCCTGATAGCACGCCGGCTGTACAGATGACGGGCGGAGTACGCCGACACAGCCCTCATCGGACTTGGTGGTTTGCTGACAGGTGACCCTAATGTCAAGGGGAGTAGCTAGAGAAGCGCTTGTTCCATTGTGTGTCTCTATACTCGCATCATACCGCCAAACATCTTCCATAGGAACGACGAGACATAGCACCGCAAGCATGTACTCTCTCGCGCTTATCGCCTTGACAGCGATACCAAGTACCCACGCCTGGGGCTCCCTCGGCCACGAAACAGTCGCCTACATCGCTCAGCACTACGTCAAGGCGCACACCAAGTCTTGGGCGCAAGCCATCCTGAACGATACATCAAGCTCCTACCTCGCCAATGTCGCCACATGGGCGGACACCTACCGCTACACGACCGAAGGTTCTTTCTCCGCCCCGTTCCACTTCATCGATGCCGAGGACAGTCCACCCTCCTCATGTAGCGTAGACTACGACCGCGATTGCGGGTCAAAGGGCTGCTCAATCAGTGCCATCGCGAACTACACCCAGCGGGTCCAGGAACCGGACACGCTGTCCGAAGAGCAGGTCAACTATGCTCTTAGGTTTCTTGTCCACTTCATAGGTGATATTACGCAACCGCTGCATGACGAAGCGCTGGAAGTGGGTGGGAATGACATTGATGTCACGTTCAACGGGACGGATACGAATCTCCACCACATCTGGGACACCAACATGCCGGAGCAGCTGCGTGGCGGGTACAGTCTGTCTGATGCCTCGGAGTGGGCTACCGACTTGACCGCTGAAATCGACAGCGGTACGTACGAGAGCGAGAAGAGCTCCTGGGTCTCCGGTCTAGATATCGCCGACGCAAAGACCACGGCGCTGGGATGGGCCACGGATGCCAACCAGTACGTCTGCTCCGTCGTCATTCCGGGTGGACAGTCTGCGGTCAAGAAGAGCGACCTCTACCCGACATACTACAACTCGGCTATCGGTACCATTGAGCTGCAGGTTGCGAAAGCCGGGTACCGGCTCGCTGCTTGGCTGGATGCGATTGCTGAGAGTCAGACGGTGAGTAAGCGCTGGACGCATGCGCAGGCGCACATGGGTCTGGCAAGAGCGGATCTGAGCAGCAGGGATCTGCTGCCGCCGGCGCGGGAGCTGAGTCCGGCGCAGTTGAGACGGGAGGCTGTTGGGTGGGGGTGCAAGCATTGAGTGGGGTCCCGTGAAACGGGGCTGCGCACTGGCCGGCATTATCCTTCTGGCATCCAGCTACAGCACATCCGAGCTTGGTAGCCACCCGTGCCGGGCAGGTACGAGATCTAGCTTCGCTCGCGGGATCGTGTACGGCGGCATCGAGCGCGGGCTATACAGTGTTCATCTGATCAAGGATGAGGACTGGTCCACAGGCTGGGAACGTTCCACATGCAAAGTCCCCGACTGCTTGTCCACCCCGTGTTGCAAACATCGAGCATTTCGGCCGCCGCGAACCCCCCAAGTTCTGCCCAAGTCGAGGTCCCCGCGATTCGTCCCTCATTGTAGCCTCCCTAGTACCAGCCCTAGTCTGTGGAAGACGCTTCTGCGCGAGGGAGACATTTCCGCTGCATGAGAGTCCTTCCTTGCACAGAGGTAAGCCGAATCTTACGTAAATGCCTGGTTGAGTTCCTTACCTGCCCAAATCCTTGCACCTATGCTCGGTGTCTTCAGCCAACCTGCCCCTGCCCCTTCTCACGTCTCGTGGCCACGTTGCTCACCACATACATTCACCCGCCGCCAGTTCTCTCTGGCCCCCACGCCTTGCTTCCGATGCCATTCAACACGACAAGCCCGCCATGCGACTGCCCCCCCCCGCTCTCGAGTCTCCATCCGCAACGTGTTTTGTTGGCGTCGCGGCGTTCGTGAATTTTCACCGCAACCTCCCAACAAGTGCGTCGGCCTATCGTGCAGGCCGAAGACGCCCACCCACATACCTACCTCTACGTTTCGTGTTCACCGCCCTGGATTGCAGCGCGCTACAGCCACCGCCGATGTCCTTCCATGCATGCAAAGCAGGAAGCTTCCCTCGTCACTGATTATCGCACTCGCGCCCTCTTCCGATTTGCCCGCACCAGCGTCCGTGTCCGTGTGCCATAACTCTCCCGCCCGTCCTGTCCCCGATTGCTTTGAAGTAAGGGGTATGTTCCCGGAGCCGGGAAACCCCAGTCCGTCTCAGCACACGTTGGGTATGCAAAAACACACCCATCGGACTCACTACTCCTGTGGTATGCAATCTTCTGGCAATTGAGAAAAGGTAGCTGTTGAGCTATTACAGACGGCACGCCTGAAAAAGTATATCGGCAGCCGCACGACAGGGCTTTTTGGCCAGCGCTGTATCTCTCTCTCTCTCTCAAAGGTACGAGGATTGAATGCGGCACACGAGATGGCCCAGCGGAGCACCGGGTAAGGTAATGATCGATCGCATCGCATTCATGAACGTTACCTACCTGCGTTACACGCGTCCCGCTATCGGACGTCGGCCACAGCCGGCGCAGCGATGTCCCGATTGATTGCCGCAGCATGAATGTCCGAGTCCGGCCCCGCGGGCAGTGCCGCCGCGCGCTCGAACAGCCGGATCCACCATTGGGGCGGGTCCATGGGTCGGTGGCCGCCGTGGGTGGAGGGGTAGATGTCGTTGAAGAAGTACCACACTGTGTCGCGTGTCAGTCTTAACCCATCATCCCCAACATGTCTCATCTCTCAGGCTCGGCGGGGTTTGTACGCACCATGCCCCACAGCAATGCCACACAGCTCGTCCTTGGGCCAATGCCCATGCAGCACGACGTTGAACGCGATCAGCACCCACGGCAGCCACGGCGCCTTGAACTGCAGCACGCCGAGGAAGCTGAGGCGCGTGTCCGGGTTGCGCCGGCTCCAGATGTAGACGAGGGTCGAGCTGAGGGTGGTGCCGAGGAAGGCCTGGTTGAAGAGGGGCGCGATGGCGAGGAGGGTGGTGGCGGCGTAGGCGAGCAGCCAGGCGAAGTGGGCGGCCGACGTGGCCGACTCCTCGAGCATGCGGGCGTAGCGCTGGATGAAGAAGATGTGGAAGAGGAGGTTGAGGGAGAGGGGGCCGAAGTAGATGAAGGTGGAGAGGAGGCGCCAGTACTGTGTTGCAGCATCGTGTTAGCATCCTCGTTTCTGTTTGCTCGCTGGACGTTGTAGGGGTTGCGTACCTGCTGTTTGTGGAAGACGGCGCGGAAGCTGTAGAAGAGCTGGAAGGGCGTGAGGATCTGGCACTGCACCAGCACGCCCGTGACGACCGTCGCGGTCGTCCACCAGCGCGTGCAGACGGGCATCTCGAAGAACCACTGCTCGAGTGGCATGCCGTCGCCGCCGCCGCCGAGCATGGCCGCCATGTTGGTCGCGTCGCCGTATGCAAGAGCTGTTGGAGAAGATGCGTTGTCGTGTGGTTGTTATGTCGTGGGTGAAGCAATACGACGATAAGTGAGCAGACGGAAGTGTTTGCACGTGTTTCCTTTGACGGTGATACTAGATACTAGATACTAGATAACAGCGGGACAAGGAACAGCTGTCGTGAGCGATCGTCATTGCCCCAGCCTCGGATCTCCGGTTAAGCCCGCTGGACCCTCGTTGCGGCTGGGGCTGCCGAGCCGCTGGCCAAATTCCCGGGATCAAAACAATGGGCAGGTAGAGCGTCAACACTGCGACGAAACGATTGGCATCCCATCGCGAGACGCCCAGAACACCCACCAGTCCTCAAGGCCCATCGAAATCATTTTGGACACTTCTTGGAGCAGCATCTTAGATCCACGCGCCGCCAACACCGACCCTCAACCAGCCTTCCCAATCGCTCGTTCTTGTGCCTTCTCTGCCCCCGAAGCAGCATCGCATACCAACCACACCTACTGGCAACACATCTTACCGCGACTGCGCCAGCTTGCACTTGCCCTGCACCCTGATCACCCACCATGGCGCGCACCCAAATGAGCGGCACCGCGCGGCGAGGCGGGAAAGGCCAACGCGGCGGCGGCGGCGGCCGCCCGAGCATGGGCGGCAAGAGCGCCCCCGTAGGAGGACGCACCACCGGCGGCAAGGCACCACGCCGAAGCTCAGGGATTGCCGCGGCCAGTCCGGGGAGGAAGAAGCCGCGGTATAAGCCTGGCACAGTTGCGCTGCGGGAGATTCGGCGGTATCAGAAGAGCACGGAACTGTTGGTGGCGAAGCTGCCGTTTTCGCGATTGGTACGTCCAGCTATCGAAAAGATGGGAGGAGGGAGGATGGGGCTTTGCCGGGAGCAAGTTGCTGACACGTGATGGTGATGAAAAACAGGTCCGCGAAATCTCCCTCAACATGGCACCCGTGTCGTCGGAGGTGACGAGGTGGCAGTCGCAAGCCATCCAAGCCCTGCAGGAAGCCGCCGAGGCCTTTCTGGTCCACTTGTTCGAGGACACGAATCTGTGCGCCATCCACGCCAAGCGCGTCACCATCATGCAGAAGGACATACAGCTGGCGAGACGAATACGCGGGGCTTGGGGCGGGTTGGGGTGATTGCGTCGTTTGTTTGGAATACATGGATTCCATTCGCCTGTTGTTTTCGTCTTTTTAGATTGACGATTGTATGAAGCGAAGGCGCCTGGAGTAGGTTGGGATGGATGTGTACTCGGGAGTTTGGGTATGAGACATTTAGCTTTGGCTTTGCAGCACCTTCAGGCCGACGCATAGCGCAGATCTGGCGGTTTCGGCTTTACCGCTCTTGATTAGATATCGGATCTCGGTATGCACGAGTATTTTCGTGGTGCATACGCTCTCGTTGTGATGTATACAGGCCAATGGCTGCAAGACGCGCTCGCGTAAACATCTAAAGCTCTCCTGCAGAATGACGTGCGCTTGCTCCAGCGAAACCCACGCGCACATGCAAGCTGGCCCTGAAAACCACATCATGTGGTAAAACAGCAACATAAAGCCTCCACTCGCTCCATCCTCCCTGTGCGACTTGCGCCTTGCTTGCCAGTACGCCTGCGATGTCTAGGTAACCTCTGACAACCATAACAACTGGGCGAGGCCACCACCTCCGAAAAGCCCGCCAACATGCTCCCCTACATCAACATCCCCTTCGCCTACGTGGCCAACCTTCTCGGCGCCGCCCCCGACGAGCTCAAACTCATCGTCTGCTTCCTGCTCTCCTACCCGCTGGCCGGCGTGCTCAAGCGCCTCCCGGACAACAAGCCCTGGCTGAAAAATGCCTTCAACATCACCATCGCCGTCTTCTACCTCGTCGGCCTCTTCGACCTCTGGGGCGGCCTGGCTGTCATCCTCTTCGACGCCGTCGGCGCCTACCTCATCGCCGCCTACGTCGCCGGGCCGTACATGCCCTGGCTCGGCTTCGTCTTCCTCATGGGCCACATGAGCATCAGCCACATCTACCGCCAGCTCGCCGCCAGCCCCAGCTCGGTGGACATTACCGGCGCGCAGATGGTGCTCGTCATGAAGCTGTCGGCCTTTTGCTGGAACGTGTACGACGGGCGGCAGAAGGCCTCGGAGCTGAATGAGAATCAGCGGGATCGCATGTTGACGCGCTTGCCGCATCCGCTGGACTATGCGGGTTTCGTCGCCTTCTTCCCGTCCATCATGATCGGCCCGGCGTTTGATTATGTGGACTATCAGCGCTGGCTTAACACGACCATGTTCGACCTCCCCCCGGGCACTGACCCGGCGCATGCCCCACCGACCCGCAAGAAGCGCCGCATACCGCGCAGCGCCACGCCCGCCATGTGGAAGATGGCGACCGGTCTGACCTGGATCCTCATCTTCCTCCAGTGCTCCAAGTACTTTGGCCCGCACATCGTGCTCAGCCCCCAGTACGCCGACATGAACATCCTCACCCGCGTCTTCCACCTGCACATGCTCTCCTTCGTCGCGCGCACCAAGTACTACGGCGTCTGGACGCTGACCGAGGGCGCCTGCATCCTGTCCGGCATTGGCTACAAGGGCCTCGACCCCAAGACGGGCAAGCCGGACTGGTCGCGCCTGACGAACATCAAGCCCCTGGGCGTCGAGCTGGCGCAGAACAGCCATGCGTACTTGGGGAATTGGAATGTCAATACGAATCACTGGCTGCGGAATTACATGTACTTGCGCGTGACGCCCAAGGGCAAGAAGCCCGGGTTCCGCGCCAGCATGGCGACGTTCGTCACGAGCGCGTTTTGGCATGGGTTCATGCCGGGGTATTACATGACGTTTGTGCTGGCGAGCTTCATCCAGAATGTGGCGAAGAGTAAGCCCACCCACCCCGCTCCCCTTACGATCTACTTTGCACACAAGCATCTGCTGACGATGGGCGACAAAACCAGACTCCCGCCGCCTCCTCCGCCCCTTCTTCCTCACCCCGGACGGCACCAAACCCACCCCGTACAAATCCTACTACGACCTCCTCACCTGGCTCGTCACCCAGCTCGCCTTCTCCTTCGTCACCGCCCCCTTCATCCTGCTCACCATCCACGACAGCCTGCACGCCTGGGCGCGCGTCTACTTCTACGCCATCGTCGGCACGCTCGCCTGCTCCGCCTTCCTGGCCTCGCCGGGTAAGAGCTGGCTGCAGGCGAAAGTGAAGGCGCGCTCCTCCAGCAACAACAACACCTCGACGGGGCCGCCGGGGGGTGCGCTGGGGAGGGTCGAGAGTGATAATGGGGATGGGTTGCAGGAGGGGGCTACGCTGGGGGTGCCGAGCGAGCCGGGCGAGGAGTGGGATGAGATGGTCGAGGAGATTATGGTGGAGGTTAAGCGGCGGAGGGGGAGTAAGCCGGGCCCGGAGGGGGTGGAGTTGCGGCGGTTGGTGGAGGATACGTTGCAGCGGACGACTTCTTCGGGGGGGCCGGAGGGGGAGAAGAAGGGGCTGTGAGATTTTTGGATGTGCGCTAGCCGGTTAGACTCTATGATGGATTGATCCGAATTGTACGAGTCAAACGGCTGGGACTGAATGTCGTGACACTCCAAGCCCATATTCAAACTTGGGCGGGCAAACCAGCACGAAAGTCTAGACTTCCCATCTGACCATCTCAGCCGCCAGGCCAAGCTCAAACCCTCGCGAACTGCGCAAACCCTCAAAAGTTCGTCGCGACATTCCAGCTCCGCGGCGACACCGGCGGCGTCTCCACCACACCCTCCCCCTCCCCCACCCCGACCGCAGGACCCGGTTCCGGCTCGCGACCATGATAATACCGCCTCCGACTCGGCCCCGGCCCCTCCCGCACCACCCGCACCACCCTCCTCCTCCTCCTAACCCCCGCCTCACGCGCCTCATCCTGCCCCTCCTCCAACCCCGCCAGCAACACCTCCGCCTCCCGCACGGAATCTTCCCAGCTACTGATCATCCGCATCAGCTCCCCGAACCGCTGCGCCTCGCCGCCCGCGGGCTCGCCGTGAAACGGAAACAGGGCATCCCGACTCGACGGGGCGGAATTGGCGAGGTGGTCGGCCCAGTCCCTCACCCGGCCGAGCTCGTGGAGATCGGCGGCCACATTTGCGAGTTCGGGGTCCGCATGCCGACGATGATGATGATGATGCTGGGTCGCGGCGATGCTTTGCCGGAGGCGCTGGCAGGTGGTGGATAGGGTGTCGAGGCGCTCGTAGACTTTGCAGGCCTTGTACATGCGCTTGGCGCGGTGTTGGTAGCAGGGCGGGCAGACACAGCCCGCATCGTGCGGCGGCGAGCAGGGTTCGCAGGTGCAGTTGTCCTTGTGCGGTGGCGGACCTTTGCGCGTGCCTGGTGGCGCGAGGGCTCTGCGAGACTCGGCCGCGTTGTCGCTCCTGATTTTCTCCCTGGCCGAAGCTGGTGGGCTTTGCGAGACTGGCGTCGTCAAGAGGGACATTCGGTTCGTGATGCCGGCTGCGCCGAGGCGACCGTAATCCATGGAACTAATGGAGCCATTGCGTTGGCGCATGTTAGGCACGGACAAGGTCGGCGCCAGTTCGTGGAGGCGGCTTGGCGATGTGGGCGGGTAGGACTTGGATCTCGCGTACTTCTCCGAGCCGGTGCGCTGGATGCTCAGGGCATTGGAGCCGGCGTCGTCGCTTCGGACGGACACGGTGCCGGCGACGGAGGAAGGTCTGAGGCCTCCTGGACTGGGACCGCCGTCCGAATCCATGGCTGCAGGCCGTCGAGTGTCACCAGGGTGGTGGCCTCTTTCGCTGCGAGTGGAAACGGCCCGATCAGATGCTGCATCGCCCGTGCTACGGAGTGGCCGGTCCACGGGAACGTCATCGAGACTTGCATGTCGCCGCACATCCCTGCCCCCTGTCGAGTGGCCGTCGTATCGCGACGGGAAGCCGTACCCACGTGCGCTCGCGCTCAGCTGGGCTTGCAACGGCCACGCCATGGGCGCCCGTAATGCAGGCACAGACTGCGTATGGACAAGCGGTGGGGATTGAGGGGCATCGTGAAACCGCACACTCTTCTGGTGTGCATACAGCGGCACCGGTGCCCTCCTCATAGCCTGCGTTCTGCCTTTGAGAGCCTGGGTGTCATTCGCGGCATGCTTGTTGGAATCGAGTAGTTTGGACTTGGCGTTGGCCGCTTTGGCAAGAAGTGACGGCTTTTCCTGCTTCTCTGCACTCTGCGCTGGCACTTGTATAATGCCGCCGAATTCTTTCCCTTCCAGAGGTGCAGGCTTGCGTATGTGCTCCGGATACTGCAACGCATTTGGGCCGAACGTAACGCGAGGTCTGGGCATGCGAGGTGAGAGGTGGTGGTATCCCAGACCAGCGGCCTCTTCTCGTGCATAGCTCCTATTGGTCGGCTGATGGAAGCGACTGCGCAGCATGTTGCTAGGAGGTGGCGTGTTGCTCGACATGTTGTAAGCTGTCTATCAGTCTGTGTGTGTTCGGGGTGTACTTTTTCCCGTGTGCGCTTGGGAGCAAAGTGGAAGAGAGTAAGAGTGTGCGAGATGCGACCTACTACCCTTACCAGCCATCGGGGGCACCGTTCGTGTGGTACCGTTGGGTGTGCCCGTGCAAAACCCGGAAAGATCCACTCTATGTTTACCATGCGACAAAGTCACCACTCGCTCGGTACTGTCGCATCGGCGTTAGCAGTATCGGATGACCCGCTTTCGCCGCCAGATCTGGTAGAGTAGCCGTAAAGGGTCCTTTTCAACATAGGTAGGTTCATCTATAGGAAAGCTTCCGGAGTCGTGTCCGCTCCATCGGATACTCCATCGCGTCACCCTGATACTCTCCTCGTCCCGCTCGTCTGGAAGCTGTTATTCGCTAGCGCTGCCGTGAGGTCACGTGATGCTTCAAATGCGGTTCGCTGTGGTGCCGCCGAGGTTGCTGAACGTCCTTGCGCTCCTAGCGCCCCTTGGACACCCGCGATAGGACGCTGTCATATTCGATGTCGTCTGCGTCGTTGGCCTGGATGTCGGCTGCGAGGCCGTTGAGTGCCCGCTTGATCGCATCTTTCGAGGAGGAGTACATCATGCGCGGCTACACCTTTGTCAGCAAGCTGTGGACGTCCAGAATCGTGGACGTATTATACACACGTATTGCGGTGAGTCATCCGGCACCCATGAGATGAAGGTAATCTTGCTCCGCTTGCCCTCGCCACCCTCCGCCTCGTACTCGAAGTCGAACACGGCATACCGGCCGCCGATGCCCTCCTCGCCCCGCTTGTTCTTGCTCTTGGCGCTCAGCAGCTTCTCCCGGAACTTGGAGTAGTCCGGGTCCGTCGACGTCTCCTCCACGACAATCTCCTTCCAGTCGTCGGAGATCTTGTAGATGATCCACTTGGTGGACTTGCCCAGCTTCAGGTCGTTGAAGGCTTGGGTGCATTCGGGCGCGACGGAGACACCGGATGACGCCATGTTTGCGAACGTTTGTGTGCGACTGGATCGAGGTAAAGATGTTGTTCAATGTCGTTCTGGCGCCAGAGAACAACAGCGTCAGCAATGGTTCTCGAGGTTGGAGCAGGCGCGGCTGAGTTTGCGGGCTTGAGTCGCTGGGTGGGAGGGATGGAGCGCTTACTTCTATCAATCCGTGGTTCAGCTGCAGGCAGCCAGTTGAGGTGCGTACGTGTCAAAGGTGATGTTAGGCAGTGGTCTAAGGCTGGTAGGCTCTTGGCGGGCTGGTACTTGGTGTTGGATACTGAAACGCTCAGCCAAATTGGCCAGGTGGGGCAGCTGCCGTGGCGACGAATGCGGTACATGACGACGTCGGTGCCTTAGGCATCAACAATTGAGATCGAACTTCACTTCACGCACATGCTAGAGTTCGCATTCCCGTACACGGTATGGAGACAAGAAGAGAATCTACTGCGAACGATGCCTCATATCATCTGCAATTACAGCATCGGCTTATGCTCATATCCGTTATGGAATCTCGTCCGCCGCATTATTCAGCTATGCATTGTGCACAAGGCATAAACTCGTCCATTCTCTCCACCCACCGTATCTGAATCCGAGGAAGTATATAGTCCTGTGCTTTCCTCTCCATCTACACAAAAGCCACACGGTCCTCTGGAGTCCGCTCCAGCACCAGCTTTCATCTCAATCCCTATTGCTGTGCCCCTTTTACCACTCACGCAAGATCAAACATCATGGCCAAGCTCCTCGTCATTATCGGCGTCACAGGCCTCCAAGGCGGCTCTGTCGCCCGCCTCTACCAGAACCTCTACCAGAAAGAGCCGGGCCGGCGTATCCGCGGCATCACCCGTGACCCAACCAAGCCTTCCAACGCCGCTCTGCGTGAAGCGGGCATTGAGCTGGTAGCCGCCGACCTCGACGACCCTTCATCGTTGGACCGTGCCTTTGAAGGCGCCAACGCCATCTTCGCAGTGACCGATTTCTGGCAGTTCCTGCAGCAACCCGCAACCTTCGCGGAAGCCGAGAAGACCGGCCGCCTTCCCAACCAGGTGGCCATGGACCACGAGATCCAACAGGGTCGGAACATCATCGACATGGCTGCAAAGCACCTTGCTGGCTTGGACCGTCTCGTGCTCTCCACGCTCAGCGACAGCCAGAAATGGAGCAACGGCGAGATCAGGTGGAACCTCCACTTCGATGGGAAAGCCAAGATCACCGACTACCTGAAAACCACGTACCCTGACCTCGCAGCCAAGAGCAGCTACGTGCAGATGGGCAACTACCTCAGCAACTGGCGCATGCTGCCGATCTTCGCGCCCCAGAAGCAAGCCGACGGCTCCTTTATCTTCTACGCCCTTGCGAAGCCCAACGGGAAAGCAATCCCCTATGTGGACCCGCCGAACGATACCGGCTACTTCGTCAAAGCACTCATTGATGCCCCCGCTGGGATTACTCTGTTGGGATACGGCGAGGCGATGCAGGCGGAGGAGCATGTCGCCCTATGGGGCAAGGTGAACGGTGTGCGTGCGCGCTTCGAGCAGCTGACCGCCGAGGTGGCGAGAGAAGCCGGGCTGCCAGAGTTCCTGGTACTGGAAGTCACAGAGAGCGGGATGTACTCGTCGTCTTATGGATGGGATGGCGGTGATCCGGAGGTCAAGCACCCGAAGGATGTTGGCGTGGATGTGGGTAAGCTGACCAAGGTCGAGGACTACTTCCGTAAGGAGGACTGGAGTGGTGTGCTTTAGATGCCGCGCAGCCGTGCGCCCAGTGGATCTAGAGGTCGAAAAGGCGGGAGACTTTCTGTGGGCTGGGTGGTCCGTACAGCTCTATCATGGGACTGGAAACGCTATTTTCCTGGCTCTCGTCCATGATTGTGTGTGTCAGCTTCCGGTTCTTCATACCAGTATGGCCTTTTTCGATCAGGTGGAGAAAAAGCTAGACTTGTCCCAAGGGCTGGAGAAGGACTTCCAGCCCAACACGCAGAATATCATGGTGTTGCAGTCCAGCCGAGCTCGATCCCGGACACCGCCGTGGAGACTGGGGTGCCGGTGTCGCAGGGCAATGCGCTGCTGGCCTGTGGACCCGCCTACCTCGACGAACAGAATGCAGCTGCTGTCAAGATCGCTGCCGCTCAGGTCGAGCATATGTATAGGGAAAGCATCGATCCAGCACTTGTGCCCTCCCCTCTGTGCCTTCACGAAAGCCACAAAGGCCGTGATCCTGGAAGGACCTGGTGGCCACCCATGAGATACGTAGGGCTTGTCGTTATGGTGGGCGAGCTGAAACGCTACCTCGGAGGAATCCGATGGCTGGGCTGCGGTAGCCTTGTTGCCTTGGCGTTTTTGGCAGTGCCGCGAAGACTGGCGAGATTGTTTCTTGGCACCCGCTACCGTCAACGGCTTGGGAGGACACGAGGGCCTTTTGAAAATGCTTACTAGTACTGTACGTCGCCTTGTGCGCCCTCGGTGGCGAGCCATTGAGTGGTGGCTGTGGCGCTACACCTCGAATCCGCATTCCCGGGCAGAAGGCCAAGGAGCCCATGTTATCTGAGGATGCGGTCTGCGTTGGCGTATCAGCCGCGGACGGCGGCGAGTTCGAGATCCATACCATACAGAGTAGAAAACCCGTCAGCTCCAACCTTCTCCGCCAGTCCCGAGCTCGCGGGCTGGAAAGGAGTACGGAGCGTCAGGTCGATGAGTGAAAGATGCAAGGAAGGGTACAGCTCAAAGAGAAGGAGAAAGCCGCAATGATTCGCTTGGCCCCCCCCCAAAAAGAGAGTCGGCCTGAGGAAAGAGCCGATGCCATAGATTGTATCGAGCGCCATGCTGCGTGGCAATGATACATCGCTTGCTTTTTCCCAATCCTGTACCACGCCATGCCATCGTTACCCATTACCAGCCATTTCACGCCCGCCGCACTGCCTTGCACACCTCCAACACCGAGCGTCCAGACACTTCGCAAGCCACGCACGCAGCTCTATCCAAACTAATACAGCACCCGCGTCCGAATCCGGCTCCCCAAATCCTCCAAGCTCTGCCACAACTCCCGAATCTCCGACGTGTTCACATTCGAAATGTCGGCCATCAAGTACGCCACGTCGCCGCGCGAGTCCGTCATCTGCTTGTCCACATTGTGATCGCCCAGAATCTCGTTCACCTTGCGCAGCACGCCGGGCACATTCTTATGGATGTACACCACGCGGACATGGTTCGGCTCCTCCATCGTCAGCGAGCGGAGTGTGACCTCGGGCATGTTGACCGCGGCGGAGGTGATGCCGAAATTGACGTATTTGACGAGCGACTCGGCGACTTCGACGCCGATGGCGGACTGCGCTTCTTCCGTCGAGCCGCCGATGTGCGGGGTCAGAATGATGTTCTTGAGGTCGCGCAGGTCTTGGGTCCAGGTGTTGAGGTCGTTGGTGAAGTGCGCGCCGTTGCCGCCGGGCTCGTTGGGGTAGACGTCCAGCGCCGCGCCGGCCAGCTTGCCGGTTTGCGAGGCGTGGATGAGGGCGGGGATGTCGACGACGCTGCCGCGCGAGGCGTTGATGAGGTAGGAGCCCTTCTTCATCTGCTCGAACTGGTGCGTGGACATCATGTTGGTGGTCTCCGGGATCTCGGGGACGTGCAGCGTGACGAAGTCGGCGAGTTGGAGGAGGTGGTCGAGGGTGGGGACTTGGTTGGAGAGGCCCAGGCCCATGAGGTTCGTGACGTCGTAGTAGATGACCTTCATGCCCATGGCCTCGGCGAGCACGGAGAGCTGGCTGCCGACGTGGCCGTAGCCGACGATGCCGAGCGTTTTGCCGCGCACCTCCCAGCAGCCGGCGGAGACTTTGTTCCAGATGCCGTTGTGCAGCTCGGTGTTGCGGTCGCCGAACTGGCGGGCCAGGGCGATGATCTCGCCGATCATGAGCTCGGCGACGGAGCGGGAGTTGCTGAAGGGCGAGTTGAAGACGCAGATGCCGTTCTCCGCCGCGTACTTGAGGTCGACCTGGTTGGTGCCGATGCAGAAGCAGCCGATGACGATCAGGTTCTTGGCATGCTTGAGCACACTCGCCGTGAGCTGCGTCTTGGAGCGGATGCCGATGACCTGCACATCGCGGATCTTCTCGATGAGCTGATCCTCCGGCAACGAGCTCTTGATCGCCTCGACCTGGTAGCCTTGCTTCCTCAGGATGTCCTGCCCGGTCTTGTTCACATTCTCCAGCAGCAGCACCTTGATGTCCCCGGTGTGGAAGGGCTTCAGCTGCTTGGTCGAGGGGCGTTGGTGGGTGCCGTGGCTGGATGCGAGGCTCTGGAAGCTGGCTTGCGGGCTGCTGCCGAGCTCTTGCGTGCCGAAGGAGGAGTTGGAGAAGGAGTTCGAGACGGTGCGGGCGAGAGCGTCGCCGTGGCCATTACGTTCCGGGATTGCTTGGGCGGGGGTAGGTGTGGACATGGCGACGTTGATCGAGAGGAGTGGAGGGGATGGAGGGCGTATAGAAGGCTTATGTTTCTTGCCTTCGCCTTCGAGTCATCTGGCCCGCCTTCGGCGCCTTGCCAAACAATTTCTCGCCCCGCCATACGCCATCTGCACCGTTCCTGCCGATCGCCGGCGCATGACGCACGTGAACGATCGGGCGGGACCCGAGGCGGAGGGTCCCGATGCCGGCGCTAGTTAGTAGGGCGACGTGGAGACAGCCGGTACCGTAAGGTAGGATTATGTGGACGCCTCGCATCGTGAAAGCACAGATTGGAAGACAGCACCAGAGCTTCCCACTTCACCACCACCCCCCCGGGGATTCTACACCACCGCCTGTAACGCCCACCAACCCGAACAGTCCGCGCACCACCCGAACGGAACGCGCCCTCCAACCCGCAGCGAACAGTGTCGACTCCCTCGAGTGCCTAGCCCGAGTCCTCCACCGCCGCAAGAGCATGCGATAACCCCCCTCACACCCCACCCACCATGGGTCTCTTCCTCCTCGCGCACGCCGCCCTCCGCCACTCCGTCCGCCAAGCCGGCAGCGACTCGGACGCCGACCCCGACGACGCGGAAGCGGGCCAGAAAGAGATATACGCCTCATGGGCCCTGCTCATCCTCATCGTCCTGCTCATCGTCGCCTTCTTCACCAGCTATGTGCTGCAGAGCAAGAAGATCCAGGCGGTGCACGAGACGGTCATATCCATCTTCGCTGGCATGATCATTGGCTTGATACTGCGCTTGACGGCGGTGACGAGCGTGCTGGATGCCGTGAGCTTTGATTACCAGTTCTTCTTCAATCTGCTGCTGCCGCCCATTATCTTGGCGAGTGGGTATGAGTTGCACCAGGTACGTATACCAGAGCTGTCGCGGGTGGACATGAGTGAGAGGACGGCGTGCTAAATATACCACTCCAGGGCAACTTCTTCCGTAACATCGGAACGATCCTGACCTTTGCCTTCGCCGGCACCTTCATATCCGCCATCATCCTCGGCGTCATCCTCTACCTATGGACCCGCATACCACTAGAAGGTCTAGACATCTCCTTCGTAGAAGCCATATCCGTCGGCGCGACCCTCTCCGCCACCGACCCCATTACCATCCTGGCCATCTTTAACACCTACAAAGTCGATCCAAAACTCTACACCGTCATCTTCGGCGAATCGATCCTGAATGACGCAATCGCTATCGTGCTGTTCGAGACAGCGCAGAAGTATCGCGATGGCGCAGCGGCTGGCAAGCTTACGGTTCTCAGCTTGTTCGAGTCCATTGGCATTTTCTTGCTCGTCTTCTTCGGCTCGTTGGTGATCGGTCTGTTGATCGGACTTGCCACAAGTTTGTTACTCAAGTTCACGCACGTCAGACGAGAGCCGAAGATTGAGAGTTGCCTGATCATACTAATCGCCTATGCCTCTTACTTCTTCGCGAACGCAATCCACATGAGCGGTAAGTCTAGCAATCCGTCATGCAGCAGCGTGAAGCTAACGATGATGATCAGGCATCGTCTCGCTCCTATTCTGCGGCATCTGCCTCAAGCACTACGCTTACCACAACATGTCGCGCCGCACCCAGCTAACCACCAAATTCACCTTCTCGCTCATGGCTCAGCTCTCCGAGAACTTCATCTTCATCTACCTAGGACTATCCCTCTTCACTGAGCCAGGTCTGGAGTACAAGCCTCTCTTCATCTTAATCACAGTCATCGGTATCTGTGTTGCGCGATGGTGCGCCGTCTTCCCGCTCAGCTATGCGATCAACTGGTTCATCCGCTACCGAGCGCGGAGGAGAGGCCAGGAAGTCGCCGAGGAGATTCCGCACAATTGGCAGGTCCTGATCTTCTGGGCTGGTCTACGTGGAGCCGTCGGTGTGGCGCTTGCCGCGGGACTGGTTGGACCTAACGGGTTCGCTCTGAGAGCTACCGTGCTTGTGGTGGTGGTGCTGACAGTCATCATCTTCGGCGGCACAACCGCGCGTATGCTCGAGATCCTCCATATCCGCACCGGTGTCGTGGAAGAGATTGACAGCGATGACGAGTTCGACATCGAGCCCGTACGGCTTGCCACAGGCGCCTATGCGCGCAAGAACGGCACGGCTTTCGGCCATACGCCCAAGGCGAGCGTCGCGAATGGCTCTATTGATCTGAGATACGTGAATGGCAATCGCAGTCGAGGCGATAGCTCGTATAGCACGGGCAACATCAACGGCAGTCCGCCCACGCAACCCGAGTACAACCGCCGCAACAGCTCGAAAGCGCGCTTGAGCGGCGTCGACGCGGAGAGCGCGGCGGAACAGGGCTTGCTCGACCCGGAAGACTTCAGCACGATCAATTCCGACGACGAGGAGCTGGATCTTCCGCCAGCGGCGCGACGATCGCCGCAACGAGGGCAAGCATCCCAGCTTGATCCCGACTTGGACCCGAGTGATCCCTATCCAGTCTCGGGCCAGAGGCCGCCGGACGGCGCGCCACCGCAGCCGCCGCCGGGTCTGACGGCGCGAGGGGCATTCAACTCGATCCTGAACGCCACATCCGAGGACGCGGGGAATTTGTTCACGAAGATTGACGAGGGGTTTCTGAAGCCGCATCTGCTGCTCGATCCCGGCGGGAGTTCGAAGGGGCATGGGCCTGGGTCGGGCGGGGGCTCGTGAGCCTGCGGATCCGGTCTTCTGGATGACTTTTGGGGTCTGGCATGCATGGCGCTAGGAGTAGAGATGGAAAGGATGGGGATGGCGGACATGTGAGAACATCACTGCATGATTTGGGATCGTCTGTAGGTTATAAATTTACCGTGCCTAGCAGCAGCGTGCCTACTGCTTTTCCACCCCGCTGTGCTTTGTGAGACCGTATTCCCAGTCACAAAGGCCCCCCCTCATCATCATCTCGTAGGCTCAACATCATGCCCATCCGCACCAATAGCCTTCGCTTGGTCCATGTTCCCCTCCAAGCCCACCAGCTGCTTGGGATCCCCCGGTATCACCATCTCAAACAGCGACTCGGCCGTCACGCGCGCATACTGGTGGTACCCACACCGCGCAATCGGCTGCACCTTGCCCGCATCAATCATCCCGTCCGTCAGCACGCTCTCGTCAATGTGAATCGCTATCACCCGCCCGATCACCACATCCGTCGCGCCCATCGGCGCATTCCCGGGTAATCTAAGCGTGGTGTAATGCTTGCACTCGAATTTAATCGGGCTGCGCTTCACCATCGCCACCTTGACGAGCCGCGCCGCCTCCTTCTCCAACCCCGCACGCTCGAATTCATCGACATCGCCCGCGAACCACTCGGCCGTGGCGTTGACCGCTTCCCGTAAGTCCCAGGTCGCGACGTTCCAGCAGAACTCCCCCGTGGCTTCGGCGTTGACGGTCGAGTCCTTGCGGTGCTCGTTCAGGTCTTGGTTGGCGGAGAACATTACATAGGGGGGGTCGAAGGTGAGGTTGTTGAACTGCGAGTAGGGTGCCAAGTTGTCGATGCCGGATTTGGAGCGCGTGGAGATCCAGCCGATGGGTCTTGGGGTCACACAGGCCTTTGGGTTTGCGGTATTAGCCATTTGCGGTATTCTGAAACGTGCGTCTTGTTTGGCATATGGGCTTACCTTGAAGGGATCCCTAGGCAGGCCGTGAGGCGTCTTGCCGGGTTCGTAGAACACCATTATCTCTCAAAGACTCCGATGTCCGTTACTGGTGGGCAAACTACTGAGGGTGCGTGTCGTGTGCGGCGGGATACTAAATAACAAGAAAGACCGTAATGTGTCGAGTTCGTAAACTTCGTTGTCGAGATGTCGTCTGAGAACCTGTCTAGGCCGCCTTTTGTGGACCGGCCGACGATCCATCCCCCCCTCTCTCCATTGTGGACCGGCGGCTGCTGAGGCGGCACCACATCTTTCGCAAATCTACTGTCACCCGCCGCGTGCTCATGGACATCTCTGCACAATGTACCAGAAAGGACGCGCGGCATTGCATACTATGATTCTGCACCTCAGATTTCGATACCGAATCTCGGTAGAAGACCGGTATCGATTCAGCGATACCTTATTGCGGAGGGTACGTAAGATATCACATCACCTGACCAGACTACAAATGCTTGACGCTGACAGTATGCTTGCCCCCAGCAGACACAACCTTCACCCCTCCGCTACCAACATGGCCATGCGCCTTGCCATTCCACGTCACTGAGCCGTTTCCACCCACAGGCAAAGAAGGCAGAGTAAGCAACCCTGTAGTGCCAGCCGGGACGCTCCAGCTTAGACTGTAGCTCCGCCCACCGTTCGTGACGTTCCAGCTAGCCTGGAATTGACCCAATGAGGTCGTGAAGCCACCCTGCACACTTGTCAAACCGCCGAACTGCGGTGCAAGGCGCCATGTGCTTCCAACCCTGCCCGTGACCTCGAGGCCGAGCACGTAGTTGGTCAGCGCGCTCGTCGGCCCTGAAGACCACCCGTGAGCATGTGAGACGTAGGCAGCATCGTAGTCGTAGCCTCTATAGTTCCGGTATGCAAAGGAACCGTTTGTCAAGTAACCTTCGATGACGGTACTCTCGGTGCCGTTAGGGTTGTTCAAGTACCATCCCCAGGACCTTCTGATCAGCTCGAGTGCCCTCTCGGTCTGACCAATGGTGAAATGGCCCTGTATCTCGAAGCTGGAGATGAAGGGACTGATGTTGTTCGGCAGCTCGGGAGCCTCAGCTCCAATTGGAGTCCAGTTGTCCGTGAGGCGCTCCGAGATAGATTGCGCGGTGCTTGAGGTGTTGCTGACAATTCCGAACAGCAGCGCCATACTGTTGGCATCTTGTGGATGCAACGTAGTGGTGGTGTTGTCCACAAAGGCGCCATAGCTGGCGTCGTAGAGATGAGCTATAATGTTGGGGGCGAGAGTGGCTGCACGGGTCGCGTAGGTCGAAGCCGCACTGCTGTTGCCGGCCCAGGTCGCGAGGTCTGAGCCGGTAAGTAGTGTCCGGTACAGGATCATGTTCGGCTCGGTGCTATTGCCGCCTGTGGCTTGTCGTGCCCAATCGCGGAGGCCGGTAACGTTGAGCAAGCCGAGCGGTTGCAGTACCTTACCATAGATGTACTCCATAGCATACTCGTACTTGGCCCAATTCTGCTCTAAGAAGGCGGTGTCATTGGTGTATAGCAGGTAGTTGTAAGTCCCGATCATGGTCCACCTGAGATTATCACATAACAGTCAGTGTTTTGCATCCGCGGGGGCAAGCATTTCCAAACTTGAGATACTCACATATGGTAGGTGTCGGAGCCTTGTTGTAGCAAAGGCGGGCCTGCTTCCGGAAACGAGCCGTCATTGTTTTGATGGTCGTACATCGTCTGCAGGGCGTTCTTGACGCTCTCCAGGTCGCCGATACTCACAAAGGTCGACGGCACGGCGATACCCATATCGCCAGGCCATACAGCACGGTCGCGCTTGGCCCCATCCACGATGACGGTGGTCCCATTGCTAAGCGTGCCATTGTTGGCCCAACCCACCTTAAGGGCGGGGATTTGGCGTCCAGTGTTGATGGGGACAGCATTGGTCTGCAGAGTGTAGGCTCCGCTATACCAGATCTTGTTCAGCTCCTCGTCATTGGAGTGAAAGTAGCCTTGATATGCACGCAGGTTGGACCATGTAGGCTGGAAGCCGATCGAGAGGTTGACCTCGTCGATGTTCAACGTCGTGGCATTGGTGCCATTCGTCAACAAGAAGAGCGTGAGGTACCTGAATCCACCGCGCAAGTGCGGAAGATCCATGGTGTAGCTGTGATTTCCGGCAGAGGTGAAGTAGTCGTAGATAGCGCCATCATCGCAAGCTTGGTCACCGGTACCCCTTGAGAACCCGCCGCTGGAGGAGTCACTGGCGAGACCGATCCAGTTCTTCGCCTCGGAGAATGCCAAGCCAAGCGCCCCGGCACTTCCTGTTGTTGAATACTGGACCGTGACAATGCCACCGACCTCGATACCGAAGTCGAAGACCAGTGCGCTGGCGTTGCCGACTAGAGTGCTGGGTCCAGGGTAGGAAGAGATAACCAAGGCGGTGTCAAGGGAGAGAATGTTGGCTGGCGACACAGTGCGTGAGGAAGGCGAGTAAATGTTGCTCTCCCAAGGTCCCGGAAAGGCGGTGTCCAGAGGACCGGTGCAATTGGTGTTGAGCCAGCATGACTGCGCGAGGGCGGAAGAGAGAAGGGTAGAAGCAGCGAAGAGAGTACAGAAGCTGGCCATGGCGAGAGCTTGCCAGCAGACTGCCCAAGCGCGAGGTGTGTAGAGATCAGAAGCTGAACTTACAGGCGCCGCAACCACATCATATCTTCGTCGCGACCTCCGCCTTGTGGTGGGCTCGCGGTATACATGGCCGAGCTACAGTTTCTCCATTTTACGGAGAAACATCCCGCACTCGGTTCCTGCATTGCAGATCGGGAGCTTTGAGCGGGGTGCGCAGGAACGCTTCCAGATCAGGGACGTGTAAAGACGCTCTTCTGCCAGGGATGACTGTAGCCGGTGTACTTATGCGCTTGCGTGCTAAGGTATCCTGGCGATTGGGGGAACGTGAGTGTAAGCACTTGTGCATTTCTTTGGCAGTCCTGCTATTTGATTCTTGACAGGTTAAGCGTCGCCCGGAGATAGAGCGACATTGTTGACCCGGACGCGAGTGACGCCCTGGAGATACTGTAGCATCGTCTGCTGCAGCGGACAGACGCGATGAGTCTGAGCTGTAGGTAGGTTGCTATGTGAACGCTTATGAAGAGAGGGGTTGTGGTGAAGGAGCATGGGCTTGAGATGCGGCGAAACGCGGGAAAGCCCCACTTAAGTTTTCCGCCAGGCCTGCACGTGCGTGACAGCCATCGAACTTGGAGAACCTCTTTGTGCATGCAACTTCGGGACCATAACGATCATCTTAATCCATCAACAGCCCATCATATCAAGTCTCACCATGGCGGATGTAGAGACGGCTCCGATAGAGACAGCGTCCGGGCTCAGCTTCGAGGATCTCACGCGACCCGCTGCCGCAGATGGCACGCTCACAACCACCAACACATCCACCGAAATCGCGACGGCCGCAGATGGTACCGTCCAGCGAGTGAAGAAAACCAAGATCATCAAGCGCAAGCGGAGACCTGCGCGTCCTCAGCAGGATCCCGCAACCTTCAAAACCGAGCCGCCACCGCAGACAGGGACGATCTTCAACGTATGGTGAGTACATCTTCACGCGTCAGATATCCCCCGTATATAGCGATGCTAACACTTCAAAGGTACAACAAATGGAGTGGCGGTGACCGAGAAGATGCCATCTCGTCCAAACATCAAGCCAAAGGCCGCTGTAATGTGGCGCTTGACAGCGGATACACGAAAGCAGACAAGGTTCCTGGAAGCTACTTCTGCCTGTTCTTTGCGCGAGGCCTGTGTCCCAAAGGTCAGGACTGCGAGTATCTGCACCGTCTACCGAACAGTAGGTTAGGCAAGGAAGGTGGGCTGGGTGACATCTTCCCATCGAACGTCGACTGCTTCGGGAGGGACAAGTTCAGCGACTACCGAGATGACATGGGAGGTGTCGGATCGTTCATGCGTGTGAACAGAACGTTGTATATTGGCCGTATACACGTCTCCGACGACATCGAAGAGATCGTCGCGAGGCACTTCCAAGAGTGGGGCCAGGTCGAGCGTATCCGGGTCTTGCCAAGCAGAGGCGTGGCGTTCATAACGTATGTGCACCTCGCCAACTCCGAGTTCGCCAAGGAGGCTATGGCGCATCAGTCACTTGACAACAACGAGACGCTCAACGTGCGGTGGGCTACAGTCGACCCAAACCCGGTTGCGCAGAAGCGGGAGGCGAGGATGGTGGAAGAGCAGGCTGCAGAGGCGATCAGGCGCGCGCTACCGGCCAGCTACGTGGCAGAGCTTGAAGGCAGGAGGTACGAGGGCGCTGAGCCGGAGGAGGAGCGCAAGCGGAGGAAGATTGAAGGTAGCTTTGGCCTCAAGGGCTACGACGCGCCAGACGATGTCTGGTATGCGGCGGAGAAGTCGAGACTGGACGCACCGGAGCAGCAGATGATGCTGGAGGCACCTGCTGACGGTGGAGAGGGCGATGAGGATGCTCCATTTCAGTTTGAAGCGAGGCAGGCTATGAAACAGGAACAGGATGGTGGTCTACTGGGTGCCTCAACTTTGGCCGCGTTGCAAGGCTTCAAAGCTGGTCCTGCGAGCAATGCTGCCAACGCGGCAAACAAGCCTGCCGGGCCACTCGTCGGTTACGGCAGCGATAGCGACGAAGACGACTAAACTTGCCAAGCTCGCTCAACTATGTAACTCTGCACCATCCGTAGCCTCTCGGCCACATATCTACGACGGCCGACCGAGCTATATGCGCTCGTTGATGTACATCTCGATGTCATCCAGGCCCTTCTGCGTCTCATCAGTCCCGCCGGGTGGAAAGAACACGAAGCCATGCGGCGCTCCGGGATAAATCTTCAATATGCTCTCCGCACCACTCATAGCCCACTTGGCGCTCATCATCACGCTATCATCGAGCAAGCAATCTAGCGTGCCGCATGTGAAAAGCGCGGATGGTAGCTGGAGGCCGTTAGTCTTCCCCCGTTGTTAGGAGTTGTATACTCGGACGTGCTTACTTTCATCTTCGTCAGATCAGCAAAGAAAGGCGAGATCCACATGTCACGCCTCTGCTCCGGAGTCGTATTGGGAAGGTAGGCTTCAATGTACCTGCAATCGTCAGCCCAATGCCCTTACAAAGTAAGTCAGGTCACTTATGAACTTCTGCATTATTTCGCCGTCCAAGACAAGTGGTAGCTTGAAGGACCAGACTTGCGGCAAGAAGCCTGACATGTCGAAAGCCCCGAAGTTCAATACCAGACCCTTGAACGCAAAGTCTGGTCTGGTGTTGAGGAGATGGAACGCGGTGAGAGCGCTCAAATGCCCGCCCGCCGAGTCGCCGCCCATGAACAGCAGCGGCCCGCCGTAGTCCTTGTTGGCGTTGTCGACGAGATACTCCCCCACATCGAAGCAGTCTTCGTTGCCTGCCGGATACGGGTCCTCGGGTGCTAGGCGGTAGCCGACAGATAGCACGGTGAGGTCGCAGTGGTCGGCTAGGTCCTTGAGCATGGTGTCTTGATAATGCTCGCTCTGCAGCACCCAGCCACCGCCGTGGATATGGTAGAAGACGCCCTTTGCTTTTCCGCTCTCTGGCTGGAAGACTCGACAAGGTATCTCGCGCTCCTTCTGGCGGGAAGGCAGTTTGATGTTCTTGCCGGACTCCAAGACCACAGGTTTCGGTAGCGGCGTTTCACCGTTCCTATCAAAAGGTCAGAACCCATCCCGGATATGGGTTTCATTCTTCGAATTGCTCACCACCGCATCTGCCTGTACTTGGCCGCTCCGACTTCCCACCACCTAGGCCCACCTTCCATAATTTTGATGAGCTTGTCATTGAACTGGTTTGTCTGATCCGTGATCGCGTCGGGCTTGAACTTGGCGACATCCAGCGTAAGGTCTGATATGAGAGGCATGATGGTTGACGAATAGGCTGCTTGTCCCAGTTGAAAGGAAGCTTTTTCGGAATAAGGAGATCAACTAGTCCGAAAGACAACACGATTGATACGACAGTGTTTCTTTAGCCGCTGTCAACACATTCAGGTCTTGTCGGTAAACGTAGACACGTAGACGTCAACTCGTAGAAGTCTCAAGCGGGGCAGGTCATTGAAGTTCTTTCCGAGGTCGGAGATAGCGCAAATAACTGATTAATCACCAATGATGATTGTACATTATAACCTCCTCTCTCTCGAAACAGCCGTTGTAATAGGTTGAGAAGGATACCGCTGTGTTACTGCGCTAGCGCCAACGCCAAAGCCATGCATGAGCAACCATCTCGCCCGGCCCATCACTCCCTCGCAAACCTCAAGAAGTGTCACCATACGCCTTGTTCGGCAGTGTCTCCGCCGTCTCGCTAGCCTGCCGGACCTCTCTTCTAACAATAACTTCAATGCTGTTCGCAGAAGCGTGCGTGGAGAGGGTGGGCGATGGGTGGCCCGTGGACACGTCGGAGCGGACCGTCAACGGCTGACCAGTCAGTGCTACGAGCGTATGACCTTGTGCGGTTGCTTGGGAGGAAGCTGTGTTCGACTTGAAGATGGACGTTACGCGGCTGATCATTGATTGTCGACCAGCTGAGTCTGTTGCCTCCTCCGGGTCGGTAGAAGTCAGGCCTCGTATGCCCCGGGCGAAGACGCTGGACTTCTGCGGCTTTTCTTTCATCAAATGCTGGTCCTCTTTGATCGTCTCCAAAAACGTCATGTTCTTCGGTGACACTGGGGTTGTGAATGAGTCTGACCTAGAGGTAGATGAGCTGGTGTACCAGGAGGAAACCGAGCTCTTGCGCTTGAGGAACATCTTCGCCTTGCTGCCGAATGAGCTGATGGTGCCCGACGTAGAGTTACGCGATGTGTGATCTGTCCTCAAGCTTGGGACGATCTTGCCAAGCCCGATCGCAAGTAGACCGGAGCGATACATGCTCACAGCCTCCTTGCCGAGACCGAAGAAGATGAAGACCACGAGGCCGGAGCTGAGCCAGATCCAGCGGTCGAACAGGACGGCGCCGTTGCTTGGCACCATGATGATCTCGTTCCATTCAGCAGGATTGTGCGTCTCGGACCAGCTGTACGCGCTTCTGTGCATGGACAGGTTGATGTAGAGGACGAAGGCTTGCGTGGGAATGAAGGCGAGGATCCATACCAAGCACAGCACGTACAGGCGCATGAAGCGGGACTTTGTGGTGTTGCTGCTGGCTAAGATCAAAGCGAAGCTGACGCGATAGCGGTAGAGCCGTACGATGATGAGTACTACCAATATCAGTATATGGCATGATGGTTGAAAATGATATGTGAGGCTTACTCGCGAAGTATCCGTCGATGAGTGTCCAGACTACTGGTGGCATGTAGATGAGCAGGATGCTCAGCCAGCTACCGCTGATGGAGGGCACGCAACCTGAGATACCGTAGAGAAAGTAGCGACGGTCCTGTACAATGTAGTGCATGAACATCTGCAGAAATGGGAAGCCGATGCACCAGGTCAGGTCGATGGAGTAGTCTCTCCACCTCTGTGCTTTACTCTTGATCAGGGTCGCCCTGTCGGTATTCATGGCGTTCGCCAGTGCTCTAAGCACACAGCCGAGCGTGGCTGGTGCTGCGACACCCCAGGCAACCTGTAGCTTGACTTCCACGTCGCAGAGTCCTGAGCCATTGTACCAGCTACTGAGGTTGTCGGCTGGCCAAAGAACGGCGTTGACGAAAGTCTGTAGATTCATGATGATGGTCCAGGCGACAAGCAGAGTTGCGCCAAGGTTACGGTTTCGGTAATGCCAGCACATCGGAGGGATGATCAGCAGCACTGTAAGCAAACTGAAGGTGGCGAGGAGGATCGATGAGGAGTAGACCGGTGCTGCCGAGGACATCGCAGAGGCTGCAATATCTACCGAGCGGGCGACGAGGCTGGCTATGGGTGCCATGTCGGTTGGTGTGCCGCTTTCACGAAGGAGCTGTGATCGATGTCGGCTCTGCTGTCGCTCTTGGGCTATTCTGTCCTTCTTTGCTCGAAGTGTTCGATGACTGGTTCGCTGATATCCAGAGTCTGCTCATGTAAGAAAAGGAAGGCAAGCGCTGCAAACACAAGAAGAGTGAGGATGTAAGAGCGAACAGCAGGTGTACAAGACCTCAGGCTGATCAATAGCAGTATTGCCAGCAGTGCTGCATCAACAAGCGTGACGATCAATAAGACCGTGTCTTCAATAAGCATGGAAGTGAACATGGTATAAGAGACAGAGCCAACCTTGAGAGGTGTGAGAATGCGACGGCATAGCCATACTGGTTACATGCGGCGCTGCCACTGCCATGTGAAGTCTTTGAGGACGGACGCGGCGTTGGTTTCGGGCGCTGAAGCTTCATTGACGCTTTCGTATGTCAATAAGAAAAGTGCGCTTCTTCAATAGATCCACCTGAAACGTGCATCGGCGACACGTTGAATTAAGCCGTACCAAATCACCACACGGCAGAACGGTCCTCAGTAGATGTCTGGCGGCGAGAGGCACAGATTTGGAGGGTGTTGCCAAGGGAGGCGAAAGAGAAGGAACAGGACGGGAACGTAGGTATGTACGCCCAAGCATCGGCCGGCTTCGGAGTTCGGAGGTGCGGGTGCTTGTCACGTGGTGTAACTCTTGGCGATTCCTTCGGAGTCCTCTACGCCATGAATACTAGACGCTTGATAACATAGCGGTATCTTCTGAATTGCCTCTATACTCAATGTACCCTGATGTGACACGCCGACGCCCCAACGACATTGACCATAGGCTTCATTGCGCTACTCTTGATACTTCGCAGCGAAGTGTTTCTTGAGCGCTCAGCCTTGAACGCTCTAATGCCCGCTTGCTTTAATTCCGGTACATGCTAGTCCGTCCCAAAGTCTCGAGCCTGAAACCCATGCCCACCATTGCGCGCTCGTCCAAGACGCCTCGTCCGTCAAAGACCCACCTAGGTTCTCTGACGATCTTGGAGATGTCCGACCAGACCAGCGGTGTCGTGATGTCCTTGTTGACAAGCACACCGGAGGAATGGATGGACTCGCATTCCGCGCAATCGACTGGGCACGTGGGCTCTGGTATGAGTCTGCTGGCAAGCTCAGCAAGGAGAGATGTGGGTGGTACTGATGGTTTCGAAGGTTTGTTGATAGCCAGCTGCTCCATATGAAGATTGACGTGCAAGATGTCGTTGGGTGTGGTGCCGGTGGTGCCGTCGTAGGTCTCTGGCATGGCGACGGGCTTCGAAAGAGCGGCTATAGGCTTGGTGTTCTTGAACATGTCCCAGTCGGTTAGGACGAGTACGGCGTTACTGTCTGTGCATGCCACGTAGGGGTCCGAAACGATCTCAATCGGTCCATCAGGCATACACGCTGCGTATTCCGCCTCCAGTACGGTCAGCTCGCGCTTGATGTCCGAGACGCTGCAGAGCGGGTCATATATGGAGATCCTGCGTGGGCCTTCTTCGAGCAGGATCCGGAGCACGTCAAGTGCAGGCGATTCCCGTGCATCGCCAGTGTTCTTCTTGAAGGCATAGCCCAGGATCGTGATCTTCTTGCCACGGAGGCTGTTATTCAATGTGGCAATCACATGGCGTGCGAATCTATCCCGCTGAAAGTCATTCATAGTCAGCACTTGCTGCCAGTAGGCAGCTACCTCTGGTAGGCCGATAGACTCGGAGAGGTAGGTCAAGCTCGCGATGTCCTTCCGGAAGCAACTGCCGCCAAAACCGAGTCCGGCCTTCAGGAACTGCGGTCCGATCCTAGGATCCATACCAACGGACTTCGCGATCTCGCTAACATCAGCACCAGTGCGCTCACAGATGGCGGAGATCGAGTTGATGCTGCTGATTCGCTGAGCGAGCATAGCATTCGCTGCTAGCTTACAAAGCTCAGAAGACCAGATGTTGATAGGCGCAATCCTCGAACGCGGCACCCAAGTAGCGTACAAGTTTGCGAGAGCGGCTGCTGCACGGTGACCAGAGATGGTAGACTCGCAGCCAATGACCACACGATCAGGGTGCATGAGATCTCTTACTGCCGTCCCTTCTGATAGGAACTCGGGATTCGATAGGATGGGGAAGACGACGCCTGGACGATGCGCTTCCATCTAATGCACGTGTTAGCGACTCTCACATGAGATAACATCCTGCCTCGAGCAATACATACGATGTCTTTTATCAATTGTCCGGTTTTGCACGGAACCGTGCTCTTCTCCACAAGGATGGTGCCGGCCTTCGCATGGATTGCAATATCTCGGCAAGCGCCCTCGAACGCAGCCATATCGGTGGCGCGCCCTGATCCAACACCGCGCAGCTTCGTGGGTGTATTGACGCTGATCAAGCACATGTCCGCCTGTCCAATCGTCTCTACGCAGGCAGTCGAGAAGAAGAGGTTGGGCATGCGCGCCGACTCGACCACAGTGCCAATGATACGCGACGCTCCATCCATTGCGCCTGCTTCTGCCTGGTCGCTACTTGCTCTTCTCCCCTCTGAGCTGCCATCTCTGGCCAGCCGCACGACGTCGACCAGACCAGGCTCATGAATGGGGAGATGCCGCCCATTCCATGCGTCGATGCGCTTCTGGTCACGGTCGACGACGGTGACTCGCACATGAGGGTTGTGCAGAGCGATAACAGCTGCTGTGGGTCCACCTGTGCGCGTATAAGTTAGCCACGTTAAGGAGATCGTCGTGCACCAAGCCGCATGACCTACCAACGTAGCCGGCGCCGATGCAACAAATGTTGCGGATAGGTACATTGGCCGCGGTTTCAGGATCCATGATGTTCGGCAGCGTAGCATTGAGCTGAGATGGCTGTGGCGTGCCGGCACGCTGCGGCAGAGCGACTGTGTCCATGGTATCTGGTAAAGAGTATGTCTGCCCATAAAAATAGGGCGACTTGTCGAGAGGCGTTTCGGGCCCGGCGGAGTTGGAGTTCGAGTCGACGACACTACCGTCAGATCTGTCCAGTAAAGGGGTACCATCGACGGTGGCGGCCATGAAGGAGTTCATGCCGTCAAGTACAGGCAAAGGCCAAGCGGACATCAATGTGATCGGTGAACGCGTGTACTCAATCTGGCAGTGGAAATGTCGTGGCAGGGGCACGCGCAGTAGGCACGCGAAGAGGAAGGCGGCAGTGTAACGATACAATGCGAGAATGGCGCAATCGCGAGGGCACGATAGGAGATATGCGGCTGACGATACATTACCATATTGGCAGCCGACGTGCGCACGAGTCGCATGCGGCGACCCTTTGACGTCGTGCTTTTCTTCGTTGGGTTGGGCAACTTCGAAGGTGGGTGTTGGGAGGCATGTGTGAACTGTGAATGTGATGTTGGAGTGGCAGGTTCGCAGGGGAAGTCACAGCCAATCAGGCTTCAGCAGCGGGTGAACGTGCGTTTCGTCTGGACACGGAATGGACGAGCATGGCAACGTGCACTCAGCGAGCAACGTCAGGTGTCCCGAATGATGACCGTCGTCGTCGCGAACATGAGCAGTGTCATAGTAGGCTGCCCGCAGATGAGCCTGTCACCTCATGTCGTCCATTCACCAGCATTGATAAGCCTCGCCGTCGTCCAAAGCTTACTGCAACCCCAACTTTGGTTGCGTTCACCGGCCGTTCGTCAGCCTGCCGATACAAGTACCCAGCACAGTCGGAAGCTCTTTTGCATGGCAAGCTTCTCATCGCCTACACTTACAGACTACAATGGTTGTCGAGATTGCGAGGATGATATAGGATAGATCAAGTTCAGGTCCGTCTGCAGGCCCACCTGCTGATGCAACGATACTCGCTATTGCGCCATCCGACTTACCGCGACTAGCTCGGACCCGAACGCATAAAGCCGAGATGGAGGCTTCATCTGGTCAACCTCAAGCACATCCTCATCAATCTGCGCCGGGGCTCCCCAAACCCAACTTTCCAGAATCGCTCATAGGCGCGAAAGTCTTGCTTGCCACCGAATCCTTAGGCCCTATCAACGGTGTCAGCAGGACTACGCAGAGTTTGGTGGATTATCTCAGGAGCAATGGCGTGAATGTCGCAACCTGCGCGCCATGTTATGTCGGCCAACCTATCAACACAACAGAGGCGAAACCAGAGAGGCAGCCCATCATCAACCCAGAGTTCTTGCGCCATGTGGAGGCGAAATCTTCGGCTTTGGCTTCGCGGGCCATCGGGGGATCATGGCAGTTCCACGACGCAAACCGGAGTGATGTAGCCAGCCGGGAGCTGCTGCTTCAGGTGCCATCGCCGACGAAGAATCCTCCTTTGATCAAACGCAACAGAAGCGGCGATGTCCAAAAATGGTCCGAGGTGGCGCATCTCAGCCACGGTAACCCAGACTTCCGTCTGCAGGGCTACCCTCTGCCGTACAACCCGGATCTGACAGTGGCCTACCCATTTCGACTCGGCGTTGTGTACGAGAAAACATTTGTTCCGGACATCATCTACCTTGCAAGTCCAGCCTCAGTCGGCTTTCAGTTCCTGGTGCAGCTAAGGCAGCTCGATCGACCGCCACCCGTATTCCTTAACTTCCAAACCGACTTGTCAGCATATGCTGAAATTCTCTTCCCGCGTCCGATCGACCGGTATGGGGTCAAGATGCTCCAGATCGTCCAGGGGTACCTCTTCAGGGCGCCATCTGTGCGCACGATCTTCTACCCATCTGCATATGTACGCAAGTACATGGAGAAGGCGGGTGCACCATCCCAGAAGATGCAGCAACTCGGTCGTGGCGTGGACACTGAGCTCTTCAACCCCGGTCATAGGATTGAGGGCTACCGGAAGCGCAACGGCGACAAACTTGCAGCGAAGAACGAAATCATCTTTGCCTGCATCTGTCGTGTAGCGCCTGAGAAGGGATTCGAGTTCCTCGCCAAAGCTGCGGAGAAGCTGAGGAATACTGGACTCAAGTTCAAACTGCTCATAGTGGGTGACAACAAGAACCCTGCTGTTGTTCGGGAGGTCAAGGATTACTTCCACGGTCTCCAGGACCAGGTACATTTCACTGGCATGCTGCGTGGTACGGCGCTTGCTGAGGCTTACGCTTCGGCTGATGTCTTCCTCCATTGCTCCATCACCGAAACATTCGGGCTGGTAGTGCTCGAGTCCATGGCTTCGGGTGTGCCTGTCATCGCTCGCGACGAAGGTGGACCTTCAGAGACAGTCAAGCATGGCAAGTCCGGCTACCTGGTGCCGCCGCACGATCTCGAGGCCTTTGTCAAATATGCCTACCGGCTGGGGACCGACGCGGACTTGCGACAAACTATGGCGTACAATGCGCGCGCGCAGGCGCTCGACACGACCTGGGACAAGATCAACAACGCCGTAGCAGTAGAACTGGCCAATACGCTCGCGCAGCACCCAGCTAAGTCGAATGCGCAAAAGAAACAGGAAGGCTATTACGGCACCTGGTCGAACATGGCTGGCGTCTACTTTGCGGTCGGCATCGTGTGGATCTTCTGGTTCATTGCGGTGGTCCCACTATTTCTCTGCGGTTGGGCGCATGGGCTCTTCAAGAGGAAATGAGGGTTTGATCGAGACGCTGAAGCGTCTTAGCAATATAGCATTCACGATCTAACGGCAGCGGCAAGGTTGGGGGTTCGGCCGGCGACTAGATACGGAGTGGAATAGACTGGATACCCATTTATCGCGGCAGGAGCAAACCATGCTTGAGAAGCATCACATACTATCGCCCCATAGAAGGCCAGAAAACGCAGCAATCTAGCACGAGTCCGAAAATGTATGGGAGATGGCGTTCATCCGACGACCGCTTTGTTCACGTGAGGGTAAAGGGCAATCCTCGACATTCACCTGACCTCCGCTGTTGGGGTGAAGTCAAAAGTGTTTTCAAGCGTTCACGCAACATCGGTCTCCAAACACATCGGTCAACTTCTGCCTGCCCATCCTGTGCTTTTGACCATGACTTCGACGCTTGTGTCTCCAAATGCTACTGTGAAGTCCAGTCAGACCTCAGCGCGCTCGCAACGAAGTAGCAGCTTGCTGGGTCATTGTACGGTGATCACACGACGACAACAACGACCACAGCAAACCGCCCAGCACCAGCTACAATATGTCGGTAGACGACTGGTCCCACAGTGGTCCGCTACCGACTACCATCTCCCACCATAACATTGGGGACGGCTATACAAACCGACCACAAGCAGTCTTCAGCTGCTATATATGCCAAACCTCCTTCACCAGCAGCGACGGTGTACTGACCCACGTCCACGGAGCCCACGACCACCCTCTATCGCTGCAATGTGCTTGCAGCTGGTGCGGAGCCTGGTTTGCAACAGCAGGTCCACAAGCCAATGCGACACAAGCAACACAACAGCAGGCCAACGGCGACGTCTTTGCGCAACCACTTCCGACTATCACGAACACTCAGCAGATTGGCCGCGCCCAAGGCTACACTCAAGCACTGCACGATCAGTCTGCTCGCACTGGTGGCACCCCAGCGCAGCAGCCTAGGCTTGACCTCCTCGCGCAAGATGCGACTCTCCGCGAAAACAACCTGCCCGATTATATGGGCAAGCTCGAGCCGGGAACGTTCATCCAGGCTGATCGCGGGTGGACACACACTGCCCGGTCCAAGAAGCAGGGCGTCATGCGTGATCAGAGAGGCAACATCCTGATCAGTGAGAGTACCGGCAACGAGATGAAGTACATCCCACTCTTGCCTGCTACCATCCCAAGAAACGTCGAGGCCTGGCATCTGAACTACTGGATGCGCAAAGCAGCCGAGACCGGTGTGTATCTAAGCTACGAAGATGTAGCTGACCGCATGCCCGGCGTTGTCTCCGTTGGGAACGCTGGCACAAACAGCAACACGCTCTCTATGAGGGTGCAGCGCTACATCGAGGGCATTGGGCAGCTATCCATTGTCGAGAAGAAACAAGGCGGTCTGCCAGCTCATCAGTCTATGGAGACGATCGAGCAGCTGTACATCATACAGGGCAAGCTCAACACCTGGTGGCTGCCCAACAGCCTGACGAACCGCGGACCGTGGATCGTCGTGCAACCAAAGACACATGCCGGCTATGACAGCCAACTGATCCACACCCCTCACAGCAGCAGCTCTGTGATCGAGCAGGCGTACGGTCTAAGCGATCGTATCAAACGGACGTCGGACGGCATGGTCTTCCTCGATATCACGGCGCAGGAAGCTGGACTGCAGGCGAACGCACAAGGCCGCAAGGAAATCAGGAAGACCAAGTCGGCAAACGAGTGGGACGAAGAATTCGACATCTGGCGCACTGGTCGCCCACAGCCGGTGCCGACCGTGCTGCCGTTGCCGACCGTGCTGCAAATCTCCGCCGCTCTCGAGAATGCCACGACTGAGGACGAAGTATTGGCGATTATGTCCGGCGAGGAGGACACCATCACGGCTCTACAAGCAATGTCAGCGATCAAGCTTGGGGGTGGCAGGTCACTGTGGTCTCGGATGACCGAGGAGAAGGTTGCTTCACTGATGGTGACTGCGAGATTGAACGATAGAGGTGGCGGGGGTGTGGAGTGGGCTGAGTGGATCAGCAACGACTTGAGCGGTATCCCGAGTCCGCCGGTAACACCGGACCGACTGGCTGGACTCCAACCCGGTGGCCTTCGGTTTAGGCAGAGGCTTGACCACGCACTCGATGCCGATGATGCCGTTCTTATGCAGTGTCTACTCACGGAGATCAGCAGAAGCAACGGGCAGTGAACAGGAAACGCGGTGGCAAGGAAAGTGGATAAGGGTTTGGTGATAGCGGAAGAGTATGGAGGCATCATTACAACGTTAATTGTACCGAGGTTTGGGCAGCGGTGCGCACAGTGTGATGGCAAGAATGCAGAAGCGGCGAGTATACGTAGACGATGCATTCTGATTGGGCCTTCGAAGGCTTAGCAGATGCTATGAATATAGAACCGAGCTACCTGTTTGTTCCTACCGTTCTTCGTTTGTACTTACGTGTGGTCAAAAAGCTCACTACTGCACATGCCAAAGCGCTTTTATGTACTCGACGGGTAAGCGGATATGTACATCACACCACAAGTTTGTGGAAACACGCACAGCTTACACAGGCCTCTCAACCTTCCGCGCACGCCCACTCCACACCTCCACAGCATTTGCGAACATATCCCTAGCACGAACCTTACTCTTCAGCCTCGCACACAGCAGAAATGCACCGCTGAGCTTGCGGTGCAAGCTATACGTCTCCTCGGGCGGTGGGGCCATCCTCTCCCTCAGCATGAGGCCAATATTCGCTCGCACCCTGTCGGTAATCGTCTGGTCCTCAAAGTCATACACCTCCGGCGCGGTGCCAACGAAAGGCTCCGCGAGCGTCATGATCGAATCCACGTGCGCTTTGAGCATCTCCTTGCTCTCTTGCCCGGTCAGATAGCCAAGCTCGATGGAACGGTCCCGGCACGAGTCTCTGTCTCCCTTCGATGCTGCGATGAGTAACGAAACATAGGGCTCGACGAACTCGTCGGCAAAATCTCTGCTTGCGCCGAAGTCGAGGAGCTCTAGCTTCTGCGTTTGGCGGTTGTAGAGGAAGTTTGTCCAGTTGGGATCGGTCTGCATGAAGCGGAACTCCATCAGCTCGCGCAGACATAAGCGCAGGATTTGTGTGCCGACCCAGTCACGATCAGCTTGTGTGAGGTTTTTGATCTTCGTGACAGCAGTTCCAGTCATGAACTCGGCAGTCAACACCCCTGGCCCGGACGCTTCACTGAAGACTTCAGGCACGGCAAAGACGTCGACCTCGTCTCCAAGAAGCTCTCGGAAGCGTATACAAGCCGTGGCCTCTCGCTCATAGTCGCACTCCCAGCCCAACTCCGTCCGAGCATTGGCGATGGTCTTGTCAAGGAACAAGCCTGGTGGCAATAGTCGGCTGGCTGTCAAGAGCAGTGAAAGATTGTTGAGGTCGGAGTCAATGCTACTGCTGACGCCCGGATATTGCACTTTAACAGCGACATCCTTGCCATTCGAGGCAAGCGTGGCTTTGTGGACTTGTCCAATCGAGGCAGCAGCGAACGGCTTTTCTTCAAAAGTCGAGAACAGGTCGCGCCAGTCTTGGCCCAGGTTCTGCACCATGACCTGGTTGCGCTGCGAAGGCGGCATATAGTCGGCATTGTCTTGAACTCGCTGTAAGATAGTGTTGATCGTCGGTGGCAGTACCTTTGAGTCTGGGGGCCGTTAGCTCGATCTCATGTTGGGTGACAAGTCTTTGAGTACACATTGATGCTCGCGTTACTACTCGTAACGTCCGCAGACTGTGAACATACCCTGGAAACTGATCATCTGCCCCAACTTGAGAGCCGCACCGCGCATTCTGCTCAGCTTAGCAACAAGACGTTCGATATTGCCCTCACTGAGCATCAAGCTGCCTGTGCTGGCGCCTCCTCCGAGTCGGCGGAAGCTCTCGCCCACGGCCCCGAATGCCATGCTTGTCGCAAGACCGCCGTACTGCCAGAGTCGACCAAAGCGGGAAGAGGGTACGCGCGACTCACGCATCTCGTAAGCACCTGCTGCTGGTTTCTCTGCCATAGCATCGGCTGCACGGTCGGACTGCGACTGTGAGAGGGCTGTTAGCGCATCAGCACCGCAGTGACGTGACTGCTTTGGTGTAAGATGTGCGTACCTCGGCCTCTTGACCTATGGAAGCGGCAAGACTCTGGATCTCCACATCGGCAGCGCTTTGTGGTGCCTTTGCAGTGTCGGAAGTCACTTGAGCGGTTGGCACGGCCTGCCGCTTCTGCCACTGCTCTTGCGCAGCTACCATTTCCGGCAAAGGCTGCGGTGGCAGTTTCTGCCTTCCGGCATACGGATTCTTGACGTCCGGCCCTGTCTTGTTAAGCATGCGCGACACCCTGGGACTGGTGAATATATCCGTATTGACGCTTTCGACTGTGCTCTCGCCTGGTTGTCCGTCCTGTGGCGATGGGTAGACATCCTGGTTCAGCGCTTCTTTTGCAGTAGCACCTGCACCAGTGGCTGCATCCTCCGAGTGCTTGGGTATCTTCGATCGAGGCAAAGACGACAGTTCCGGCGAAGAGGAGTCTGATCGCTCGCTGAACGTGTCTCGGCCACCAAATCTTTCCGCTGACGGCTGGGTATCTGCTGTAGAAGCTGGGATTTGTCTCTCTGCCTGACGTTGCAGTTCACGCTTCCGTAGAGAGGACAGCGTACCGTCGTCATGCTCTTGAGCCACACCCATAGCCTGAGCTTGTGTCGTCCCCACCGTCTGTTTTACGATCTCTGACCGCTGTTTGGCCTCTTCTGCCAGTTTGCCGGCCATGGCTTCTGCATTGGCTGTCGCTTCCCCTGTAGCCTCTGTGAACCCGTCATCTTTCTGACCTTCGTACGTTCGCCCATCTTGCCGTTGTTGCTGCTCTTGCCATTGCGGCCCTGAATCACTGAATCGCTTCGCAAGTTCCACCGCCGCAGCCGCCGTCACCGTGACCCGGTCAGTCTGGTTCTTGACTGCTTTCGCAAGCGTCGAAGTCTTGCTATAGACGTCCCATTGCTGCTGGCGCAGCACAAAGTGCTGCTTCGCGATGGACGTGCCAGCATTGAAGAACTTCGCGGCGTCGAGCAACCGCTTGCCGGCCATAGACTACCTGCTCAATAGTGGCTCTACCTTCTTGAGGTCATGATATACACATCGTCCGCAACTAGATATATCACAATGACCGTCGACATGCTTCCCAATGGGGAAGCAGCCCGCATATCACCATGCTTACTTTCAGCCTCAGGCTTCAGGTACGTACGGTACAAACCACGCCTTTGACGCTTGCGCAGGAACGAATGTGAGCACCTCCGTCATCCCATTAATCATCAAATATTGTCCATCTTCCTCGGATCTCTCATATTCTCGTCGCAATACGTCCCCAGGATGTGCTAGCATTGGTAGCATCTGAAGTCCTACCTGTCAAAGACCGCGTTTATCCACGAACGAGAAACGGCGAGATAAAACTACCGCGAGGCTCGAACGGTATTTTACTCACCAACCGTTGAGCTCCCCCCCTTGGACACGCGTTCCATGAAGGTTGTAGGCGTGGAGGAACGTCATAACAGCAGGTGTAGGACAGTAGGACGACGTGCCTACCCCGTGACAATGGCGCCTTCTCCAAGCTTATGGCGTCGGATTGCGCAATGTCGCACCTTGGCTGGACGCGACAGATGAGCTCATGCAATTGACCAGCAGCCAAAACGCCAAGTCTAGCCTTTCCTATCCACTTCAATCATCTGTACCTATACGCACTAGACTTCCACTGCTCTTTCCTCTTTACTCATTCCGTCTTGAGGCTACTTGAACAACCTCCCCGAGGCCAGATCAACAGCACAACACCCGATGGCTGTGTCAGTAGCACGACTGCCAGCGCATCTGGCGGCAGAGGATGGTGTGCTCGGACTGAGAGCTGTGAAGGCAGCGTCAGTGACGACCATCGAGCTGCCGTTGCAACTCGAGGAAGTCAACGGCCGTCAGCAATCGCAGATTACTACAGCCCATAAAGAAACCGCCACCAAGCTCGACCTTCAAGCTACGCACATCGTAAGCTCACCCTACACCGACTTCGCCAATCAGTTGGACCTCCGCACCCTAGACCAGCAGACCCGACTCTTCGCCTTTGCACTGACGTTTCTCGGCCCCCTTTGCACCGATTACGCAACCGCACCATATATGGCTTCCTTCAATTGGCCAGCCGTCTTCTACCATCTGCGGGCTTTGTGCGCACAAGCCAGCATACAATGGGAACGGCAAGAGTTCTATCTCGTCATCTTCCGGTCTCAGCTGCGGCAAGGCGTAGACCGTGATCGGCTCGGCCAGCTGGACAAGGAGTCACATCGAGAAGCTTGCGAGAGCGGCGGACTGCTCAAGTACTGGTTCGGCAGTTGTGATGGCGACATGAGGAACCTGGCGACGTGTGAGTCCATTCGTATCGCCTACCGGACTACTGATGCTAACTCTTCCCATAGGTATTTGGCGTAATCGAGAGGATGCTGCAGCAGGCGGCCGAGGACCGTGGCACAAGAAAGCTCGGAATGCAGCTAGAGAGATGTATGAGAGCATCTTCTTCTATACGCATAAGCTGGTGGTCGAAGCTGGCGCGACGGAGTGGCGATTAGAGGAGTATGTCGAATAGCAACTGCAATTGTGGTGCTTCGTTGTTTCAGCGGGAATTGTGACCACACGTCCGCTACAGGCACCGAAACATCGATAGTCAGCGGTTTTGGTTTTATGACATTCGTGATGCTCGTATCCGATAGCACTTATAGCCGTGTAGTTTTGATGGCGGCCGAGAGTGCCCTGAACCGAAGACTGGTTCACTCTGCGAAACAGACCGTGAGAAACAGCCTTTGCTCTGTGAAACCTCACAGCACTGCCTTGCCGGCCAGACAATAAGTAGCGATGGAGTCGAGACCGTGTACCTTGCTGCCTCGAACGGGAGGTCGACGAGTACAGTGCTGGAAGCTGGCGAGCCCTTTACTATCGATATATCACAATGAACCACTAACAACACATACTCTCGTAGCCTTCAGCCCGGATCATCCCTTTTCAGAAACACTTCCAAGACCGCAACCTTCCTTTTCTCCTGCAAGGCCCGGTTCTTCTCACCCGAGCCTGCTGGCGCCCTAATGACCGCATTCGCGAACATACTTGCCATCGCGTTCCCAGCTTCCTCCTTCCTCATCGGCGTGGCGGGCAGCGCTCTTCCCAGCTGCGCCATCCGCTTCAACGCACCGCCGCCCGACCGCCGACTAGGACTCCGAGGCAGCTGCGCCTCTTCCGGCCTCTGCGATCCCGCGATGTCCTGCGATATGCGCTCAAGCATCGACGTGATGAGGATGAAGGAGATGTTATGGCTCGGTGCCTGTGACAAGATCTCTTGTATGGCTGTCCGCTGATCGTCGGTGGAAGGCTTGCTCTTGGCCTTCTCGCTCTCCGCCACGTAAGCCTCGATGTTCGTCCATAGGTCTTCAGTGATGATGCCATCAGGCATACTCCGCAAGAAGAGCATGAGTAGGCTCGCAAGCACGTACAGGCGCTGCGTCTTAGGCAGATCCTCTGGCAAGCTAGCCTCTAGCGGCTGATCTGAGTCTAGCGCATTGCAGGCGTCATCTAACGCATCCTGGCAATGCGACGCCGTTCGCTCAGTCCAACACTCTTCATCGAACGGCCAGGCTGGCCTCTCCACCCAAGGCGCAGGCACGAGATCCCTTGGCGCAGCAGCAGCATCAGCATCGTCTGCAGTCGCCGGGTGCGTCATCTCCCACTCCGCAACAACACGCGTGCTCAGCTCTTCCACTGCCTCCGTCAGCCGAAATAACTCGCGGGGCGTGGACCAACGTACAGGAGATTCCTCCACCGACCCCGAATCCGAACCTGAAAGGTCACGTTTGCTCTTGCTGCTATCCGGCCGCTGGCGCTGAAGCTTCCGAATACCGCCTTCCGGGATGCGTGTCAGCTTATTGATAGAGCGCCCGAGACTGCTGTCCTGCCAGTGGCCGCGGATGGGGATGAAGTGGTCCCGGCCGCCTTCGACGCGCAGGACGAGGATGTCGTCCAGCTCTTGCAAGCCCTCGTTGAGCTCGTGCACAGTCTTCATATCCAAGATCCGGAGCTCGAGCTCGACGGTGCACGTCTCGCCAGGCTCCAATGTAATCGCGTTCGTGCCTTTGCTCGAGCTTGACACAGATGCACCGTTGATTTTGAGATCGACCCACTTCGGCGCAACACCGTTTGCCTGGTTGACAGCCACCGGCCGCTCGATGAAGGTGCAGCTTGCCGGTACACGACCCGTATTCGCAATGGTCAGCGTCCGGTGTTTACCCTGCGCGAAACGCACATCACCCAGCCATACGCCTTCGAAGTTGGCCGGGTCGTCGTCAGACTTGTCAGTGTCGCCTTCGCCATGCTTATCGACAACCACGGTCACGTTCGGCCTGCCCTCGTTCTCCGCCTTGTCCAGCTCCTTCGCCACTTCAGCATGCACCTTCGCTTTGAGCTCCGGCACAACCGCGTCGTACTTCAGCAGAAACACAGCATCTAGCGGCTTGTGATCGCTGGACAACACACGCTGATGCGCGGTATAGTACTCAAGCTGGATCTCGTCCTCAAAGCCCTCCTTGGTTACTACCACTCCTTCTGCATGATCATGTTCATCGTAGTCATCGTCCGCATCCGCGGCGTCCATCTCCGGGTCGTAATCGTACAGTATCTGCTCGTCGTTACCAGCCTGATCAGTCCCATTCGCTTTCATTTCCTCGTCCTTCATCCGCGCATTTTCTTCTTCCTTGAGTTTGGCATCATAAGCTAGCCTATCCCGCCGCGTGCGGTACAATATGCGATCGCACCAACTGGGCGCGCGCTTCTTCTCGCTCGAGTCGAAGACGCCTACACTACCAGCGTCGTATTTGTATGTCGGCAAGAACGTGATTGGGCCTTCTTGCCAGCCGTCATGGAAAGCCTTGCGGAGTTTCATCTGCTGGTGTAGCTCATCGTGCGGCAGAAGTGATGACAGCGTGGTCTGTAGCGACGTCGGATCGTCGCTTGCTGCAATCTCATCGATCATTGTGGGCGCAATGCTTTGAGTGCTGTCTGTGCTTCCTCCTGTGCCGGTGCTCAATCTTGCACCTCCGATGGATGCCGGCGGCGAAGTTAGTGTGCTAGAGCCAGAGCCGCCTGAACTGACAGAGCTGATACTGAGTCTGTCATTGACCCTGCTCTTGACAGAGTCCGTGGCCCGTTGCAGTTCGTTCTCGATCTTGCGTGCAGAGCGCTGGCTGAGGTCGTATTCATTGCGTGTATGTAACATCAGCAGCCGACGGACATCATCCCCTGGTATACCTTCGAGTCGGTAGTTGAGATCGCCACACCAGAATGCAAAGTCTTCGTCTCCGAGCTGCTCGCCAGTACTTTGATGCAAACCCATCGAATCTTGGATGGGATCGAAACGTGTGCGGCTGACAATCTGTGCGGTATCCCAGTTTCGTCGCTCTAGTGCTCCCTTCTCCGCGCCAGCCGATAGATGGCAGTTCACGAAGACCATCCGAGTTGTCTCACCAAGCACAATCCGCGCCGTGACTGCTCCTTTGTTGCCCATATAACCGGCGATGCCAGTCCCAACGCTGGTCGTGCTCACGGACTTCACATCCTTGGCAACCTGCGGAGACGCATAGACTAAGAGTAGTATGCCGATGAGCTGCTGCTCTGCGACTAGCGAGTAGCCATTGGGCAATGCGGCCGACATGGCATCCTTCCATTTGTTGGCAGGAGCCGGATCGGTGTATGGTCGAAGCGCTTCCGAGAAAGAGTTGACATCGACCACTTCCTGCAAACCAAGGACGTACAAGCCAACGTCTCCGTTGCCAGGTAGAGATCCCGGGTCGCCTTTGGGTATGGTGGACTGCTTGCGCGCATAACGAGCTTCCTGCGCGGCAACATCCTCTCGCTCGTCCATGCCGGACTGATCCGGCACATCTTGTCCGTGAGGCTGTTCCTTGTCGTGTGTGCTCAGGCCTCCCAAAGCGCCCGCAACACCCTTGCCCTCCACGAACCACCCTCCCACATCCCTCTCCGCGCCCTTATATGCCGCCACATTCCACGAGCCCACCTTGATGCGCACATGCTTCGCCTTCACATACTCGGCTCTTCTGGCGTAGACGGCGTGGGAGAGGCTGACGAAGTTTGATTGCTCGGCGGTCGAGCTGTTGCTTTCCGGGTAGGAGCCAGGTACATCTTGCATCAGACTGCTAGCATTGCTGCTTGGTCTTGCTCGCGTGCTCGTCATGGTGGACATATCTCATGCGTTACTGCAACTCGTGCCATTGCCTTACGGGAGCCGCACCTCATATAACGACCGCATGCCCTACTTCTGGCCGCGTCGCTTCCTCGTCTCGGTGGTCTGGACCGAGTCCACGGCATTGACACAGCAAGGGCGTGTAAGGGACCGTCTGGCTGACGCCGTCATTGCGGGTTCGACTTCGGGAGATCTACCTGCCATGCGCGCTAAGTACGCCACACCCGATCGAGGCTGGAGCTTCCACCCTTCCACGTGCAGTGAGTACCTAGGCCGTAACATGAGCTTCCTCATTTCGAGTCTATGTTGATCGGCGCCAACGACACAGTAGTTACACGCTCACACTAGGACGAACACTTGCCCAGATGCCACCGAAACGGAGGACAACGCGCGCAGCGCAGCTCCAACCACAGCCAGCCCAATCCGACTACGACACCGAGACCGTCGATGCCACCGAAACCGCACCCACGTTAGACCCTCCACCTCAGCGAACAAACACCGAACTCAACCTGACCGTCCTCCGCCGCTACTGCCCCGACATCGAGCACATCGTCTCCATCGCTCCCTTCGCCGTCATCTACGCCTTCTCGCCTGACTCGCAGCAGTGGGAGAAGTGCGGCATAGAAGGCACGCTCTTCATATGCCAGCTCACTGGCGCACGCTACAATGCCGTCATACTGAACCGGAAAAGCCTCGACAACTTCATCAAGGAGCTAGTCAGCGCGGACGATGTGGAGATTACGGAGCAGTACGTGATCCTACAAGCGGCTGGCGAGGATGGCACGCCGCAGATCTATGGGCTGTGGATCTTCTCGGATGGGGAGACGCAGCCTAGCACGAGGGAGATCATTGCGCAGACGATACAAAGCTGTGCTATGCAAGCGCAAATAGCGCGGGAGGTGACAGAGGGCAATGGGACGAACGGACTACCTGAAGAAGCAGCGTATGGCTTAGACGGGACTGCGGAGATGCAGGAGCAGCTAGAGGAGGAGGAAGCTGTCTCGCAGGAAGCCGGCCAACAGGTAGATTTACTGCAACTCTTTGGCAGCACATCAGCGCAGTCGGGTCAGCACACGAGCGCGCAGCGAACCGCTATGTCTAGCGCACAAGACGTTCCGCCAACTTTCACGCAGCCGTCGCGCTTCATATCCACAGCGGACACGGACTTCTTCAGAGGGTCGGGCAGCCCTGCAGTCTCGCAGCAGCAGCAGCGAGTACCGCCACCGACACAGCAAAATGCCCTGCTCGGCTTGTTCAAGGGCACGAAGTGAAGGTGGTAGTGCACCTACACACCATGTTACGACTCCATCGAGCGCAAACAAGCCACGAGAGCTACTGAGACGACCGACAGGACTGAAGGCTGGAGTCTCTGGTGGAACGAATCAGGCAGCAGAAGCCTGATGCATCTCCCTAAGCTCGCCGACAAGCCTCTCCCGGTCCCAGCGCTCGCTCAGACCCCGGCGCATAGAATCCTGCTCACTCTCCGGCGCCATACCACCCGGAGCAGGCGGCCGGCGATCAAGATTCGTCGGGAAAGGATACCCTTCCCCGATCGCCCTCACGAGCGCATCAACCTCCGCGCTCATACCTTCCGCCTCATACTTTGCCACCACGTGCTTCCAGCACGCTTCAACAATCGGTACAGTATCAATCGTCTCCATGGGCTTGCCAAACGCTGAGCTAACCTGTATTAGGTTCGCGCTCCGCGCAAAGTCCTTCGTGGTATTCTCGCCTGCCGCGTGGAATAGGGCCGGGTTGAAGAAGACAGCGTCGCCTTTTTCTAGCGCCAAGCTCACGTAGCTCTCTAGGAAATAGTCATTGAATTCTGGCAACCGATAAGCCATGAATCCTTCCTCAAACAGTTGGCTGAAGGGCAGCAGTCTCGTCGGCCCGCTCTCCACCGGCATATCCGTATGCGCCACAGCGCCTTGCAGTGTAAGCAGCTGGCTAGCCGTGTGCATCGCTTTCGGCCATTTGGCCGTAGCTTCAGGCGTTTGGAATCCGAGATGGTAGTCCCGATGGCAGACCTGCGGGTTCCCACCTGGTTTCACGATGTTAACTTGGCTCGTGAGCCGGTAGTCCGGGCCCAGGTAGGCTTCGCAGACGAGTTTGAAGAGCGGGTTGGAGTGGTAGGCCGTGAAGCTCTCCGGGTCTTCGAGGCAGAACTTCGAGAAGCTGTTCCATATCCGTGAATTTGCCGAGGCAGGGGCGAAGTGGTCGCCCTTTGCGCCGTTAGATTCGGCGAACTCGCGCTTGATGATGCGGTCGTATGCCACATTTGCCGCATTGATGGGCCCGAGGTCGGTGAAGAAGTGCTTGAGGACGTAGACGCCCGGGCCATTGAGTAGGATGTGGTACAGTTCGTCCTGTAGCCTCTCCACCCACGCTTCGTCGTCCAGTCGGAAAGCTGTGCAGTCGTAGATTGGGATGTTCTTCGTGACCGTCTTGGACAGTGGGTACGTCTCCTTCAGCGTGACTTGCTGCGTGAGGGTTTTGAACGCTGCTAGCGACGGCTTGTTCTCCTTGTCCAGCTTCGTCGAGTAGCATCGCCCGTCGACTTTCCGTGCCTTCACTCTCTGTTGGAACATTGACGGGATGTCGAGGTAATACAGCGTGCCCAGGAATCCTGCAACTGACGCCGCTGCCGCGACTGCGGTGACGGCCTGGGATCTGATAGGCGGCGACGGCATGGTGAAGTTGGTATGGTCGTGCAATTCACGCTTTCAGGATTGCCTTTCCTGGTGTCCGCGCCCGTCCGGCGACTAGATAATCTTATATACCTGCTGCCCACGCCGCAATATAAACGCGCATTTAGCTCAAGGTAGCGTCGTTACCAGGAAGCTTCAAGTTCCCCTAGAGTTTAAAGGTGTCGGCCAAGGTGATGGAACTTGGAAGCGAACAAGACGCTACGTCGCAGCGGCATCTCCGCATCGGGTACTGCTGACTTTCATATGCCGATCGCTCTTTTCTCGAGGGGATGAGGGAGCCAGAAAAACAAGAAGAGCGAACCGGCACGATGGAATGAATGGGTCACTTCGTGCTGCCTACGTTTGAAGGTACGCATGGGACCGACGGACCCTCGCCCTTTAACCTGAGCCGCCTGCTACCTTTTCGATCCCTTGCCACCATTGACATAGTAGCTCCACTGCAACAGGTGCAGTGCGGTAAGTGCGGTAAATGGAGCACATCATGCTGTTGCGAGCCGTGGCGCACGAAGCTGTCATGCTGAATTGCTGCTGCCGGAGCAGCCGTGCTTCGGTCCATGACTGATCGAGCAGCACCGAGGCTTCAACAACATGTCCACTCCAGACCCAGCCTTCGGGTGAGGACGGCGGCGGTATAGTTGCCGGATATGGTAGGCTGCTACGCGCAGAACGGTCGCGATGATGGTCGACTGCAGAGGATGCTTGGATGGAGGGTCTGAGATGCCGATGTGATCGATATGTGCACATCGAGGCTGTGGCGCACGCTCTGCAGAATCATACCATTGGACCGATCGAGCTTTCCATCCAAGCTCACCCTTTCCCTCCATTCGCCGCACCAGCAGCACCCAAGCTCGGCCCAAACAGCTCCTCGCCCTCCTTGAAGCTCTTCTCCCTCGCCAGCTTCCGCTTCTTCACCTTCTCCTCCTCATCCGACTCACTGCCCAGCTTGGCCGCGGCGTGAGCCTTGACCAAGTCCTTCGTGCTCGGGTCCAGGCAACTCTCGAGCTTGGCCTCAAGCGCTGCTCGCTCATCCTTGGTCATGATCTGGCGTTCGGAGAAAGCTGCCAAGAAGTCGGCGCATGAGTGGACGGTGGCTAGGATCTTCGGGCGGACGGGCGAGGAGAGTGGGAGTTTGGTGGTGAGGTAAAAGGATAGCAGAGGCGAGTCGGCGAGACGGAGAGCGGCTAGCAGGAGCTGAGAGGGAGTGTAGAGGAAGTAGACGTCTGTCAACAAAGCTGGCTTGTCCAGCAGCTGGCGGGCGGCGGAGTAGGCGGCGTTGATGCGATCAGTGAGGTGCTTGACCTCCGTGTTGCCTGCTGGTGCCGTCCATATTGTCTGTGCATCCTTCGGTGGCTTCTCCAGCCCCAGCATGTCCTGCTGTAACGCCTTTGCACCCTTGGTATCCACGCCTTCAACCTCTCCCACCATGCCACTTGCCATGTTTAGCAGCTCCATCAGCACGCCCTTCAATCCCTTATACGGCTGCCTGACATCTAGCGTGAACCTCAATGCCTGCATGACCTTATACTCCGGCGCCAGAATCGCATCCGGATCGGTACTGATGCGCCGCGCATACTCGCTGAGGGTCATGTGCGTGGCTTCGGTCTTGCAGGCGAGGAAGAGGACGGTCTTGTAGATCTCCTTGGGCGGGTAGGTGAGGCAGGAGTTGGAGAGGTAGAAGCGGCGCAGGTACTGCACCGCCGTCGCCTTGACATTGATGGGCCATTTGAAGTGGTCGCTCGTGGTCCGGATCTGCTCGCAGTATCTCTGCACCAACCGCAGCTCTTCATCGGCCCTCACGTAGGCCTCCTCGTGCGCTGCGCCATCTTCACTGCCTCCGCTTGACAGAGACCCGCCATACCGACGCGCGCGCTCGATCGCGAGATCGTGCGTCTTCCTGCGCTGCGCCGCGAGGCTTTCCGGCGAGAAGGACCATAGGCGGTATTGAGTTGATGTACGGTACAGATCGTCTTCGGTCAATGTTTGTGTCATGGCGAAGAAAGATGGTGGAGTGCGAGGCAGAAGGTGGAGGTGATGGCTTCCTCAAAGATCCCACTTCTTGATCAATTGTTTGTGAACTGGCCATAGACGGCGTATCCTGTTTTCTATGAAACTCTGGCTGCAGGAAGATGCCATAAGATCCCATTCCATACAATGTCCCAATACGAGCCCCAGCAACACCTACTGCCTACACCATCACCGTGAATCCGGATGCTTGTACAGGGCAGTAACCAAGGCTATTTGGATCACGCCTTGCTAAAGCATGCAAGCCCAGGATGACCGGGATCACATCGACTTCACCAAGATGAAGACGACTATACTGGACCTGCCGTCCGAGCTCATAGCCAGCATCGTCGCCTACCTCCCCGACAAGGATGTCTTCGCCACCCGACAGGCCAACAGCCAGCTCGAGCGAGCCTCCCTCTCCCACTTCGGCAAGCGCTTCTTCCGCAAGAAGGGCTACATGCTCACCACTCCATCACTCTCCGTGCTCCAGCACATAGCCGACCATGCCGAACTTCGGAAGTACGTCCAGCATGTCTGGTTCAATCCCGATCTCTACACCTTTGTGCACCCGGATTGCGCGCCGGATCGCGAGGAGATGCCCGACCCTGACAACCCCGATAGCCTGCTGGATCTATTGGCACCAAGCGACCGGAAGAAGTATGTGGCGTACCAGGAGTGCAAGGAAGACCACGTCCTTCTCGTCAGAAATTGCGGCGCGAAGCTTGCGACTGTGCTCACAGAAGCATTCGCGAAGCTGCCAAATCTAGAGACCATCGGGATGCGAAGGAGTGAAGACCACCGGCCCTGGGGCTGGAGCAGGTTGAGGGACGCTGTTGGCGAGGACCCGAGAGTGCTGGGTCCGATTCCCAGCGGACCACTTCATTTTCTTTCCGGACCTACGAGGTTGTTCATCGCTATCATCAACGCGGTAGCAGCGACGGATACTAGGCTGAGACGGCTCTACACGGATGCCATCGAGATCGACAATATCCGGCCCGACCTCTTGCCGCAGGAGATACTTGACAAAGCATGCGGCTCGATCTGGTACCTCGAGACAAATATCACCAAAGGTTGGCTGAACCGAAGGAAGGTCGCGGACTACACCACCATACAGAACTCGTCTGAATATGGCAAAGGCCTAGTAAGATTGTTGAGAGCGACCTCGGCTCTAAAAGAGGTCGGCCTACAGATCTTCCAAGTGCGTCAACAGAGCCCCATGGAGGATCGAGACTACCATGACCCAAGTCTTTGGCGGCGATCCTACTCTTTTCTCTGCGTTCAACAACTCACCTCCTCGGACGTGCAGTTGAAGCATCTGACCCGATTCAAGCTCGAGAGAATCGCCGCTTCGCCGTCGCTCTTGCTGGCCTTTCTCGCCCCATCTCAGGCTTGCCTCACCAGTCTCAAACTCCGGGACGTGCGCCTCGTAGGCAACGAAAGGAACCCACGCCCTTGGAAGTCCATCTTCGAGTTCCTGCGCGACAGCTGTCCTCAGCTCGATTACATCCTCCTCTACCAGCTCCTTTACCACCTCGGCAGCGTCAGCTTCGGAAGAGACCGGCATATACCTCACCCACCTGCTAATGCGGACCCTACAACAGCAACACCGAATCCGCCGCATGGTCAGCCCGTTGGTGGCGAGCCGTTCAAGGGGAGCAAGCATCTCACTGTGCGTGTGCATGGGAAAGAAGCTGTGCACGCAAAGCTAGGGGACCTTGTTGAGCAGCACTGGTATCACAAGCCGACCTTTACCTTGGCGATGGATGAGGAGCTGTGGCATACTGATACTAGTGATGAGGAGTGGTAGACTTCTCCATCAAAGCTAGATGACTAGTCCTGCTGCTGGGTCTCCGAGTGACTCCGGCATCGGCTGCAAGGAGCCTTTTGCTGCAGTCGTACCACCCCGGCCAAGCTCCGGTAAGACGGTAGAGCGGCCTCATCCTCCTCACAAACGCCGTCTTTAATTTTCAGATGGGCTGGCGATGGCAATATCGTAACCGTTACAGGGTGGGTCTCGCACAACCCTTGCCTTTTTATGCAATGTGAGACGTCCACCTTCAACCGTACATCTTGCTCTGCTTTCTCTGCCGACGGACTTCACGATGGCCAAACCAGTGGATATCCTTATACCCGTTGCAATGGATGGCGGTCTTGTTGGCTTTCGCCTATGTCTGTTCTAGAAATTGGCCCATGGTTAACAATGACGCTCATCAGCGTTGTCTACGATATTGAGCTGAGCGCCATTTGCACCGGTCCATGGAGCTCATCAACTTCTGGCAAAGCTCGCGTGTGAGCAGCTGATTGCCGCACTGGAGGTCCACGTTCGCTTCTCTCACGCCTCGTGCCACGCCGTGCCGGTGCGGTCGATAATTCTACTCGTTCGCTTCGATTCGGTGGTAGCGCAGTGTACGCGGTTGGTGCTGGTCTAGGAGGTACTGCATCGAGCTGTACCAACAGGAAGAGGTTGACCACACGGAACCTGGATCGGCCGAATTGGGGAGCCTTTCTGCAACCCTGAGCGGCCCATTGGCTAGACTCCGCTCAGTAACCAAGACATCAGTCTAATGTCCGGACAGGAGATGTCACACTATACTGGATGATGACCCATGGGATCCGCCAACCAGGTACCTGCTGACTGCGGCCAAGCCACTGGTCAGATCAAGTGTGCCAGCGGCTCGACATTGCCAGCCGCTTCTAACCTGAGCATCCACACAACCGGGGCATCGAGACAAAGCGGCCATCCCAGAAGCTTGCAATATAACGCTTTCCTCAATGGAGGATATACACAAGTCTCCGCAAGAGTCAGTCGCATCGACACCGAAATTCTTTGTTCGACAGGCAAGGTGCGCCTGCTGACGACTGGCTTCCAATAGTGCAGCCGCTAGTGTTGTGCGTGTGCGACGTAGAGAGTAGGAACAGGTATGAAAGAAGATCAGAGTGCACTTCAATTTCTTCTTCATGCTCGACAGCCTCCAACAGACTCATTGTCACACAGTTCCCGGAAAGACTTTGCCAGCTCTCTTGTTCGACATGCGAATATCCGTTGCCTCCACAGCTTTCCTCTGCGTTGCTGCTGCCCAGCCAATATCAGCGGGCCCATCACCGGGCGTGGAAGTCTTCGCTACCTTCGATGACCTAAACTCCGTTTCTGGAGGTGCAGACGGAGAACCTTTGGGCGTTTACAGAGGCTTGAATTACACCTCTTTCGCCGTCCTTTCGATTGAGGAAGGCGAGAACGCCATCATCCCGCAGTCCGTCCCCAGTGTCGCTACCCATTATATTTCTGAGGGCGCCATTTCGATCACCGCCGCCACGGTCAAATCGTTCGATCTCCTGTCCCTCTACTTTGGCTGTACCGAAGGCTTCCGGCTTACAGGTCTGACTCGACCGGAACAATGCACCGTGGCGTTTACCGTCTACAAGCAGGGCATCGCTGCAGTGTTCCAGACTTTTCTTGGGCAGTATGATCCGACGGATCCAGTTATAGCGAGCATGACGAACGTGCCGTTCCCTACCAACTTTACGGGCCTGGACCGTGTCGACATCAAAGTCGTGCAAACGACGCTCACTCCCCGAGTTACGGCAGTTTTGATCGACAATGTGGCGTACAAGACGTACTCGCAGTAGCGTTGTGCCTACATGTGGGGTCGTGGTTACAAGTGGGACGGAGAAAAGAGCAGCTGAGGGAGGACGTTTGCGTTAGGCCAAGGTATTTGATGTTACACAGCTTCGAAAGGAATCGTTGTTTGCCTGCGCCACTGATTCATGGGATTGCGTCAAGTTGCGAGGCAGGGGCCATCAGAGTAGGTTGCGGGTCTGCCGGGTCCTACTTCAGAAAGTACACTCCGTTGTATGCTACAAGCGCTCCACCGAGACAAGTAGGCACAGGCTTGGGAAGCTTCAGCACATATCGTGCCGCTACATGTATACCTAGGCCGGTTGCTCCGCAATCGTTCCGCCTCGATGTAGGCTGTTTAGCACAGCGGTATTGAGCTAATTGACAGCTTCGCAAAGTTACGGAGCTCAATCCTAGAACGCACTGGCGTATCTCCTTGACGCTTCATCTAAGGAGGCAGCTGGTCACGAACACATTCACTCAGAGGGAAACGATAGCTTGGCAGAGATACAGAGCCACGCCCAAACGGCGCTCGTTGATCTCGGAGTTGCTCTGTCGAAAGGTATAGCTGGTACTGAATATAGGAGCTCGGAGCTGATAGCTGGCTTTGTAGAGGCATAGCAGTCCGTCACGAACGTCGTTGGTCCGTCTCAAGCAAGCTCGACTTGAAGGAGCAGTCAGTGCCGGGTACGTTAGCTCAGAGCTGATCGCCGGCTCGCGAGCTGTGGTTCCAAAGATGCAGCTGGGATCGGATACATTAGCTCAGATGAATCGCCGGTTTCTGAATAGACATACAGTGCCATCCTGAACAGCGTTGGTCCATCTCATGGATGTTGGATGCGGATAAGAAGCTGGTATCGAGTACCGTGGCTCCTTGTTGAATGCTGACTGTGCAGAGAAACAGATCGAAGCGTAGACGGAGGTGGTCGTTCTCCCGATACAGTATACCGAAGGACCAACCAGTATCGCATACAGTAGCTCAATGTTGATCGTTGGCGTAGCAGAGGTACAGAGCTGGGTCCTGGACGGTGTTGGTATGTCTCATCGATATCCAGCCTGACAAAGTAGACGCTGTCGAATGCGGTAGCTCGGCGAGTATACTGGCATTGTAGCAAGGTGGTCTCACCGGAAGCTACGCATTCGCCGCCTACACCGGCCAACCATGTCATGGAGGAAGTAGCTGCAAGGATATCGAACAGGGCAAGGTTAATAGAGCCGGATACAGCAGCCTGCAGTTGGCCGTCTTCGCGGAGATGGCGTTCGCCGGCCAAGCCTAGGGCAAACCTCAAAGTCGCCAGTGCTGTGATGAACCGACTCGGTGGTGTGACCTCACATGAGGTGGTACGAAGCATAGTTGTTGCTGAGTAAGGTAGCAGCTAACTTTTCGTAGCTGAGGGACAAACCCACACCTCCTAACGCCACCGCTGAACGCTGCATTCAAAGTGCACTCAAAATCGCTTCCGTCCTATGCAACTCAACAGAGATTGGCCTAGGAGGTCATGCCGCCCGCTACCTCCTCCGCACGCTCCACCTCCTCCACCTGCCTCGCCGCCTCCTGCAAGACTCCAGGTGGCATACCGGCAGCCAGAAGAAGGGTCTGTGGCAGGGTTCTAATCCATGTGTTTCCACAACATGCTCTGCGCACCACACTCCAGACGATAGTAGCCTGGCGCGGTTGGGTGGCCTCTTACGCTGCTGATCAAGACGTCGAATAGTTCCTTGATAGTGCGGCAGGCAGAGAGATCAGCGCCGGCGATGTTGAGTGCATTAGACACACGCTGGGAGAACCCTGCTGTCACAGCCATCCTACTTCCACCCGCCGCCAGAAGCTCAACAACGTGGTTACGGTTAGGCGTACAGTTGCTGTAATCTGGTGGCGGTATATCAAGGCCTGCAAAGCAGCAGTCCACAATCATGAGTACGTTTGCCTTGAGCGCGTCGCGTGCATGCATTTGGAGGTCGGTGAAGTCGAAGTTGCCGCCAGCCTGCCTAAAAAGCAGTTGTCAGTCTCGACTCATCAACCGACATCGTTTTGAAAGCACGCTGCTTTCTATGCACCGGTGTAATGTTCACTAGGAGCACCGGAAGAACGCGTTGGGTCGGAATCATCAATCCCGGTTTTGGAAGCTGATCACAGGCTTGAACATACCCTGATGCGAGAAGCCTCTTGTCCTGAACATACCCTGATGCGAGAAGCCTCTCGGCCTGAACATGAGCATGCCCAGAGTAACAAAGCACCACCAGATTGCCCTTGCCATCTACCATTGCCGTAATCCTCTTGAACTGCGCCAGGACAGCATCTGCACCCTTGCCCTTCAATCTAAGGTGACGTATGCCGAGGTTCGCGCTCTTGAAGGTGCGTTCAAGATGTCTGAAATCCTCTTCCGTGTCTGTCTCGCCGTCCCAGGTTATCATGATAGCAGTACCTTCGCTAGGCGGGGCATTGCTTGGAAGACGCCAGATGCTCGTCATGATGACAAGGGTGTGAGGAGGTCGGATGGAAGGAAGACGTGAAGTCTTGCTTTGGAGGGTATTGGTGGTTGCGTCGCAAGCAATTTGACACTATGTGCGTGGGATATTGACGGAAGTGGCACGGACGGAATGTCGGCGGGAAAAGAACTTAGGATCGGAATATGTGGCGCATACCTACATCTCCACAACGCTCACAGATGGCGAGCCAACATATTTCTAAGCATTGGAGCTTCATCAGGTCAGGCCGACGAAGCTCCGCATGTACTTTTCATGCACAGATACCTACATTGTAGCCTTACCACTGCAATGCAGAGCAGAGACCTGCTTGAGGCGCAGGCTTGGCAAGCACGGAAGCTGCTGTGGCTCCGCCATCTCGTTTGGGCGATTGCGGACAAGGCACGGTTGTTGTCCACTTAGTAGGAGTCTGGAACCTATCTGCAGCTCTCCATGGTCAGCCAGCATGTAGCTCACAATGGCGAACACATCATCGGTATGCGAAGAGAATATGCCGGGTGATAGAGCGGCAAAAGAGCATGTTAGGATGCCCTCGCCTACTCCAGTTCAAACGGCAGCTCGAACCCAGTCCATTTCAGCATGATATTGAGCAAAACACAAGGAGCCGAAGCCCCAAGGTCTCTATCCCCGAAAGGACCCAATCATGTTGAATATGGGGGGTGTAAGCCGAAGCCCCTGATAACCCATGGGCTTTGCCCTGTATCTGTGTAATACCAACCTGTTAGCTGGTAAACACCAATACGCCCCCGGCACGCCCACCGGGGGACGAGATGGGCAAATTCCGAACACTGTAAGTAGTACTCTGGGCCTAGCCCCGACGTTGTGCCGATGGCGGCGATGAGGTGGGGATAGGCCAATGTTAGTATGAGCAGTATCGTCGTAAGCTGGGGACCGCCCTCGCATATGTTTGAGCCTTTGTGTGGGTCGCTGTCGTCGTCGTTCGTGCTGTAGAGGCTGGCCGTACTGCTCGGCAATCCTGCCTGACTTCCGTGCCGCCTCTAACTAGCCAACTTTCTGCACGTCCATACCACTCGCGACAGCAACATCGATCTTGCCAGCGCACAGCCAGCCAGCACCTGCATCTCACCTAGCCGCCTGGTCGCAGCCGCGCGGCTTTGCTTGCTTCATTGTTCGAAAGCGCAGCAAGCAACCACGATGCCGACCAAGCTCACCCGCGAAGCACTTCAGCAAAAGGTGCGCGCAGAAGGACTGCCGCTCCACCCACACGTCCGCGTACTGTGGTGGCTGAAAGCGCAGCATAAATTCATTGAAGCGCCTGGATACCCGATGTCACCGCCGTCAGAATGGGACGACGAGGGCTTGTCGTTGTGGAGCAGGACGCGGCGAGGGCTGTGGAGGACGATGAGCTCGCCGTTGATGACGGCAAGATGCACCCTTCCAAGAAGACCAGACGCAGATGAACCTGCTCTCGAAGTCAGCACCATAGCGTCGTGAAGCGCCGAGCGGATCGCAAAGGCCGGACATCCTCCTCCTCCGCCAAACCAAAGGCTACCACCGCAACCAGACTGCGCCAGAGCCAATCCCGACACCACGAAGCCACCGCCATGCGACCATATCCTCCACCAAAACTACAAGAGAGCGGCTGCAGGACGGAGGCACAAGAGACGAGACGCGGATGCTAGGAGGATGGCAACGACAGGCTACAGGTGTAGAGTACGCCGGCGACCACCATGTTCTCAATGCCATGCATGCACCCGCTCGTCATATCAGTGCATTGTGCTCTGCGTCCCATCGTTGTCTTCGCCAATAGCGGTAAGGGCATAGTGTAGGTCGTCAGCAGCCGCCACCATGCGACGATGTTGATGCCAGGAGAGTCAAGCCAGACCAGGGAACTGCGTTCTATGAGGCCTGACAAAGAAGGTGAGTACACAGTATACTGAGCTCATGTTTCCGAAGCCCATAGTATATGCCGAACCATGGAGGCGTTGGGGTACAGCCTCGTGGAGCGTCCCATCAAGGATGCGTGCGCTGGCAGAATTGCCTGCCATGCCAGCAACAGTATACCAGTCGGCCCTTATATACCATTACTCTGTGCATCTTGATGCATAGAGGGGGCACATCGTGGGCTATGGGCTTGCGGGAACATTCCCGAGCACGCCTGCCCAAGTTGTCCCTCTGTCGAAAGTATACATGATCACTTGCGTGATCGGCCAGGCCAACTCCGTTGCCTCCAGCAGATGCCGCAAGGCTCTGCTTGTACAGAGCATGCCGTCGGCCAGATGAAGCGGCCGCAGCCTAGGCTTCTCGCAGCGAGTGTGCGCTGGTGGCCGTTCGGTGTGCTTGCGGTATGCACCAGTCGTCCGTCAGGCCGTGTGCCCGCTGAGCCCAGTACTGCTTGCATTTATACGTGGCTCAGACGGTGGCCAGAGCTTGGCTGCCGAGTCCTCTGCAACTCTCTCGCTCGTGCCGCCCATGTGAAGACTGCTCGCATGCTGTAGGTAGACACGCGGCTACCCGTGATGCTGAGATACCTTTGCTGTACCAGGGGAGCCAGCATGCCGGCCTTACGACGACCGGCGTAGGCTTGCGTCTCACCTGCATCCAAAGCATCTTGTAGATGCCCTACCCGTAGGATTGCAGACGGCTCATATCACCACAACTCGCTGTTGCAGAGCCTGTGTCTCGTCTTTCTCTTTCTTCTTGTGTGGCAGGCACTGACAGGAGGCATTTGCTCTGTTCGAAGCCTGATACCCGACTGTGGGTGAAACAGGATTCGGGGGTCTTGGCGGGATAGCGGAGGTGATGTGGTGATCGATCGGCAGGTACGTTCGACGCTTGCTATCAGAGGCTGGATGAAGCTACTGATCATGTCCTGGAAGCTTGCAAGTGATGCTGCCGTGCTTGGTCAAAAGCGTGGAAGGCGGGCACCGATTGGGGGGAAGTCAGGCGGTCATCTGCTTGGCTTCGGCAAGACTGAGCGGCCAAGCAAAGTATCATATAAACCGATGCTCTTGCTTCGGAGCATTGTCTGAGCTAGGAGATGCTCATGGTCGCATTGCCCGGCTGTTATCGCCGTCTTCAGCGCCGCGCACGGAAAGTGACCCTCGGCGTCTCGAGGCCATCCAGCCCTCATCCAAGGCGGCGGCGACATAACAATTCGCTTAGCCTTCTTGGCACCATGAGAGCGTTCCCCTTACCCTTTCGAGCAACCTCATCGCCGTCTCCAACTTTCAAAACCGCATGTGGCCTCGAGGGTTGGGGGCGAGGGAAGCTGGACCACCCATCGCAGCGGAGGCTCTCCCGCTCAACCTTCCCGAAGCTCTTGGCAAACGCCCGTCTGGCAGCGCCAATCGACGTCGAATTAAGCTACTTTGTCAACTAGGGTACTGGGAAACGCCGGCCACGCTACACACGGCTACATGCAAGCCACCAGATTAAGTTTCCGTACCCTTGCCAGCCAATCGCTGACCCGCGCCGATGCGCTCTGAAAGCTCACTTGGAGCAGCAGAAGGACCGCGATGTGTCGGCGGAGGACCGCACACTGTTTGCGGGTTGATTTCGAGGTTCACAAGACATCTATGACATTCTTTGATGCAACGCCCTCGAATCAAGGAAATCCTCAAGCGGTACAAGAAGAGAAGGCAGCACCCAGGGGCATTTCTAGTGCTCTGGACAGTCACAGACGGCTGCTACACCTGGCGTGGAGCGGTGAAGTCGCAGGATCCGGAGGTGGGACTTAGGGCTATACAGTGGTCATGAAAACATGCAAGACACTGAGGGCTGCGGGTAGACGCATGAAGAATATCATAGGACTGCGGTACTCGACGTGCAGCTTCGCAGCGGCTACGCCCTTGTGCATGGGACATGCCTGGCGCGCAACGCAGTCTCGGTCGGTCGTGAAGGATACAGCTGGGTCGGAAAATGCCAGTTCTGCTGTGCGGCCTACCCACCATGTTCGAGGAAATTCGCCTCCAGAGATTCACTCTCGCTCTCATAGCGCTTTCGATATGCTTGCCTCCGCCGCGTCATGTCCCACTGGCCACCAAAAGCAATCTCGTTCCTGCAAAACGCATGCCCAAGACCTCTTTTGCTTGCTCGTTTGCGTTTTCCAGATCTTGATACCGTCCCGCGAACCAACCCGTGAGAGCAAACGACATGCACAGCCATCGTGAGATGGAAGCGGTACAAAAGCCTGCACATCACCAGCGAATGTATCAGAACACCGAAGCATCGAATGCATTAATGGCGGCAAGTAGCTCGGTTGTTCACGCTCTCTTGTTGGGCTTCCATGGGTCTCCTCTTACTCACAGCATCAGTCGACTTGGCGACGTCATGCGGGACAATCTAGGATGGAACACATGTACTTACTTCATCGGCAATAAGACGCACCAAAGGGATGAGAGCAAGGCAGAAGTGGATGACGACGCAGCGACCGTCCCAGACATCAACGGGACAGAGCGCAGCGCCATTCGCGACAATCTTGAGTCCCACGAGCGACTCGAGAATGTAGTCTTCACGCTTCGCTCCCACATTCGCCACCCAAGCGAGAAGCTGGTCGTTTATTACGGAGGCTACGCTGCCGCGAACAACGAGGAAGTACCCGGCTGGATGACAGACTGCGGAGCCATGCTACATGGCACAGACGGACACGCTAATTGTGTCACCTGCGTCCCACATATCGACCCTTCGAGCTTTTCGCACAGCTCCTGGAACTGAGCAATGACTTGCTCTTCATCTTCGACTCTCATGTCGAGACCGAGGCTTTCGCGAGGTGGGCGGGAGATCTGATCGATTTCTAGACAACATTCCATGATGCTGAGCGGCAACGCAACGTTCAAATCTTGAGTCTGCAATGGATGACTTCACGATTTGAGCACCTACCTTATTGGCGGTGCGGTGGCCGGGACTGCGATTCCGAGTACACCGTCAGACCTGCAGTATCCGAACAACCTTACGCAACTCATGCGCTCACAGACACCCTGTACCACCTCCGTACAAGACCAGATCAGAATGGATTCAGCGTGGCGGACATGTTCAATACCCTTCACCACACCTGTCACGAGCACGTTCGGCTATTGGAGCCGCGCAGTTTGACAGGCGAACGCCAGGACTTCACTTTTACATTCGGCGAACATCCGGTCAGGATCCGGCCTACAGAGCCTTACGATTACACGGATGCCCGTGTCCTTTTACTGACATGGGAAGACGTCAGAATTTACGACACCTTTTGCGTCGAAACTATGCAGGAAGCATTCCAATACCTGAACTATCAAGTCGGAATCGCAAAGGTTCCAGAAGTCGCCGGATGGGGTGGCCACGATGCCTGGATTGGAGACCGTGTTCGCACATTTGTCCAAGAAGTAGAAGCAAAGAACGAAAGCATATTGGAGAGCACGTTGCTTGTGATCTACTACGTTGGTCATGGTGGGGTGGTTGATGAGCGACTCAAAGGTTCACGGTGCGTTATGTCCGTCACTGATGTCAACATTGACGAACTGACATACGCTTAAGGACACAGGGTTATGTGCCCTACTTCGACATTACCCTCCTGCAAACCACACTCAGAGAAAGCTGCTCCTCCGACGTCTTTCTGATCCTGGATTGCTGCAATGCTGGCTTCATTGCCCCTATGCCCCATCAGCCTTACTTCGGCCGGCAAAACGTAAAGAACATACACACAATGGAGACTCTCGGTGCCTGTCCGGCCACTCGCACGACAGCCGCAGAAGGCGCGCACAATTTCACCAAGCGCCTCGCCGGCGAGCTGATATTCCTGGGAAACAGCAAGCGTAGTATCAGTGTCGACCAACTGAACTCCAACTTGCTGCAAGACTGGCGTTACCGAGCCAGAGCACACGAACGCTACACCGAGGATTTGGACGGCGACGCAGCTTATGCTGGCAACGTAAGGGTACTGAATACGGGCAACCGAAGCATCATTCTGGGCAAGTTGCCGGCTCGAGAAGGAGATGGTGAGAATGGCTGGAACGAGCCCATGAGCGTAGCATTTGGCAGCGAAAGCTATGCGAGCCGTAGTGGTTGGAGCTACGACAGTGAGGCCGACCGGACACCCTTGTTGAATGGCGGGAGAGACTGGGGCCGGAACATGTGATTCTGATGACGATGAGACCGGAGAGCTCCAACTGCGCACGGGGACAGGATGAGCACTGTTACGGTGTGGCGTCCCAGAATGTAGTTGTCATGGAAAAAAGGCAAGGCTTATGGACACCCCTTTGAACAGCAGGCTGTGGTCTGCTGTTCGCAGTGATGCTACCGTAGGCTACAGTATAGCAAGACAAGTATAGTGGAAGAGCCCGATATAGAGGCCGGGGAGAGCAACAAGGTGCCCTCGAGAGCATGTACATGCTGGCTGAACTCAAGGCTCGAGCACACTGTCGCGCCCTCGGAACAACGAGACATTGCAACATGATGCAAGGACTAAGACCATCCATATATCGATCCACTTCTGCAATGCAACACACACAGTCGCTTCATGTCTCACCCACACGTCTTAGACTGCCGTCCGGATCGCGGCTGGTCCTTCTGTCTCATCCGAGCAAACACGCAACTGATGTCCCCATATACTGCTGAGTGCCATGCTCTGAGCTGAGCTTACAGATGGGCAATTTGACCAGCAGCCTTGCGAAAATGACTGCTTTAGCAGGCGAAGAGCCTTCTTTTCCTACTCATGGACTACTTCTTGGCTTCAAAAACTCACACCTCACAGAGGACATCGAGGAGCTTGCTCATGCTATGCGCGAAACCTTGGGTTGGAAGACAAGTGTCTACTGGATCGACGGGCAGGATACGGAAGACGCTGGGAGCAGGCTTTCCAACATCGGCCGTTCGTTGCGCTCGAAGATCAAGCATCCGGAGGAGCGAGTCGTGGTCTACTACGGTGGACATGGCAGCCAGGTCTTCACCGAGGCCGCCATGAGAGAGTGGGGGTGCTGTGGGACGCTATGGCATAGGTGCGCTTCAGCTTTCGGGGCTTTCGTGGCAGGGCTCTTCGTGCTAATATGGTATCAGAACTCCGCGCAAAGACACGGTCGAATGCTTGAAATGCGGCATCAGTGTCGACCCTTCCTGGCTCCTCCGAGAAATCCTTCGCCTCCCAAATGATGTCCTTTTCCTCTTCCACTCCTACTTCGATACCGGACCTAGCTTTCAGGCATGGGCAAGGGAGAAGGAACAGCTGTTTCGTCCGGATTACCGACAGCGTCTAATCCAGATGATAGTGCTACCGGAGCCAGCAACATCAGAGTTCCATACTACCACCAACACATGCTCCGACAAAAGTTGCCGCACGATATTGGCACGGCAGATCCACCCAGCATCGCAAGCAAGTGCCACGGCGAAGCTCAGAGAGACCTTGCTCGGTGTCGAGCTTGGTCATCGTTTCAAGATCGGCAGTCTGCTGACGGGTCTCAGAGGCATTGCGAAGCTTGAAGTGGATATGTTGCCGATCACACCAAACGCGAATGAACTCGATCTTACGAAAGGTCCTCGGCCGTCCACTCATTTCAGCAAACCACCTTACGCGGCGGCTCATGCTCTGCTTGTTGGCTGGGGTATCTCGCCCAAGCCCCACGCACTGGATACCATGGCCGAAGCGTTCGGGTACCTAAACTACACGACTGAGTCCATGCAAATCCCGTGTAGCGATGGTTGGATAGGGCACGAGGGCTGGCTAGGCCAAAGAGTTGAGCACTGCGTCAAGGAGCACGGCAAAGCCGGCAGCCTCCTCGTGGTTTACTACAGTGGCCAAGGAGGCGACGGCGGGCACCTCAAGGGCGCCCCTTTTCGAAGCTACGGCCCTGAAGTCGACCTCACGAGATTGCAAACGCAGCTCAGAGAGGATTGTGAAGCGGACGTTCTCCTCGTGCTCGACTGTTGCAATGCAGGCTTCGTCCCGCAACCGATCGAGACATCACATCTCGCAGGACCCTCGCCGGCGGACCACATAATGGAGACGCTAGCGGCGTGTCCAAGCAAGTCACTCACAATAAGCAATGGCCGGCATACATTCGCCAATCGCTTCGCTGGCCAGCTGATCCTACACGCGGGAGAGAAAGGCATGACGGTGGACCAGTACAACACTTTACTCGCATGCGACTGGCGATACAGAGATGATCGAGGAGTGTCGGCCGACCCGAACACAATGAGAGGCAATGTTCGCTTCCTGACTTGCGGTAGAGGATCGATCGTGCTTGAGAGGCTGCCAAGCAAGACTGAAAGGGAGACAGAAGAAGAAGTGGATTGAGCGTTGGCCACAACGCAGAATGTACGCAGTTTTTGAGATCAAGATCGGCGCACTTTTGACAATGCCGTTCTGTTGTACGTACACTTTTGTTCAGGATTAGCTCACTATGCACGGTCACAGAGGCAGAAGCCGATGTTGTTGTTCACGCGGTATCGTTCAGCTCCAGATAATGCTCATCGTTCGTATTCCTGTGACTGCTCAATGTCAACAAAACTCAACCAATTTGGCAAAGCCGTTCCAGTAAAAAGTGACCGCAATTTCCCGCTTAAGCAAAAGGACAGCACAGCCTAATCTGATAAACACGCTTTCCCGAGCTCTTCCTGGAAACCAGAGGACGCCCAGCAGGATCGACGCGGACAAGCTGCGGCATTGTCTCAGCACCGTGGCTGTGGTTCTAGTGACATAGAGGTGGATTGGGTGCACACGAGGGATTCGTCCCTATAGACCTTCACAAAGCTTGTCACAGCCTTCAAGCCCTGCGTCGAGACCGATCCGTAAGTTCCCGCTGCACATCAAGCCTTCGATCACCCAAACTCCTCTCATCCATGCCCAGCACCGACTCCTTCGACCGTGGCGCTTCCCGTTCACCGAGCCCATCTACAGGCATCTTTCCACCTCCCAGCCCACCCTTCCCCGCCCCACCCTTCGTCCCACCGTGCGCCTTCATCCGCTCCAGCACAATCGACCCCTCCCCACAGTTCAGAATCCTCACATTCTCCTTACTCTCCCTCTCCTCCCCAGACGAATTTTCCCTATACCGCCAATCATGCACCAACAGCGAGCTCAACTCATCCACCGACATCCCTCCTGGCCTCCCAGCATGCAGCATCAACTGCCCCGCCAGCCGTCTACTGAAGTTATGCGGAGGCGAAGCCGTAGTCGTCGACCGGCTCGGGCACGCTGCCAGCGTCTCCATAACGTGGTCGGGCCGGGTAGCAGAGTGGCGGTATGCGATGTCGAGGTAGGCAGGCACGTACCCAGCGTAGCAGCAGTCCAGGATCAGCAGCACATCTGCCGCGCAGCGATCCCGCAACAAGGCCTGCAGTCTGCCAAGGCCTGCAGTCTGGTGAGGTCGAAATGCGGGCCGCCGCGTGCAGTCCGCCAGCCTTCGAGGTGCGCGGCGTCGCTGTCCTTGCTCACGGAGCCGTGGCCGATGTAGTAGATGATGACGGGATTGCCCGCTCCGCCGTGCGCTCGCACGAACTTGTGCACTGTACTCCCGACCCAGCCGTCGTGACCAAGCCACGCATCGTGGCTATCGGCGTCTTCTGGGACGTGGGCCACCTCGACGCCGTAGTTGAAGCTCTCGAAGGCTTCTCGCATGGCGAAGATGCAGAGGTCGTCTTCTCCCGCGCTCCGTCCAACGGGCTTGTGGTCCCAGCGCAGCAACAGAACGCTGGTGGACTTGTAGCGTGGAGTTGAAGCGGCGCTAGGTTGCGCGGTGGGTCGCGAGCGCGGCAGCGAGAAAGGCCGATACTCAAGAATAGCCGTGACGTCGAACTTATCAGCGAGCCTCCACATCAGCGGAGATAGTAAGCCAGGTCCTCTGGGCGGCGGCGGCGCGTCCACGTCGAGGCCTGGTCCCGGGGCGACGGCACCATTTATGAGCGCCTGAGCCAACACCTTTGTGTGCTCTGAACTCTTCTTGCTCTCAAAAGCGACGAACGCTTCGGACTCACAATCCGGACAAGCCTCCACGCCCACCTCCCCCACCTGCACCCCCGACACGTCCCCGAACGCCACGACATGCATATTCCGCTTGCGAACCTCCGACCGCAACGCCGTCTTCCGCATCCACTGCTCGAGCGTAGGTTGGCAGAGATCCGCCCTCGCGTCCATCAGCAGAAGGACGTCGCACGGCTGCTTGAGCACCGTAGCCAGCAGGATGGAAGGATCCACCATCTGCAACTCGCAGGATCCGCACACACCCTCTCGGCCAGGTTTGGCTGAGCCGTGCCACATGATGCCGCAATCCGTCTTCCAAGTCGACGTGTGCTCGTCGTTTTTCAGCGCGTTCCCGCCGTAGTAGATCACGATGCGCTCCTCGGGGTGCTGGAGGTTGGATTGGAGGGAGTAGGCGATGTTGTCGAGGCGCTGCTGCACCATCTGGGGGTCCGTGCCGTCCGTCCAGTACAGCGAGGTTTTCCAGCCGAGCTTGCTGCTCATGACGTGTTCCAGCTCGATGATCTGTGGTGTCAGGTCGGAGTTCTTGAAGCCAAGGAGCAGAGCGTGGGTGACATAGTCTGGTCCCGTTACGTCGGACTGCGAGGCCGATGTGTCGGTTCCCAACGGCATCTGCAACGTCTCTGGGATAGGGAGGCGCGAGCTGTTGGAGCTGGAAGCTAGTCAAGCCAGCTTTAAATGCCGTGCGTCGTTTGCTTGGGACATAAAGGAAGCGCAACGTCGGCAAAGAGGAAAGGGTGGCAAGAGAAGAGCGCGGGCAATGATCGCAAGGGAAAGGGCAGCAAGAGGAGCAGTGCGAGCAACGAGGCCAAACGATAGAAAGCTTGAGAACGAGCGCGATCAACGATAGCAACGGAAGGCTGACCACGCGAAGCAGCACGGGCCCACCATCGCTGGCAAAAGCAGAAAAGCCCAAGAGATGCTCGCTACCCGCCTTCCATACTCCCCGCTCCGCGCCCCGCCAATACCAAAAGCAACCCATCACCCCTCATCCCAATCATATAGCAAACCGACTACTCTGATACCGCCACCAATCCTCCCTCGTATCCGCCCGCCTCCACATCCCAATGCCCCCCTCGACCCCCTTCTCATTCACACTCCAGTGCCCACTCTCCACATTCGCCAACCAATTCTCCAGAATCCCCGCCAGCTTCGGGCCATGCCGCATGACAAAGGGATTCAGATCCGTCTGGTACAAATCACTATAGCTCCGGCGGATCGGCTTGAAATCCGACGTCCGCGCATACTTGTTGCTGCCGAGGCGGATCGGCAGGACGAGCCGACAGGCATCCTCGAAGGGGTTCGCCGCGTTGGCGAAGGCGTCGAGGTAGAGGCCGGCTGGCACGGACTCCACGGTGCTGAAGGGGTAGCGGAACTTGGCGTCCTGGGCCGAGACGGTGCCCGGGCAGGGGAGGAAAAGGAAGGGCATTTTCATGCCCTCGGTCTCCTTCGGGTACTGGGCTAGCACGTGCTTGAAGGGCTGGTGCAGGAACTCTTCCACTTTGGGCAGGCGGATGCCCGGGGCGAGAAACCAGACATTGGACTGGCGGGCGTGGGAGAGGAGTTCGTAGGCGAAGCCGCGCGGGATGCCGGCGACGTCGAGGGCGGCGCGTGAGCAGAGGGGGTCCGGGGCGTTCGGGTCGTCGCCGTCATCGCCGGTGGCGGCGGCCGCTGTCACAGCAGCAGCGGGTTTCTTGGCGGCGATACCGGCGCGCTTTTCGATCGCCCGCACGAGGTTCTGCCAGGCGCCCAGACAGGCGTGCAGGTCGCTGAGGGTGTAAGGCTGCAAGATCCAAGGCCGGGTCTTGTACTGCTTCCGACTCGCGTGCCCGCTAAAATCCGTCGATTCCGTGGACACGCTATCCGGAATCGCCACCGCCTTCTCCGCCTCGACCATGTCGATATACGCGCTCAGAATCGCCTCCAGCTTCTGCCACGGCAGCGCCGGGTTCGTGAGCTCGAGCAGGTGATGGTACGTCGGCATCAGGATGGCCTTGTGCGCCTGCTGGTCGTACACGATGCCCGCCGGCTGCGTGACGAGGTCCAGGTTCGTGGCGTACAGCACGATGAAGCGGTGCTTCTCCGCCTTGGCGTCGTCGTGGTCGTGCTCGACATCCTCCAGCACGTCGCCCAGCTTCAGCATCTCCTTTGGGCGCGCGATGCCCGAGACGTGGTAGAACAGGCTGTGCTTGAAGGGGACGTCGAAGACCTTGGATAGGTAACGCACGACGGACGGGCGTAATTTCTGCTTGAGCGTCTCGTTGCCATAGTTGCTCCACCAGGAGCGCTTCTGCAGCTCGAAGATCTTCTTGCCGCTGCAGATCCAGCCGTAGAGGAGTAATGTGTTGTGCAGAGCGGCGCAGCGGTCTATGGCCAGGTCGTCGGTCGTGGAGGCTGGGTTGGTCGGAGTCACTCTGTCCTTCGCGACGGGGGCGAAGAGGCTCATGGCCGCCATCTGGATTACGAAGTATTTGTTCGAACGATGGTCACGTTGCCTTCTTCCTTCGCTAACGCTCAACACGAATCACAGTGGCAGCCGCAACGCTTGCAGGCGCCCTCGCCGAACAAAGCCATCCCAGCCTACAATATTTGGTTATTATGCTCGCGTGACGCAGACGGTGGTACAGCGATGTGCAACTCCGCTTTTGGCAGAATTCAAGCTATGATGTAGGTTTGTGGAGCGCGTGGCGTGGCGGAATTGCTTCCGTACGGTGCTCTCTCTCTATATACATGTAGGAGAGGGGACTTGATATAGTTGGTCGACGGTCGCAATCAAAGGCTGTGCGGTGGCCACCACCCTATGTAGTGTCCAGGCAGGATTGTATTCCTACATGGCTTTCCGAGCAGCTCGTGGATGCACTTGCAGCACACGCTTGCCAGATAGGACTCGTTGTCTTGCACTAGCAGTCGCGGAACCAATTGAAACCAAGCCTTTGAAGGTCTTCCACACGCCCTGCTAAACCGGCCCATACCGAAAAACAAAACGAGACCAAAACGCGTCGCTCACGAAAACATAACAGCCTTCCGATCTATAGGCCGGCCGTCCGCCGCAATCCCCTCCCTCCTAAACCGCTCCTCCACCACCAACAACCTCGCCTCATCGAAATTCACCCTCCGCAGCTTCATGATCCGATAGACCTCCTCCTTAGCACTCTCATCCAGCCCGCGCCGACTATCCCCCGCCTCGATATTCTCCGCCAGATTGAAGTTGCTACTGTGCAGACCCGCTTCGGCGTCCTCGGCGAAGGTGGAGCTGGTGGGGAGGCGCACGTAGCGGAAGGTGTTGAGGCGGTTGGAGAGGTAGGTGGTGAGGTGGTGGATGGGTTCGGGGATGGTGCCGGGGGAGGTGATGTAGGGGATGGGTGGGGCGTGGGGCCGCCAGGTGTTGCGGGTGGCGTAGAGGACTGTCAATCGCATTAGTGGGCTGTGTTCGGGCGTATAGCGATCGGAGGGTAGTGTACCTGTGGCGAGGACGAGCAAGATGAAGGTCACGGTGTAGAAGAAGTAGGCCATGGCTCGTCACTGGCACGCCTCAAGCCCGTCGTCGGATTGCGGTGTTTGGTATGGACGCTTGTTGATTGTCGCGTGGCGAGCTTCGATGGGCCTACGCGCCCGGTTCCTTCCCTCACAACATGCAACAGTGATGTCGAGGCAGAATACCCAAGTGAGTGAAGCCTGACACCTCTCGAGCATTCGTCAGCGCATCCGCTTCCGGGTCGACGCGCGTGAACCGTGAACGCCTGCAGACCGTAAGCGCCGAGTTCCGAGCTTGGTGCCTGAGGCATAAAGATAACTTCTGCCAAGAGTTACCGAAATCGCCCGCCCACCGAAGCCCGGCTATACCGCGAGCAAGGCGATCGCATTGAGACGCAGCACCTTCGAATCCGCTCAAACAACCGCCAACATGACGACGCAATACGAGAACATCAGCCCGGACCTCCTGTGGGAGTGCTGCCGTACGTCCCACCCCCCCAAATACCACACCAACCCCCCCACCGAACCACCCTCCGAATGCAAAAGCGCATGGCACACGGAAATGGAGAGCTTGATGGGTAGTGCTAGTGCTAATGCGAGGTCGTTATGGAATACACAGGCACCCGCAACGCCTTCCTCACCAAGCGCAAGCAAGCCGGCGGCGTCCAGTTCTCGCGCGACCCGCTGAACCTGCTCAACAAGCACAGCCGCAAGTACGCCGGCTTCATCAACGACCAGGCCATTGGCGTGCAGCCCGACAGCAACACGGTCAAGTTGATCACCAAGGTCTCCGGGCGCGGCAACAAGCCGGCTGCCATGTACGTCTTCATCATCAATCCCCATACAACGGAATGCCAGTGGAGTGGAGAAGTGGAGGGGAGGACAATATGGCGCAGGGTGGAGTGCGGAGTACGGTATTACGAGCTGTGCTAATACGGGTGTGTTATGTGACGACAGGTACCACGAATCCTCCTTCTCCGCCTCGACCCCCTCGCGCAAGCTGTTCAAGTCCGTCGTCAGCAGCACGGCCAAGAAGGGCTACCGCAGCGACCTGCGCGCCGAGACCGTCGCGCGCGCCTCGGCCGTCAAGACGAGCCAGCGCGAGAAGAAGGAGACCAAGCAGGCCACCAAGCTGCGGGGCTCCAAGGCCAAGAAGGCCAAGGAGGCCGACGCGAGCTCGTCGTCATAGATTATCTTACTTGCTCTGTAGCGGAATGAGAGGGGTTTGACTGCGCGGAGTGGAAGTGGACTGGCTGGCTTCTTGCTGGGCCACGCTGCCACGCATCGCATGGCGTTGGTGGACAAGCGCGGCGGGCTTTGATGGTGGCATGGCATGGCATAGAGTGCCTGCATGCACGCTCGCTAGTTCGACGTGCGAAGCTCATTTGAAGAGAGATGGCAACCTACGCCTAAGTAGTCACGTCGGCTTTTTTGTGCTGATCTGCAAAGCAAATGATGATCGCTCTCTTTCGTTGCACACCTATCTTACACGTTTTGCTGCATGCCGTTGCCCGCGAAGCACAGGGTATCTTCCTCTACGCTTTTGCCACCCCATAGGCCAGCATTGCCACGCCGTACCCGTGCGTGCCATCCTCGAGTAACGCCAATGCTATGCTTTAAAGACACACCTCAACCACAACCCGTCCTTACCCAGCCACACAGATGGAAGGCACTACCTCTGCTGCTGATACCCCCCATTCACCCCACCCGGCGGCGGTGGCCGAAACCCCGCCGGCGGCACGCCAGCGGGCATCGGCGGCGGCGCAAACCCCGGCGGCGGCCCTGATCCTGGCGGCGGGCCCTGCGCATGGAAGCCGGCTTGCTGCTGCATGCCCGGCCCATTCATCGGCCCGCCGTAGCCTGCCATACTGGGTGGAGGCCTCGCCGGCAGTCCGGCGGCTGTCGGCGGCGCTTGGAGGGGGTGTTGGTTGTAGGCTCTGTTGGGCATGTTACCAGCGGCGGGTCCGTTGCCGTTGGCGTTGGCTTGAGGTGGGCCGCCTGGCGGTGGAGGGGCCATGCCGGTGTGGTAGCCACCAGGTGATGGAGGAGGGGCTTGGCCGTAGGGCGCGTAGTTGTACGTCGGCGGCGGTTGCGGAGCCCGCTGCTGCTGCTGCTGCTGCTGTTGCTGCTGCGGTGGCCCGCCTCCGTTCGGCGCCGAGTACCCATTCCCACCACCCATCCCCATCCCCATGGCAGCAGGTGCCGAAGGCGCGTGGCTCGGCATCACCAAACTGGCCGGCATGGCCGGGATCTGCACCTGCACGCCATGCTTCTTCGCCTGCGCCGCCAGCGACCGCTCCGCCACGTCGCCGTGCCGCTCGCCCTTGCCATCCTTCTTGTACGCATACTGCACCGTGATCTCCTTGTTCATCAGGAACTGGCCGTGCATGTTCGCGACCGCGTCGTCCGAGGCCTCGAAGTCCGCGTACGAGACGAAGCCGTAGCCTTTGCCCAGATTGCTGTCGTCGCGCGCGATTTTCGGGGGTGCGAGGAGGGGGCCGAAGCGCGAGAAGGTCTCGAAGAGGACTTTCTCATCCACCATGCTGTCTAGGTTCCCCACGAACAGCTCGGCACCCACCCCTTGTCCGCCGCCAGCGCCATCTGCCCCCATTGCGCCGCCTATCCGCTTGTCCGCCGAAGCCTTGTTCACACGGATAGGCTTCCCCCAAAGCCGGATCTGGTTCATGATCTTGGCGGCATAGTCGGCGTCGTCTTCGCTGCCGAACTCGACGAAGCCGTAGCCCTGGTGGGACTGCGTGACGCGGTCCTTGGGCAGGTGGACGTTGATGATGGGCCCGGCTTGCAGCATCAGCTCCCAGACCAGGGCGTCGCTGCAGCGCTCGTCCAGGTTGCCGATGTAGAGGGTGCTGTCCTTGTCTTGGTCGTAGTGGCGCGGACCGGACATGGTGGGCGAGAGCGAGAGTGTGCGCTGGGTGCCGCGGTTGGCTCTTAGTGTGAGGTGTTGGGCGTGCGGTTATGCGGAGAGTGTAGTTGGTCGAGTAGGCAAATGAGAGGTTTGTCACATGCGACTCTCTCGCGAAGATCTCCAAAGCTGCCCCAAGAAGCTGGTGCGGCTCGGCGGAAGCGTTCCGGCGGATGCGGAGGTGGAAAGTGAAGAGGCTCACTCCCGAACAAGCAGCAATCGCGCATACACCCCATACCGCCGTTCCCATCCTCATCCTCACCCGTCCCACAGTCCAGCAGCAGCAGCACAGCAGAGCAGAGCAAAGACAAGATGGCCTGGCTCCAGTTCTCCGAAGAGACCAAGGTGCGTCCAACCATGACCGCGACCCTCCCCTCCCCCCTCCAGCCCGCCAGCTAACGGGAGGCTGATGGGATGTACAGGAGCGCATCACGCGCATGCTGGACTTCTCGCGCCTCGCCGTGCACTACGGCTACCTGCCCCTCATCATCTACCTGGGCTACACGCGGAGTAACCCGCGCCCGTCGTTGATCCGGTGAGTCTTTGACTTTCGACATCCAAGCCTGAGCAGCATATAAGCATTGTACGGAGCATTTGGCTGGGCATGCGTGCTGACAGGGCGGCTGGTAGATTGTTCTCGCCCTTGGCGCAGTAGATGGACGGATGGATGGATGGAAGGGGCGTGCAGCGATGATGCGATTGCGCATGGCCAAAAGCGGAAGCGGCGCATCATGAGGGAGAGAGAGGCGAGGGAGAGTGTACGATAAGGCGAGACGGCGTGCCACATGTTCTGCCCTCAGAGCATAGGCGGATCCGAACACGCAGGAACGGGCTATGCGAGGGCACAGCAAGGCGCAAAGACGGCGTTCAGCGGCAACAAATATGTACGAATGCATGGTGTGAGAGGAGAGAGAAAAGGGAGGGCATGCCATACAAACACCACTACCAAGCACACATCCTCAAGCTCCCGTGCACGTTCTTGCCATTCCATACCATACACTACCATACCATACACTACTACACGTCCCACCGCGCACGATCCGGTCCTGCCACTGCTCATCCTCACGCCAACCCACTCCCCATCACGTCCGATCCCGCCGCGCAAACCCCCCAAACCTCTCCCGGAAATCCCCCAGCGTCGCCTGCATCCCCGCCCGCTTCGCCAACTGATCGTCCGCCGCCGCCGCCGCGAACCCCCCGCTCCCCGCCAACGGACTCCTCGGCGCCGCACCCTGCTGCTCCGCCCCCTTCATCTCCACCTTCTCCAACAACTCGGCCCCCTTCAGCTTATCCACCTTGCCGAACCGCGCCCCGCTCGTACTGCTATCGAAGAACACCTCGCCCTTGCCCTCGACCGCCAGGTGCATCAGGTCGGAAGTCTGTCGCAGCTCATCGAGACTGGCGAACATCCGCTGCTGCGTCCCATACCCCTCCGGCAACCCCGCGACGAACTCGACCAAGTGCCCGACATCCATGACATACGCCGCAGCAGCCTGGTGCGTGATCTGCTGCACCCCTTCATCCAACGGCAGATTCAGCAGCGCTTCAGAGATGAACCCGAGCGCGGCGAAGTACAGCGTATCCTTAATCCCCTCGGGCAACCCCAGCAGGACCGAGGACATGATATTGGACAAATACCGCGTGAGCTCCGTCATGTAGGGACTCACCTCGCGCGGCACATAGACGCTGCTCCAGTCGTACTCGGCCGTCTCGATCAGGTCGTTGATCTTGCTCTCCACGAGCTCGAAGATGCGGCGCTCGGCCTGCTCCTTGGCGTCCTTGAAGGCCTTGGTGGCGTGTAAAGTAATGGGCCCGGCGGCGGAGCTGGAGCTGCGCGCCTCGACGAGCAGGCCCTCGAGGTCCGAGCAGGCTTGCTCGAAGTGCTCGAGGTTGGTGAGGATCTGGACGACTTGGCCCGGGTATTGGCTTCTCAGGCGGTCGATGAGGGCTTTGCAGACCTTCTCCACGAGCAAGTCGTCCAAGCTTTCCTTCAGCGTGCGGTCGATGACGGTCGTGTGGCGGAAGTGGTCGTCGCTGAAGAGGTAGATCTGGTTGATCAGGTTGCGGATGTCGATGCAGACGAGCGGGTACATCTGGCTGAAGGGCAGGATGCAAGGGTACTCGATCGTCTCCGGGTCCGCTTGGTCCGGTGGCGGAGTGTACCAGGAGACGGAGATGACTTTGCTGTACTCATCGCTGTCCGCGATGGGCATGGGCATGTAGTCGTCCGTGTTCACGATCTCGGTGAAGTCGTCGGAGAAGCGCTTTTTCAGCAGGCTGCTGTACTTGTCGAACAGCGTCAGGAGTAGGCCGTCAAGGCTTTGCACGCTGTAGGACCAGCTGTCCATAGTCTGGATGAACAGGGCAATGACGCCTTTGATTTTGAGGAGCTTCTCGTCGTTCTCAACGGTGTGCAGAGCAGCAGAGATGAGGGAGATGGCGGACTGGCACATGCTCTCCCACAGCTCATCGACATCCGACTGGGCGCGGAGATTGGTGGTCTTGGCCATGGTGGCCTTCTCGACGATAGCGAAGCCGGCGATGCCTTCCAACAGGCTGGAAAGGCCGTTGGCTTCCTCATCCAAGAGGTTCAGAGTGGGTGGGATGAGCAGGTCTTTTTGTCGGCGCCGAGTGGCGGCATAGTCAGCACGGAATTTGTCGGTTTGACCGAGGGCATCGTGGATGTGCATGCATTCGAAGAGCGGACTGAAATCGACCTGTACTTCCTCATTGTTGAGCACGTCGAACTCCTCGCCCTCGTCCGCTACCAGCTCGACAGCGGAGTTGAGTTGGAAGGAGCCTAGGTACTCATCATGCTCCGCTCGCTCTTTTTGTCGAACACGGCGCAGCTCTGTGTGATAAAAGGCCACTTCGCCCAGGAACTGCGAGGTCTCGCGGATGCGGTACAGCCAGGTATTGAGGTCGGTCATCACAGCCTCAGCAATCAAACGCTGGGTAGCCGGGACCGAGCGCTCGATCATCTCGGCGATCTTATACCGAGTGACTTCCCGGAGATGGACGTTCTGCAGCTCATCCAGCGCACGGAGAGCGGCGTAGTGGTTCTTCTTGCCCAGTAGATCGTGCACCTGATTAGCAAGCCTCAGCACCTCCAAGCAGTCCTTGAGCGCTTGCGTCGCATCGTCAATGTTCTGTCGGACACCTCGCGAGTCGACTAGAGCTTTCTTCTGCTCGGCCAGCTTCTCCGTGCTGGCCTCGATGCTCCGGCTCAGCTCCATGATCTCGGACGTCAGCTTGACGGTACCTTCGCGGACGGTCTGGAGGTGTTGCACGCTGGAGATGAACTCCTGGTGGTTGTTGTTGCATATCCGTTCAATCTCCGCTTCGCGATCGGCGGAGACATGGTTGAGAGCGTGGATGAGAGGCGTCACCTGCGTGGATGCTTGCGCGTTCTTCAGGAGTGGTATGAGCTGGTCGAGGTAGTCGGATTCGGAGGATGAGAGGATGATCTGCGGTGGTCGAGCTGTCAGCATATCAGACCGACACCAGTCTAGGTTGCGTGTGGGTGCATCGTGTATCAGTCGCAGTGCGTCAACATCCCCTTGTTCCTCCATCTTTGCGGTGCTCGATTGCGGGATTGCCACTGTCTTTGGCTGGCTCGAGCCTTATGTTGCTGCCTTGTAGCTCGTGCGCCACATTCTGTTTGTATAGCTACCCGAAGCTTCGCCCGCTTACAACCATCCGCATCAACAACAACACCACAGTTCTCGCATTTTTATATTCTTTCGCAGCACCTTCGCACTCTGGCACACCTAAAACAACCGAGATCGTACATACCTGCTGCACAGCTCCAGTCAGATCATCGTACTGATCTGAAATCAATCCTGGCATCTTGGTCCTCTGCTTGTTGCTATCTTGAAGCGGAAGACAACACGTGCTGGGCTTCGACCTGCACCTTCTTCAATTCCACTGCGAGCGCGCAAAGCTCTGGCCTCTGCTTCACAACGGCCCCACCATACCACCGCACTTCACTCTGCTTGAGCGTGCAGGCGCTGGCACAGAACTGGACAAGCGTTCAATTGCTGGACTGGACAACAGGATATCCAAGGTACGTTGAGTTCGCTTTCTCTCAGTCAAAGCACGTCCCTGCACATATACCGGACCGGAATTCCACTAGATCAACTGGGACTGCGGCTTCAAGCGTGAATCTGCGATCAGCGTGACGCGAAGGAATCTCTATGGACATGGTCAGCCTCTGTCACTCAGGTCGTTGAAGGTCGGCACCGGAGGGCACAAAGGGGCTATTGCGACTTGGAAAAACACTCAGAAACCTACCTGATCGCGCCGTCTATCGACAGGAGTCCTGATATGAGCACGACGATCGGTTGCGACAGCATAAATGCGTTTACCGCCAACGATAGGAACGACTTGGTTGGTGATAGTGAACTTCACATTGCGGAGGTGGAGGTCGGGAAGCCGGGAGCGGAAAGCTTGCTGCCTAAGCCGGCAGGTCTGCTGAGTCAGTGACGCCAGGATCTCTCGATCTGCAACTTTAAATTAGCGCTGCCGAACCCGTCATGCAGGCTACCTGGAACATCCCTGTCGGTCTCGCTAGTCCAATATCAGAAAGTCTGGCGTGGAGAGCTTCCAGTCTGAAGTCTCCAGCGTCCCGGGACAGCCATGCTGACTATGATGCAAAAGCACAGTTTACGCTGCCATCAAAAAAAGACACGGCGTATCGTGCTTGGTTTCAGATTGAAGCCTGAGAGACAACCTACAAGCTCGTGCTCTTGTGGGAAAGAAGTATAATCACTTGCACGCGAGGCGCAGTCTTGAAGCCTGTCGAGTACACTCACTCTCTGGGGCATCAAATTGGGGAATCGCTGCAATGCTTCAAGGCGGTGTTGAGAGCCTTATACATGGCTAGAAACATCCGGGGAGTTGGACGAGCTGGAGGTACGCCTGCTGCTCCCTTTCCACCAGTATATACCTCTTGATAGGCTGGATCAAGGCTCAGTGTTTCAGTGCACGAGAGGGCCAAGTCATCATGACCACGATGACCACGTGGTTGCCCGAAGGGTCCATCGGCGTTGTCCACTGAGACGAGCCGTCCCAACAGGCCAAGCTGCTTTGAGGCAGCCGAGCACGGAGCGGACACCGCTTGTTTTTGAGAGCTTCCCTTCCCCTCGCACTTTGACCGACTCTCTTCCATCCCCTCCAACCCTCATCCTCGCCCCCTCACCACCACCACGCACACATCGCATTCTTCACGCACATCACAATCATTAACCACCCCATCATCCTACTGCTACGCTCCTGCATCATTCCCGTGGCCTCACAGCCATTGGAGAGCTGCGAGGGGTCGTGAGCAGCAGTCTGACTGATTCTTCCTCCAGCTGCAAGCATTGCGCAACATCGTTCACACGTTCAACGACCAGCAAGACTTCTTTCCACTCGCACAGCTCCTGAACGAGCATCACCACCTCACTAAGACCGTCAGCAAGATGTCGCGCATGAACGGTGGCCGCGGTAACTCCGCCAGCCCGACGAACGGGCAGCAGAACGGCGGCGTTTCATTGAACGGCAACCTGTAAGTCCCAGCGTGCCTCACTCATTGCCTGACTGATTACTGACATCCTCCAGCCACGCGACTGAGCGTGCCCACAGCGTGTACTCGCCGTACATGCCGTACGCCAGTCAGACCCACGGTTGCTTCGCCCAGAACAGCAGCCAGAAGTTGCACCCGGGCGCCCACGTCTTCAAGCCAACCGGCCCGAAGCTGGCGCCGACTCCAATTCGCATCCTCAACCGCGACAGCACCCCTGACGAGCAGCCGACGATCGTCACCTCTTCGATGTCACCCGCCACGAAGTCGGACGAGGCCAAGGGCAAGACTGCTACCGCGCAGCAGCCGATTGGCACCCGCAGCGGCAACATGACGCCGCCGCGTCCACGTGTGTTCTTCACCACTGATGTTGGGCCCGAGGTGCCTTTCCTGGGCGGGCACTACATCAAGATCGAGAACATCTCCAGGGGCGAGCTCAACGGTACCTTTGCGGCACTGAACGAAGACGTGAGTCCTTCTTCCACCTTCTCTTTCCGAACCAAGCTGACATCATCGACAGTTCGATTGGCAGAACAAGGTTCTCGCGTGCTCGGCCAAGAAGGCGGATGGCAAGAACTTCGTCTACCTCTGCTGCTTCGACGACCTCAGAGACGCCTCCCAGTCCTTCAGCAACGTCGAGATGGTCGGTGTAAACTGGCCGATGTCGTACATCACCCACACGGAGTTCGCCAGCAACCTCGCGAGCGAAGAGCAGGAGAACACCTCGTTCCATGAGGGGCAGGTCATCTTCGTTGCCAGCTTCGAGGGACCGACCTCCGAGTTCAACGCGAGCGGTGCAGGCGAGACGGTGCATGAGCTGGCGAAGAACTTCGGCGAGGTGCGCGCGTTCACTGAGATCGCGGCGCCGTATCCGAACCTCGAGTTCCGCGTGGAATACTACAAGATTAGCGACGCTAAGAATGCGCTGAACTCGACCATTGGAAACCTTTCGCGTACCATCGGCGTAAGTGCACCCTCCGCTGCTCACTAATCTTCAAGGTTGCTGACCTTGCTGTAGAAGTGGTCCATCGCCGGCAGAGCCTTGCCGAACTACACGGCGCACACCAACGGCGTCAACGGCATGGCTGGACTCCAGGGTAGCATGGCTGGCATGGACATTCATAACACGCCGCACAGGCACCGCAATGCCCACGGCGGCCCCGTCGAGTTCACCAGCCCCACCGGTCGCACTGCGTGGACCCTCGATGAGAACGGCAACCAGATCCGGGCAGTCCCAGTTCACGTCCTGCCAAAGATCAGCACTATCCCGTTCGGTGTCCCAATCATCGGGACTCCGCATCGCGATCGCTTCAATTCGGCTCCGATGCCGCAGACGCCGGCACACATCATGAACGGGGTCCATGTGCAGGCGCGCAACAACTCGTGGAACGGGGTGCACTACTCCCACGATGCCAGCCCGAGGCGCAGCCCCATCCCGTCGCCACAGGCAGTCGTCCGCTGGAAGATCGAGAACGGCCAGGACGTGCGCACCACCGTCATGCTTCGCAATATCCCCAACAGGATGAACTGCTGGGAGCTGAAGGAGATCCTCGATCATACCAGCATGGGCGACTACGACTTCTCGTACCTGCGTATCGATTTCGAGAAGGGCACCAACGTCGGCTATGCCTTCGTCAACTTCGCCGATCCGATGACTATCATGCCGTTCGTCGACCACTACGAGGGTAGGCGCTGGCAGCCAAGCAACAAGCGCCTCGTCGAGCTCTCCTATGCGACCGTTCAGGGCTTCGATTGCCTGGTTGAGAAGTTCCGCAACTCTGCAATCATGTCGGAGTACAAGGACTACCGTCCGAAGCTTTGGTACACGCCGCACACTGCGCCAGATGCAACCCTCGTCGGCAGCGAGCAGCCATTCCCACAGGCCAACAACCAGTCGAAGAAGCAGCGCTCGCACGACAACGCCGGCCAAATCGGTCTCTACGCCCCGCGCTCTGGTCAGATGAGCCGTGAGCGCGGCCGTCGCTCGCAGTTCGACCGTGGTACGCCAGCTCAGATGCAGGAGGATGCCTACTTCAACCAGATGTCGCCGCTCAACGGCTACGGCAACGGTTACGCATACGGTATGTCGCCGCGCATGGCCGTCGGCCCACCGCCATCGTTCCCGCCAATTGCTTATGGCAATGGCTACGCCCCGGACCCGTACATGCACGGCAATGCCATGATGCCACCGCAGCAGTACGGTTACGGTCCGTTCGACGGCGCCGACCCATTCGGTCCGGTCAACAACTACCACGGTGGGTACATCAACGGCCACAACGCCAGCTTCGGCACCGGCCCCAACACGCCAGCCTCTCGTCTTCGTACGCAGACCAATGGTCGTCTCGGTGGCAGGCCGAAGAATATCACCACCGTCGGTGGGCCAGTCCAGCACCCAGGCGTCGGCTACGGCAACTACACCATGCCGAAGGTGATGGAGCAGGACGAGACTGCAGCCCCGCAGTACACCGCCTACGAGACTCAAGCCTACGACAACGTCGTTGGCCCGCAGTACTACCAGAACTACTAGACGGCCCACCACTTCAGGCTGACGTGTCCCGTTCTGGGTACTGACACCTTACATAATCTGCAGCATTGCTCTGGGATCTCCTGGTGGTTGGAGAACGAGTGACCTGGATGCCGTCGCCAGTCCTTGCATGACGAGGCGCGGCTCACGACTGGATGGCCTGACGAAGGATGTGATGCCCCTTCCGTTGGTTGTTGAGGTCGGCTGGACACTGAGAAGATGTTGGAGAGGCTGGCATGCTTCTTCGAGTACTTCTCCGCACTGCTTTTCTTTTGTTCGCGATGCTCTATGGATGGCTGATGGCGCTGATCGGCGGCCGGCAATGCTGGCTGCACTACGAATCGATGTGCAAGCCCAAAGATGGTGATGGCTTATGGGTGGTTCGCGTGGGTCTAGTGCTTTAGCACGGCGATAAGGGTTGTTGCGATTAGGTGTTGCTGGCTATAGTGACTCAATCGACTCTTCCCATAACACCGTTATGCCTGTTCTCCGCCGTGTTTGTTGTTCTTGACATACTCCACCACGCGATCCGCCTGAGTGCTTCGCGTGGATGTGAGGGCTGCAGTGATCGACGACGACCCCATGCTGCCTCTGAGCAGCCAAGACCATGCACAGGGAGGATGCCATCACCGCAGTCGTCGGCGTAGCAGTTCCTTTAGGCGCGCTGAATGCAGATGCCGCTGGTGACTCGCCGCCAGAAGTGACCTGAAAACTCTACGCGTGTGATAGAGGTACTGTGTTTCTTTTTCGCGACGTATGTAGTCTACATAAGGCTCTCGGCCTACAAGTGAGACGGCGCCATTGCCGACGCGGCGCACATGCCGTGGCGCATCCAGCGCGCGTGCACGGATCGTAAAGTGAATGCTCTTTCGGCCCCCAAGTCCGCTCGGCTTCCGCCAACGGTTCGCGAGCGTTCCCAAAGACAACAATCCTCACACCTCCTCATCCACCATACACGGCTTCTTGGGCTCTGGTATTGCTTCTAGCTGCCTTCACTAGTGTGACAACAGGACCTCGGAGTGATACTCGCCATGGCGCGCAGCCGCACCACGAGACTGGTCTACTTGACGTTGGCCAACCTTCTCCTTCCGGCGGCCGTCCTCATCTTCGCCATTGGGTTCTTCCCCTTCAAACCCCTATTGCCGGGCCTGGCTACGTTTGAGGACGTGCAAGAGACGGCGATATGGGGTGATGGACAGCCAGAAGCCATTTTCGACCGCGTGGTCTTCATGGTGGTGGATGCGCTGAGGAGTGACTTCGTTTATGGGTACAATAGTGGCTTTGAGTTTACGCAGAGGTACGAGAGGGCGTCTGTCCGTAGAAGGGCAAGGCTAATACATTGGCAGTCTGATCCGCGACGGCGCTGCAATCCCCTTCACAGCCCATGCGACTCCGCCTACTGTAACCATGCCTCGAGTGAAGGCGCTGACCACAGGCTCTGTCCCCTCCTTCGCCGACCTCATCTTCAACCTCGACGAGAGTGGCTCCGGCTCCACGCTAGCTACACAAGACACCTGGCTCGCCCAGATCAAGGCAAGAGGCGGGAAGCTCGTCTTCTACGGCGACGACACTTGGCTGCGTCTCTTCCCTTCAGACGGCCCAGGTGGCTTCTTCGAGCGCTCGGACGGCACAAGCTCTTTCTTCGTTTCGGTCAGTCAAACTGGCCCTGGTATGCTCACTGTAGAAGTATGTAGGCTGAGTATGGCATTTCTTCCTCGCAGGACTTTACCGAAGTGGACAATAACGTGACGCGCCATGTTCCGGAAGAGTTGGAGAGGGATGACTGGGATGGTATGATTATGCATTATCTGGGACTGGACCATATTGGGCACAAGACGGGACCGAACGGGCCGAATATGCTGCCGAAGCAGAGGGAGATGGATGGGGTTGTGAGGCAGATATATGAGGCTATGGAGACGAAGGAGCACCACAAGAATACACTATTGGTGCTGGCTGGTGACCACGGTATGAACGCTGGCGGCAATCACGGCGGTAGCGGGCCTGGTGAGACGGAGCCGGCGCTGCTCTTCGCCAGTCCGAAACTGAAGCAGAGGTCCAGGCGGACGGAGTATCAGTGTCCAACCACACCTGAAGATGGCACCGACTTCCATTACTACAGGAAGGTGGAGCAAAGTGACCTGGTGCCTACGCTGGCTGGGCTGATGCGATTGCCGGTCTCGAAGAATAGTCTCGGCGTCTTCATCGACGAACTCGCGGGCTTATGGTCTGATGTCAAAGATGGCGTTCAACTGTTGCATCAGAATGGAAAGCAAATCGGGCGAATCGTCGAAGCTGCGTACGGTACCGACTTTGTTGAGAAAGCGAAGGGTCGGAAGGATACGTGTGACTGGACGCGGTCCGGCGACCCGAAGTGCGCTGGACCGAATCTGGTCGAAAATGAGCTCGCCAGGGGGTGGGAGACAGCCCGGGAGGCTTTGGATTACGTCCGACGTGAAGACGAGGGCTGGGAAGCCACACACGGAGCTTTGTTGCATTTCATATCTACGGCGCAAGGCGCGCTCAGCACGGCGGCGAGCTCCTACGACATCCCACGCATGGCCACCGGCATGGTCCTCTCTGCAGTCGCTTTGGCTCTTGCGGTGCTCTCGTTCCCGTCACTTTGGCCGCCGACTACAGCGAGCTTGTTCTTCAGCACGACCAGCGTACTGTACGGCATCATGATGTTCGCCAGCAGCTACGTGGAAGAGGAGCAACACTTCTGGTACTGGCTTACTCCTGCGTGGATACTGATACTCACTGCAAAGGGTGCATCCAGGACGGCCGATGGACGACACAAGCTCCAGCTTGCGGTAGCCGGCGTGACTATTGTGGCTGTTCAACGCATAGCAGTCCGCTGGAACCAAACGGGCCAGAAGCATACCGGAGAACCGGACATCGTGCACAACGTCTTTCCGGACTACTATGTTTTCATGTGGGCGTTCGTCCTGATGACCTACGGCTACGAGTGCTACATGCTCGCCCGCTGCACCTTCGTTGACCTGATGCCGCCGGAGATCGCGGTTATTGCATCCGTCGTGTTGACTGTGCCAGCCGTTATCTTCAAGCTCAACTTCACACAAGCAGATGCGCCTGAGCTTGTGCAAGGCTTGGCGTACAAGATCAGGGAGTGGACCGCGTCATTCAGTCTCTTGGCTCAGGCTCAACTCGTATTTGCAGTGCTGGCGCTTGGGACTCTCGTGGTGGTCGTAATGGCTGTAGGACTGGGAAGAAACACGGACTTGCGGCAACAGGCTGTGCGCATCACGCTTGCTGAGCGACTTCACCACCTATTGACAATGTTCCTAATAACGCAAAGCCGAGCAACTAACGTGCCCCTCTTCCTCGGTCTGGAAGCTCAAAGCCTATCATTGAGAAAGCTCTTCACCGCATCATCCTCCAGGCATGACAGTCGACCGTCCAGCAAGCCCGGGAGGAACGCGGACGTATCTTTCACCGAGCTGGCAACCACCACACTTCTGCTCTCACACACTTACTTCTTTTGCTTTGGAGGCTCCAACTCGATCTCCAGCGTCGACCTCAGCAATGCGTACAATGGTGTCGGCGACTACAACATTGTCGCCGTTGGCGTGCTTCTGTTTACCAGCAACTGGACTGGGCCGATATGGTGGTGTAGTGCAGCCGTCCTGCAGACATTCGCGAAGCCCGAGGGACCTGCAGAGGAGCAGCAGCAGGTGCCAATAACGGCTGGCCGAAGCTGGATTGAGCAAGAGCGGAGGAAGCTTCGGGAGGAGGCTCAAGCGGTCGGTGCGCTGTCGCAGGCGAGAAAACCTGGCCAGCAGAATGCGGACCAGTGGCTTGTCTATGTGTCGGGCATGACAGCCTTCGTTGCCATCAGCCTGCTCGCGGTCATGGTGGCGTGCACTGCGCTGAGGACACACCTGTTCATCTGGACGGTCTTCAGCCCGAAGTACCTGTACGCAATGGCGTGGTCTGTGGGTTGGCACATCGTCATAACTGTCGGCCTCGGGGGGTTGCTGAGGTGGCTTGGACAAATAGCTTAGGTAGTATCGCTGTTTCAGCCAAGGCCGCTGAAAAGATCATCGATCGCGTTGCCTTTCCGTCGCTTCTTCTTTATAGCTATCCCAGTGCCGTCTGCAGTGCGCTTGTCGGCAGGTTTCGAGGTTTCGAGTTCAGCCTGGGGCAACGTAGTCACGGCCTTGGTGGGTTTGATCATCGCAGCACGTTCAGTCGCATCCACTTGCGCGGTAGGTAGCTCACGGCTTATGACTTCACCAACGTCCTCGTGGTCCCCAGACGCGCCGTCCCCGGGATCACCATAGTGCTCCCAGTCTTCCTTTGCGAACTGTTCCAACACTTTTTCCACCTCCGCCTGACCCAAGTCCTCGAAAGCTGCGGTGACCCCGAATATACGGCACGTTTCGGCCAGAGAGGCCAACAGCACTAGCCCGAGAACTGCAAAACGGCCGTCTGCAGACAGCTGGGAGAAGGCGTGCTGCCACTTCGGTACCATGATGTCCTGCCAGAATGACAGTCTGCCTTCGATGCGTTGAAGAATTTGCTGGTCTTGCGTCTTCTTTTTGGTGCGGGCAAGATGAGTGGTCGGGACTGCCTTTAGTCCGTTGATCTCGGCCGCCATACTGTTGAGTTGTTTCCGGAAGACTTGGAAATTCCGCCACCATGTACTCCGCCGATGCTGATTCTTGTTCCTGTGATGGAAGAGATGGAGCAAGTCTGCGAGATGCTGTAAAGCATCCCCGTCTTCTTTGGATACTGCAAACGTGCTTTTGACCTCCATGGTTACCTTTCGGCTACTGCTGATGATATGTCTGTTTCACATGTGAACATGAGTGAGCTCCTGCCTTTCCTGTCTCGGCCTCGGCACTTCGGAGACGGTCCGCACCGTAGCCGGAGAGCCAGCAAACCACCAAACGATCCTGTGCATCTCCCATCCTCTCTGTCGAGCAGTGAACCAACAGCCATTTCAAGCACAGCAAGACACAGCGTTCTTGGCTGCGTAGTCAATACATATACGGTCTAAGAACACTCCAGGATCTACTCCCGCCAATCAGCTCCTCCTCTTCGAGAGGCCATCAAACATGCTCTTCCGGTAGCGACACATCACAGCAAACATGAACGTTGCCAACACTTCAGTGCCCGTGCCTCAGAGCATCGAAGATGTCGAGCAGTTGGTCAAACGGCTCTATCAGCCTGGTTCGCCACGAGTCATAACGCAGATCAACGAACGACTACAACAGCTCCAACTCTCCGCTGAAGGATGGCAAGTCGCGGACGCCTTACTCGGCAGCAGTGATCGCAACGTGCGCTTCTTCGCTGCGCTCACTTTTACAGTGAAACTCAACAATGATGGGTCAGTACGCGACCCTGAGCTGAGCCCGTGGTGAGACTCTCCGCTTATGGTTAATCTAGGGCTACGCTTGATGCTGAGACGGCACAGAGTGTACAAACGAGGTTGATATCGTGGCTTGTTCGCTTAGTCCGCGATGGCGAGGGTGCGCTGGTGACGAGAAAGCTGTGCTTAACACTGACCACATACTACCTTCGCACACCGACTCTATGGCAGCGCCCTTTGCTACACGTAGCTTCTTCAATGCAGAACGGAGATGCCCTACCGGAATCCAGCGTCGACACGGCAAGAGGCATGGATGTTGCAATCCAAAACCTCGACGTCAACCAGATCGTTGCTCTGCTCTGGCTCTCCAGCACAGTGGCCGTCGAAATCGGCAGAATGGAGAACAACACTCCTGGACATGCTCAGCTCCACAATCAGATGGAGGTGATAGTGCAAGATGCAAGCTCGCTGATGGGAAGGGCCTTCTCGCAATCTACCAACGATGCAAATGCTAAGGTGAAAGGGGAGGCGCTGAAGTCCTTTCAGACGTGGGTGGACTACGCACAGCCAATGTGGCCGAGGAAACCAGAGGCCTTGCAGTTTCTACGCCAATTGGTGCCCGCTGCGGCGCAGTGCTTGCTTGACCCGACATTGCAGCGCGACGCACTGGACTCTTTCAGGGACATCCTGGAAAGCTACACCAGTTTCTTTCAGCCGCAAGACATGCAACTGCTCGCACACCTCATTTCCGAGCACCTGCAACCGGTTTTGCTACAAGCCTTGCAAGACAAAGATCCGGAGGGCCTACCGTATGGTCAGATGGTCATTGCGTATGGTGCAGCGAACATACAGCAAGTGGTCGAACAGCCAGACAACGCAGAAGGCAGCGGTACTATCATCAAGCTCCACTTCGACATGCTGAAAGCACCCGGCTATCCCGGCGACGAGGATGAACTCTCAATACAGAGCATCGAATTCTGGAACACCTACATCGAATACGTCAACGACCTCACCTTCTCGAAAGACTCGGATGATCCAAACCCGTCGTGGTTCGGTTACGCACGCTCTGTGCTGAACCAGACCGTTGAACTATTATGGGCGAAGATGCGGACTCCTACCAACGTGATTGGGAAGGAGTGGACGGACGCAGAAAGCGAAGCCTTCCGAGAGTTCCGCTTGGATGCCACTGACCTGATGCTCTCCATCTACGTTTTCCTCGGGAAAGACATGCTGCGACAGCTCGTTGAGCTCGCGCTCCACTCTTTGGAAGCCAAGCAATGGCGTGCTGTCGAAGCTGCCCTTTTCTGCCTGAATGCCTTGGCAGACAACGTGCTCGAAGACGAGCCCAGTGAGCCTATCCTTGCTACGCTCTTCGGCTCCAGTCTCTTCCGAGACGTCGCAAACTTCTCGCTCAACATCCCGTCGCAAGCTCGGCGGACAGCGATTGACATCCTGGGCTCCTACGGCCAGTACATTGAGCGCCATGCAGAATACCTTCCAGATACGGTAAGGTTCTTGTTCGCATCATTGGAGACGGGTCAGCTTGCAAACACCGCTGCAAAGTCAATCGTTGCGCTCTGTTCAACCTGCCGTGTCAGTCTTACTAGCGAGCTCGATGGCTTCTTGCAACAGTATCAGCGGTTCCTTGGCGGCCCGACCAGTGATCCATACACCAAAGAAAAAGTACTTGGGGCCATCGCTGCGATCGTGCAAGCTCTACGGCCGGAGAGCGCAAAGATACGGCCATTGTTGGCTTTGCTGGAAAATGTGGAAAAAGACGTCCAGATGGCCAAAGACAGTGCAGCGGGTGGCGACGCCGAGATGGCTGAATTGATGGGTGTCACGGCTCTCACTTGTCTCGCGAGTATTGGCAAAGGCATGCAAGTTCCAGAAGATATACCCATCGACATCTATGATGAAGACGAACAACAACCTGGGAAGCCCAACTTCTGGGACGGCCAAGAAGGACAGGCTGTCCAACAGCGTATCATGGGCTGCTTCTCAGTGTTGCAGGTCCTTGGTAACAATGGCGATGCCATCGAGGCGGCTTGCATGGTCCTTAAGAGTGGCTTCGCGGAGGTCGAACCAGGCCCATTCGTGCTTCCGCCATCGATCACGGTGAGCTTCTTGCAACAGTGCTCCATTGGCACCCCCCAGCTGGAGTCAGTGCTCTCGGCAGCGTGCACTCTCATAACTCAGCATTCAAGATCGGACTCCAAGCGGATTGATGCTGAGGTCGATGCGATATGTCAGCAAGTCGCGAGTTTCGTCCACCAACTTCGGGGCCCGAGTGCCGATCCTGGCGTAGCTCAAGGGTGCACCGACGTACTCTGCCGCCTCATGCCCCATTACGCCCACATTCTTTTTGGCGATGCCGCAGCGCTGTCCTCGCAACTCCAACCGTTGCTCGACTTCACCCTCCAGGCTATCGACGGCCAAGACCCATTCCCAAAACGCTCGGCGCAAGATCTCTGGACCAAGCTGATCAAGCCTCCAGTGGCAGCCATGCCAGATGACGTGGTCACTCGAGTCAATCGGGTGGTGACCGCTTATGGTCCACAGATCGCGCAGACACTGATCAGGCAGATTGGCGGCCTGGGTCAGAGGTCCGAGCTGGATGGCCTGTGTGAGCCGCTCAAGGCACTCATCACCAACCAGCCTGCAGCGAAGGGATGGCTGGAGGCTGCGTTGTTCAGCGAAGCCTTTCCGCATACCAGCGCCGAAGTGGGTGACGCGGAGAAGCGTCGGTTCCTGCAGCAGCTCATTGGCTTGCGTGGAGACGGCAGGAAGACGAAGGATGTCGTGAGAGCGTTCTACGCTGCTTGTCGTGGGACAGTCGTGAGCTACGGGCCATGATGTACCGGCCGCTGCGATTCAGGTCTAGGTAGTAGAGCAACTTCTACGGATTCTGCACGAAAGCGGACGAAAGCGTAGCAAGCCATTGAAACCGGCTGTCTGAGCGCTGGGTAATGGAGAGCATAAGCACGGCGTATCAGCGCCGCGCGGACATATAGCTAATGCTGGTTGCAGAGGGTATCATAACAGAAAAGCTCCAACTCAGCCATCATCGCATGTCCAGGACTCCGAATTCGCCCAAACGCCATAGCTTCAAGAAGAGCTTCAAAATATGCCCATCTTCTGCCCCCACCCGTCACTTCTCGGGTTGATCACAATTTGATACGGAAAAGGGTTCGTCTCGTTCGTCGTGATGGGCGGTATATGATTCCTCTCCTTGTTCACAATGGTTACGATTTTCATCGCCGCTTTTTGCAAGCTCTTCTCCATCGTTCGCCTGTTCCTCACGGCCTCCGACTCACTCCTCGCACTGCTCAGGGTGACTTCAATTATCCAATTTTCCCATACTGTCTCCTCTTCACCCTTCACCCCAAACCACCCGGCCTTACGCCGTTTCTTCTCGAGGAACTGCACGGCGATCGTGCCGCGGCCGGCCTTGGGGTTGTATTGAGGTGACTGCTGGGTCGAGGCCGTGTCTAGCGCACGGACGAGCGCTGTGGCCTTGGTCTCCACGAGACTCTCGATGTCAGCCTCGGAGAGGTATGGGAGCGTCAGGTCGAGGACGTCGTGGGTCTGGGGATGAACGGGCGTGAAGAATCGGTGGAAGAAGATAGTGTGGAGGACGCCTGCGCGGTGGTCAGCTTCTGCGACAGGGAGCGCTCGGTGTTTGTGAGAAGTACCCTTCACGACGTCCTTCACACTCGATCTATCTGCAGAGAGTTCGAGAGTGTACTCCGGGGGCCTGCGGGTCTCCATGTCGGTGCTCGAGACCACAAGTAGCGATGAGGCGCTCGGCGTGTTATACTGCCATGTGCAGCGTGGAACTGTTGACTACGACATATCAGGGCATAGTCAACAATCACAAGATCGAACGAGCAGATCCGGGAAAATGAACGACGGTTGTATTTGTGTTGTGTTGGTGTTGGTGGAGTGGGATGATAATGATGATGATGATGATGATGGTGGGGCGTGGGGCGTGGAATTCGGCTGACTGAGCTAAGTGAGACATCCCAACGGCAAAGGTCGGCGAGGTCGGCCGTCTTTCTGCAGCAACATCGCTACCTACCCTATCAGGCATCTCGTTGGGTGATAGGAGGTACATGTAGGAGCGGCGGCCGTGTCGTGGCTGCCTCGATGACCAGCTACCTACTCACCTTTGTTTCTACGATCTGCTCTTCCGCTTCTTACTCCCACGATTCTTCCTCGCCATCATGATATCTGGCCTAACACCCAGATCTTCCTATCTAGCGACATATACCTGACCAGCCACAGAAACCATGACCCGCGCGCTCATCTTCGGTACAGGTGGCGTCGGCTGCATCTACGGCTACATCCTCCACAAAGCCGGTGTGTCAGTTACAGCTGTTTGTCGCACCAATTACGCCGCGGTGAAGGAGAACGGTGTCCTCATTCGCTCCAAGGTCTTTGGCCGCGATCAGTATCACCCTACCGCCGTGCGGACGATCTCTGAAGCAACACAATATGGACCATTCGACTACCTCCTGGTCTGCAGCAAGGCTTTTCCCGGCACAGCTGAGATGATGAAGGAAGCCGTGAGCCCGCAGACTGCTATTGCCTTAGCGCAGAATGGCATCGGCGGCGAGGAGAAGTATGCTGCGCTTTATCCGAACAACACCATCATATCGGGTGTCGTGTATCTTCCTGTAACGCAAGTCGAGCCCGGCATCGTGGAGCATGGTCCGCTGGAGCGCTTTGAGATCGGCACGTACCCGCCGAATGCACCTGCATCTGCCAAAGCCCAGGTTCAGCAGCTCTCTGACCTCTTTCATGCTGGTGGCGGTTCAGCTCCAGCCTTCGATGACGTGCAACCGCGACGGTGGATCAAGGTCAGCGTCAATGTAGCATGGAACGCTACTACCGCCCTTACCATGTGTGATGATGCCAACTACCTCCGCTCATCACCGAACGCGGAGGACATGATTCGCAAGCTCATGAAGGAAGTCGGCACCGTGGCTGCGGCAGCGGGATATCCAGACGTCGTCACGAACGAGGTCATTGAGCACGACCTTGAGCGGCCGAAAAGCCGCTTGGCCACAGGTGGCAAAGAGCCAAGCATGCTGACGGATGTGAGGCATGGAAGGGCGATGGAGGTTGAGGCTATTTTAGGCAACACCTTGCGCATAGGGCAGAAGCACGGTGTGGCGACGCCGTATTTGGAGATGCTGTACACGCTGGCCAAGGGGAGAAATTACGCCATTGCGCCGGACGCTGAGTGGAAGCCCATTGCACGCCACGATTAGACGCTTGAGGGTCAAGGACAGCTCACCGATGGCTACCTACGTTGTAAGTATGAGCTACACCTAGGAGCTGGTGCCATAAGTTTCGGCCGGACTGCATTCACGTCGTCACGGCTTTGCGCAGATTGTGGCTGCCTTGATCCTACTGAAGTCGAGACTGCGCGTTCTTGCTAGGGTTGGAGGCGATCGATGTTGAGCTCGGTCTTGCGGCACGACCTCTTCATGGCTATGCACGTCTTGCGGGCACATTGAACGTACTGATGTCGCACATGCTGCAGTCTGCAGGCTTGACGGTATTGTGGGGATCAGCATCGAGCTAACTACTGAAATACGCGCCGTCGAACCGCGCCTGATGCAGCATCCGTCCGGATGCCTGCGCGGACATTGAGCTCTCGAAACCTCCCTCCGATCCCAACGCCACCTGTCGTCAATGACGCTCGTGGGAGCCTCATGCTAGATCGAAGTCGCCCTCTCCGCTCTCACACTCAGACTTCACCTTCTTGCTCGGGCTCTGGTCCTCGTCGTCATCTTGCCCAGCATCCCCGCCCCCCTTGCCCTTGCGCTTGCCCGTCGACTTGCCCGGCGTCTTCACATTGGCCTTGGCAGCCTTTGGCGTCCCCGGTGTTCCCTTCGTCGCTGGCGCAGGAGTGCCGCTGCCGGGCTCACCGAATTCCGTCTTGCAACTCTTTCGCATTTTCTGGAAATGCTGACTGCCGCTTGTTAGCTGCTGGCTGCTGGCTGCTGCGCCGTTATGATGCCAACTCGGGTCACTGCCGGCGCTTGCAGCACGGTTTCCGGACTCTGTTCATGATGGTGCGACGACCGACAGGGTACGCAACTTACCGAGTGGACTCCGCCGTGTATCCGTCACCCATGAGCTTAGCGACCTGGCTCCAGTCTGGAAGCTTCGGGGCGGAGAGGTGGATGATGGTAAGCAGGAGTTGGCGGTCGGTGCTGTCATTCCACGGACCAGGCATGGTGACGGTTGGGTGGAAGGCTGCGACCGTGTTAATACCTCGTCGGAAGCGAGCGAGATGGTACCTTACAGTATGTGTCTGACGGGATGTGCTAATGCAGAGTGTTGAAGGAATCTCAAGTTTGCTAGCAGGTATTGTTGGTTGGTTAAGGTGTAGGTTGGTGCAAATGTTTAGAAGATGAAGTTTGGTGAGGGGCTCACTAGGTGGCGATCACATGCGCATCCTTCCAGAACGCTCTTAAACTTTTGCGCAATGAGCTGAACTTTCCGAGCCGAATGTGATACCTCATGTTACACGAACCTGCAGACCCCTGTCACTTCCCACGGAGCCATCTCACATCCATGCCGTTGTGAGCCCTACCAGAGCACCATTCAAGGTCTATGCTCTCGAAAGTGGCTACGATCAGAGATCACTTGCATGCTACAGGCAACAGCTGGACAACGGGTGGCAACGTCACTTCACAAGGACTCACAAATGCAAACGAGCATTTAAATCAGCCCCATCACCCGCTTCATTACTGAGCTTCTTCCACATCCACAAGCTCTCATCCTCCAGTAGAACATCATCCTCTGCACCGACTGGCACTACCCTTGCGTGTCACAATACGATCTTCCATTACTCTTTCCACCAACCAGCCATCCATACCGACGATCACAATGGCAGGCGGCGCAACAAATTGGGAGTCGACCGAGACGTGGCAGCGTGTCGTTGCCGCCATCATCGCCAGTGGCGTTAAGGTCTGTCTTCCTCTGTCCCCCACTGTTCATCTCCGGCTGACCCTTCCCAGCTCGACCTCAAGGCTATCGCTACGTACGTCAACCCCTTGGGTACAACCCACCCTCGGTCCGAGACATGCACTGACTTCTACCTAACAACTCAGACTCTACGGGACCACTTAACGACACTCTCGAGAACCGCTTCCGCAAGATCAAGAAGGATGCAGTGGTCCTGAAGGCAGAGGTCGAGACCGGCAAGCGTGGTGAGGTCGCCCCTCGTGGCAAGTCCGCTCCCACCACGCCACGCAAGCCAAAGACTCCCAAGAAGGGCGCTCTGAGCTGTAAGTCCAAAGGCGTTGCAAGTGTATATAGCTAGCCTGCTAATTGCTCTGCAGCTGTCGCCAACGGCAGGATCAGCAAGGCTTCCCCAACGAAGAAGAGGAGCATCAAGGCGGAGCAAATGGAGAGCAACGCCTCGTCCGTCTTCGACAATGTGACAGACACCAACATGGGTTCCTTCGACGAGAGCACTCTGGAAAGCTTCGACAACGAGACGCAGGGTCTGTTCGGTGGTGGGATGGATTTCCTGAACTGAGGAGTTGGTGCTCGTCAAGCACAGCCGGCATTGGCAGGTCGTTGCTGGCTGGCGTGGACAGGCCTGTGTGGAGCGGGTAGGCGGATTGGTGTCCCAGTGAGAGCTTCCTTAGCAACAGCATTCAACGGAGGGTAACGGCAGTTGAGGAGACACGGCAATGGGCACAAACTAAGCATGAGAACTTACACACTCATTTCCGTGCAATGGTTCCTTCTCGTGAACCGTCCAGGACCGAAGATGTTCGGTACAAGTGCCTTAGAAGCTTCCCCTCACGTATCTGGGACTCTGCAAATGTATCCCTTCTATGGACCGTTCACATCTCACATTTCTGACGTCCGCTCAACGTTGGCGAGGAGACTGCGGCCAGGATATGCAGCCGGCTTTCCACGCGCGTTACACAACGTATGCAGGTGTTAGCTGCAGCATGCATGCACTTGCTGGGATACGCGATGTCACCCAGAGCGCGTATATCGCATGCAGGAACATAGACAGCCTTGGACCAAATGTGACAGATCGAGGTCTTTTCGGTATGCGGACGCTCATGGTTGAGATGGCTTTGCGGCACGACCGTCGTTAGCTTGGATGAGGGTGATCACTCGAATGCTCGCGAAGATAGTGATACAATCGTGACAGGCATGCTGCTCTCTCGATTCTCACTCGCTGCGTGCTTGTGACAATGTGTCGCCTGCTGCCTGCCCCTCAGTTGCTCTGGTGATGCTTCGCAGGGAACACCTCATCTCAACCTCACTTCACGCTTTCGGGAACGCTAGGCAGCAGTAGTGCCCCACTTCTTCACGCCTTTAGCTCTTGCTTCTCTTGTGTGCTCCATCTTCTGACCTGGAACCTTCACGGACGTCACAACTTCTACAACATCCAACCCCAAGACATGTAAGTGCATCCCCTTGTCATCGCTCTCTTTGCATGCGTCGAACGTCGTACAGTGTTTACTGTGCATGCACATTGTCAAAGCAGTGGGCGAGCACCTCACTCCTTCTCTCTGACTGTTCCTAGTAACTCAATCACCCACGCAATCACAATGCCAGCCAAGTGGACTGCCGAGCGCAACGAGCGCTTCTTCCTGCTCGTCATCAAGGACGTAAAGCTCAACTACGAGAAGCTTTCCAAGGAATGGAAAGAGCACTACGGTACACTTTTTCCTTACCTTGTGTCGCCCCTTGTCGGTGAGCTCGTGTACTGACTAACCGCAGGCGACCAGGACGAGTTCCACCCGACAGCCCGCGCCCTGCAGGAGCAGTACAAGACCCTCTGCAAGCGTGCGGGTGTCGCGAAGGGTAGGGATGGCACCGTGAGCAACACACCAAGCAAGGCGACTGCAACGCCAAAGGCGACCCCAAAGAAGCCAATCCTTCCGAAGACGCCTACCAGCAGCGCTAAGCGCGGACACATGGCTATGAGCGATGAGGATGATTCGGAGGGTGATCGTATGGTGAATGCGAGCGAGGCGGCCAAGCGTGTCAAGTACGACCGTCGCAGCAAGACGCCCAAGGTCTACGAAGACCCAGGAAGCGACAACGAGGCTGCGGGCGTAGAGGCGGACGCGAAGGCGGGCAGCTTTGGCGGCTTGAGTCACGGGATCGGAAGCATCTTCGATCAGGAGCTGAACCTCGATGGAGCGTCTGAGAAGGCGGGCAGCCTTGCGCCTCGCCGCAACTTCCGCAAGGCCATCGACGAGGATGCGATGAGCGACGTATCCGACTTCAAGCCAGAGGGGGACTGGCTCAACTGATCATCAGCAGCTTGAATAAGAAATTGGTGGCTAGGACCAGGGTATCGGCGCGGTGGAAGATGCATGAGCATGAGGCATGCTCGAGGGACTGAGCTGGAACTGGTGCTATTGACATCAATTGGCTTCCAAACGAGGCTCCGGGTATCATAACGAACAGTAACAGGCAGCCACTCGATAGGAGTAGGCAAAGCAGCCTAGTTCAGAGTGTTGATCAATGCCCAACCCTCACCCAGACACTCCTTGTTCTCCAGAATCTTCTTCTTCTCGTCGCCTGTCCCCGCCAACGCCATCTTGATTGCGCGCATGGCCAGCCTGTCAACCGCAATGCTCGGCACCGTCGCCTCCCACAGCAGTGTCCCGGCAGCGTCGCCCCCTCGGATGACCTGCCCAGGCCGCAGCGCGATCACCTCGAAGCACTTGTGTCCCTGCACCTCATCCGAGTTGTCCGCCACATCGAACAAGCCCTTCTCCGCCGCGCCTTTGATGTGCCGACTGTCGTTCCATATCCACAGCTTTCGGAACTGATTCTGTTCCGCGCCCCACCCACTCACAAACACAAAGCGGAACGGGAACTTCTTCTTCGGCATCAGCTGCGGACTCAACGCCGTCGCCAACTGCTTCGCGAACGCCTCGGCTGCCTGTATGGGATAGTTGATGCCGACCCTCTGCGCCTCCTCCAGACTCTTGTACTGGTCTATCCTCCCGCCCGTGCCACCGAGCGCCCAGATACAGCCATCCACGCCCTCGTCTCGGAGGCGGCGGAGGAGGGAGTCCGGGTACTCTTCGTAGTTGTCGTGGATGATCTCGGTGACCTTGTGGCCGCGCTTGCCTTTGAAGTAACTCTGGTCGAGCGGTTTGCGGGTCAGGCAGAAGATTTGCTCGATGTAGTTGTGCGCGACGCACTGGTCGAGTATCTCTTTGCCGATGAAGCCGGTGCTGCCGGCGAGGACGATCTTCATTGTGGGTGACGTGTGGTGGTCGTGTTACTTCGAAGGTACTGCTGCTGGGTTGGTGACGTTGTAGGAGGCAAGGCGGGACGAAGTGGGATGAGAAGAGAGCTTTGATAGCTCGGGGGTACTTACGTGCCTCTTTATAAGACGAGGGCTGCACTTACTTCTGTCTGCTTAACGGCGTAGCAGCAATAGAGTGCTGAGCTATAACAAGCAGCCGACCGTGGATCGTGGGAGAGAGCGGGAGTAGGCAAAAACATATATTCAGCTGAAGCGGCGTCATATTTCGCAGCTTCCGTCGCCCTGAGCCCGTCTCAAAAGCTTTAATGGTGGCAGGCTGGCAGCGTCGACGAGAGAACACCACCCTCTGTCACAGCTTGTCAAGAGATTGATCGTCCAACGTTGACAGCGTACAACGACCTTGCTACACGGGATTCTCTATATATACAGCAGGGGTTGCCACCCGTCTTTGAGAGCGAGTTGCCTTTTGCCATCTATTCCACTCATCCAACCAATACTGCACCTCTATACGCCCCCATTGTCTCCTCAAAGTATTCGAGCATTGCTTGTGATATTGCACGATTGCTCGCAGAGGTGACAGCACTCGTGGGAACGAGGCGATCACGCTCATCTTAGCGCACCCGGTAGAAGCAGAATGCGTCGGACACAGAAGCCCTAACCATAATGCCTCTTAATTGCCATCGGCGTTTCGCTCAGCTTGTGGTGCTGCTGCTCGTCGTTGTTGCTTGCAAGCTGGAAGTCTGAAGGGTGGTTTCACCACTTGCAGTCACAGTGACTATGTTCACAGCAGTGGACACCTCGGTGCTCGCAGGGGAAGGTGTAGCCGAGGTCGCGTCGACCGAGCTGCTACTGGCCGTGACAGTCGTTATCTCATTGTCCGGTACAGTGGAAGCCGTGACAGTCGTTATCTGAACACTCTGCGAGGAAGTGGTCTGCGTAGTTGCATCTTGGGAAGTCGCAGAAGTGGTCGTCACAGGCTGAATGACGACGACTGTGTTGGTACTGACTGGCGTGTCGCTCGAATAGACGGTCTGGGTCGATGCATAGGCCGCCTGAGAAACGGCGGGTGACGTATTGCTGACCTTGGTGCTCTGCGCACTGCTAGAGCTCGTTTCCGATGGCGACACGATGACAGTGGCCGTGAGGACGGACGTAGTCAGGGGAGTGGCGGTCTGGCTTGTTGTCTGAGCGAGTAGTGTGCTCACGGACGTAGAGAGCGTTGAGCTGGACGTTTGGCTGCTGCTGGTGCTGGATGTCTGCACAGAGCTCGACGAAAGAGAGCTTAAGTCAGCAGTCGTTGTTGTGGCAGCATACACAGTCGCTATCGGTGAGGTACTGGACGATGGCTGAGCCGTGACTGTTACTATGGCCAGCGACGTAGAGACGCTTGAGGAACTGGAGCTCGCCTCCACGATGAACGCCGTCGCGGTAACCGTTGCCGTCACCGTGGCCTGCGCAACTGTGGATGCCGCCGTGTCGCTCGCAGTAGAAGACGTTGTCGGCGTGTCCTGCCCAATGATGGTGTACATCGTTGAATCGAGCACGACGGTGCTCGTGTAGTTGTCAGTGTCGCTCCCTGTCGTTTGAGCACCGACGGTACCGCTACTGGTGGACTTGTAGATGGTCGTGGTGACCGTCATGCTCATGGTCGCAACTGTGACAATATTGTCGTCCGTGGATGTCGCTTGACGCTGTATTTGTGTGGTTAGTTTCGTCCACGATGTGCATTACTGATCGCGTGGCCTCGCCACTCACTCTGTCGAGGCGTTTAGGGAACGCATCCGCAAATTGCGAGAAGGCGGCAAGGCCCACGAGGCCTCCAGCGAGCAAACGCATCATCATTGTTATCAAGTAGGGGAGAGATGTTAAACGAGATGTGGAATATGGGAGGATAAGGAGAAACAGCGAGATGTGGAATATGGAGGATTAAGGAGAAACAGAGCTCGAGGGAGGGAGCAGGCGAGATATACCCTACATTTCGGCCGCAGAAGCTCACGAACTCCGCCGCCGCCTCCGTTCCATGTAAAGGAGGAGAGCCGGCGAGGTCCGAACATGTGGTTAACCGGTGTGAGCTTCTGTGGGCCAACAGACTACTTAGGAGATCAGTGACGGCTGCTAGGGCGTCAGCATCATGAAGATTGAGGCGAGAGCGGAATTCCCAGGGGCAGATGGGCCGTGAAGCTGGAGTAAGATCCGGTGGAGTTGAATGTAGCTTAGTATTCAGTAGTCGCAGCCAGTGCGTCGGTATAGCAACGGTCGTGCAGGACACGTTGCTTGCAGCCAAGGGCGAGCTTCCAGTGAATGTGGATACCAAATCGGGCGGGAGAACAAGCAGACGTCGCCCACATCAGCTCGTAGTAGTTGTATTTAATATACGGACCCCGCGAATTGTTTCACAGTGAGGTGAGCTGTTGCTTCCTTCGACCGAAAGCTTGATTGATGATGAGTGGTACGGCTTGGCGAAGGCGGCCACGTGACGGTGCCAGCATTGACAACATGACCTTGATCAAAGCCACATCCGTAGGTGAGATAGTGCTTCTTTAGACCAGGCTCTCGCAGGCCGGCCCGTTCGTCACGGAGACCGAATGTCTGCGTACAGTTCCGGAAATCCTATCGCTTGGTCTCCAATGAGTCTTCGGCCAGTGCTAGACGCTTCCGTTTTGCTGCGGACAAGAGTGGGATCGGAGCCGCTCTTCAAGCGACGAGTAAGTCCGTGATTCACGCCCTCGGTCTTGCTCGTGTGCGGCCCCAGTAGCCACGAGCACCGCCGTCACTTTCGCCGGGTTTCACATGCCAGTTACTTGGTAGTATGATCACACATGCCGAAAGTGCTCCCCTCAACCCAACTGCTTAAGCTTCTTCACAACCTCCTCAACGCACCCATCGATCTTCTCCTTCTCCACTGGCGTCATCTTCTTCAGCACGTAGCGAGCCACCTCATTACTGTCTCTGCTCACCGGCCGGCCAATCCCGACACCAATCCTCGCGAACGGTGTGTCATGTAGGACAGACATGATACTCTTGAGCCCATTGTGTCCTTTGGCGCTAGCGCCTCGAGCTGTGCGGACCGTCACAACACCCAAAGGCTTCTCCAGCTCGTCGTATATGACCACCAGTCTACCTTCCTCACCGACAGGTATCTTCTTTGACCATGCTGTGTAAGCGGCTCGCACGCCTTTGCCGGATTCGTTCATGTACGAGGTGCTTTGCCAGAGCGTCCAGTCTCCGCTGCTGGCGGTGATGGGCGGATGACTGACGAGTCCATTGCCAAGCTCGCGTTCCTTATGGAACTGCGTATAGCCAAGATGTGCTGCAAGCCTATTGACCACGGAATGGCCGGCGCTGTGGAGGGTGTTCGCGTAGGTTGCGCCAGGGTTGCCGACGCTGCATATGAGGAGCGGCAGTGTGCGCGCCGCAGTCATAGGTTCGGTCGTTGACTTCCGCCGCTTGCTTCCCGCAGTCCTCGTCACCCCGTCGCCCACCGTTCTGCTCTGGAGGTCCTCTGATGTAGGAGTGGCGTCTCTCGAAATGTTCTTCATCCGCTTCTTGCCTTTCGGCGGTTTGGGATCTTCATCGGGTGCACGGTCCACCGCGTCAACTTCGCCCATTTCTTGCTTCGGTGCACTTGCTCCCTGATTGCCACTCATCGTGTTCACGAGGACCGGAGATCGTACGGAATGGCATAGATTTGAGCAACACAGTGACTTGGCAGTGATGGGGCTATGCCAGCGAGACTCGGTCATGCCGTGGGTCAGGATGGTGTGAGTCATCAGTATTTCCAGCGATGTATTGTGGTTCCTACGGCAAGGGACAAGTATCGTAGATGCACAAACGACTTGCTGAGGCACACATGCGATACCATCCTACTCGTCGATCAGGCCGCAGCGATACATTTCCCAATTCTGGGGACTGAGGATCGCTCTCACACCGGCCACTATGGAGGGGATGGAATGTCCAGGGGACTGTCCTTTGCGAACGGCTTACACCCGCTCCGAGGAGGATGAACCGCTCGCACCTGAGGCTATCGGTGACATTAGTCAATGGCCAGTGGCGTCCAAGCTGTACTCGCAGATCAAGCATTGGCAGACACGCATCCTCATCCTCCGGGAGACTGCAGACCCCGAAGAGATTGCAGGCGACCTTGTAGTTGTCGACCTAACTTTCAATAATGGCGTCGTGCTCCACGAGTCTCAAGAAAAAAAGAATCTCGTAGCTATCTCCTACACATGGGGCGCACCAGTCTTCAATAGAAAGCTGACCGTCAATGGCATGGTCTACCCCATTACGGAGAACCTGTATTCCTTCTTGCGCCGGTACAGGCAAGATGGAGATGCTGCTTCGAGACTGTGGATAGACGCTATATGCATCAATCAGCATGATGCAGCGGAGAAGGCGGTGCAAGTCTCCAACATGCTGACCATCTACAAGAAGGCCCAAAAGGTCGTTGTGTGGCTTGGCGAGCATGCCGAGCATACACGGTATGCGATGGACTACTTGCGCTGGTGGGAGTGGAACCACTGGCATCATTCGCCAGCGTGCGAGCCCAATCTCACTACCCTTTTGGAAGGCCTGCAAGACCTCTGCAACCGGCTATGGGTGCTCCGAGTATGGGTTAGGCAGGAGGTGTGGGCGGCAAAGGCGATATCTGTGTTCTGTGGCTCCACGAGAGGGACGTGGAATGACTTCAAACACGGCGTGGAAGCTGTGGAGCTTATACGCGCGCAATTGAAGGATGCTACACCTTCAGCCCCGGAAGAAGCGGCAGACCAAGGCAGCAGTCTGGAGGAGGACGATGACGCAGAGCAGCCCATGCCGCTCGAATACCTTACCCGGCGACAGCCCGGTGAGTTAGCCGAGCCTGCCGACGATGAGCCCAGGTTCCCTTGGATCGGCCACCGAAGCGACGACCTACTGGCTGTGGTAAAGCGTGCGTCGAACTGCCTGAGCACGGACAGCAGAGACCGCATATATGCTTTGCTCGGCATGAGTCGAACGAAACAGCGCATGGATCTCAGGACCGCAGAAGACGATGCCGACGATCTGGACCTGAGAGTGGATTACACGAGACCGGTCAGCTTAGTCTACCAAGACCTGGCGCGGTATGTCATGCGACGGGAGCAGTGTGTATCTGCAGTACTCTGTCTGAAAGGGAGGTTCGGCGATGCTGGTGATACTCCGAGCTTGCCCTCGTGGACGCCGGATTGGCAGTTTGCGGCCTCTTACGAGCCGCATGTGTACTTCGACTTTTCTATACGGGGAGAGAAGGAAGAGCTCCATGTATATTCGAGCGACAGTTCGGAGGATGGAGATTCAGATGTAGACGACGAGCAGAGTGTGGTGTCGAAGACCAGCGACACCACAAAGGCAGATGGATCACTTGGCTTGACAAGCGAGCTTGGCATCCCCATCATTTCCTGGCAAGGCGAACTGGAGAACGACACCGGCGTATTGCAACTGACAGGCGTCGTGCTCGCCGAGCTTGATGCTGACCTGCCGCAAGACACAAACGAATGGGCTCCTGTACTGAAGTACAAAGGGAAGTCAATGTTCGCCGCGCGCGATAGCTCAGACTAGCTGACCGTGTGGAGAAATTGTTTGGCGCCATGACCTTTGATGAGCGAAAAGAGAGCAAGGAAAAGCTTGAGCAGGATGGGAGAGTCACGCTACGCCCCAAGAAGAACAAGAAGAAGAAAAAGCCAATCACCCTCGAAGCGAAGGACATCGAGTTTCGTGCCGAGACAAGAGACGTTGTCCCCGTAAAGAACTCGTACCATTTCACGAACTGGGAGAAGCAAGGCCTGTGGGAACAAAGCGTCAAATACACCTCTGTGCGGCGGACAGCAAATACAGATGTACCGCTGACTGCTTTCTCAAGGTGCCGCATGGCTCGCAGATTCAGGCTCGAGGACAGGAAGAAGCAGTCAAAGGGCGCAAACGACTCGGGTACCGGGTCCGAGACTGCGACCAGTGCTTCAAGTAGCGTCGAGACGCTCGATGAGAAATTGAGTGAGGGCTACTACGACAACGCAAGCAGCGAGGACTCGGACGACAGCCTAAGCCCCGGACTGGAGGATTACTCGGTGGAACAGCTCAACGAGATTTACAACGATCAATTCGTGGGAGAGTTCGCCGTTCCGAAAGCCGCGGAGGCCGGTGATGTCGTCGTGATCGTGGCCGGCAGCGCCACACCCTTCGTCTTAAGGAAGGTGTCGCAGCACGATTCTTCTTCATCGACATCTCAGCAGCGCTTCACGTATGTCGGGCCTGCTGTCCTCACAGACCAGCTATACAACCCGAAGGCGAGTATTGGGTATGATGTATGGTGTTACCACCGGCTTCAGAGGTCGCACTATGCCCACTTCCAGGTCCTCCTCCAGCTGAGAGTGCGGGCCAATAAAGCGGAAACGTTCGAAGTTGTTTGAGGTAGGCATGCAGAGCAACAAACCCCGTGGCCCGCCTACGAACAGAAGCATCGACATGAAAGAGCGGTCTCTCGAGCTTATTGTCGCCACTTCGAGCTCCAGTACAGCACTCGGGCTACAACGACAGGTGGCCTTTGGGTCAAGATACATATCGGCCATCAATCTTCCTCGCCGGCCTTGAGAGAGAGCTCGGCTCGAGAACAGCGTGGCTTCTCTGAGAGGCTCGAAGGTCATTGACCGGCACAGCTTGGTCATGTGTTTGAATATGGGCCGCGTTACAATGAGCCCAGCCGTGCGCAGTATGGATTACACACAGCACGGATGCCGCTGTTCATGAAGCACATCATCTCGAACACCAGGGCGGGCCTTTGGCGTCGGTTTGGGTACGCGTCATCGTCAAGGGCATTCCAGTCCTGCACGAAGTCGATGTAGCGTGCTGCTACACGTAAGGCGGCCGTACTTTTCATGCACTTCACCAGGGCTAAAGCGTTGATCAGTACAACGCTACCCATCTTTTGTCATGATACCGCTATGACTGTTTGGCTTACGGCCGACTCCATATGATTCATACACGGCTCCGGAGTTATTGTTCGGTAATCACACTCACCAAAATGTGGGGCCAGTTAGAGCTCATCCCACGATTGGTGGACAAGACGACTGCTTACGGCAGATCGGTTTCGCGCAATGCCAAACAATTGCTTAATAAGATGGCCTTGGCTGCATGCTTTGTAAGGTTCGACTCCACGTCTTGCCTTCAATCTGTCAGGAGTACCTCCTAGCAGCGCTGATGTGGCTTGCAAACGGGTCCAGTCACTGCTGCATGATTCAAGTCGGACCCCGACACGGAGATACGCATGGTCGCCACGGATCCTTCTTCACAAGCCATTGCTGACTATTGCGTGAAAGAGTAATTGGACGTGTATATAGAACAGTGATGCTGGTAAGTGCCGAAGGTTGTACATCCCGCCCTCTCTTTGTCCTCCCGTAAGCTCTTGATCAAGCTTTCAACGGGGTTCCGAGTGACCTCACTTCACCGTCCACCACCAGGCGAACGTTGGACACGCTGATCAACGACACCCCAGAGATACTCACAATGGCGGATCTCATTCGCGACGCCCCACTCGGGCAGCTTATCCGCTACCTCACTGGGAACAAGGTGCTGTTGTACCCAGAAGAGAAGCCAGACTTCCAATGCCCCATGTGCTACGCCGAACCCGACCACACAACAAACGCCCATCCAGCGGTCTTGGCTCCATCATCCTCGACCTCCGGCGAGCGAACACCGTACCCAGATGACGTGGAGAAAGCCGCGCTCGAGCCCACCGAAGCTACCGAAGCCATCGAACTCACCCCAGTGGAAGAGCGTTCGCCTTCCGGCTTGGAAAGGGAAGCGCTCGAGCGGGTCGACACCTCGCATTCGGACTTCGACAAGGACCTGGAGAAAGCGCAGACGGGCAGCAGCGAGCTTTCGCGCATCAGCACCCGCGCCGCACTCGCGCAATCAGCCACTCAAGCAGACCTGCAAGCCGCATTCTCCGCCGCTGCCTCAGCTTCATTGACCCACGAGCCCTCCCGCCCGATCATCCCACAGCGTACGGCCGATGGCACGATCCTGGTCGACTGGTATCGCACAGACGATCCGGATAACCCGCAGAACTGGAGCTCGTCCAAGAAGATCTTCGCGAGCTTGCAGATCTACATGTACACCCTGGCAGTCTACATGGGTTCCGCGATCTACACGGCCTCCGTCGGCGGTGTTATGAAGGAGTATAACGTCAGCATCGAAGCCGCCAGTTTCGGCCTATCACTCTACGTGTTAGCTTATGGGACTGGGCCGTTGTTATGGTCGCCGTTGTCCGAAATACCAGCCATCGGCCGCAACCCCCCATACATAATCACAATGGCGATCTTCGTTGTCCTCCTCGTCCCATCAGCGCTAGTGAACAACTTCGCCGGCCTCCTCGTCCTGCGCTTCCTGCAAGGCTTCTTCGGCTCGCCATGCCTCGCGACCGGAGGCGCAAGCTTGCAAGATATGTACAGCATCATCAAGCTACCGTACGTCCTCTGCCTCTGGGCCATGTCGGCGGTGTGCGGGCCTGCGCTGGGACCCATGATATCAGGATTCAGCGTAGCGGCCGAGAACTGGTGCTGGAGTATGTGGGAGTTGCTGTGGCTTTCCGGGCCGGTATTCCTCTCGATGCTGCTGTTTCTGCCAGAGACCAGCACGTCGAACATCTTGCTCCGCCGCGCCCAGCGTCTGCGCAAACTCACCGGCGACAGCCGCTTGAAAGCCCAGTCCGAGATTGACCAAGCCAACATGCGGCCCAAAGACATCGCTTTCGAAGCCCTCGTCCGCCCATGGCAGCTCATCTTCCTGGACCCGGCCATCGGCTTCACGGCAGGCTATGTAGCGCTGTGCTACGGCATCTACTACTCCTTCTTCGAAGCCTTCCCGCTCGTCTACATTGACCTCTACGGCTTCAACCTCGGCGAGCTGGGCCTGGCTTTCCTCTCTATCGTCGTCGGCGCCGCGCTGGCCACGGCACTGTACTATGCCTACATCTACAAAGTCGTCGAGCCTGACATCATACTGCACGGCCTCGGCGCGCCGGAGCGGCGGCTCGTACCCGCGATCGTCGCTTCCATGATGATGCCGGTCGGCCTCTTCCTTTTCGGCTGGACGGGCAATGGACATATCCACTGGATAGTCAGTGTGATCGGCATTGGGATTTTCACCATGGGCGTGTTTGTGCTGATGCAGTGTATCTTCGTCTACCTGCCTCTCGTGTACCCGCAGTACGCTGCGAGTTTGTTCGCAGGCAACGATGCAGCGAGGAGTCTGGTGGCGTTTGCGGCGGTGATGTTCAGCAGGCCGATGTACATCGGGATGGGCATTGGACCGGGCACGAGTTTGCTGGGCGCTCTCACCGCTGGTTGCATTGGTGGCATACTTGTGCTTTACTTCTTCGGGCACAAGCTGAGGGCTAGGAGCCGGTTTTCTGCGAAGTGAGCGGGAGGACAACGGGCAGCAAAGGATGGCAAGACGAGTGCTGTCTCTCTGACTAGCAAAAGGTCTGCCTGTTCACAGCTGAGGAGGCATGACGTGTGATGATAAGCGTACCAGCAAAGATTGCGAGGACTTCGTGGCAGCGTCTCGTGCCTAGCTTGTGAAACGTGATGCCAGATGGACCACACGCCGAGACAATATGTGCTGGATAATAAGCTTCGTGATCTGGGACGCAGAATTTCGTTAACTTTTGATCCGATGCCGCGGAGACCGTTGGTGCAGTATCTAGTTACTAGTAGCGAATGGCTCGATTTCGAGTCAGCAGTGGGTTGCCTGGAAAGTCAACGTTGTCAGCCTCTCTTGCACAAAGAGTCTGGAGGCACGACATGTGCTCTGATATAGGTAGGTAGGTAGGGCAAGGCTGTAAGCATGGGCGGAGTCCAACTGTCGAAGTCGAAGTCGGAAGCTGGAGATATGCTGCCCAATCGGGTGGCAAGGCACCGAGGGTCTGGGGCGCTATGGTGAAACGCCTGCGCGACTGCCGGAGTGACACTGTGACACTTCGCGCCTAGACCTGCTGTGCGCCAGCGTTTCAACCTGCAAAGTCACAACTCCCTGCACATACTGTATCCTGTCCTTCCAGGTCAGCATCCCTCGCCGGCGCATACAAAAGCGGGAGTGCGGCAGGTCATTGTTATTCACTCGCTCATTGTCGAGGCAAGACATCGGCGGGGCCGACCAGCGATCGCGTCAAAGCCGGCCAGCCAGTCAGCGCCCGCCTACCTACCCACCAAGGGACCACCAAGTCACCCGCCTGCCGTACCAGCGAACAGAGGACCTCACTCCGCGGCGTTCGATTGCGGAACGCGCACTAAACCCTCCCACCTACGCAAACTCTTGCGCGTGCCGGTGTGCCCGCCTACTCCGTACGCTCACGCTCATTCACCTGTGCGACAGGCGGAATTGTTTGGCGAGCGTCTCAGCAGCGGGCAGGAGCGCGGAATCGGGCGGACAGCACGGTGCGGGAGCGTGAAAGGCTGGCAGGATGGCTGGGGCGCAAGCGAACTCGTAGGTCGTCGTCTCCAATCGCGACAGCAGCGAGTACATCTCGCTCGGTGGAGGGATCCCGAGGTGCGCGCCTCAGATGCTGCCGAGGCGGATGCTGGTCGCACAAGCGCCATCACACATCACACGGCTGACCATGTGACTCGCACAACAGAATCTACCGGCCCGACCAATTCCTCAACCCAGGCCCAGCACCGCGCCCGCCGACTGACCGGCCGAAGGTCAGCCTCACCCCGAACGTCTACCACACGCCCGGCAACCCGAACCTGATGCACCTCTCCGGCCCCACCCTCACGTCGCCCTCCTCCGGCTCCCTCAACCGCTCCGACACCGGCGGCAGCGGCGCCAATGGCGAGTTCACCGTCGTCAAGGACGGCTGGGCTAAGGTAAAGGAAGAAGGCGGCGGCTTCATGAAGGCCTTCTGGAATGAGAGGTTCCTCGTCTTGCGGGAGAAGCAGCTGGACTTCTTGAAGAGCAGCACGAGCAGCAAGACCTCGTTGTCCATTCTCCTCCGGGATGTTTCGAACATCACCCGCTCCGACAGCTACCCGTACAGCTTGGAGCTCACCAAGGAGGGCAACAAACAGTGGATCCTCAAGTTCGAGACGGACAATGAGGTCTACGGCTGGATGGACTCGATCTACGACAGGTGTCCGAGCATGGGCGGCGTGTCACACCCCACTGGCTTCTCCCATCGCGTACACGTGGGCTTCGATCCGGTGACGGGAGGGTTCGTGGGCCTGCCCGTGGAGTGGGAGCGCTTGCTTAAGGGTTCGGCGCTTACCAAGGATGATATGGCCAAGAACCCGCAGGCTGTGATGGAAGTACTGCAGTTCTACACGGACAAGCTCGCAGTGAGGGCGGAGGACCCGAAGATGTACTCTAGCCTCACGCCTACGCCGCCTATTGAGGCGGGCAGGGAGAAGCAGCTCGGCTATTCGGCAGGAAACAGTGTTGCGCCGCCGCGACCACAGCCACCAGGCGTCCAACGGCAGGAGAGCTACCAGAGTTCTAGGAGCGCGGGTGCTACGCCTGCGAATCCGTACGCGCGGGACGCATCGACTGATCGCTTTGGAGGTCCGAAGCGCGCAGACACCGCACCGCTGAACACGAAGACGGACGATGAGCGCAGGAGGCAAGAAGCAGATGACGGCAGACGGCGAGCCGAGTCTGAGCGTAGGCGGAACGAAGAAGACGAGGAAATACGGAGGAAGCAGGAAGCGGAGGATCGAGAGTACAATGACATGCTACCGAAGCAGCGGACACCGCTCGCGAAGCAGGAAGTTGGCGGATACGGAGGCGATGTTAGAGATGTCAGCCCGAGTCCACAGAACGGCAGATATACAGCGCAAAGACCGGCGCCTCCAACCCCATCGCAGAGCAAGAGCGGACAGGCGGGCAGCACGCTCCCAATCAGAAATCTACAAGCTTCACGACCCGCACCGGCACCACCGGGCCAGAACGGTGCGAAAGCATCGCCGCAGAAGCAGCCTGCAGCCAATGGCACATCCCCGTACGCCGTCCAAGCACCCAAGACCGCCCCCACCAACGGCCAAACCGCACCTCAAGAACGCCAGCAACCACCACTAACACGTAAACCCTCTGGCGCAAGCCACAACAAGGCCGCACCTTCCACAAGCCAACCGGTCAAGCCTCTGAATGTCCAGACCAAGCAACCTACCGGTGCGCCGGCCGCTGCCAGTGGCAAAGACGCCGCGATCAAGCAAGCCGAAGCCGCCCTCACGAAGAAGCCCGACCCGTCCGAGAAGCCGGCAAAGGATGTCCGCATGAGCAGCATGACCGACAGCCAGGTCATGGAAAAGCTCCGCTCCGTCGTCAGTCCCACCAACCCGCTCGAGTCATACAACAAGCAGAAGAAGATTGGCCAAGGCGCCTCCGGTTCCGTCTACGTCGCGCGCATCCGCGAACACGCGCCCAGCGGTATCGCGCAAAACATCATTCGGACCTACGGGCCCCGAGCACAGGTCGCCATCAAGCAAATGGATCTGAGGTCTCAACCGCGTAAGGAGTTGATTGTCAACGAGATCATCGTGATGAAGGAGAGTCGGCACGACAATATCGTCAATTTCCTGGATGCGTTTTTGCAGGAGGAGACGTTCGAGCTGTGGGTTGTTATGGAGTTTATGGAGGGCGGGGCGCTTACGGACGTGATTGATAACAATGCTTCCATCAGTGAGGACCAGATAGCGACGATATGTTTCGAGGTAAGTGTTGGGTGGCGTGTGTGGGTGTGCAGGAAGCTGGTGCGTTTGCTGACCACGCTGCACTACAGACATGCAAAGGCCTCATCCATCTCCACAGCCAGAACATCATACACCGGGATATCAAGTCCGACAACGTGCTCCTGTCGTCGCGCGGCGCGGTCAAAATCACGGATTTCGGCTTCTGTGCCAAGCTCACGGAACAACGCTCCAAGCGCGCCACCATGGTCGGAACGCCTTACTGGATGGCGCCCGAGGTCGTCAAGCAGAAGGAGTACGGCTCCAAGGTCGACATCTGGTCACTAGGCATTATGGCGATCGAGATGATCGAAAGTGAGCCGCCATATCTGAACGAGGAGCCCCTCAAGGCCCTGTATCTGATCGCGACAAACGGGACGCCGAGACTCAAGAAACCGGAGAGGTTGAGCAAGGAGCTCAAGGCTTTCCTGTCCGTCTGTCTCTGTGTCGACGTCAAGTCACGCGCGACAGCGGAGGAGCTCGGACGGCACGAGTTCCTGCAACATGGCTGCAGTCTGGCGAGTCTGAGCGAGTTGCTGAGGTTTCGGAAGGGTGGGGGCCACTAGAAGCGCGCGTGTGATGACGCTGTGACGATGGTAGTAGCACGGGAGAAGACATTGGACCTCTCGCTGTCTATCTTGGTCGCCAAGCTCGCCCTTGGGCGGCGATGAAGGAAAAAGGACGCGCGATGACCTTCATACGATGCCACGGCCACTTTGGAGGACCGGTGGCAAGGAGGTTTGCTGCGTGCTCTTCTCCTTCGCCGCACGGCTCGGCGTTTTAGGGAGAGGGGTTCTTTCTGGGTACGACTGGGGAGCTTTATGGAGTGATGATCATGGGAGGCCGTCCGTTCGAGCTGCCGGTCGGCCGCTTTTTAGCGTAGGGTCAGCGTGGCGTGATAAGGCCGGCATGGATTTAGACATGTGACAGCTCTTGAGGACCGTGTTCGCTACTTGTGCAACACTCGCTCTGCGCCCCGTATCTTGATCCATCTCCTTCGGTCCACGACTGGGGTCTGGGCAGCGGTCCATGTGCTGCTCGCTTGGTGCCACCTGCTCATTGGGGAGGCTTTTCAAGACTACGCTACCAGTGATTTGTGCCAGTACGTCGGCACTGGTTCCTGCCTCCCTCGGAACCAGGTGGCGTCAGCCAATCATTCGTTGCAACGTCGTGCAATCCATAGCCTCATAGATCGAGGCCAAGCCTGCACCAGGATTGCCCATTACGCAAACTCTTGCGACGGAAAGAATCGGCACCCTCCGTAACCTTTCGCAATCACGCTCTGCACATCCACATTGCTCCTATTAGCCCAAAGCTTCAACATAATGAACCTCCCTGAGACGGCCGGCTCGAACTTGATAGCTACCTTGTGCTTGCCCTTCATGATGTGGAATCGCGCGCACGTGACGTTGTCGTCGCTGTCCGCGTCATGCTCTACGCCTCTGCCGAGGCCGTCAGGGTAAGAGGTAGTGATGATCGGTGGTGCGGGATACGCGTTACTGGGGATTGGTGGCACCGATGGTAATGGTGAGTCTCGTGCCGGACTGTCATAGACGCGCGAGCGAGCCATGAGTGTGTCCAGCCGGCTGAGACTGTTGCTGCCGTCTCTGTCGCGCTCGTTGGCGTCAAAGTGCAGCCCATTCATACCATTCCAGCGGTCCCGATTCTCATATTCATGTCGCCTCGGATCGGCGTCCTGTCTCCTCCGCATGAGCCTGAGACGCTGGAGACGGAAGTCTAAGACCTCTTGACTTGAGCTCTCCTCTGGACCCGCGTCTTCGTCACTGAGCAATGTGATCGGGACATGCTCGCCTTCGGGGTTCACAATGCCGTCTGGCGCGTCGGACGAGCTCACGGTAAGAATGTCGCAATGCGCTTCTGGGTCTGTGCGGCCAAAGCCGAAGTCATCACCGTAATAGCTTCCCCCCGCCGACGCTAGATCATGAGCAGAGTCGGCGCCACGAGCGTAGTCGCGCTCTCTCTGATCAAGCGCAGCGCTCACCTCTGGGTCGCGAAGAGCGTCGGATAATGTGAGGCGCTCGGGCGAAGAGCGTAGGCTGTCCATGTAACTCCGACGTCTGCGGTACGGTGGAGAGTGAACGTTACGCTGCCGAGCGTACACTGGTGGGTCAATATACTTTTGCAAGTCGTTCAGAGTCATTGCTACGTAGACGAGGCCTTCACGAACGCTACATGCTGTTAGCATGGTCGTCATCGAGAGACAAGGCGTTTAAGTATAACCCACGGCGCGGTAAAGCCATGCTCCGGTCCGACGATGTGCAGCTTCTCCAAGCAGAAAGGCGTATCATCCATATGCTTCAGGATGATGCTGCTGTTCGGCCGCTTAGAACAGTATACACTCTTGTCATGCCGCAGCAAGTTCTTAGGACCCAGATACGTCTCTTGGTGTTTCGGATCCATATGCTCGCCGCCGTCACAGCTGATGAGTTCCAACTTTAGTCTCCCCGGTTCCACTTGCCCATAGTAGCCATACTTGATCGCTGGCTTTTGAGCGGGAGTGTCAAAGTCAACCTTCCTACGCTTCGACCTGCGCCTCCCGCCCTCCTCTCCTGCTGATGGGCCCGGTGTGTCTGCTACTTCGTCCACGGTATCGCTGGGTGACCGCTGTCGGCGACGGTTGACGGGACTGAGAAGGCTCGTCCGCGTCCTACGTGCACCGTCCACAATACCGCCGACGTCACGGGCTAGATCGTTCGTGCCTTGCAATGCGCGCCGGAGACGGTCTCGGCGTGTGCGTGGCGTAGACGATTCGGAGCTGGGCGGGTCGTCGTACGGTCCCAACTATGCTACGTCAGCCAAAAGTGCTCGGCCGTACGAAACCAAGCATCGTACTCGAAGCGAAGAGAGAGGTCGAGGGTCGGGCATGGTGTAGCCGCCGTTGTCCCCTCGTCCTCTTGTCGAGCGTTCGCCGTGTAACGTCAAGGCCAGGTGCTCTCAACACACAGCCGTCTCTGGGGTGTGCTTATGCGTTGGTTACTTGGTGTCGTTCGCAGCGCAAGATGGGTTCCGTCGGAGTAGAAGAGGGGCTCTTTGGTGCACATGCAACTCAAGTCAGCCACCAGCCAGCCCAGGCTCCACCGACCTGAGGCTGAGTGACGCAGATCGGCCGAGGCCAGGCCTGAGGCATGCGTGTATTTCGGCCCGCTCACTAGCCGTATCCCAGATCTCGGACCGATCCAACGCAACTTACGCAAGTCTTACAACAGCCAAACAACTCAAGACTGATCAATTGGAGCGCACCGAATCAACGTCGTGACCGCATCACTGGAGCTGCTAGCTGGAGAGGGAAGTCGTGAGCCTGAGTTACGGACGTACTTGCGGCCTACGTCTGCTACCTCCAAATCCCGAGCCGCCACCTCACTCCACCTTGAGGCTTTCCGTTCACCTCAAGGTTCTGTCCACCGGTCTCCGAGTCGCAAGTCAGCGGCGAGCAGTCACCGTCGCGCATACTAGCAGTCCAGCTCTTCTTCGACTCATCGGGCGTCATCATCATACAGCATGGCTGCCAATGTGCCCACAGGCGCCACGGAGCCCATCATCAACGGCACAATCAACCTTCCGGAGACCACCAATGGCGCCATGTCAGGAGTGGCAGTGAACGGCACTTCTAGCACGACCGTCCCCGGACTCAGCGCCGACGAGATCGCCCTCTACGACCGCCAAATACGGCTGTGGGGTGCTCAAGCTCAAGAACGCATTCGCTCAGCCAACATACTACTGGTCTCGCTGCGGGCTCTAGGTACCGAGATAGCGAAAAACCTTACTCTGGCCGGCATCAGCTCGCTCACTATCATCGATGACGATTTGGTTACCGAAGAAGACCTGGGCGCTCAGTACTTCCTGCGAGAGGAGGATATCGGCAAGCCGGTAAGCCAGCACCAACTGTTACTTCGATCACAACATCGCTGACACAAATTACAGCGAGCCGCAGCAGCGATACCACGGATACAGGAGCTCAATCCACGCGTCAACGTTGTCTCCGGTGGCAGACTCAGCGATCTGATCGTGCGAGATCAAACGTTCTACGCGCCCTTCGACTGTGTGATAGCTTGCGACCATGACTCCATGACGCTGTCCGTGATCAACACCGCCGCCCGCTTCGCCAACCGGCCCTTCTATGCAGCAGGCATGCACGGATTCTACGGCTACATCTTCGCTGATTTAGTTGGCCACGAGTTCGTAATTGAGCGGGAGAAGTCGAACATCGTCACGCCCATCGCATTTGAGACGCTGACCAGAAGCGTGCTGAGCGTGACTACCAAAAAGGAGAACAACGGAAAGAACACCGAGATCGTCAAGAAGCAAGAGATCTACTGCCCGCTCATCCTCGCCAACACGTCTCCCTTACCACCCGATGTCCTTGGCAGCCGCCGCAAACTAAAATCCGTACCAGCTCTACTCCCATGCCTGCGCGCCCTCTTCGACTTCCAACGTACCTACGGCCGCTTACCGGGCCATACATCGCAAGACCTCGTCGTCTTCACCACCCTCGCCACCAACAAGGCCCGCGAGCTGCAGCTCCCGTCAGAAACCCTTCGATCTGACTTCCTGCGCAGCTTCATCCAGAACATAGGAGCGGAGATCGTGCCGACTGCTGCTTTCGTGGGTGGAAGGCTGAGCGAAGACGTCATCAATGTTCTCGGCAAACGCGAGCAGCCCATACAGAATTTTGCACTCTTCGATGGCGATAGCTTCGAGGGGCGCATTTACTCGCTGTACAGCGCGCCGCCGGAGATCGCGATGGCTACGGCTGGGCTCGATGGGACTATGCCGATGGAGGGCATGATAGGTATGCCAAACGGTATGCTGATGACCAACGGCGTCGGTAATGGTCTCATCGGCAGCAACACGCCTGCTGGCGTTAGCAATGGCAATGCAGCGGATGCTGGGATGGTTTTCCGACCGACGAGTGCACCAGCCGACGGTACAGGCGTGGTGAACCTCGACTGAGCGCAGATCAGTGGCCTGATCCGGTTGGTATCAACCAGCTTCTGAATGGCTAGCTAGAGTCGCTTGGCTAGCAGAGACGCAACACTGCGATAGCAGCGCACACAAATCAGATCAATGTACAATACCAGCATGAGGTACCGACACAGGCCGTCGCTGCTTGGTCTAGTTCACAATCCATTCGCAATCTCCGTGACATACTCCGCCACCTTCTCCGCGATGACTTCACTGTGCCTGATACAAAAGCCGTGCGGCACGCCATTCCTGTCAATCTCCATCAACGGCTTATTCTCCTCTCCTACGCTGCCTCGCCGGCCAAGCCTGGTGCGTCCGCGGGTACGTATGAGCTTATTACGTGTGGCGCACTCAATCCAGTGGTCGTCTCGGCCCCAGTAGAAGTAGAGTCTGAGTCTCGCTGCAGGCTTGACTACACTCTTACCCATGGCGGTGGATGCGGCTTCTTGGAGCGGACGGACTCCCCACAGATCGTCGGACCACTTGTCGTGTGACATTTGCACCATTTCGTGGTGGGCCATGAAGCTGGAGAAGCGGGTGAGTATGCTTGCAGGTGGTCTTTAGTGCGTGGTGAGGACTTACAGCGCTTGCCGCACGCCGTGCTTGCTTTGGATGAATGCTGCCGTTGTCTTGGCTGCGTTGTACGGCATGAAGGTGATGATCTGGACGAGGCGTATCATGAGGAAGATGGGCATGCATGAGAAGAGGAGCTTGGCGATGAGGTGGATGAGTAGGGAGAAGCCAGGTATCCTGAGCAGAGGCTAGTCGGCCACCTATGTTAGATCCCTTCTCGTCACCGGTCCCAGGAGGCGACACTTACCGCCATCCTTTGGCCGGTCGGGCTCTTCGCGATGTCGACGACTGTGGGAAACAGGCAGATGCCACCCGCGATGTTCATCGCCGTCTTGCTCTCAGCAATGTTCGCCATGGATTGCCACCGAGCAATGATCTCGAGCAGCATGTAGGCTCCTACGGAATGGCCGATGAGGACCACTGGGAAGGGTTCTGCATCAGGACCCGCAGTGTCGTTGATCTGCTTCACTGTGTCCAGAAGTCGCATAGCGGAGATTTCGATCTGCTCATCCAGGCCATATGGCGGCCCATTGTGGGCAGCGATGGGCCTTGGCGGGTCATTGCTGATCTCGAAGCCAGCGAGGCTGGATCCGTAGATGTGGAGGTCGAGCTTGGGGTCTTGGACGCGCAATATGTCGTACAGCTGGGTGAGGAAGACGCGGTAATACTCGATGAGGCCAGGGTTTCCAGTTATGAAATACACAAGCAGCCGCCTCTTCGAGGTGAGACTCGGCTCCGGGTGCAGGTCGATCTCGTCCTGCATGACTTTGGCGATCGACGACTGTCACAACACGGATGCTTGTGTGTACGGCTGCCTTCGAATGGGCAGATGCTTGTGGGTATCTGATGGGAATGGAGGGAGATAGGAGATGATTGGGACGGGAGATGAACGGCACGGCAATGCCTACCTTCTCGTTGTAAGCGCCGAAAAACATGTTTGCAAGTAGGTGTATCTCACAGAAGCCGCGCTTGGTTGAACGGCACCGGATACGCCTGCAGATTTGTCGTGCCCGCAGCACTTGGCTGGCAAGTAGTTTGAGGTCGAGCGATGGCATGGTTTTTCCAGAAGTAAGTTACATCCCGACGCGTAGAGTGTGTACCAACGCGTCCCGTAGCGCGTGTCCGCCGAGCTCTTCCGACCTCCGTGATTCCGTCGTCTTCGCTCTCCTGTGACCTGGCTACCTGTACGTGAGCCGACCACTGCCATCACTGCTCGAGCAGAGGCAATGTCCGTCAACCAGAGAGGCTTGTCGCGCAAGCGCCTACGCCCTGAGCCACACGAAGGGCAACAACGCGCTCCCGCCGGACGGCGAGCGAAGCAAAGCACCAATGCCAATACCAGCGCCGGACCATCTGGCACGACAAAACGCGTCCCGAAGACTTTCTTCGACCTACCCGCCGAAATACGCAATCACATCTACGAAGACTTTTTGGAGGAGCTTGTAGCAACGCCCAAACACCCTTGGGACCCGCAACCATCCAATTCTCGCTTCGAGCAGTACGTCCAGCTCCTGCTTGCCAACCAGCAAGTGCGTTCCGAGGCGCAGTCGCTGTTTAGTAAAGACTACAGCCATCGCGTGGTGTTTTACTGCGAAAATGTGCCAGAGCTGCTCAAGCTACATGACTGGTGGGATCAATGGGTTTATGAGGGCCCCCATCCAATCGCGGTCGTTGCTTGGTTCAATATTCGCATGCAGAGGGACGTTGATGACAAAAAGCATGAGCGTGAGCTCCAATGGCTCACGTTAGAACTCTGGCAGAAGCAACCGGGCTTCATTGCGGAATGGAGGAGGGCGCCCGGGTACTTCAACACGCAAGGGACGCTCTTGAACCGCCACTGGAAGCCAGAAGAGCACGGCTTTGATTGCTTTGATGGCGACCATTCCCGGTGCCTAAATTCCCAAGGATGCAAGCCATACACGACAATGACCTGGCCAGTCTTTCAGAACAGCTGCCGATTGGTCACATACAAGTGCAACATGGTGCCACAACACCCTGCTGCGGACGAGGTGCCTGGCGAGCGTGCGGACTGGGCCTGCGTAGTTTTTGAGGGCAGGATGACAGATCTCAACCCCGACCACGTTGATCGCGCAGTAGCAGAGCAGGCACTAGATCACACCATGGGTGACAAGTGTCATCTCTGGTGGCGCGGTGACATGTGCCATATATGCGACGGACACCCCAAGGACACAGATGAATGCCATATATGAGACCCACACACGGAGGACGGATATGAATGCCCTATTTGCGAAAGTGACTAGCGACCGAGGATGGTAGCGGGATGAAGACCATGGGTCTGTAGGTGATGAGCTAGATCCATACGACGGGTCGGAAGATGTGATGCAGATAACAGTGGCACGGTCGACTCGAGAGACGAGCAGTAAGGACCTATCAAATCGTTCATATTTGCAATTTCTGGTCGTTACTAACTTACTGTCCTTCGAGTGTATCACTAAGGCGTTCCCGGCGGATTTATAAGCGGTACACCCATACGGGACGAAGCCGTATCTCACGACCTTCACGATGCCGTCGACGGTGAGAGATGTCTCGACGATATCACTCGTGACCTTAATCTACTCGGCGATGTCCGACGATGTTGGCCTGAACCTCGGCTGGCGCCTCTGAGAGATGGACAGGAGCGTGAGTGATCGAGAACAGCAGGTAAGCATGCTCGCTCGTGGATGTATTGTCACGTGCATCAGCGAGGTAGACTGAAGACATGGTGCTGCACGAATAGAGGTGCACGTAACTATGAGAAGACCGGCATAAGATCAGAACGTGAGGCGTGGGTGGGAGCATTTGGTGCTCACTATTATTGAGTAGCTACCGTAGCAGCGAATGCGGCCGAAGGCAGCACATCTCAGCAGAAACCAGCCGAAGTCAGCGCGTAGGCGCTGCGCCATGCCTCTACACCAATCGTGAGAATGTAGAAAGCACAAGCATCATCGTATCGTCGGCTGGTTCGTAGCTATCGTGGCCATCAAAGCCAGCAGCGAGGTAGTATGAGCAAAGTACCAGCCTCTCGAGGAGGCGACGCCGCGTTGAAGCAACTGCGCAGCACACCATGCCCAAGAGAATGCCGAAACCGAGGTGAGAAGCGCCCTACTCGTCGGCATCCATAGCCTCCTCCTTGACCTGCTCAGCAGACAGCTCAGCCTTCTTGCCCTTCTTAGCCGGAGTCTTCTTCTTTTTCGGGCTTGCCTCCTCATCATCGTCACCGTCGGCATCAGCCTTCTTGGTGCGCTTCTTCGGGGTCGCCTTCGCCTTGGGCGTCTTCGGGGTCGCTGTATATCCGTCAGCAGTGTGTCAGTGAACGGAGAAAGCAGCAGACTCACTCGGTTCGCCGCCCTCGCCAGCCTCACCAGCCTCCTCGATCTTCGGAGCGATCGTCGCCAACTTCTGCTTGATCTTGCCCCACGAGTTCTGCGCCGTCTTGAGCGTGTTGAATTTGCCCGCGACAACGAACTTGTTGAAGTCGATGTCGGGTGCGCCGCTCTTGAGGCAGAACATCGCCGCGATCAGGAGCTGGAAGTCGTGTTAGTCATACAAGGGTGGCGTGATGGGCATGGAGATGGCAGCTTACCTTCTGCTCTTTCTCACTGAAGAGCTCGAAAGGGCTCTTCTCCTCCTTCTTCTCGCCGGCGGCGCTGCCAGTGGCCTTGGCGTCGGACGCCGGGGTGGTCTCCTTGCTCGGCGAAGTGTTTGCCATTGCGGATGTTCTTAGCGTTGGTGGGTCGCTGCTTGGATGGGTGTTAGGATGGTGTGCTGGTTTGCAGGTGTGCTTGAAGCACAGACAGAGGAAAGCGTGCTTGGGACTTACTTGTGTAGTGCGAGTGTATGAAGTGGTGGTGCTAGGGGGCAGTGCTTGTGTCTGTCTTGGTTGTGGTGGGCTGTTGGTGGTCGGAGTTGGGAAGTTGCAGGTGGATGTCGTGGGAAGGGAAAGGTTTGAGTTCGATGAGAAGTGGGCGGGCTCTTATAATCAGGGGACGTTCACGTGAAGATGAACCTCACGCAGGCGCCTGGACCAGGCTTTGTCCCAGCTCTGGCCCCACTTCTTCCCGGAGCATCCTCACTTCCACATCCTCCCAGTCACCCCATCTCCGCCCATATGCTAGAGCCTCCCATACAAGTCGACGGAGATGATGCGCTCTCATGTGAAGGGGGTACTTTCAGGAAGGTTCGGGCTAGTGCAGATCCTCGCGCGTTTGCACGGCTCGCGTGACCCACCCGCTCCCCTCCCTCACTTCCACACGCCGTGACAGCTGCATCTCCGCCCATTTAGCGGAGCGGCGCACCCATTGAGGCAGAGAGGCGAGGTCGTGTCTGTGAAGTGAGTCCCACCGGTTCCTTCATGCCAGTGTCGATCATCGTCGATCGCTCCGGTCACGAGGGCTTGGGTCATTCAGGGACTCGCCGTCGGTATGCAGCACCGCTCTGGAGGCACGAGCTCGCACAGCTGCCGGGACCGTAATACAACTGCCTACTTCGAGGTTGCCGCAAGGCAAACAGCAGAGCCGCAGCATTTCACTCCGCCAACCATCCTCCCCACCAGCGAACGTGAGTCTATCTTGTGAGGGTGGCGACACGATATCGCTTCATTCCCTTGCTCGGCCGGCGGTCGCAAGAGTTCCCGCTGCTGGAGTGTGCTACTAGAGGCAGAAGCCAGCTGCACAATTCAGTGCCGCGAGCCGCTGACGCGCTGGCACTGCCTGCTTTCGTGGTCGGCGCGCCTCGAAGGGACGTGCCATGAGCAGCAACACGGCGGAGTCCCTTCTCGGCAGGCGGCTGACGGCCCGCTGGGACCTTTTGTCGTGAGGATGTCTTGGGACATATCATTCCTCAGCGAGCGCTCACGCGTACCGGTCAAGCACGCTTGCCCGTCTCCAGCACATGGCCTCACAATCCTGGGCTCGTGCGGTCGAGCTCCACATGCCGCAACCAAGCATCCACCATTTCAGTCCCGCCAATTGATGAGCACTTCATCCGTCCTAAACCGCTGCGTGAACGTACTCTCCTCCAACGGCGTTCTGAACCCCATCCTCCAGGCAATCAGCCCAGCATGCGCAATCATAATGCCGTTGTCGATACAGAAGCGCTCATCCGTCGCGAACACACTGCCTCCTCTCTCCGCCGCCATCATCCCCATCATTTGCTGCAGTCTCTCGTTACAGCCCACTCCACCGACAACGAGGACTTGGCTGGCGCCCACGTGCGCCATCGCGCGCTCGGTGATCTCGACCAGCATGGCGTAGACGGTTTCTTGGAGCGTGAAACACAAGTCTTCCTTTGTGATGGGCTGACCACTCTCGTCGTCCTTCCAAGGTCCCCCGCCGCTGGTCTGGGACGTCTCAAGCTTCCTGGCCATCTCCTCCACCCGGGCCAGGATACCGGAGAATGAGACATCCATACCCTTGACCGCATACGGCAGCTCCAACAACACCTTACCCTTCTTCGCCAGCTGCTCGATGTTGTACCCAGGCGCAGGGTCATTCGGGATATTGAGCACCCTCGCAAACCGATCCAAGCAATTCCCCACAGCAATATCAAGCGCTTCGCCGAAGATGCGGTATCGCTGCGCGCTGTACGCGATGACCTGCGTGTTGCCTCCGCTCACATACAGCACCACCGGGTTGTCCGCACCGGTAATCGCCCGTCCCATCTCGATATGGCCGACGCAGTGGTTCACACCCACCAACGGCTTCTCCCACAACTGACTGAGCGTGCGGGCGGCGATGGCGACGGAGCCAAGTGGTGCACCCATGCCTGGGCCTTTGGTGTAGCAGATGCAGTCGATATCTTCCAATTGCACCTTCGCCTGCTTCATGGCCTGCTTGACTAGTCTGACTACCCATCGTCTGTGGTGTGCTGCGGTGTCTTTCGGGAGGAAGCCTGCAAGGTGATGGGTAGAAGGTCAGCATATGTCTCGCCGTACCAACTGACACAGCGTTATCGTACCGGTGCCTGGTGGAGAGTTGTAGGTATGTCGCAGGTTGGCGAGGATCTGGACGGGCGGTGAGGTGTGCTTCTGGGTGCGAGTGGAGAAGGCTTCATCGTCCGAGTGCGCACTGTCGTGCGGTGAGGGCGGGTCGGCGGTCTGATGGGGTGGGTGGAGGATGATGCCCACGCCGAGTTTGTTGGCCGAGCCTTCCAGGCCTATTGCTACCGGCATGGTGGTGGTGGCGTATGGCCTTGCTGGTGAGTGGCGGTATGTCGTCTGATCTCTCAATGCCAAGATGTCGAAGTGAATGCAAGTTGCGGGCTGTGGGGGTAGCGATCGCCCGGGCGGATCCTCCCGCGAACGTGGCGGCCAGTGCCTCACGTCATCGGCAGTCGGCGCGTCGGTACTCCGCCACATATGGAAGTCACGGAAACGGAAACGGGCATCGACGAGAACATAGTGCTGCACTAGCAGACAACCACCCACCTACCATCTCCCGCTCTTGTTCGCACCGCACTGCCGGCAGCAGCCCGTATCAGCCCTGTTGACCAGTCGCAATCCTTGAAACAACATCTCCCAGCCAAGCAGGCAACACACTTCTCGCATTGCCAATATGAGTTGGTCGGGCTTCAAAAAGAACGTGGGGAGGGCGACAACACAGGTCGGTGAAGGAGAGGATATGGGTTGTATCCGATACGTGAGGTCGGTGCTGACGATGTTTCATAGGTGATGATGAAGACGGGCCACGTGGAGAAGACGTCGGACCGCTCCTACGAAGTGGAAGAACGGCGCTACCGCACCCTCGAATCGGCGTCGCTGCGCCTGCAGAAAGAAGCAAAGGGCTACCTCGATAGCCTGCGCGCCATGACGGCCTCCCAAATGCGCATCGCCGAAACCATCGACGCCTTCTACGGCGAGTCCGGCGCAAAAGACGGCGTGAGCCGGAGTTACAAACAGGCCGTGGAGGACCTGGATGCCGAGACTGTGAAGGCGCTGGATGGGCCTTATAGGTGCGTTCCATTGGATCTCTATCACTTTGCCTTTGACGAGGAAGAGGGCACATTGGACCGCGCGACGATTGAGCAGATTGAGCGCGAGATGAACTTCGTGGGTGGCAAGAAGAGGCGCTACACGCGAGGCTTTGACGGGGCGAGTGAGGGTGGAGTGGAAGTTGAGGGAGCCAGTATGCTCATGGATTTTATATACAGGACTACCGTGCTCGAGCCCATCAGCCGATTTTGCGCCTACTTTCCGGATATCAACGAATGTAAGTCAGCAGACACTCTGCGAGGGTTCGCGGGATCAGCAGGATACTGATGGGGTGTCTTAGGCATCAAGAAGCGCAACCACAAGATGCTCGACTACGACGCCATGCGCAACAAAGTCAAGAGGCTCGTCGAGAAGCCGGATAAGGATCCGGGCAAGCTGCCGCGGACGGAGAAGGAGGCTGAAATGGTGAGCGTGACTGACTTCCTACGTGACGCGCACGACCTAGGCGATCCACTACTGGATCTCGACCCGGATACCATGCTGGATCTGGAAATGCCGAGTCCACCCAAGGCGCTGGACATGATCAAGCGCGTGCAGCAGCTCCAGCGAGAAGAAGAGGAGATGGTGCGTCGGCACAGCGGTCTGACCATCCGCGGGTTGTGCAAGAGTCCGAGCACCATTAGCCGGGTCTCGAGCACTGGTCGTGCGACTAGACTGAGTGTTGATGAAATGGAGGAGGGGGTGCTTCAACACAGTCCCTCAACGATGTTCCACGCTTCCACTCTGCGCTCACCGAGCATGAGCTTCAGCGGCTTGCCAATGCTGCGCGAGTCCTCTATGGAAGCACCGCTGCAGCGCCCTTCGGGCTACGGCGCTGTATCCAGCATGGCATCCGCCTCCGGCAGCACCCTCACCCTCATACCCACCTCTCACCTGTCCCCAAACGCGCACCCTGCACGCATGCGCGCGTTGGGTAACAGTCCAAGCCTCGCCTCCCTGACCAAACGCCGCCGCAGCAAAGACTCACCAATGCCGGCAGCGGGCAAGCCACCTGTCCACAAGACGCGGACGCCCTTCATGAACCCCTCGGAGCTGGAGCACCTCATGCAGCCGCTGCGCGAGGAGTATATACGCACCCAGACTAACGAGTTGGCGCAGGCGAAAGCCGCATACGATCAGCTGAACGAGCAGCTGACTTCCGAGCTGCCGCAATTGATTGACCTACGGTAAGCATGCATGCCACGCTCTGATGATACTTTATGGGGCACAGGAAGGTGACTGGGGTGGTTTGCGGCTTACTGACGCATATGTGTGTGTAATGTAGGGTGCCCTACCTCGACCCCTCCTTCGAAGCGCTTGTGAAGATCCAGCTACGGTTCTGCGCGGAGGCGTATAGTCGGATGGCGCAGGTGCAGCAGTACGTCCTCTCCCGTACTTGCCCTTTCACCCGTTCGCCCATGCTCCGTTTGTTGTGAGGTCGTTGCAGAGCTTACCATTCTCATCTTGCCAGGTACCTCGACGCCTCGACACGCGACCAGTACGCCAGCGGTGACCTCGATGCGCGAGTGGAGGATGTGCTGGGGCAGATACGGGAGTTGAGCATTGCTGGGACTGTTTGAGGGACTGCGTACGAGGGTGAAAGGCGCGACGCGGCATGACGGATGGAGTAATGAGATGACTGCACGTACGCAGGGGGCAAGCGAAGCGGGGACGCGTCAATGTGCTTGAACACCGCTATATCCCTCGCCAATATGCAGTAATGTTGTTCATTAGTAGACGCTATAGTTCAGCGGTCGCCGGCCGGCAGTCTAGCTCTCACTCTCTAAATCCTTCTCCTCGCTATCTTCCTAGTCCTCTACCTCCTCCTAATTACTACTTGTATCGCTAATGTCTACGTCCATACCCTCGAGGCTACTAACACTAGTAGCTATACGCTTCGTATACTCCCTATTATAGAACAAGGCGACGTCCTATATAGCTTTATTGTACTGCGTCTGGACCGAGTAGCGGATAGCCTTACGCATTTTCTCCTCTGCCTTCTTAATAACGAGGCCGATAAGCTAGAGGCGCTCTATACCTACCTAGTAAGAAGAAGGCGTTTAGTTAGCGTAAGACCGAGCAGGCGAGGGATATATACTTATATTAGAGCCTATTAGCAGAGGTCCGAAGTCCGGTACTGCCTCTCCGGCGAGGCGCTCCGCCTCCTCGTCTATAGCATCCGCCTTAGCCTTTAACCTCTCCTCCTCGGCTCGCCCGATCTAATAAGCCTCCCACTTTATAGTCTCCTTGGCCGCGTAGGACTCCTTAACGTTAGCTTCGCCGCTGCTACTGCGACGCTTCGTCCCCACCGTCTCGCCGCTGCTAGCTTCGCCGCGTACAGTGGCGCCAGCATCCTAGGTATCCGCCGAACTGTTAGCAGCCTCTGGGATACCCGCCGTATCGATGTCGCCGTACGGGTAGCAGAGATCCTGCTTCTTGGTAGAGGCGTCGGTGTCGGTGTTGTGAGACATGTCTAGGGCTTGTCAGTTCACTCGCTACCGACGGTCAAGCACGAGCTCATCGCTTACTGCTAGTTAATAATGGTTCAAGCGTTGTTATAGATATTGAAAGGCTAAAGCTTGAAGTACGCGAAGCAGTTATGCGAGGTCGAGGTTAAGTAAGCTGCGTGGTTAAGTGGTATTAATAGTGTGAGGTAGAAGGTTGCAGGTTCAAACTCCATGGTATCCCGAAGGGAGAAACACTATCTACACCGCTCCTCGCAGCCCCTGACCCTTCCATTGGAGGAAAATGGTGGGCAGGATAGAGAACACGATCATCATCGCCGCGGCGATCCCAGCGCTGCCATATAACCCGACGTTTGTGAACATTGGCGGAAACCTGTGCGCTTGTTAGTTCATCGCTGCATGTGATCATCAAAACAGGCAAGGGGCGGAAACATACCAGAACGGTCCGAGGAACCCCCATATCTGCCTCACGAATGTGATGAAGACACCAACGCTGGCAGCCTCCTCGCGGTAGCAGTCGACGGCGTACGTAACCATGACCGTGGTTACAATTTGGTTGCCCGCGCTTGCGATCGCGGCTCCGACCATCGGCGTGACGTTCCAGTGCAGTGGCGGAGCGCGCTGGATTTGTACCAGGAACACCACGACGCCGACGATAGTGCATAGGAAACCGAAGTAGCTCAGCCAGAGTCTGAACTCGGGTTCCGGCGAGGTATGGATCTTGTTGCGTCTCCTGGCCATCCAGCGATCAGACAAGAAGCCGCCAATCTGTTCACCAATGACGGAGCCGATGATCATCGCGATGAACTGGAGACCCAATTGCTGCGTGTTGAAGTGGAACTTTGCGCCGAAGAGCTGCGGGATCTCCACGGTGATCATGACGCTGCCGAAGAGGAAGATCATGGCGTAGGTGACGGCCGGGATCACCACGCTGGGGTAGCGGGCAAAGCTAAGGGGCTGAACGAAGTCCCAGGACTTGATAGGTGTTGGATCGATGCGTGTGAATCGGAAGAACTCTTGTTTGAAGGGCGAGCCGGTGTGCTCCACACCCTTGCGAATGTAGCGAGTCTCTGGGCCGAGGAAGGTGTAAAGGAGAAGCTGGACGCCATTGGTCTGTCATGCTGATTAGCGAGCTTCGAAGACAGGGTCGGTCTGGCTGTACTTACAATGGCGAGGATGTAGTAGATCCACCGGTAGCCAACGCGGAAAGCCACAAAACCAAACAAAAACGGCGCAATTGGTACACCGATGGTGACCATGAGTGTCCAGACGCCCATGTACTTCGCCCTCTCCCGTTTGAAAAATGTCTCGGCCACGACTGCACTCCCGATGGCGGCCGCTGGACTGATGAAGAAGGCTGTGATAGCTCTGCAAAGGGCCATGGTAGCGTAGGTCGGACTGTTAGCACAGCCGATGTTGCCGACGATGCTACAGACGAGCGAGAGCAGGAAGATCGGTCGACGGCCATAGCGATTGGATAGTGGGCGCCAGAGCAGAGGAGCGACGCCTAGTATGGCGATCTGAAGAGATGTAAGATAGCTGGCCTTTGTCAAGCTAACGTCCAGATCGATTGCGATAGCCTCGAAAGCGGACTGGATGGAAGAGGCGGTGAACGTGGCCATCATTGCGTGGAACGCGACCAACGTTAGGTTGGTGACTTTCTGCATAGTGTGTTAGTTTGCCATTGAGAGAAGCACGGTCAAGCAGTCTCACTCGAGATTTGGGCCAGTTATAGGGATCCGCATCACTCATGTCAGGCACCGGATCCAGCTCCAGAGTTCCATGCCGTTGCATAAGGTAGTCTCTGTGCTCTTGGGAGAGACGCGAGATTTCGGTGCTCTCGATGTGCGTATGGACAGGGCCGAGTGCTTCAACGAACTCCTCATGGCGCTTCTCGGCGGCGATTGTTTCCTCCATGCTTGCTGTAGGATGCCCGTGGATGAGGGACTGATAAGAAGAGAGTATGACAGGATGGAGGAACAATAAGACTGGTCTTCACTGTACCACAACAACAGGCCAGGAGCCATATAGACATAGAGGGTGAAGCTTCACCCGTCCTTGAAGCTCATTTGCTGGAGGACCTGCAGCACCGTGCGGCCCATGCGATGCCCATGGGGATTTCCAAGTCTCCGCCATATGGCCCCGGCCGCCCCGCCATCACAGTCGATCATCAGTGCCCGACTCGGTGGATGCCGTCGAGCCTTCGAATTTCGAGGTGGCCACGAACAAGGATTCGAGACGTGGCGGTGATGTGGTTGGTGGATTTGGAGGATCCCCTGGAGCCGATCCTTGAAGGGCCAGAAGCGGCGCCGCATATGTAGATCCTTTGTGTCGTGAGTGTGACGACGAAACATCAAGAAGGACCTCGAGAACCGATGTAGGTACTTCCAGATTCACGTGGGGCTCGCACAGATTTTGCACCATGGATGACGGCACACTGAGAGGGTCTGAAGTCCAGGAAGTCGTAGTCTTGTACGAGCGCGACGGAAGGCAACGCGCCTTTGGTGTCATCGACCACCCTCTGCTTCGCTGTATGGGGCTGGGGTGCCAAATGGACACCTGTCCAGGCTTGCATGGAGTCTTGAATTGGTCGTGCCGAGAAAAGGGAAGACTGTTAAAAGACGATGACAAGACGATGCAGTCGAGAAGCACTTGCGACACCGGTCCATGATCTACACCCGTGCTGAGCGCTACTCACTGTCTAAGAGGCGATCCCAACGTCGTGAACGAAGTCACCAGTCGAGCTGCTCCGGTTGAGGTGTACGATATCCGAGGGAGTGCTCTGTTGTTGACTAGAAGAAGTACAGTATGCTACGCATGGCTACGCATGCCCGCTAACTCCCAGACGCCACGCTAAAGCTGAAAAGCGATGTAGCAACAACGCCAGCGCCGTGCGACCCGTATGTTCCCCCAAGGCCACATCTTGTCATGCGCCCATGATATACCTTTACAGCCACGGCTCACTCACTCAAGAATATTATCGCAAGCCTATCGAAGCTTATGCAGGACTCCCCTCGACCCCTGGAGAGGTCGGTTCAGCAGGCTCAGCGTCAAGACGAGCTTGTGCCTTTCCCTTGGCCTCTGTGGGAGTGGTGCTGCTGGACGGTTCGTCTTTCGCTTGCGGCTCGTCTGTCGGCTTGTCATCTGAACGATCGAACTTCGGAGCCTGAAGCGGCGGATCTTCCTCCGAGTCGCCCTTCCCATGCTGCTGTCCCTGCTCCTTTGCGTGCTTGACCAATCCAGCGAAACCACCTCCACCAACACCGCTTGCGCGCTTGCCGGCCAAATCCTTGGATTTGTCCGCCGCAGTACTAGCAGCACCCTCAATAATGCTACTATGCGACCTCAGGTCGTCCCTGTGATCAACCCGTCTCGTCAAGTACATTGATGCATCCTGGCCGCTGTGTGTAAGGATGCGCTTCATCTCCTCCTGATACGCCTGCTCGTAGATGTTTGTGTCCACGGCGGGCGGGCTCTCGCTGACAATTGGATACGACGCATTTTCTTGACCGTCGGACTCGTCCGCGTTGGCTCCGATGTCCAAAAAGAGGGTGTCCGTCAGCGGATCGTGAGCATGGCCTTTTGCATGGTCTTCTGCCGGGAACGTATGAGAGCGGTCAGCGGCAGCCAAGCGGTGAGACTGTGGGTCCGCGGCGTGCGAGTGGTGACGGTCGCTCTCCAGTCGCTGCTTCAGGTGCGCCTTGGTCTCGTCAGGCTTGCGCTCGGCACCATCATCTGCATTGATCTCTGGTGGCGAACGCACAGCCAGCTCATCCATCCATCTCGGCTGCTTCTGCAGGTCGTTGTTTACCTCAACATTATGGTGTGCGCCTGAAGTAACAAGCAGCTTATCTATCGGCTTCCGGTCATGCATGTCAATGCTCTTGCTCTGGCCGTCCCGGATTGCCTGCGGAGGCGCCACGAGTCGGGAATGCCGGCCAAAGATACCTTCAGTGAGGCCCGGACGCTTGCGGAACAGCAGATGCTTGAAGCGTTTGACCGCCTTCATGACAATCATCAAGTGACCCATATTGCCAGTGATGGCGTGGTTCATCTCGATTTCTGTGGGCGGATCGACGAGATCCGCGCAGTTCTCGTCAGCAGACAGTAAAGGGTCCGCGCCACCTTTCGTTATCCAAGGGTGCTCCTGTTTGAGATGTCAGCACTCGACACGCAGCGTTGGCAGAGATTACAAAACGCACTCGGAGTTGATCCATCGTAATCCGCGTATCTGGGTTCTTGTCCAGCAGCCGCCTCATCAAGTCTTCAAAGTCATGATTCCGTTCTTCGTCAAGCGGTATGTCGTCGCTTCGTATACTTTCGTAAAGCTCCAGCATCCCGGTTTTCTCGAACGGTATATGACCGTATCGCAGACAGTATAGCGTGACGCCCATGCTCCATATATCCGCAGCCTTCCCACTGACTTGACCATGTCTCGCCACGCACAGCTCGGGCGGCATGAATGCAGGGCTGCCAGCCGACTTGGCCGTCGCCATGTCAGATTGCTTCTCAAACATCTCGCTCACGCCAAAGTCGACAATCTTCAGCACGTCGTCGCTAGTGATAAGACAGTTGTCGGGCTTGATATCCCGATGTATGATGCCTTGCGCATGCAAGTACTCCATCCCCAGTATCATGTCACGGAACCAGCAACGGCACGCCTCGTCTCCATAAGGCTCGGCGCGCTCCTCGAGTCCGACTTTCATCACCACGCCCTTTTTGCACATCTCCAGCACCATGTACAGCGAGTCTTCTTGTGGATCGTCCAGGACCTCGATCAAGCAGACGAGGTTGTTGTGGTTCAGCTTCTTCATAATGGCAATCTCCTCCTTGATCAGGGCAAGGGAGTCGTTGCCGCCGTCCTGATGCTTTAGCTTATCGGACGAGGACAAGCGGTGCAGTGGAGAGTTGAAGCCGAGCCCTGCCGCGAGATGGCCGGACCCTCGAGGCTTGTTCGGCCTCCGGAGAAGATTCGACTGAGCGCGTTTCCGCAGACGGGACTTGGAGAACTCTTTGACAGCCTACATATACGGCTTTGATCAGCGCTGACCGTGCAAGCACATACATATATGGCTCGGCAGAAGCCTTCACTCTGCAACTACCCGCGACGAGTCCTGCGGAAAGAGGGTCTCACATATTCATTGCCATACTGATCCACCGCCAGATGGACCGCGCCAAAGCTGCCTCTGCCTATCTCTTGCTTGATGATATACTGGTTGATGCGGTGCACCGCCGGTCCGTCATCGTCGCTGCTGCCATAGTGCGATCGCGCATTGAGCGTCTCCTTCACCCCCTTCGACTTCGACGGTACTCTTCTGTGGTGGCGGATCGGACTGTGGTATGCCGGTGCTGACATGTGCTTAATCGCCTGAGGCCGGATACTACGACCCTGCGGTCCCGAGTCCGGGAAGTTGATGCTGATGCCATGACTGGGTACGAGACCCGCCGCCGCCTCGTTCTCCGAGTGCGCGCGAGGATGCTGCCCTGGCTTGTGCTCGTGCTCGTGCTCGTGCTCGTGCTCGTGCTCGCGCTGCGGTTCAGCCATTGCTGTCGCTCGACGTGATGTACAGGAGAGGCTGCAGCTTCTGCAGATCCATCGCAGGATGGGTGATGGCTCGAAGTCGGGGTCACCCTCCTCAATGACCGCCCCGAGTCGCACCTTCAATTTCCTCCTGCAGCAGGAGCAAACTCAGGCTTTCCTTCCCTGCGCAAATTGTTCTTCAGCCGTGTAGCGCATGGCGATAAGCACCGTCGGCCGTTCGAACCGTTGGAACGCCACTCGGCCAGGGCCGTCAGCGGGGCAAAAGCATTAGCGCCGAAGCTTGGCCTGCAGCCCCAAATGAAACGCCCGACACGCCGGCCAACGACCATCCACGAACCAACATAACGTGCTTCTGTCCGCCCTGCTTGAGAAAGTGACATGCCGTGGTCGAGCTTAGCCGAACGTTAGTATTGCTGCAGGTACCGGGGGACCACGTTGTCATATGCACGCGAAAGGGGTTGCCTCCGACAGAGCTATCACGCCAACATTGATGAGTTGGACGTGAAGTGAGGTTGACCTTTGAAGGTCAGGTGACCAAGGAGGATGTCGGTCTATTCACTCTATATCTTCGACCGCCATAGTATGTCTCCAAGTGAACCCTCTATCTCACTCCGTGCTAACAACGTCCCAGCCGAGTGCATCTACACCAAGCGCTGGACAGACCGCCACGCCCTCCCAGCAATCCGCTCCACCGCCGGCGGCGCACTCAGCAATGGCAGCTCATCGACCGCAAACGACATCCCCGCAGCCACCCGCCGTGCCATGAAACACTCCGACGACGCCAAACTAATCTTCGGCACCATCTTTTCCCTCCGCCGCATGGTGCGCCAACTCGGCGGCACCGACGACCAGTTCCTCTCCTACCGCACTGGAGAGTACAAGCTCCACTACTTCGAAACGCCCACCCAGCTGAAGTTGATAATGCTGACGGACCTGCACGTCGGCAACATGCGCACGGTGCTGTACCAGATCTGGGCAACTCTGTATGTGGAGTATGTGGTCAAAAGCCCTCTGGCGCCGACTGAGCATGCGAGCGGGGTGGGGGTGGCGAATGAGTTGTTCGAGGGCGGTTTGGAGAGGTTCATCGTGAGCACTATGTGAGTCTTTCCAGCACGAAAGCGATGCTGACGGCTAGTAGGAGTCTATGTTCTCGCCACAACAATGAGGACCGCACATAGGTCGCCAAGGGACCGGTCGACAGCCCGAAGAGAAGTCACGGTGAGACGAAGCCACGACATGATCTACATGCGCGTCTTGATGAACATCTAAGCAGCTCAGGGATGCCGAACATGGGTCTGAGACGACAAACATCGTGGATATCAGAGCAATAGCTGCGACAAGCGAGCCTAAGGTACAACTTAGCCGCAGCTTGGCCACAGCTTCTCGGCTGTGTAAGATGCTCGCATGGCATACCACGAGTATCTACTTCACAGACAACCCGCTCTTAGTGCCCACAATACTCACCACATCCTCATCCGACACCACGTGCGACAATCCCACCCTCTGCGGGATATGCCTCGCGCTCGCGCCCCACACCAGCGCATACTTGAAACTCTCCTTGAGCGTGCGGTGGATATGATCGCACACGTCCTCGATCGTGCTGTTGCCTCTCACAATCAACGCCTCACTGAAGTCCGGATCGATGCCCTTGCGCTTGGTGTAGACGCGGATCAGGCGCAGCTCCTCCCAGGCCTTGTCGACGACATCGCTGACGCCTAGGTCGAGCTCGCAGGACATGACGGCCGTGTTCGGTTCGCGGGCTAGTCTGTCGAGGAAGTCGAGACTGACGCTGTCGATCTTGTTGTACACGTAGAGACATTTGATGTATGTCCTGTGGTCTTTCATAATGACATCTATGAACTGGTCGATCGTCGCTGCGGGACGTTAGCACAGATCATAGGGTGGTGGACCGGCTGTGCGTACCATTTTCGTCTCGCACGAGGACCTCGCAGTTCAGTATGCGGTAGTCGCGGAGGATGTTGTACAGCATCTTCTCGTCCAGCTGCTTCGGCGGCGCGGAGAAAGTGATCTTCATGCCGCCCGCCTTCTTCTGCTTGAGGTAGATATTCGGCGGGTCCTGGTTGAGACGAATGCCGACGGCTTCCAGCTCTGCTTCGAGTAGCGCCCGCTGCTCAGCCCGCTTCGTGGCATCCAGTATCATAATGATCATGTCGCTCGTCTTCGCCGCGGAAATAACTTGCCGACCTCGCCCTTTGCCCTCTGAAGCGCCTTCAATGATACCGGGGAGATCGAGCACTTGAATCTCGGCACCGCCGTACTCGAGCACGCCCGGTATCGCCGTAAGCGTGGTGAACGAGTAGGCCGCCACCTCAGATTTTGTCTTCGTGACCTTCGACAGAAATGTCGATTTGCCCACCGAGGGAAAGCCGACTAACGCTATCCGCGCATCGCCTGACTTTGACACGTCAAAGCCTGTGCCAGCGGCTGCTCCAGCACCTGGACCGGGTTCGAGGAGTTGTGCTCGCAGTCGTGCAAGCTTTCTGGATTCGTGTCAGCACCAGCATAAGCTCGATTGGTTGGGCAAGTGTTTTGGGGTACCCTTTCAGAAGGCCAAGATGGTACTCTGCTCACTGTCAGCGACCGTCCAGCGTGCCGCGAGCGAGCAGCGTACCAGTTGCCTTGTTCTCTTCGAACCGTCAGCTGAAACCCGAGATCTGCCGTCACATTTTCGAGCATACTCTGCGTCCGCCTCATCTCCTCCTCAATCCTACATTGCCGTCAGATACCGATTTCATCTTAACATACTGGGGATTGACAGGCGTACTCCTTGATCTTCTCCGTGATGTTGACCATCTTGGCGGGGGGCGCTGGGCTGCTCGTAGTATCACTGAGATGAAGTTGCTCTGGTGTTCAAGGTCACGGAAACGTTGGTCAGACACCTGATCGATACGAGTCCAAGGTGGAGGTGTGGAGGCAAATCCGAATGTAGAAGGAAGAGAGAAAAGTGGGCCTTGTGCGGCTCTGCGGAAGCGCCACGGCCCGGACGTGGGGTACTCGCAACGTCATAGAAGTCCAAAAGCGCGCCGCCGTTTGCCTTTTGTTCCTGTTCTTAATAAGGTCAGTTTCAATCTCGCAGAAGCCAGTGCCAGAGAACTAACAAGTCGGCAGATCACGACTCGGGAGATGCATACGTCCTAGAGCTCAGTGGAAATCCTGGCCTGGAGTTCATATATACACGACACATAGCATCTTGAACTACGGGACTGTGGACATACTCTAGGAGGCATCAGCATGCTTCCCCCGGGCCTTAGCACGCCGCGCGAGGTCGTGTTGTACCAAGACGAGCTTTACTTCTCCCGCATCGACAGCGGTAAAGCACACCCTTTCATCTATCCATGGGCTGCTATTGGAGCAGTGGTGGTCATCCTCTATCTGCTCATCGACCATCGGCAGTCAGTAACGCTCAGATGGCTTCGATATCCGGTCTTCGCCTTACTCGTTGCATTCCAGGCATGGTGCACTCAGACAAACCGTGCTCGCAATTCCGCGGCGGCATTCGGCGTGGGCTTGATAAGCTGCTGGGGCTGTCTATGGGTCGCTTCGATCATGATCTTCAATGATTGTCAGGCCGACTTCAAGCGGATTGAGCGCTTGAGCGACGGGGAAACAGAGAGCCAGAGCAAACCAGCGACCGATGGGACAGCCAATGGGTCTGCTCACGCGTCATCAGACCTGCGCCAACGGAGAAGCTTAGCTACAAGCGCAGAATCTTCGTCTACCAAGGGACCCGCGCAGAGGCATGGGAAGCTCTTCTGGCAATCATATCCTACGGCGCCTATGACTGAGCGCTTGGACTGGGTTGCGGATGTGTTCTGCAGCTTCCGTGGCGTGGGCTGGACCTGGCAAACGTCTGGGATACCGCCTCCGCCTCGATGGGTGGAAGCTCAGCTTGACGGCAAGGACGACATACAGGAAGTCGCTGAGCCAATCCGCACCAGTAACACCGGCATACGACGGTACGGCGATCGAAGTCGTCTGGTGAGAGATGCTGCTATCAGTCTGGTCATCGGGTACATCACTCTCGATGTCGCCAAGACAATCATGAACCGCGACCCATACTTCTGGGGCTACGTCGATGCACCAGCACCTACCTATCTTCCCGCCATCCTCCGACACTCCTATACCCTAACACACCTCTATCGCCTCCTCGTCAGCTTGTCCGCCATCTACACCGCCTTATGGACCATCTTCAAGCTTGGCCCAGCCTTCTTCTGCGGCGTCCTCGGGCCGAAGTGGCTTGGCGTGCGCGGCGAAGCGTGGCAGAACCCGCTGGACATGTACGGGAGCTTCTCCCTGGTCCTCGACAAAGGGCTCGCGGGGTGGTGGGGCGGGTGGTGGCACCAGACTTTCCGCTTTGCGTTTGAGGTGCCTGCGACTCGCTTGATGGGTGCGCTGGGGGTCGACAAGCGGTCACCGACCGGCAAGGCGCTGTCCCTTTTCGTCGCCTTCTTCCTCAGTGGCTGTATACACGCTTGCGGCAGCTACACCCAGCTCGGCGATACGCGACCGATATTAGGACCCATGCGCTTTTTCTTGCTGCAGGGGGTTGGCATTCTTGCGCAGACGCTGCTGGTCCAGCTGCTTGCCAAGGCCGGCATCACTACCAAGTGCCCGAAGACCCTCTGCCAGCTCACCAACCTGGTCGTTGTCCATGTATGGCTTTACTACACTGCACCGCTACTTGTTGATGACTTCGCGAGGGGCGGTGTGTGGTTGTACGAGCCCATACCGTTCAGTCCGTTACGAGGTCTCGGTTTTGGAGCGCCAGACGACCATTTCTTCTGCTGGTGGTATCAGCGAGTGTGGTGGCGGACAGGGAAGCATTGGTGGGACACCGGCATTTCACTGTAGAGCTCGGAGGCGGCCCATGAGATTGATACGCGAGGTTGGTTTCGAACAGCTGAGGGTATCCGATTCTTCTCTACTCGCATTACCGTCAACGTACGCACGCCACCCGGCCATGTCATCAGCACTTGATGCAAACCCGACTACCGATACTAGAACGCCGAGTATGCGCCTTCGCCATGATTCATGAAAACAAGTTTGCCCCTCCACAAACACCGCGCTTTCGACACCCCCGTTTCAGCACCACCCTACAAGATGTCCTTCAGCTTCTGCTTCTGATCCGCGGTCAAGCTCGTCGGGAACTTGATCCTAACACTAACGATAAAGTCTCCTCTTTGCGTAGGCGTCTTGCTCTTCGGCATGCCCAGCTGCGGGAAGCGCTCCTGGAACGTTGGCTGTGTGGGCCCACCCGATGAGACGTTGACCTGCTTGCCGTCGATGGTCTGCACCGTCCGCTTCCAGCCCGTCAATGCCTCCTTAAGGTCGATCTCCACGGTATGTCGTATATCGTCGCCCTCTCTCGTGAACAAAGCATCAGGCTTCTCCTTCACGATGAAGTGTAGGTCCTGCGTGCCGCCCTCCACTTGATCGCCCATGTCCGGGTACTTGATCTTGCTGCCCGCCTTCAAGCCCCTCTTGATCGGCACGCTGAGTATCTTATCTTCAGCGCTCTGCTTGCCGGTCTGCGGGTCGTACGTCTTGCGCTGCACCTTCAGCTTCTTGGTCGTGCCGTTGAAGATCTCCTGCAGCGTCACAGGCAGTGGCTTCTCCACGACTGTGGTCTCCATCTCTGGCTCTCGTCGTCGACTGAATTGTGATGACGCGCCTCTCCTGCCACCACCTCCTCCTCCGCCCATGCCTCCATAGCCGCCTCCGCCGAATTGGCTGAAAAGGTCCTCCTCTCCTCCACCTCCACCACCACCCATGGAGGCACCACCTCCTCTCATGAACTCAGCAAAGATGTCCTTGGGGTCTGAGAAGCCACCAAACCCTCCTCCACCACCTCCGCCACCTGTGCTGAAGTGGAAGGTCCTCGCGCCTCCACCACCACCGGGTGCTCCAGCAAACCCGCCGAACCCGCCGGGCATGCCTCCTCCTCCTGCGCCGCCTGCGCCCGCGAACGGATTACCGCCCATATCTTCCGCAGACGGTGGTGGGCCAGCCTTGCCGGTGATGAAGTCGTAGCCATAGTTGTCGTAGTTCTTCCTCTTCTCGGGGTCGGAGAGGATCTCATAGGCTTCCGACGCTTCCTTGAACTTCTCGGTGCCGTTCGGGTTCTTGTCGGGGTGGTTCTTCAGTGCGTTCTTGCGATATGCCTTCTTGATCTCTTCCGCCGTCGCCGTTGCTGCCACGCCTAGGCGGTCGTAGAGCTTTGTGTCGGCTGGCATGCTTGGGATGTGTGTCCGTGGAGGACAAGGTGGCTGGTTGTGTTGTGATTGGGAGTTGCAGGTATCGGTCAATGCGAAGTAGAGCTTAGGAGGTCGCGTGTGGAACGCAGCAGTACTACTACTACCTACTGATGATCACTCGCTTCCGGAACGTGCTGGCATCGCTCTTGCCTAGTGACCGGGAACCCACGAAGCGCACCTTCTCGAAGCTTCTATTGGTCGGAGGATGCCGGGCTGCCTTAGGCAGGCATGCAGATTAGGAAGGCACGAGACCAGGGTGAGGGATGTTGTGATGTTACATATGCTGAGCTATGGCAGGGGCGGCGCTACGGCGGAACACTCATGTTGTCCCATCTTCGTTTCGCACACCGTCTAAAACGGACGCCGGGTGCTGACGCCGAGTGGCGAACAACGTTTCGGCAGCGTTGCCGAACCGAAAGCTCGGCATCGCGATCTTCGGCAGCGGGGTAGAAAGTGGTTCCAGTCGCGTTCACGTTTGGACGCGCCTCATCATCATAAGGTACCAATGCGCACAGTTCGGTAGGGACTAAGTCATCGTTCGCACCAGCCTGGCATCTTCACGCCGAGCAATGCGATTACGACTCCGCTTCAATGGCCACCTTCGACTTCCACCAGTTGGACCGCTTCTCCGGTAGCTCGACGTCCATTCGACGGCCGCGAGAGTTTACGTACTTCTCCTTCGACGAGAAGCACGAGCTACGTCCACTTTCCACCGAATCGCTAAGCTACTACCACCCTCCCGTCTTCAATGCGCCCGGGACGCATGCGCCTCCGATCGATCTGTCTGCCGGCTTCGACACGTTTGTGCAAAGAGACGATGGCATTGATGAGCACTTAGATGCCTTGCTAGACACTTTGCAGGCGCATGAAGAGCAGCTGCTGCAGTCCGTGCAGGAGGACGATACGAAGATTGGAGATGTCAGGACACAGGCAGATGTCATCACGTGGAGGGGGATGATGACCAAGGTATGCAACACCGAGAGTCACACCAATGTAGACGCGTTGGCTGCATCTCAGGGCTTCAGTGCGCCCGAATTGCCGTGCGGTCGAGGGGGGTGATGATTCGATGCGTCGGCAAAGGCTGACTTGAGCGCTGCCAGATCCTCACAGCCGCTTTCGACATATTCAACGAGTTCGAGATGAATGCCACCTGCTTCCAGGTGCGCACTGCTCAAATAACCGACCTCTCGGTATCTGGCTGACGTCTCGAAGGGCACCATGTAAGGCTTCCAATGAGACGGAAATGCGCAAACGCTTACGAACAGCAGCTTCGTCGAGGAGAACAATGCGGCGAAGGCAGCCCGCCGAACAGCTCAGAACACCCAGAACACGCCCAGAGGCGGGGTGCCGCAAGAGATGATGCAGTACTGGGGTGCGCCACCAATCCAATCAAGTATGTGGCGTTATGTTGTCACTGACCTTTCGCAGGCTACAAGTTCGAGACCTTGTCCGTTCTACCAAAGCCGTGGGCCGAGTGCACCCGCCATGAGATCGAGGCGCGTGAAGTGCAAACAGTAAACAACAACGCGCAGTTCTGCTCGATCGTGCGCACAGGCATTGGCGCCACCAGCCTGATCATAGCAGGCGAGGTCGACGCAGTCCTCGGCGAGAAGCCGGACAGTCCAGACGACCCGATCCCTTGGGTCGAGCTGAAGACCTCCGCTGAGCAGACCGGCCATCCGCGAGAGGCCGTGAAGTTCGAACGCAAGCTGCTGAACTACTGGGCGCAGTCCTTCCTGCTAGCCGTGCCTACAATCATGGTAGGCTTCCGCACACCAGACGGCTTCTTGACCCGGATACAGGAGCTGTCGACGCAAAGGATCCCGTCGATGGTGAAACAGGGCAGCAGGACGTGGGATGGCAATGTGTGCATCAACCTGACTGGTGCTTTCCTGGAGATCTTGAAGCGCACCGTAGTGGGAGGTGGTGTGTGGCGCATCAGCCGCAAGCAGGGCGAGAAGCGCATCGAGGTATTCAAGGTTGAGGACGCTGGCACTGGGAACATCATCAGGCCGAGCTTCAAAGCGCATCGGGAGAAATTGAGGGCCTTGGAGATTGCGGCTGCGCTTGGTAGCTGAGCAGCACGGCGGCTTCACGGTGGCGTTTGAAAGACTAGCGAAGGCGTCTGGAGCAACTCCCCAGTCTTAGGAAGGCAACTTGGACCCAGCCGAGCGCCTGCAATGCGAGACTACCTACGCTGCTTGATGCAGATTCCATATGATGGAGGTGCACCATACTCGGTTCACCTAGGAAGAGCTGATCTCATGTCGCCTCATCTAGGCTTGGGTACATAGTAGACAACACAGCGGCCCGGGTTGCTTTGCATCACGGCGGATATATACGGAGTCCACCGCGAAATTGGGAGGCAACTACCTGTAAGTTAAGTCGTTGGTGGAGATCGAGCTACACACTATCCTGGCTTGCTTCGGTACCAAGAAGAGACACCGCAGTTTCCTGTTCGGGAGAGCGAGCCTTCCACGCGCGAAAACATCGTGAACAAGACTCTGCATTGACTACTCACATCTCAACAATCGTATCTACCGCCCGCATCTATACCTGCCGTTCAGCTGGATCCAGAGACACTAGAGTTCCCCAAAGACAACGCCACCGCCCAGCCGAGTGTACTAACTCCGGCAGATCCACATGAAGTACTCACGCGAGCAGCGCGCCGAATCGCGCAAGCAGGACAACGACAACAACACGCCCGCAGTGACAGACGCAGAAGATGGCGGAGGAACTGTGTTCTTTTGGCGCGAGTACGAGGAACCGTACGGCTTCCTCTGCCAGTGATACACCTCTTACTTCCAGGATATGGACGTGCATGTGACGCACGTCTTCAGCTGTGCGGAGCAGTACATGATGTACTGCAAAGCGCTCGTGCTTGCGACACCGGGTGCGGAGACCAGCGTATCATCGGCCTCGGCCAAGTCCACTGCATCCGCGAAGAAGGTGTCAACAAGCCAGCCCGACAGCCGAAGAGATATCGTGGGCAAGGCGCAAAGCGACCCGTCTAGATCGCCAGACATGATCATGGCCGAGCAGAAGCCTGGTCGACAGAAGGAGTTGGCGCGCAGTGTCCGCTTCACGCCGTCTCAGCTCAAAGAGTGGGAGAAGGTCAAGTTCGACGTTGTGATGCAGGGCAGCTATTACAAGTACTCGCAGAACGGTGAGATGCGCGACCGGTTGCTGGCCACGGGAGATCGCGAGCTGGTTGAGGCGAGTCCGCAAGACAACGTTTGGGGTATTGGGCTCGCGGCGGAGTTTGCGGAGATGCATAGGGCGGATTGGGGCAGCAATCTGCTTGGGAAGGCTTTGATGACTGTTGAGGGAGAGGCTGAAGGCCGAGATGGCTGCTGCTGAGGATGGGTCTGGCGGTCTGCTTTTGCCTTGGAGCAGTGCTTGAACCTGGCTGCTGCCTCGGTGCAAGGCTTGAGTCATGCTGCTGCGCCATGACAGTGACCTCCGCCCTGCTGCCGGAGCCAACTACACTACCGCCAGCGGGTGCAGGGTTTGAGAGAACACCACCACTGGCAGTTTTTCCGGGAGTCGGCTGGTGGTTGGCATGGTACTGTGCCAACGCTTGAGCGGTGTGAATCCATCCCCACTCCCTCGTGGAAGGCTGGTTCATTGGCAGAGCGTACAGGAGCACACGGGTGTCTCTTCATCCGAGGTCGCTGAGCGTTTGGACTCCGACAGGAGCGTGTATACTGTGTGCAAAGGCAAGCTAAGCGCTCGACAAGCCACCTCACTGGTCATCCTGCAAGCCCACCATCTTCAACGAATCTTTCCAAAGCCTGCTCTCATTCTCTGCGTTGTACGCCCACTCCGCATAGCCATCGTCACCAATATACATAAACTCCCCTGGGTGCGCGAACGGCTTCTCTTCGACGCAGTTGCTGAGGTAGCGGCCGCCTTTGCTAGCCCACTCTTTGCTCAGTGCTGCGTACACCTGCGTAGAAGCACCCTGCTCCAGCGACTTCCTAGAAGGAAAGGTCAGAAGCCATCTTACGTATCGAATAGGGGCCATGCCCTCCGGATCGCTTACATGTACGCCCTAACCTCGGGCGAGTCCCACCCTTTCATCAACTCGGGATCTATGTGCACCTGCAGCCCGGTGCTGATACCGCCCGGGTGGAGTGAGGTGCTGTGCAGATGCTTAGACCCATAGCGCCGCTCCACCTCGTTGGAGAAGTAGATGTTGGCAGTCTTGGCCTGGCCGTAGGCAACCCAGGGGTTGTAAGAGTCCGGTTGAGAGAAATTGTAGTCGTCGAAACGGACGGGTGCTGAGCGGTGGCCGAAGCTCGAAACAGAGACTACGCGAGAAGGAAAGACGGGTGTGGCGGACTCGAGCAGGGTGTGTTTGAGGAGTTGGAATAGGTAGAAGTGGCCAATGTGGTTTGTGCCGAATTGAGTCTCAAATCCGTCTTTGGTCTTGCCTTCTGGTGTGGCCATGACACTGCGATCAGTCAGTCGGTGCGTTCTCAGCGTTATAGTGTTTGTATACTGACCCAGCGTTGTTCACGATGATGTTGAGCTTGTCACTCTGCTTGAGAAGGGCCTCAACTCCCTTCTTGATGCTAGTCAAGCTGTCCATCTCCATTTCAACCAGCGTGATCTTGCCACCCTGGGTCTTCGCCTCGATCTCATCCACCACCTTCTGCCCTTTCTCCATACTGTTCACCGTCAGCTTCCATCCAACACTCCCAGCAGCAGTAGGAGATGGCTTACTTGCGAACCGTGCCAAAGACATGTCCACCAGTGGCGTAGAGCGCTCTCATGGTCTCGATGCCGATGCCGCTCGAGACACCAGTGACCAAGAAGACCTTGTCATCTAACTTGCCCGTAAGTCCTTCATCGTCCACAATCTGGAGAGCAGTTGGGCGAGCATCGCCTGGCCCTTGTGGATGCTCGTGTGCTTTGGCGTAACGAGACATGTTCCTCAAACCAAATGAAGCTTGCAATGAAACGTTACTGCGATTGAGGGACGAAGGGAGGGACGTTGGTGGTAAGAAGGGCGAGACCAAATAACAGGCGACGTGGGACACTTATAGACTCCTCATCATGCAGCGCCGGCCATTGCAATGGATTCCGTCCCGCCAAGGCTTTGCTGTCTTGACCGTTCGCGAAGACCACGAGGCGATCCGACAGTGAGCGGCGTTGAGGAGAGCCGGAGCATTCGCCTGTGGATGCTCAAGGAACGGTCGATTGCGACCTTCGAAACGAGGCTGCATGACTCCTAAATCCGGGTTACCTGCATACTGACTTCGCGAGGTCCGTCTGTACCCGGGCATGCAAAGCTGCAGCCTAGAAATGCTGACGGGATGCTGACGGACGCCGCGGCCGCTTCAGCGCAGGCGCTGGCGGGACCCGAGTACTGTACGCCCAGAATGTCAATCACTGATAGCCAGTGAGCAGATGCTGATCACAATTTGTGGAAAGGCTGCTGTGAACCCCAAGAGTCCTGCCAGGCCTCTCGTTAAAGTCAAATGGGATGTTGACATTTGGCAATAGGGTTGTTATGTTTCATCTAGACGCTCTTCTAATGTATCGCTCTATGGGCGACAGCGCGTACGCTTGCCGCAGTCTCGTTTCCGGGTATAATCGTAGAACGCCGACAGCGAGATGCTAACAGGTGTGTCGTAGCAAGCACAGCTCGCATCTGGCTCGCCTCAATGCACAGATCTGCTCCAACAGCCTAAACCATCTGCCCGCCGCTATGCTCGGCCAGCTGACCCTCCTTCTCGCCATACCGAGCCTCCTTGACCTGGCCAGCCTCATCATCGTCAGTGACGAAGCCATACTCTTTTGCTTTTACATCGAGCTCGTGCTCATTCAGGTGTGGTAGCTCCTTGGCGGCTTTGACGTACGACATCTTCTCCAGGTAACCCTATCAAACAAAATACGTTAGCTGATACTCTCACACACGCGCTGTACTCCGCATGATTTTACCTTAGCGAAGACAAGATCGATCTCTTCCAGAGAGCGCCCGGCCGTTTCTGGGTAGAAAAGGTAGATGACTGGGACGAACAGTGCGTTGCAGACGGCGAAGAACAAATAGCAGCCATATGGACTGGCAGCAGTGAAAGGCGGCGTGAACATAACCACTGTGAAGTTCCACAACCAGTTGCTGCATGTGCTGACGGCGTTGGCCTTCGCACGAGTCTTGATGGGGTTAATCTCGGCACTGAGAGGTCAAGCGGAGTCAGCGCATGTCTTATAGGGTTGAGCTCGGGGGTATACGTACGGGTAAAGCCACGGTAGTGGAAGCCAGGTCGCACCAAAGAAGGCGATGTAGGTGAAGAAGCCGACAGCAGCACCCTTGGCCGGCCCGGTGCCTCCAGCTGCAAGGCAGGCGAAGATAAGCACCATAGACAAGCATTGCCCGATGCTACCAGTGATGAAGAGCTTGCGACGACCAACGCGCTCGATGAAGAACCAGGACGTGGTGGCGAAAATTGCATAGACTATCATGTTGACGCCTCCGAGCAGCAAAGATAGGTTCTTGCTCAATCCAATACTGTTCTCGAAAAGGACGGGGAAGTAGTAGATGACCGCATTGCATCCACCAATTTGCTGAAAGAATTGGCTCGAGATTCCTAGCAGCATACGACGAAAGTGCTGCGTCTTGCCTCCAGTGAACAGGGCGCTGAACGGCGTGTTACCCCCAACGTGGCCTGACGCGCGAATGCTGTCCATGATGATGCCGGCTTGCAGCTTCACCTCATCGTCGTCGCGGTTCAGACCCCGGAGGGCGGCGAGGACAGTCATAGCTTCCTCTGGGCGATCACGCGTGAGCAGCCCTATGGTGGCAGGGGTTAGCAGACGTCTCACTCCAGGCTTCTACGAATTACTAACAGCGAGGTGACTCCGGGAGCCATATCATCCCGATAACAATGATCAGTCCGAAGACGACCTGGAACGCAATCGGAAAACGCCAAGTCAGAGCAGCAGGGCCGTAACTCGCGCCGTAACTAATAGCGATGGGTGCAAGGTTAGCGGATGTCTCAGTCCAAGCGTTCTACCCATCGGTATGCTTACTCAATCCAGTAGGCGAACAGTGTGCCGAAGGCGATGATTCCACCCTCGATGCAGATGAGCAGTCCACGGTTGCTGGCACGGGAGCACTCGGCTTGGTATGTCGGGATGGTCGACGTGTTGATGCCGTTGCCGAACCCGGTGATGGTTCGGCCGATGATGAATTGCGCGGTGGGGTTGTGGCCTGTGTATGCGGTGCACTGAATGACCACGCCGATAATCATGATCGCGGCGCCCATTATAATTGCTCGACGTCGTCCGATCTTGTCGCCAAAGGTAAGCTGAAAGATGGCGCCGAAAAGACATCCGACTTCGTAAATTGCGGTCACGAACGCTTGCCATACGGAGTTGTTCTTCGTCTGCGGGAAGTAGTCGTTGAAGTCATCTGCAGAGATGATGCCGGACATGACACCCTGATCGTATCCAAAGAGTAGAAAACCGCATGTTGCAATGACAGAGACCATGAGCGACAGCGGCCGGCCCGTCAGCTTCATGTAATGCGGCACGCCGTGCTCGTTGTCACTGTATCTCGCTTTCAACACCATCTCGGCGGTAATGGCCTGCCGGAGGCCAACGTGATTTTTCTTCTGATAGCGATGCGCAGCACCGCGGGTTCGAGAGGAGTTTTAAGTGAAGATTGAGGGAACGGATTGCGGAGGGAGAATAGAGGAAGGAAAGATAGGAATGAATGGGGGACTCGTGTGTTATCAAGACCGTCTCCATACTCACCGTGTTGGAGATCCACCTTCGGGTCAACACCGCAGGGCGCAGGCTCTGTGAAGGACCCGTGGAACGGACAACAACTCACGAGTCACAGGGTTCGACTAAATACGCCGGTCCCATTGCCAAGTATGGCAGAAACGCTGGTGTCTTGAGCAGCGAACAATGAGCCCGAACGGGGTGCGCTGAAGATGAAACGACGTCAGGCTACTCCACATCGTGTCCAGTGTGGTGCACCGACAGTGCTTTGATGGAGATGTGGGAAAGTGCCGAAGACGGAGCGGCCCTGACCCATGTTCGGACGTGGGCGCACCGCGGGTAGTCCACTGGTTCGCGCTGTCTTCGCGGTGTTCAATGTTCATTTGGGTGACTGATAACAGTGGGTTCCCTAGTAGGACGCCGGTGACGAAGAACTGGTGTGATTGGGCGACTGCGGTTTCGTGTTCACGTTGTTGTTCGTGGGATCCGAACTTTCCGAAGGCTCTGCTCCGCTATAATCTTGCCGGCTTCCCCGTTATCGTCAAAGCGTGCCCGTGCCAGTGACATAATCTGTATATAACTTTCATACCACGACTGCCAAGCACTTTGCTACATGCTCCTCCAAGTACTGCCCGAGTGCTGGCAGCCTGGCAGACCAGGCAGACGGGAGTGAGAAGAGACAGCTTTATGCCAGCAAACTTCGATGGCGGGAGAGGAGCTGTGGATGACCACGCCTGTACTGATACTTCATACCGAGTACGCGCAAGCCTTTCACAACGTACTCATAACGTATTTACAATCCTACATTATAAATACGCTTCCACACTCCACAGCTTATGAAGGACGGGTAAGCAATTATCCGGTTATGTGATCGTCCTGTAGACTCTCTTTAAGAGGCATGCTGTACTGCGCAGCCGCACTCCGACAGTCAGCTAAGGTGAGACCTGGAGTAAGGAACCCAGGGACCTCACTCTCCGCCTTCTCCACTCTGCTCCACTGGCGCAACCGATAACCGTCTCGGGCAGCTCGCGTACAGGTTGAATGTGCTGTCGCATGCCATTAGAGTCACAGTCGTGCACAGAAGACCGTCAACAAACGCCGGAGATGGGTGAAGGGTAGATTGTCACATATCGTGCGAGATGGGTATCTTTGTCGCTAGAGTATCTCCTCAGCCTTCGAGGGGAATAGAGAGAGATATGTGCCCGTGACGCTGAATCTCAACAGCCCTCGAGAAAAGGTGATGCAATTGAGCTTACAAGCTCAAGTACCATCAGGCGCCTTCTTGCCATCCTCCACAGCCAACGCGTTCTTCCACGCGGACTCGAGAGCGCCGCCCGAGAACTGCTCCACGCTCGAAGGCGCATTCTCTTGCACAGCTCCAGCACCCTCGCCTGTCGCGCTCTCGCTAAGCGCACTGTCAACCACGATTGGCAGCTCTGTCTCGTTGACCTGGGCTGCCGGGCCTGGGATGACCGCAGCGATAGGCTCAGGGGCTACAGGCAGCGACTGAACCGCATCACTGAAGGGCGTGCCTGCACCTGTGCCCTCGACGACCTCATACTCAAAGTTACTCGAGTAGATGACGGCCGCAAAGGCGCCAAGCTCAGGCACCTGATCAATGGCCGACAGATACTCGTTGCCCAAAGCCTCCTGGGCAAGCACACCAGTCATGTCGGGATCAAGTTCGCCACTACCTGCAACCATCAGATGCGCTTGTCTGCAGAAGACAGGCAGAATGTGTGCGAGTTTGCAGGTGTTGTCCGTCACCTCCGTTATCCTCGACTCCTCGTACGCGGACATGCCTTGCACAGATACGGCAGGTGCCGACAGGCCAGTGGCCTTGAAGGCTTCGGTTGCAATGCGGTAGTCGACCAGGTTGGAGTACGCTGCATCGAGGAGGCGGGTAAGGACCTGGGAGAACGTAGGTGAGTCGATCAGGTCCGCGGTCTCGTCTAACAAGCGCCGTAGAGAGCCGTTGATAGCTTCCTCGTCGGCCGAGCCGCTCAAAGGGTCGTCGGTATGTACGGCATCGGGCGAAGGCGAACCTTCGCTCCCGGACATCGTTGCTTGCCGGACGACAAACGCTTCCTCGGCCTGAGGTGGCAGCAGGTAGGTGAGCCACTTCATCCGCTGCCTGTCCTCCTCAGTCGTTCCTTCGATATGCTTCCGCACGTCCATTATAAGCTCCGCCAGCCGCTCTAGCGACATGTCTTCACGGATGTTGACCTGACCAAATACATCGCGCACAGCTGCCATGACCCGCTCCATGATCTGCTTACTACCGCGATGCAGCAGCCACCAGCTGAATGTGAGGTACTTTCTATTCGTCTCAAAGTCGTTGCCATAGACGTTATCGTAGTTATCATCATCCCGGTTCTCCAACGAGATGGTGGAGGACTGCTGGGCCGCTGCTGGAGACGCCAGTGCTACGACGGATGAGAGATACGTCCTCCGGCCCAAGAGATTCAGCTGGATGCGCGTCAACAGCGCAAGTAGCGATATGGTGTATATGAGCGTCAGCGCCCGTGTGATTGAGTTGACCTTCATCTCCTGCCACAGCTGCGCCTTGCTCTTCTTCGACCTAGATGATGGTGCGCCGCCCTCTACCAAGCTGGTTGCCATCTGGCTAGCATGCACATAGCTGCTGCTCGAAAGACTCTTGCCATCCTCATCCGCTACACTCGGCGGTACTGAAGGGTAATCGGTTGATGCCGCCTCCGACGCTCCCAATCGCCTAAGCCGCTCCTGCCTTTCGTGTTGTAGTTGCTCTGTAACCTGCTCGACCGGCAGCGCATCAATGATCTCGTCTCGAATGCTGGGTAGGAGAGCTAGGACGGTGTATGTGCAGTCTTCCTGGTTCTGTTCGAAGCGCCGCCGGAGACTGTAGACGCATTGATCAGCGTAGCCCACATGCTAAGAGCTGCGATCAGCGCATACTTCTCCTTCGCTATCCTGTCCTCACTCATGCGCTGCCGCGCCTCCTGGATCTTGCCGACGACATACTGCCCGGCGAGATAGCCAGCACCTATCACGCCAGCGCCGATCGCGAGATTGGTCCTATTGCGCCGGAACCAGCGGCGTGATGTTGCGATCATTGCACCATGAATTCGAACGTGATTGAACGTTGTAGGTGTTTGGGAAGCTGTGGCGGTGGATCTTATATTCGGGCGTGTTTAATGAACTGAAGTCACTGAACCATCAAATGGAGCTCATGTCGGCACGCGATGATGTGAGATGCATGGATGATGTGGCTGGTGCCGATCGCACATCCAGCCTCGGCACGGCTCTAAAGCTTACCTCAATGTTACGTCCAGTCAGGGTGACTGCCATCAACTCCAGCAGTATGCATCTCAGTCAACACTACCGTGCGACAGAGGATATGATCACGATCTGATTGATGAGTGTCTGGAAATGTTCTCGCGACAGTGGGTATCTACAGCATGCACACCCCCAGCCCACAGAAAACGCCTCGTAAGTTCATGCGCTCGTATCCTGCTTCCTGAACGCCCATTCAACAACTGGCCTGCCTTCACGACCGGCGTTGCTTCTTGTACGTCGGCGTGCCAACACCATCCTCACCTCCGGTATCCGCTACAGTACCTGCAGGACTGGTAGCCACGCTACTCACGCTCTCCACCCGGCCACCACCATCACCCTCCCCACCGGCCTGCGGCGCCAGCCTGTCATTGGTGACCACGGGCGATGTCTGGAACATATCGGCGCCAGCATCACCGCCTGTGTTGCCGAACTCCCAATTCATGTCGCCGTTCCCCACATCGCCCACCGGCCCGTTGCCGAAATCGAAGCTGAGGTCGCCGCTCTCTGCACCAGCCTGGTCATTCCAGCTGCTGTTGTCGAAGTCAATGAAGGCGTTCGGGTCGTAGTCACCAGGCGCGCCGGTGAGGTCGAATGGGTTCTCATCGCCAGGTTGACCTAACCCAGGTATTGCGCCTGTAGGCGACAACGGCTGTAAGCGGCGGTTGAGCTCCTGCACCTTCTCATCCTGCTGCTTCTGCATGTTTGTGAGCATCTCAAGCTGCTGCTGCGTCCGCTTTAGTTGGTTGAGATCAGGCATGGCAGGTGGGTGAGGAGATGCGAGCGCATTGTTGCTGTTGCTCTGGTCATGGCCGTGTTGGCCGACCATTAGCGCCAGCATGTCGTCTCGCTGTTGAGGCGTGAGTGGAGCATTGCCTTCGGAGTTCTGGTAGTGATGGAGCGCAGATGAGAAGTCGAAAGTGGGCGCAGTGGTGTTGGGAGACGATGCGTTGGTGGCGTTGACGCTGTTGATCAGGCTCATCATCTGATGGCTCTCAGGTGCTTGCTGGAGCACGTTCGGCGTAGACGCCTCGTCCTTCACCACCGGGCTGGCTGTGCTCCTGGGCTTTGTGGTGTCAGGCGGTGCGCTCGACGTGCTGGCGCGCTGTGAGAAATCATCGGGCGGACTGACGGACGCTCGTGCGGAGTTGGGTGCCGTGACCGCTGAGCCAGGTTGTTGCAGGTTCTGCTGGAGGTGCGCGAGAGGGCCGGCTCCGATGAGCAACGGCGGTCTCTTGACGTATCGCTGAACCTGGTTGTTATGTTCTGCTGCGCCGTCGTTGAACTCTTCCACCACCCTGTCCTGTTGCTGCGGAGACTGAGCGGCGTTGCTGAACAAATTCATCAAGTTTTGCGCTCCGCCATGATTCTCCAAGCTCCGGTTGTAGAAGGTTGCGAGGAAGGTAAGGATGGCGTTGATGGAGTTCTCATGCCGGTCATGCAACGCCTGAAACGCACTGGCTTGCCGATAGAATGCGTCATTCTGCTCCTTGAGCTGCGTGATCATCTTCGATATGAACCGTTGCTGAGTCTGCAATCGTTGCAGTTCGTGTCGTACAGCCACCAGCTCAGTGCGCGGGACCGCAGCCACATCTTGGTTCGTATTGTTGGGCGCTCCCAGCTCGCCTGGCGGTGCGCCAACGGGTACGGGTGAGAACTGCCGCTCATCATCACTGTCATAACCGTCCTTCAGCCCACCCTCCCGTTTCCGCTTAGCGCCAGCTTTGGTCATCGGTTTCTGAATCAACCAGAGGAGGTCTGGCCGGTTCTTCCGGAAGTAAAGATGCGAGTACATGCTCGGCGGCTTCACGCCCTTTCGCGCCTTTTCCGATTGCCGGAGCGAGCCGTCTGTGATGTTGACCGTCTTGTGGAAGCCGTACATGTTCAGCTGCCGCACAAAGGAGGCGTAGTTGTTGTGTTTGAAGAGCTCCGGTATCAGTGTCCGCGCGAACTCGTCCTCGTCGAGTACGATGAAGGATCTGCCATCGTCTGACCACCGTATCAGCTCCGTGTTGTTGCTGTCCAGAAAACTGTATGACCTGTCAGCATCACCTCCACACCTTGCATGATGGTACGTTTGCTTACCTGCTCAACTTCTGCACGAACGGCGGTATCTGCTTGCGCTTGCCCTGCGCATCCCGCTTCGCCAGCTGCACCTTCATGTCCAAATCCTGCTCCGTCTCTTCATCGCCTTGCGCGGGCATGGTGCCTGTGCCACCATTCCATTGCTCTTGCTGCTGGGGTACCTGCTGCGTCGCCAGCTGCTGATTCCGCGTCCTCCTCACTAAATCTGTGGAGGGCGCAGTAGGCAGAGCTGGAGTACTGCCATACACTGGTGTTTGCGAGGTATTCTGGAGGTAGGAGAAGTCGTTATTGCCCGCTGCGAACGCAGGGTCGGAGAACGTCTGGTCCGGGTAGACCGTTTGCGAGAAGTCGAAGTTGGTGAAGTCGGGGTTCTCCGGCATCTGTTGGTATGGGTATGGCGGCATCGGCGGCGCGGGCTGTTGCTGTGGCATGGGCGATGTGCCTGGCGCAGGCCGCTTGCGGGACGCTGCCGACTGCTGCATCGTCTCTTTCAGACCCCAGTACTGTACTGCGGGTGTCTGCGGGTTGCCGTACGCTGCGATCTCGCGATCTCTCGCGGTGGGCGCGGATTGGGGAGTCGCCAGTGAACGTGTCTGAGAGGTGCTGGCAATGCTTGCGCGAGCCAAAACGAGCGGAAGACGCTGAAAGGCTGTGGGAGAGGGCGGTGGACGGGTGGGTTTTGTATTGCGGGATGTCTAAGGATAGGCGGCGAGTTGTCGCTGGGGTCTGAAGGAGCCTTCCAGCCTCATGTCATTGTCGCCCGCTACAAAGCCCCAATGACTGGGTGAGTCAAATGGGTGTTGTCGCCCAAGACGTCCCAGCCAATAGCCTGTAGGCGGAGTGAATTCGAGATCCTGGTCACAAGCTGCCTTGTCCTCCGGTCTCGCGAGCTGTAAGGAATAGCGTTGGTAGGGTCGTTGCAACTGTACAGTGCAGTCGGAAGTCGTTTCGCGCTTCGGGATGACAGGATGAACACGGTAGTGAAGCGGGTGGACAGTTATCTAGGTTGTACCGGAATCTCGATTGACTGGGGTTGGGGATTGAGTTGCACAAAACCGCACGCGTTGTTGCCAAGAAGTCCGGGGATGGAGGGAGGAAGGGCGGAACGCCGGAACGGCAGAAGCTCAAACCACCAAACCTTGACCTCGACCAACACCAAGCTCGAGGTCGCCGCGGCTGGTGGATCATGGATGTACCTGGGATGGAACGTGTGCTGATGGACGGGTGGCGGCATTTTGGCGTTGAGCGCCCAGAGAGCCAGACCCTTGCGGGTCCATTACATGCGGCCGCAAGGACTCTAGCATCGCGCTGACAGTCGCCCATCATCACACGATTGTCACTGGAGCTGGAGTCCATAGCACGTATATGTAGCAAGGCTGGCTCGGCGCGAATCTCGGGAACGGGTACCGGCCAGCAGCCTTGAGCGCTCCAAGGCGCCTACAGTAACCAGGAGGCACGCATTTTCGCGCGGAGATAGTGATGTTCTCTAAATAGGGACACGATCATTCTCTATGTCTACGGCTCGGCTGAGAAGCCTTCCGATGTCATCGAGGGCATATACAGCGGCGCTCTGGCCTTGTTGATACATTGCACGCCCAGTTGCCTTCGCAGGCCACGATATCTCCATTCCGAGGCTACTTGTCTGGCGGGTACTCACTTAGAGCGTACTGAAGGCGAACGCAACGGCTCTTCGAGCTTTGCCCTCATATGGCACGGGGGACAGTCTACGCTCAGCCGCCTTCGCCAGGTTGTAGCGCTGGTGCTTCCTGATAATTACTGCTCGGCCGGAACACATTCTCAAGACACTAGAGATACACCAATTGGCATTCGGCACCATGTGGCTACGGCGATGATGTAGACCCAGCCGGGAGCGCCGATCACAGACTATGGTTCTTCTCCGGGGTCTCTGGTCGTTCAATAGCCGTCCCGAGGGGACCGACGGCGACTGCAGCGGCCTCCTACCCACGTTTTCGCATGGAGAGAGTACAGGCTCGGCTTCCTCTGCGAAATGTACCCACTCTTCTTCTCGGAAAGCCATGCTGCAACCTGCCACGTGACCAAGCAGCGAGCGAAACTACTAGGGCTCAATACCGTGCCTGGTAACCACATCCTCGATGGATATGGTCTACGGACAGTCGACTTCATAGAAAGTCGAAGGTGGCTCTCTTCCTCGGCTAGAGATCATCCTGAGGATACTAAGGGCCGATACGGTGCCTGATATCAAACCTTTCCGTGGAGACGGTTCTGTCTCAAACGCCCGCGCAGAATGTGACAGCTCTTCCTTCTCCGAGCCATTATTTCAGCCAGACTGACAGAAATCAAGGGTACTGACGGCGAATACTGTGGCTCATGGCAAGATATAGTGCGGAGATGGTACAAGCTTGGCTGTCTTCGTCATAGTACAAACAGTGTTTTTCAGGAGGCTGCTTCCGGACTTACCAACGTGCTCTCCAGCCGGAAAACTGGGTCTGAGCGTAGTGACAACAAATACAGTGGCTAGAGGTAGAATCTGGCGCGGAGATGGTGCACGCTCAACTGTTTTCGCGGAGGTACTTTCCCAGGGTTGGTATGGCTCTCCTCTGAGCAACTCATCGGCCCGACATGAATATCTGAGGGTTTTGACAACGCCTATAGCGGCTCGGTGTCCGCATTTTGCTACGGAGATAGTGCATGCCCGGCTGTTCTCGCAGACTACAACAGAAAGGCGTTCACGCGGGCTGCTGAGATTCATCTTAGACGCCGCTGCCCAACTGAACTTCGGCTTGAGGCTACTAATAACGTATAAAGCGGCGTACTGTCTGCAATTTCGTACGGAGATAGCGCACTCTCGGCTATGCTCGCAGGCTCCAACGAACTCGGGTTCAATAAGCTGCTATGTCTTATCTTAGACGCCGCTGCTTGTCCGAAGTTCGACTCGGGACTACTGGAACTGTATACAGCGGCTTACTGTCCTTCTGGCACGGAGACGGTGCACGCTCGGCTATTCTCGCCACAGGGGAAAATGATACCCGAAGCGCAGCAAGCGCTGCTACCATTCATCTCGCAGCTCACGATTTGGCTAAAACTCGAGCCAAGGGTGCTGACAGCGACTGCAGTAGCACATTCCTGCAATTCTAGGGCGGAGACGGTACACGCTCGGCTATTCTCGCCAAGGACGAGAGTGATTTCCAAAGGTGCTGCTCATGTCTCATCTCCAAAATTACTGCCTCGCCAAAGTCCGAGATAAGGGTACTGGCAGCGACTACAGCAGCACATTCTGAGGCTCCTGGTGTGGGGATAGTGTATACTCGGTCTGTCCTCGTATACTTGCATCTCCGACGTTACGATTTGGCCACACTCAGACAGCTGCTCAAACGCAAGATCTTGGATCGGAGATAGTGTATGCTCAGCTGTTTTCGCATAGATGCATCTCCGAAGCTGGGTTCCAGCTGGAATCTGAACCTGAGGGTACCAAGGGCGAATACAGCGGCGGAGTCGAAGGATTTGGCGCGGAGATGGTGCATGCTCAGCTGTTTTCGCATGGGTCATTCCCCAAGGTTATGTTCTAGCGAAAAGTGGTTATCTCTTGGCTTGAAATCGAGCTGAAGATACTGGTGGCGACTACAGCGGCATAATCTGAGGACATTGTGACGCGGAGATGGTGCATGCGTAGGGTGTTTTGCGCTTTGATCATTTCCAAGGCCAAGATTGTGAAGATTTGGCCAGAATCCAAGCAAATGGTACTGGTTGCGACTACAGCAGCACAGTCCGAGGACTTTGTGCGCGGAGATGGTGCATGCTCAGCTGTTTTACGTCCGGATCATCCCTAAGGTCATGATCATGAAGATACGGCCAGAATTCAGGCCCAGGGTACTGGTGGCGACTACAGCAGCAGGTTCCGAGGCTGTTGGGCGCGGAGATAGTACATGCCCAGCTGTTTCGCGCTCGGAACATTGCCATTGCTAACGAATACGATGATTTGACCACAATCTCGAGCTGAGGGTACTGGTGGCGACTACAGTGGCAGATTCTACGGCTTTTGGGCGCGGAGATGTGGCAAGGGCAGGCAGCATGTTCGTGTCTTTGGTGAGCTTTGTGATCCCTACCTAGGCTGGCAGTTCTATGGGACGTTCAGGAGTCTAGTAGCCTTGCCCAGGTGAAATCGCGCTCAAGCGGTGAGTGAGTTGGGCCGCAAAGGCCTACACCTGCTCCTCCCACCCTCCTTCTTCTTCTCCGCCTTCTTGCCCCGCTTCCTCTTCTTCTCCCCACCACTGCTCAGCGCCACGAGGGCCTCGGCAGCCGCCTGGTCTTCTGCCTCCTTCGCCTGGGCTGCTGCGAGTGTTAGTACAGCTTGAGGGACACCAGCAGCTTCAAGATGCTCACCCGTGGCCGGATCTCCCGGGAACATGAAGCTGGTGCCGAACTGGAACGGCTGGACGGCGGCGGGGGTGGATGGGGCTGGCATAGGTCAGCTTTTCCACTCTGCAATGGCAGCGTGCAGACTGGGCGACATACCCTTGCCCGCTCTCGGCTTGGCCGGCGTGGTGGCGGCCGCCGTATCGTCCGGAACGTAGCTGTCGCGCTTCGCCGGCGCCGGAGAGGCTGCCACGTCGTCCATGCTGTCGTCTGGGCCCGAGTCGTCGCCGGGGAGCAGGTTGAGGGGCGCCGTCGGCTCCGTGAAGTTCACCTTGCTGAGCTTCTTGAGCTGCTCGGCCCGCAGCTTGGTCAACCTCTCCTGGATGCTCTTGGGTGTCGGCTGCTCTGGAAAGGGCATTAGCTAGGTGTAAAGGGGGTATGTGAGGGCGGGAAGAGGCAGTGGACTTACCAGGGAACTCGGCAGCGATGATGGCGTACTCCCGGGTGGAGATCTCCCTGCCCAGGCCGTACAGGAGCAGCGTGCGGTCGTTCTCTGCCGTCCACTTCATCTAGGAGCTGTCAGTAGGAGTAGAGAGGGAGTGGAGAGGGAGTGGAGAGGGAGTGGAGAGGGAGTAGAGAGGGGGTAGAGAGGCGAGGAAAGGGGTTGGCTTACCTTCTGCACGCGCTTCGCGGTGTGCCGCTGGTTGAGGATGCCGCCCGGCATCTTGTTGGTGAACTCCGAGCCGTCGCCCAGACCGCCAGAGCCGTCCATATCACCCGCGCCCGAGCCGCCAGAGACCGAATCGCCCATACTGTCGACGTAGTGTGTGTTGAGGGTAACTTGTAGGTGTTGGTAAAGGCGTCTAAGAGCTCGAATTGGATGTCCTGGAGGCTGTGGAAGCGAAAGCACGTCGAGGAGTTGCAGGCAGAGTAGAGGTCGGTGGATGGTAGAAGTCCGAGTTGAAGAGGAAAAGGAGCAGCCTCTTATAGTGGGTCCACACGCCAAACCTGCAAACGCCCGAAAACAGTCACCAGCCACGGTTTTCATACCATGTGAACGGTCCAGAACCGAGCAGAGCCGAGTGCAAACGACCAGAAGGGTTAGCATCGGTGGTGTGATTGGCCCAAAAGACCAGCTTTATACGCTAGCAAACGGCGGCCCTTGCATGTGAAAGCCAGAAGGCAAGTGAAGTTCAGGGTCGAAAGCGGAAGGTACGGAAGGTTCCGGTCCCTCCAAACGGCGACGGCGACGGCAACGGCAACGACCATACCGCGTTCCAGAGGAGCGTAGGTGTAGCTAGACGTCTGTAGCGAGGACCAGGGACGCTATACCAGGCCGTCGAAGCCTCAAGTGGTCCGCGGGACCGACCACTTCGGCCCCAAGACGGCTTGGACTCCCGCCACGGACTGCCCGAACGACAGGGTAGTACACAGGCCAGGAAAGATATGCCAATAACCGATGAGGGATCAGAAGGACTGTGGAAGTACTGCAGTGTAAGAATGATCGAGATAAGTAAAAAGATATGTAGAGTAGGTAGTACCATCTGCGTTGCTTACATATATATCCCACAGAGGCCGGCGAGAGCCGCGAACGAAACGAAAAGAAAAAGGTGAGGGAGCTTCCAGCCAGCCGGTCATTACCTCCGCCCAGTGGCTGTTCCGGCGAGCGCACAGCAGCTGGAACAAGTAGGCTCTATCCCCCCCCCCAGTTGCGTGCCGCCGGCAAAGAAAGCGTCCCACCGAACTCCCCCTTCCCTTCCCTAAGCCCTTCTCCCCGCCTTGGTCTAGCCC